>CM074721.1:272304742-272904742 GCA_037306005.1 Rhinophrynus dorsalis | reverse complement strand
CCTGCTTAGAAGCAAATATTTGTCCCACTTGACAGTTGAGACCCCTGTTCAGAGGGAAGCAGAGGATCTCCAGGCAGGTTAGTGGAACGTAAGTAGGCTGGATCACCACGGAAGCAGTCAGGAGTAGAAGTGTGGGACCTTTGAGCAGCTCAACAAGTGTTGTAATGGACAGACACCTAGGGGGTATTCGGGTATAATCTAACTGGTTTGCCAGACAGCTCAGAGAAGTGATGCAATTACAGACTGTTGGAGAAGGTCTGGAGTTATCATACAGGTTCACCAAGCTATTCTGAGATGTGCTGATTGAAAAATCACCCAAGGCAAAAGTTGAGTGATATCACTGGGGTTCACCTACCTGCTCAAAGCAACAATGCAATGGTGGATAACTGGAGGGGGTATGGTGTTATAGTTCACGTTTTCCATGTAGCACCCAGGAATACTATAGGATGGAAGTGGAAATCTGCTTAGAAACCAGGATTCAGCCTCTGGTCGGAGATGTCCAGGTCAAGTGCAGAGTCAAGTCAAAGCTGGGTCAATACCAGGAAATCATAGCAATCAAGGTACTAAATAAAATCTCTGGAACCAGGTCGAGGAACAGGGCAGAGTCAAAACCAGGAGATATACAAGTGAGGTAGCAGGGATGATGTGGAAGAATTGTCAAAATCAAGTTGGGTCTAATAACAGGAATGCCAAGATTCATTAAATCACAGAACAATACCTCAAAGAATTGGCATCTTCTGCCAAAAGGGAAGCTAGGTTGAAACAAATATGCAGGACATGATAGCAAGTTTGTCTACTTATGCAGTTGAACATGAGAGTAAGTGCAAGTACTTGTGTTGCATACCCCAAGATAGGCAGTCACAACGTGCTGCACCAATATTTGGTGCAACTGCCATATTTGTTGGGTGAAACTCAGAGAGAGCAGATTGGACTGGGGTATGCACTACACACAGAAAACTGGGCACTATCAATGTGCACCACAAAGTTCCCAGAGGTGACCATAAATTGGTCAAGGGAGAGAGAGAGGAATCCCAAACCGGCCTGCAGTTCAGGAACAGGAGACCATCTGGAGAAGCTCAGATGAAAAAACTTACTTTTAACCTGGTAGGAATGTCAGGTAAAAGCTTTCTAATGCTGTATTTATTACAACATTTCTTTTTTAAAAAGCTTTGTAGTGGAAAGAAAATCAGAAAGTATATACTGAAAAAAAAATGCTAATTCAACAATATCTGAGACTGATTTTGGAACCTGATATTACAAATCATCACAGATCATGCAAATGAGACAGCCAATGGAATTAACATAGCCAATTAATTCCTTTTTTCCATCAGTTTACTAGAAATTTTATCACTAAACTGATTTGATACAAAGACATAATCTGCGAGGCTGATGTTCTCAGTACCAGGGACACACCAGCTACACTATAGGAAACAAAAAAACATCCCACTGATTTAAATGGGGCTTTTAAAGTCTTGAATGCTAAATAGGTTTCCAGCACAATACTTAAAGGGATAGTAATACTTAATTTTAACTTTATTTTATTTTGTAGGCATTAAAAAAACATGAAGAATGATATAAGTCTTATCTCTCAAACCTTTATGGTTTATGAAATATTCACAAGCAAAGTTTCCCCCTCCCTCCCCTTTTACCTAGTGTAAGCCATCTCTTCTCAGATGTGGAATGCAGTCCATAGACTGGACAGATAACAGAAGGGGACACTCTTATTCCTATGAAAACAATGAAAGCCCTTCCCCCTTGACAAGCTTTTCAGGTTTTTCCCTTATCTTAATTGAAGATTGTCCCTCTCTACAGTCTACCTGGGCACCTCCCTTCTGCTCTGGCTGAACAGTGTGACATCAGTAAAAGTGGCGGGAGGGGGACACTTTGTCATTTAATTACTCTGGAACTACAACTCTGACAGAATTGAAATAACACTCTCCAAAGTCCAAATACTATGATGATTAATTAGAGCTGTTTTTATTATGAACATTACTATCCCTTTAACAATGTGTTGTAGACCTCTGTAGCATTCAAGTGTTAAAAGCCCGACTTAAATCAGTTGGGATATGGATAACTTTCCACTATGGTGTAGTTGATTTAGTTCTGATTACCACCACTAGTGCAGCAACCTCACTGTCTTCACTGCACTCAGCAATATTTCATATTTGTTAGAAAAGCTATTGGATACAATCATAAGGCTTACTTAGTTCACAATGTAATCAGTATATAAAGATAGCAATTCTCAGTGATCAGAAATGGGCAATTTACTTTCAGGGCAAAGAACATGACAAAAAAATCTGTAATTTTATTTACATCTGCATTATAGGTAGCCTAATTGAAGGCACCCCTAGATGGTTTGCAGTTGAATTATTATGTGTGTTTATCTACTTATGGGTGTTATTGCATAAGACCATAAGAAGTAGTTCAGATTCTAGTGTTGCATACGAGATAGGCAGTCACAAAGTGCTGCACCAAACTTTGGTTCATCTGGCACATTGACTTGAATTTACGAAAGGGAAAAGTAGGAGGCAAGCAGGAACATTTTGACTCATTCCCTATACTGTGATATTTAGTAGAATACAAGAGAAAACAGACCTTTTCACAAATTTTCACTCACAGCATGGGACAAGACTTCCCACATTACATTTTAGTTAAAGTGAAAATAGGTGGCATTCATTTAACTTTTGTTGTAGCAATGTGCAAATAAATAGCTTTCATATTTATTGCCCCACTGTTGCCATCATTCCCATTATTTGTCTTATGTACCTAGATGCTCATGAATATTTTAATTCATGGTTTAGTAAACAATACATTTCAACACTGATTTTCAGACTCAGGACACAGAGCTGTAAAATAAGACATCCAGCTAATTTCAAGGCTTAGTATATGCCATTTGTAATTATTAAGACATGAATAACATATAAATAATGGACATGATGTACAGAAAGGCTGATATTTCACATAAATTTGTTTATATTTTCAGAATATAAATTCCTGAAAGTTTCCTGTCCAAGCCAATATAATAAAGCCTTAGATTATGCACGACAATGGGTTTTGAAATGTGAGAACAAGTTCTGAACTGCCTGCTCCAACCACATGCATGTGTAACATCAGAAAAGATGGAACATTGATCAGCTGAGGCAAGTTGTTCTATCCTGGTCTACTGGAAATTATTAATTCCAGCCTGACATGAATGAATATTTCACAAAACTTTTTTTTTTTTTTTGCATAAGGATCTGTGTGTAAAATGTCTTATTCCCATTCTAGTATATGAAATAAATGTGTCTCCTTCTGCTACAACCTCTTTTGCAGTGCGGTAAATGTTGCTCATTACAGTGCAAGAAAGGGCTACAAACAAAATGCAATACATTTAACCCCTTGGATGATGAAACATCCCCAACACATTGCTTCATAAAAGAAAAGTGGAGGAATTCAGGAGAAAATAAAAACTCAAAAAGTATCATTGCTTTAAAAGGGGACTTTAACCCCATGGATGCTAGAGAGGCTTCCAACACATTGTGCAGCAATTAGGGGGTTAAAATCCTCATTTAAATCAATGAGAATTTGTTGTTCTTCCCTTTAATGTAGTTGGTTTGTCCCAGAATTCTTCCACTTTTGGCCCAATGTGTTAAAGGTGCTGTTAGTATCTAAGGGGTTAAATGGTGCATATATGTGAATTAACCCTTTGAGTGCCAGAGAGGAAGACAGACAATAACAATGCATTGGATACATCTCTGAGTTTAAACAAGAAATGTTTAGTACAACACAACATCAGTTTACATATTATTCCACCAAAAGTATTCCATTCATTCAAATAATATGTGTGTGTGTGTGTACGTGTGTGTGTGTGTGTGTGTGTGTGTAAATCAAAGTTATTTTATTATGTCAACGTTTCGGCCAGACAACGCGGAGAAGACTAGAGTAGTGTATGGCATTAATATGAAATATGATTCACTCAATTCACATGGTCAGCTGGGATAAAAGCATTGTGTCAGGGAAGAGACATTGAAATCAATATCTAATAAGTTAGAGTTACAATTCTGGAACAAACCAACTGCACCATACATGTCAAATAAAAATTCCCTTCGATTTAAAATGGTGATTTTATCTTTCTGAAAGAAATGCGTTAGTGACCTCTTGAGCATTCAAGGAGTTAAATGACCCATTAAACTCAATGAGCATTTGATATGTCCTTTATGGTGAATTTAGTTTGTTTCAGGATTTCAACTTGTTAGGCTTCTTTCACACAGGCGATGCTGCTCTGGTGATTTCATCCAATGTGAAAGGTTCTATGCTGGGCTATAGTACCTTTCACATAGTCAGCTATCGACTCCCTTGGACACACCGAAGCCAAGCATGCTGCATCTTGACTGCATCCACACAGAAACACCAGTAAAGATGCTATGTGGATGGTCTGCACTGAGGGCTCTGAGCTATCAGCAGACTTTTCACATGAACTTTGTTGGAGGTTGTGATGATCACTGCAACCTCCAATAAATGACCGGCCCATCTGGGTACCAGACAATAGTTTTGGCTGGTTCTCCCATGGGCTGTCTGTCAGATACTCAACTCCTTCGTCCAGATTGGTGGTGGGACACAAGAGATTCATGAAATAAAACGGGCTACAAAAGTATATTGGGGCTACTACAGTCCTGTCAGCAATGTGAAATAGCTCTTAGCTTACTGAGTACTGCCCTCGTATGTTTCTTTACTTTTACAGGTCCTTCATTTGTGCTGGTTACAAGCTAGTTTTGCAAATGGTAAATATTGATACATGACACTTTAAATTCTCAAGGGTGAATTATGCAGAAACTCACGGAAAACATTATTAGAGGTTCTTTAGACCTGACCAGCACAACATGTTTTAGACATTGTGCTTCTTCAAGTGTAATGCTAAATCAACACTCTGCATGATTAAGTACACACTTTTGACCCCAGTACCCAAGAGTGTGTGCTTAAGCATGTAATGTTTTGTATTTGGCTTACACCTAAGGAAGGTCAGTGCCTGAAAACTGCTTTGCTGTCCATCTCCAAATTAACACTAAAATGATCCCTGGAGGCCATGACTCAATTAATTTCAGAGCTATTGAATCTATTTAGATTTGAAGTTTCCATGTAAAAGCATTGGAGATCTTCTACGTGGACCTAATAATATGATATTGTTGAACTTGATAGCAACTCTTTACTGTTTTACATTCAGGGCTGTTTTTTCCATTGGGCAGAGTTTGTGGGGAGCCTCTATTATGTAAGCAGCAGCCACATTTTGAGCTATGGGCATGTTCCTGCAATATACACCAACTCCTGCTATATAGTTGCTGGCTTCTTTACCTCTCTGCCAACCAACTGCCAACTGTGCCAGACAACCGGTGATAGGGATCGAAGCAGAATGATGCAAGTATTGGAGATGTTGATCAGGGTGGGGTTACAGCGCCTTACCTATTTGCTCCTCCTCAGACTTATATCTTTACATTCTACTTTTAACATTTCCATTTAATTGTGGTAGTGAACATTATTGCAACATTAGTTTTTATTCTGTATATCTTGTATAAAATATGACATTGAAAAAGTTTTTGTCCCATAATACTTTGAAAGACGTTATTGCAGATGGGTGAGGTTAGCTGGCCACAAACTGTCTCTTCATGTGAATGGTATGCAGCGATATACTATCTGATGATATGCTTATCGACAGCTAGAATTATACATGAGGCTAATGTACAAAAAAGGCCTGAAGCAAACCGACTGCACCATATGGTCAAATGAAAATTCCCAAAACCCCAGTGATTAACCCAACACACTGCAATGCATATCTCTGGCACTCAAAGGATTAACATATGTTGTTCAGTCCCTTGAATGCTAGAGATTGCACCAATGTTTTGCTTTGCAATGAGTTGGAAACTGCTCCAGCATTCAAGGGATTAAAAGACCAACTTGAAATCAATGAAAATTGTTATTGTCCATTATATTGCAGTTGGTGTGCTCTAGGATTGCTTCATTTCTAATTAGTGCATCAGCAGTGCTGAGCAATCTATAGGGAACAAATACAGAGAATTCCCATTGATTTAACTGAGCTTTAAATGAATAGTAAAGACACCGGAAGTGAGTTCTCCATGGAGCTACCATTAACGTGAAGCCAGGCAAATATTAAAAATGAAGAGTTCTTTATTCAAATAATGTTAAAACCAAAGCAGGAACAAAAGAAACAGGAGAAAAAGGATGTTTAATTCCACAAACGCCAACTTAGGGAACGCATAAGGGAACACATCCTTTCTATTAATAATAAGGATGATACTAAACCTGTAGCCACATACTTCATGCGCTGTACAAATTCAGATGTATCAAAATTTTCTTTCCAGGGGATTGAGAGAATTTCCCAACCAGAACGTGGAGGTGACATGATCTCTCTCCTGGATAGATCTGAGTTTAAATGGATTTTCCATTAAACTCATTGGCCAAATTGCACACATAACCCCTATTGAAAGTGTTAGTCTTGGTATATCCCTGAGCCTATGATTAAGTGACTTACTATCACAAAACATGTAAGGCAGATCATGTGGAGTTAAATCCTTTTTCTCCTGTTTCTTTTGTTCCCGCTTTGATTTTAACATTGTTTTAATAAAGAGATTTTTATGTTTAATACTTTGTTGGCTTCACGTTAAAGGTCGCTCCATTGAGCGCTCCCTTCCGCTGTCTTCAAGTTTGCTGAAACTATGACTGTGGTTGTTAGGGGCTTCAGCGGAGAGTCCAAGGCCCTGGACGCCAGGTGTACTATATTCTATATTTTCTTACAATTTATATGGTATATGCTATACTGGAGACCTGTTTTGTACAGACTCTTTAAATGAATGGTAGTTATGGTCCAGTTGCTTGATTTGCTACAATTTTGTTTAGTACATGTGCTTCACTCTGTCTGACTCCAACCATTTGTTTGCAAGAAGTAATGCAACTGAGACCTCTCTAGTGTTCATGGCAGGGAGTGTAACTACATGGAGTGCAATTGCAGCATGGTCTTGCAACCAAGGGGCTCATCAGCTGTGCATTGTCTGCAAACTCATCTATCAAAACAGTTTGCTATCTTGGCATCACATAAGATCTCCACCAGTCAGTTAATAAGAATAACTGAGAAATGCATATTTTTCAGAGAAATTATAGTTTAAACTCTTGTTTTTTTACATTAAAGTGGATCTTTCACATTAATTCATGTTGGCATATTTGAAAACTGCATTAAAACCTATGTGTCACGTTAGCAAAAGACCATCAAATGTACAGTTGAAGAGATATTTGTACTTGTTATCATATGCTAAAATGCATATACCAGTGGCATTTCATATGCTAATTATGCTTTAAGTGGTGTTTCTTATGCTAATGAAACATTTTCAGTGACATGTCACATGCTAATGAAGATTTTCAGTGATGTTTCTTATGCTAATGAATCTCTGTGCTGCACCAGGGCATTTTCAGTTTCATTTTTTCCACAAATAATAGTGCAAATATCTCCTAAATGATACATCTGATGAAATCTTGGTTTACACGACACACAAGCAGTTTTGAATGAAGTTTTAAAATATGTAACGGAAATTCAAGGCAATAGCTCCATTTTAACAGCGCCTTCAACTGGTCTGATTCCATTTAAATGTTCTGTTGCATTGTATGGGAGAGATGAGTTATTGACAAACACTTCTCCATAGAATGTGATAGAAACTGCTGTGGCATGCTGACAGTTTGAACTTTTGGAAAGTAATCATGCTGTAATTCACTTCTTAACAATTGGAACTGTTATAACATATGAACAAAAAAATGACAGTAGTGGGAGTACCCTAGATTTACTCAGAAGGAGAAGCTCTATAGCATACAGGTTTTTATTTAAAAGAAGTGTTTAACATACAGGTTTATTTTATTTTTTTTTTTTTTAAAGTGTTTACTGCTCCTTTAAAATGTATCTGCAACATTAAATAAGGTCTGTGCACCACAACATGTGGGTGGGAGGAGGCCCAGTCCAGGGGTTAGTGATTAAACTGAATGATTAATGTAATATTGTTTTTCCAATTCCCAGACAAATTTTTTTCAGATTGAAGCAAAAAAATACATGAGCCTACTTAACCCTTTAAGTACTATAGAGGTGTGCAAAGCTATGCATTTCTTGTCTTCCTGGTCCTTAAACAGTTAAGGTTACAGTGTGAAATGGACAGCATTTGTGTCCTGTGGTACTGCTAACAAATGACTGTCTCCATGGACATCATCCAGGACAGGTTGACAACCTTATTTCTTTAAGGAACAAGGGGACATTAGGATTTTCCGGCCATAGTAAGTTAAGTTGGGGGTTACAAGGTGTTAATTTCCCTTTAATCAGCCCTGCAAGACAGCCATTAACATCCTCATAAAGTGTTATATCGGTATCTGTTTTGCTAGGGATCATGAATGAACAAATCTTTTGTCAAAAACTTTTCTCCTTATCACAAAATATTCACAAATGTACAAGCACATAACTGACTCCGAAACATTAAGGTTAGATCTAATCCACATTTTCACTGAGACTGATTGAAGAAAACCACTTTGTTATCATGTCCACTATGTTAATCAATACGAAGAAAATAGAAGAAGAGGGTCTTCCTAGGGAAACCACAATCTGATGAAGCCCATCAGTGCAGATCAAATCCACATTTAAACTATAACTGTACATTGTAAATCAGTACATGTGTGATACTAGTGACAGACATCTATTGGAATGCAGGACTGAAAATAGCTAGCTGAAATGAGAAAGCACATAAAGAATAGTCTCCCCATATGATACTAGTTAAGACAGAGTTTATATGATAAAATGTATAACATTCAGTATTTCATTGATGTTTATATACCAAATTATTCTTCAAAATATATCAAACATATTACAGGTTGGATCAATGCATTTTGTTGCCCTTGTGATAAAAAATACATATCCTATATAATAATTCACTAGGATGTTTGTCAGAAGCTGTCATGCACAGAAGAGACTGCCCGAACACACAGAATGCTGGGAGTTCTGTGCTGGGAGCATTCTGTGCTTTCGGGCAGTCTCTACAGTGCATGACTGGGTCGGGAGCAGGACGCAGAGCAGGACCAGCCTCTTAACCCTTTGAATGCCAGAGGGTACGCAACGCATTGCAAAGCAATGTGTTGCATACCCCTCTGGCACTCAAAGGGTTAACATCACCCGGATGTTGGCCCATGTACACGGGCTTTTAGACTAGTAGGGTTATAATTTCAAAAAGAAAGTTGGGTAATTCTGACCCAAGTGACCCAACTGCCCTATAGGGGAGAACTAAAAAATCCCCATTTATTGGACTGGGGCTTTAAACCCCTTGGATGGTAGAGATGTGTTGGAGACCTATCCAGCAGTCAAGATATTAAAAGTCCCATTTTGATCAATAGAAATGTGTGGAATTTGGATTTATTGTAGTTATTTGTGGTCACAGAACAACAGACATTTTGTGAAATCCCAGCCTCGTTCCACTGGTACCCACAGAACCAATGGCCAGTGGATGGCAGGAGGATCAGCTTAAAAAGTGATCTCTGTGTCACCTGTTGCACAATGGAGACTTCCCCTCCTCTGGGCAGGTTATGGAAGTGGGCAGCTGGAGCTGCTACTCTAGGTCCTACCTTTGTGGGCTGAGGCTGGGGTGTACAGAGGCCAAAGAAAAGGATGTGTTTGTTCCAGAGAAGGAAAATATTGTACTGGAGGAACTTCACAGTTGCCTTGTACACAGTGTGCACTGAGAGATCTGCCACTATCAAGCAACTGGAGCCCTACTGGCACAATGTTTATTGTATTTAATAATGTCACATAAATACCTTGTCATGTTTCAGGTCACAGTTCAGGGTGTTAAACTTGGTCATCAGTTTATACTCCCTGATTTTTCTATTGCTCTGTGTCATAAAATGTCCCATAATACCAACACCCCTTAAGGACCAGGGTTTTTTTTACATGCAAGGACCAGAGCCATTTAAAGGGATAGTAATACTTCGTTTTAACTTTTTTTTGTAAGCATTAAAAAACATGAAGAATGATATAAGTCTTATCTCTCAAACCTTTATGGTTTAAGAGATATTCACAAGCAAAGTTTCCCCCTCCCACCCCTTTTTGCTAGTGTAAGACATCTCTTCTCAGATGTGAATCTGGTTGTAAGACTGGACAGATAACAGCAGGTGACAATCTTCTTTGTATGAAAACAATGAAAGCCCTTCCCCCCTTGACATGTTTTTCAGCTTTTTCCCTTATCTTAATTGAAGATTGTCCCTCTCTGCAGTCTACCTGGGCACTTCCCTTCTAATCTGGCTGAACAGGGTGGGGGGATACTTTGCTTGTGAATATCTCTTAAACCATAAAGGTTTGAGAAATAAGACTTATATCATTCTTCATGTTTTTTTTAATGCCTACAAAATAAAATAAAGATAAAACGAAGTATTACTATCCCTTTAATTTGCTGAACCAGCACAAGTGAGTGATTACCTGTACTGACTCGCCAAAGGAAAGTATGAATCTGACTGCTCCAGTCTTGCAGCAGTCAGTTTCAGCCTCCCGGCATGATCACAGTGCAACTTCAGGCTCGTTGTGATAATTTAACTCATGACATGCCAGGAACATCACTGGTCCTTATAGGACCCAAATCTATGACGGTCCTGGCAAGTCATTGAATGTTAAGAGGTTAATGCTGCATCCAATTATGTAAAAATTTTGACTCGCTGATTCATTTGGAAAAAGCAATTTGCAATCACATAGCCATATCAAAACATTTTAACAACAGGAACAATACCAAACCCACAGTTCACAGTCCATAGTCCAAAGCTCTAGGCTCCAAAATGCCACTCTTAAGCAATCCCTTCCCAAAGGCAGCCTCAACAATCTAACAAAGTTTATAGTTCCCTTTGGGTGCTCCTGTGCTGTTGGGAATGGAATAGGGATTGGCGAAAATTTTTGCCTCAAACTGAAATTGGTGAAAAATGGCACTTTCCGCTTAGTAAAAAATTTCACACAAAAAGTGCCATTTTTTTTTTCCACTTTTTTCACCTAGCTCATTGCATTGAAATCAATGGGTAGAAATTTTTTCACCACCTCAAGAAAGTTTTCTATAGCCATATAAAAGGCTGTCAGGCTCTCACAGCATGCCAATCTTTGTTTGAGAGAGGAGACAGCAGCATGATTTTGAGCTAGAGAAGATAGGCAAATAAAGGGGAATTGAAGCTTAGTTTTAGGGAGTTATTTAGGTAGGACATTTGTTCTCTGAAGTAGGGGAGTCTGGGGGCACAATGGGGAGAAGAAGGGAGGAAAGAGGTTGACCCAAAATACCCCAAAATTTGTTGTGACTAGCAAGATACAGGCAGCTGGGGTCCAAATTGCTTGCTGATTTTACATTTATTGTCACTGTGCTGGGGAAGTCTGGGGAAAGAAAGTTGTGTTTTTAGTTATATATATATATTTTGGGACTAACTGATAAGATACGGTGAACAACTTAAAAAAAATAAAGGAAAAAAACATACATAATTAAACAAATAAATATATTATACAGCTGACTGGGAGCTCTGTGACTGAGGCAGACTTGATAGACATTAAAACAAAAAAAGGGTAGAACTAGAGCACTGTCTGTGTTAACCACTAAAGCGATCCAAGTTTCTATCTAATATAAATATCGCCGTGCACCCATATGTAAACATATATATGATATACAAAATAATCAAAAATTAAAGATATTTTTTGGGGCACTCAAGTGGAGTGTTGTTGAATAACGTATCTCAAATGTATAATGAGCTTGCGGTGAAAGTATTTAAAATATAACTTTTATTATCCCAAACAATAAAAATACACTAATAAAATATATGGAGTGATCCTGAATTTCTTCCAGACCCAAAAATACGCAAAGTCATTGACCTAAAGTATAACAATGGTCAAATTTCCTTGCTATTAAGAAGAGATAAGTAATCAACTTCCCATTCATCTCTGGCTATTGTAGCAAAGCCCAAGACAAATTATCACAGACCTCTCTATTACCTTCGGCAATTCCCCTACATTGTAATATATAACTAGCTTTTACCCTCGATTATTGCCATGGTACGAGAGGAAGTGTCAGTTATGCGAATGCAAAGCAAATGACCATATGTGTAAAGATCATAAAAAACTTTGCTGTTGGGAAGCAATCTAGTTTCTACTTCCCCTTCATCCTTAGCCTCAAAAGTGTAGCAAAGAACGAAGCACCACACTAATCTCTGTTACCTCCGGCAATTCTCCTAAACTCACGAAAAAAGCTAGCTAATCCCTCAATTATTGCAGTGGTACGAGAGTGGGTATATGATCCTATGGATAGCTCTGGTCCTGGGACCATAAATCTCCATAGGATGGTGTAGCAACAGCGCCACTGTACAATTTCAGGCCACTGTGATACTGCACCTAAAAAATTCAACTTTGAAAAATAATAACTTTTCAATGAAACACCTCTCAGCAGTGGGAGTACTCTTGATTTACTCAGGGGGATAAACCCTACAACATATATTTTTTTACATTTTAAGTATTACTATCCCTTTAAAGGGATAGTAATGTTTCACAAAAACAGCAGCTCCAATTAATCTTCATAGTATTTAAGCCATAGAGTGTGTTATTTCAATACTGTCAGAGTTGAAATCAAGAGTAATTGAATGATAAAGTTCCCCCCCTGCCCCTTTTACTTATTGTGAGCCACTTCCCCTCAGATGTGGAATCTGGTCCACAGACCAGACAGCTCACAGCAAGGGACAATCTTCTTACTGTGAGAACAATGAAAGCCCTGCCCCCATTGACAGGTTTTTCAGGTTTTTCCCTTATGTTAATTAAAGATTGTCCCTCTCTGCAATCCACTTGGACACCACCCTGCTGCTCTGTGCTGAGCAGTGTTACATCAGTAAAAGGGGTGGGAGGGGGAATTACTCTTAAAATACAACTCTGACAGCACTGAAATAACACTCTTCATGGCCCAAATATTATTAATATTAATTGGAGCTGCTTTTATTGTGAAACATTACTATCCCTTTAAAGGTAGCGGTAAGAGGGAAGTGGACATGCTATGTTACAAATATTTTGTAGAGTTAATTATTATAAATTTGTATAGTTAATTACTATACAAATGCCATTGGTGCTATAATGAAGGCACTGTTAATATTTGTAAAATAAATTAGCAGTAATATTAAAAACAAAAGCAATAATTATTGGACCAGTATTGTTCAAGAGAAGTCCAAAATAGAATACAATAATTGATTGTATTCAGAGCTGGATTGAGACTCTATTGGGCCCTAGGCAGGGACGCATTTTGGGGCCCCCCTCCAGCTTGTCCTGACCCCCACCGCCACCCTACCTCTGCCACAATCCTCTCTAGATATACAATGTACAGAATCCTCCAAGCATTTCAAAAATTAATGTGATCTACGATAAATGTATAAGCAGTTATAGCAGATATACAATTCTATGTTAGCAGAATCCAATTTGAGATATATATATATATGTATATATATATAAAGACAATAAACAGAGGATGATATGGCTCCACAATATATATAGATATAGTCCTAAACTGATACTGATCTTTGTAAGAAAATCAATGTCCTTAAAACCCATAAATATGCATCATGCAGAATATCTGATAAGACAATCCAGATATGATGGTGTCACGGTTTGTTAAGAGTCTCAGACGCAAGGTTAGGTAAAAACACAACTTTATTGAAAAGTTTAATACAACCCCGTAGGGTAACATACACGTTCATACATATATATATAGCAATGACAGAGAATAGCGATACAGGCTCTACCGGCCCTGCCAATATACTGGGCAAGGCAGCCAGGGAAGTAGGCACAAGGAATAAATAGGCTCTACCGGCCATGCCAATATACCGGGCAAGGCAGCCTGGAGACTGGTACACGTAAAAATAGGAGGCTCTACAGGCCCTGCAATATACCGGGCAAGGCAGCCTGGAGATAGATGTAGCGAAAACGTGAAGGCTCTACCGGCCCTGCCAATATACCGGGCAAGGCAGCCTATTGACAGACAGCAATTATAAGGCTCTACCGGCCTTGTCAATACCGGGTAAGGCAACCCAAGATGGTACAGAGAGGAATAGGTTCTACCGGCCTTACCAATATACCAGGCAAGGCAGCCAAATACAGAGAAGGTGGCAACCACTAAAGCCTCGGTGACTGGCTAGGTGGCAACACCAGTCACACAGATGACATGCGGAGGCATAAGGAGTAGTGATGATCGAGCACCCCAATGCTCGGGTGTTCGGGTGCTCTGACCGAGCGCCCCCGGAGGCTCGAGTGCTCGGCCGAGCACCCGAGCCCCATTGAAGTCAATGGGAGGACTCGAGCATTACACCAGGCACCCCCTGCTCTGATGAGGGGAGGGTGCCTGGTCCATAGGAAAAGGGCAGAAAATGATGGAAACACCACAGAAATGGTTCAGGGACAGCATAGGGAGGATGTCTGGATGCATCTTGGACTCCAACATCGCTGCTGGGAACGATGTTTCGCCCATAGTACGCCATTTTTACAGACTGACCCTAAAACACACAAAAAGGAAGATAAAAACGACTTTAGGCGAAAAATTGTTACCAAACAGTATTTGCTGTATATTTACTTGTATATCATCTGCAAATTCTGCAAAAAATTTCATCGATTTTTCTGAACTGGGGCCATGATTAAGAGGGAAACGTGCGCAGAGGCAAATTATCCCAAAAATTTCCTCGATTTTTCTGAACTGGGGCCATGATTAAGAGGGAAACGTGCGCAGAGGCAAATTCTCCCAAAAATGTCCTCGATTTTTCTGAACTGGGGCCATGATTAAGAGGGAAACGTGCGCTGAGCCGACCATCTAAAACATTATGGGTGAGGGTCTGCTGCGGAGATGACCATCCTAAACATTATATGCGAAGGCCCGCTAGTGAGCTGACGCTATAAAACATTATATGAGAGGGCCCGCTAGAGAGCTGACCCAATAAAACATTATATGAGAAGGCCCGCTGGTGAGCTGGCCCTATATAAAAATTATATCACTGGGCCCGCTGGTGAGCTGGCCCTATATAAAAATTATATCACTGGGCCCGCTGGTGAGCTGGCCCTATATAAAAATTATATCACAGGGTATATGGAAGAGAGTCAACCATATACCCGTTTTTTGGGTGGAAGGGGTGAATGGGAATACAGAGTATTCCCATAATTGTAAATAACATATATAAAGTGACTTTATGTTCCCCCGGGGCTTTCCTCCAGTGGAGTGGAGAAGTCAGGGGAAATCCAGGCCTTGTTCATTTTTATAAGTGTCAACCTATCAGCATTTTCGGTGGAAAGGCGGATACGCTTATCTGTTATGATGCCACCAGCAGCACTAAATACCCGCTCAGACAGAACGCTGGCGGCAGGGCAGGCCAGCACCTACAAGGCGTAGAGTGCCAGTTCATACCACGTGTCCAGCTTGGACACCCAGTAGTTGTAAGTCACAGAGGGATCATTGAGGACGCTGACACGGTCTGCTACGTACTCCTTCACCATCTTCCAAAACTTTTCCCTCCTTGTGACACTAGGCTGCGCATCAGGGTGCGGGTGCTGGCGGGGTGTCATGAAGGTGTCCCACGCCTTGGAGAGTGTTGCCCTGCCTTTGTCGGAACTGCTGTGTGCTTCCCTTTTCTCCCCTTCTCGGTTGGCCAAGGTAGCACGTACTCTGCCGCCAGCGTTGTCAGATGGAAAATTTTGGAGCAATTTTTCAACAAGAACCTTCTGGTATTGCACCATTTTGCTTGTCCTCTCCACCGGAGGAATGAGAGATGAGAAATTCTCTTTGTAGCGGGGGTCCAGAAGGGTGAACACCCAGTAATCAGTGTTGTCTAAAATGCGTGTAACGCGTGGGTCACGGGAAAGGCAGCCTAACATAAAGTCAGCCATGTGTGCCAGAGTACCAACAGGCAAGATTTCGCTGTCCTCACCAGGAGGATGACTCTCAATCTCCTCATCCTCTTCCTCCTCTTCTGCCCACCCACGCTGAAGAGATGGAACTAAAGTTCCATGGCTACCCTCTGTAGCGGAGGCAACCGTGTCTTCCTCCTCCTCCTCCTCCTCCTCCGCCTCCTCCAATTGTCGCTGAGAAGACGAAGTGAGGGTGCTCTGGCTATCACCTTGTGTAAGCTCTTCCTCCCGCATTTCCACCTCTTCCACATGCAAAGCGTCGGTTTTAATTGTGAGCAGCGAGCGTTTCAGTAGACACAGAAGTGGGATGGTTACACTGATAATAGCGTTATCGCCGCTCACCATCTGTGTCGATTCCTCAAAATTGCGTAAAACCTCACAGAGGTCTGACATCCATTCCCACTCCTCACTTCTGATTACAGGAAGTTGAACGGAGAGGCGACGACCGTGTAACAGCTGGTACTCCACTACTGCCCTCTGCTGCTCACAAAGCCGGAACAACATGTGGAAGGTGGAGTTCCAGCGCGTGCTCACGTCACACAGCAGCCGGTGAGCTGGCAATTGTAAGCGCTGCTGCAGCTTCAACAGGCCGGCTGAAGCTGTAGATGACTTACGGAAATGTGCACACACGCGGCGCACCTTGGTCAAGAGATCATGCAAATTGGGGTAGGTTTTTAGAAATCGCTGAACCACTAAATTAAATACATGCGCTAGGCATGGTACGTGTGTGAGCTTGCCGAGCTCCAAAGCCGCCACCAAGTTACGCCCATTATCACACACAACCATGCCTGGTTGCAGGTTGAGTGGCGAGAGCCACTGCTCGGTCTGGTGACTAATCCCCTGCAACAGCTCTGAGGCCGTGTGCTGTTTGTCCCCAAGGCAGATCAGCTTCAGCACGGCCTGTTGACGCTTCCCCACTGCAGTGCTACACTGCTTCCAGCTACCGGCTGATGGGTGAGTGGCGCTGCGCGCAGAGAATTCGGAGGTGGAAACGGAGGAGGAGGAGCCAATAACGTAGGTGCTGGCGGAAACCCTGATGGAGGTAGGGCCCGCAATCCTCGGCGTGGGTAGCACCTGTGCCAACCCAGGGTCCGAGTCGCTCCCAGCCTCCACGACATTCACCCAGTGTGCCGTCAGGGAAATGTAGCGTCCCTGGCCACAAGCACTTGTCCATGTGTCAGTCGTTAAGTGGACCTTCCCAGTAACTGCGTTGGTCAGGGCACGGGTGATGTTACGGGACACATGGTGGTGTAAGGCGGGAACGGCACACCGGGAAAAATAGTGGCGGCTGGGGACTGCGTACCGAGGGACAGCTGCTGCCATCAGGCTGCGGAAGGACTCAGTCTCCACAAGCCTAAATGGCAGCATTTCGATGGCCAGTAATTTGGAAAGGTGTGAGGTTAGTGCTATGGCCTGTGGGTGGGTGGCTGGGTATTTTCGCTTGCGCTCAAATGCCTGGGGTAACGACATTTGGACGCTGCGCTGGGACAGGGAAGTGGATGTGGTCGCTGATGGTGCTTCAGATGGTACAGGTGCAGGGCGGGAGGTATGCGGGCCTGCGCCTTCGACAGGCGATTGGCCGGCACCGAAAACAGGTGAAGAGGAGGCAGTGGTGTGGCCTGCAGACACAGATTGGCGATCCGGGCATTCCTCCCACTTATTACGGTGCTTGGATGCCATGTGTCGGATCATGCTGGTGGTGGTGAGGTTTCTAGTGTTCATGCCTCGGCTCATTCTGGTGTGGCACAGGTTGCAAACTACAATTCTTTTGTCGTCCGCACTTTCCTTAAAAAAACGCCATACCGCGGAACACCTACCCCTTGGCAAGGGAGATTTACGCAAGGGGGTGCTCCGTGGAACATTTGCGGGCCGGTTTAGTGCGGTCCGCCTTCTTTCTGTAGCCACATCACTGCCTCTTCCAGCCTGTTGCGGTGCTGCAGATGGCTCACCCTCAGGACTGCTGTCATCACTCGGCTCTCCACCTTCCCAGGTGGGGTCAGTCACCTCATCGTCCACCAAGTCCTCCTCCACTTCCTCACTCTGATCATCCTCCTCATGTCTTGATCCCACCACATACTCAGTCATTGACAACTGTATATCATCCTCCTCATCAAGGTCTTGAGACAGTAAAAGTGGTTGATTTGATGGCAACTGTGTCTCATCATCATCATCATCCACTTCCTTTGACCTTAAATGCCGTTCCCCTCTGTCATCTTCTTGTGATTGGGTACCCTCTAGAGGTTGTGAATCAGGGCACAAGATGTCATGTTCCTCTGCAAGCGTGCTTGGAGAGAGGGTCAAATGAAGGATTGGTGATGAGACGAGCTCCTCACTATATCCCAGTGTGGGATCACTTCTTTGACCAGACCCTCTATGGTGGGAGGAAGGATGATCAGGGTGAGGATTATGTTGACCAGACTCTTGGCTACTGAGAGTGGACTTGGTGGAAGACAGGGTGGTGCTTAACCGACTGGAAGCAGTATCACCTGAAATCCAACCGACCACCTGTTCGCAGTGGTCTGACCTCGAGAGTGATGTCCTGCGACGCCCTGTAAACTGAGACATGAAGCTAGGTATGGTGGATGTCTTTCTTTCTTGTGCTCTGGCACCAGGCACAGTTTCTACGCGTCCTGATCCGCACCCTGAACTATCAGGATCACGTCCACTTCCCCGTCCCTTTTTACCCGCCTTCTTCATATTACACGGAATATGTGCTGCAAATCTGCAACTTTGCACACTAAACAGAATGTGCTGCTTATCTGCGGCTAGGCACAGTGAATGGAATATGTGACTTTGATATTTTACACTTTGCACACTAAACAGAATGTTCTGCTAATCTGCAACTTTGCACACTAAACAGAATGTGCTGCTTATCTGCGGCTCGGCACAGTGAATGGAATATGTGACTTTGATATTTTACACTTTGAACACTAAACAGAATGTTCTCCTAATCTGCAACTTTGCACACTAAACAGAATGTGCTGCTTATCTGCGGCTCGGCACAGTGAATGGAATATGTGACTTTGATATTTTACACTTTGCACACTAAACAGAATGTTCTCCTAATCTGCAACTTTGCACACTAAACAGAATGTTCTGCTAATCTGCAACTTTGCACACTAAACAGAATGTGCTGCTTATCTGCGGCTCGGCACAGTGAATGGAATATGTGACTTTGATATTTTACACTTTGCACACTAAACAGAATGTTCTCCTAATCTGCAACTTTGCACACTAAACAGAATGTGCTGCTTATCTGCGGCTCGGCACAGTGAATGGAATATGTGACTTTGATATTTTACACTTTGCACACTAAACAGAATGTTCTCCTAATCTGAAACTTTGCGCACTAAACAGAATGTGCTGCTTATCTGCGGCTAGGCACAGTGAATGGAATATGTGACTTTTATATTTTACACTTTGCACACTAAACAGAATGTTCTCCTAATCTGCAACTTTGCGCACTAAACAGAATATGCTGCTTATCTGTGGCTCGGCACAGTGAATGGAATATGTGGCTTTGATATTTTACACTTTGCACACTAAACAGAATGTTCTGCTAATCTGCAGCTTTGCACACTAAACAGAATGTGCTGCTTATCTGCGGCTCGGCACAGTGAATGGAATATGTGACTTTGATATTTTACACTTTGCACACTAAACAGAATGTTCTCCTAATCTGCAACTTTGCACACTAAACAGAATGTGCTGCTTATCTGCGGCTCGGCACAGTGAATGGAATATGTGACTTTGATATTTTACACTTTGCACGCTAAACAGAATGTTCTCCTAATCTGAAACTTTGCACACTAAACAGAATATGCTGCTTATCTGCGGCTAGGCACAGTGAATGGAATATGTGACTTTGATATTTTACACTTTGCACGCTAAACAGAATGTTCTCCTAATCTGCAACTTTGCACACTAAACAGAATGTGCTGCTTATCTGCGGCTACGCACAGTGAATGGAATATGTGACTTTGATATTTTACACTTTGCACACTAAACAGAATGTTCTCCTAATCTGAAACTTTGCACACTAAACAGAATGTGCTGCTAATCTGCAACTTTGCACACTAAACAGAATGTGCTGCTAATCTCCAACTTTGCACACTAAACAGAATGTTCTCCTAATCTGAAACTTTGCACACTAAACAGAATGTGCTGCTAATCTGCGGCTAGGCACAGTGAACGGAATATGTGACGTTTTTTTTTTTAAACTCTGCCCCCCAAAACAAAATATATCTGCTGCCCCCACACACAGTAGTCCTAAAAAGGACTTTTGGGTCTTTTTTTTTTTCAAACTCGCTTTTCTTCTCCCTACACTGACTTTCCCTTCCTATCCTCATCTCTCCCTGGCTAAGACTGAGCCGAACTCGCTGGTCAGGTGCTATACAGCACCCGATCACGGGTTCTGGCCAGCCAATCAGTGTAATGCCAGCAGCCAACATGGCTGCTGGCATTACACTGATGTCAGAGCCTCCCCGCACGTTTATTGGCTGCGGAGCAGCCGCGAAACGTGCGGGGAGGAGACCCGAACATGGCGGGCGAGCACATGCGGTACTCGTACGAGTACCGCCATGTGCCGAGCAGAGCGATGCTCGAGCCGAACCGAGCTTCGGCCGAGCATGCTCGCTCATCACTAATAAGGAGTTAAGGCGGCAAGCCAAAGACATTTACAGGAGACCACCAGTACCTGCGTACTGGGGAACCAACCGAGCTGCCTAGGACTTGACAGCAATAGTATAGCATAGATAGAATCAGTACCCGCATACTGGAGACACAATATCTCTCAACCAATGCAACGATGCTCAGATGTAGTGGAGCAAACCAGTACCCGCGTACTGGGGAGACCAATCTCTCATCCGGTGCAAAAGCAGCCGGTGAAATAGGAGTGAGCAGTACCCACGTATCGGAATCAATAACGGTTACCGGCGCACGGCAGCCGGTTGTTGGTGGAGCAAACCAGTACACGTGTACCGGAGAAACCATCTCTCTTCTGCTGCACAGCAGCAGGTTGAATGTATAGCAAACCAGTACCCGTGTACTGTGGATCAATGATTCTATCGGTGTACTGGGAACCCAAATATCTACCGGTGCATCAGCAACCGGGTGACTGTGGAGCAAACCAGTACCCGTGTACTGGAGAAACCCAAATCTACCGGTGCAACAGCAGCCGGGTGAAGGTGGAGCGAACTAGTAGCCGCGTACTGGAGAAACCCAAGAACTACCGGCGCAACAGCAGCCGGGTGAATGTGGAGCGAACAAGTACCCGCGTACTGGGAACCTAATAATCTACCGGTGCATCAGCAGCCAGGTGACTGTGGAGTGAACCAGTACCCGCGTACTGGAGAAACACAATAGCTACCGGTGCAAGAGCAGCCGGGTGAATGTGGAGCGAACCAGTACCAGCGTACTGAAGTAACCAGCAAGGGATAGAAATGTCGCCAGAGCGACTATGGAGGACCAGCCCACTACAGGCGATACTGAATCAGGAGCACAGCGGAGGAAAGCAGGAACCAGCACTCCAGGCGGTCAACCGGATCAGGAACGGCAGCGGGGACTGGCAGCAGGAGGCAGCGACACAACAGCAACCTCAACTGGATCAGGAACGGAAACAGGAACCAAGGAACTGGTCTCGCTATCTCAGGCTATCAGGAACACAACCAAGGGCCCATGAAGCTCAGGAACCCAACGGAGAAGCGAGCAGCACAGAGACAACACGAAAGGGCAACCAAAGGGTGCCCAAGCTAAGTCTAAATAGGCAATGCAGGGCGGGCTGAAGACAGACAGCCAATGGAGAGCCCCCTACAGGTAACTGACACAAAAAGGCAGCAATCACGGGCACTATGATAGATGGTAAGTATGGAAAACATGAATGAGTTAGTAAATACAGCTTCCAATAGTACAGATGATGGCCATGAAGTGATGAGATGAAAAATTGGTGAATCCTCTGTAGTCCAATAGGACAATGATAATAGTATGATAGATGGATAAATGAAAATTATAAATGGGGTGAAATAATGGTTCTGGGTGAGTGATAATGTATGCGAGTGCTCGTGTCTCTCAGGCAAAATTCTCTTATAGTCGTCTCTGCTGCTGTTTGGTTCCCGAAGTCCCCTCGGCTTAACCTTGGTTAAGTATGTAGAAAAGAGAAGTAAAAAACAGCGCAACGAGAAGTCTAAGTGTAGTAAATACAGAGTACTGGGAATGACACAGAAATAACCATAAAAATATTATAAAAAAATACTAGCAATGTGGGACGGCTCTGCCCGTCAGGATAAATAGGGAATTAATGCACACACATGGATACAAGACAAACACACACAGAGACACACACGAAAAATTTCATCAGGGGTATAAATAAAATGATACATCATCAAATAAATATTATTGTTTATATACCTAATTAATGTAATCCTTAGACTAGGAATGCCCCATGAGGCACAAAACTGTCTCATCTTGTCTTTGGTCTACTTACTGGGTTTTTAGCATCAAGTGGAATCCATTCCAAATTTAGTTTGGTCCATTTTCCATCAGGTCTGCTTGCTATGTGAACTGTCCATTTCCATTTTAGGTGCTTTACTTTTTCAATTATGTCAAACACCTATGTTTGCTTATGAATCTAGTAATGATAGGTGGTATGGTCTGGGAGTAGCTTGTGAGTGACTAATGGGGAGCATTGCTAGATACTGTTGTCAGCCACAAGTATGTTCGCTGCAGCCCTATGCTGGATGGTAAAGTGCTGGCTGCAAGGCCAGATATCTGACTTTACTTTAGTTGAGGCCGAATCAGGATAAACACACTTATGTAGCTAAAAGACCCAGATTTAGCACACTAGGAACGTGGCATAGGATACTTGAAGTTTCAAAGATCAAGGTTCTCAGGAATTTGGGTGATACATATTCTTCACATGGCATGGCACTAAAAATGAATTGTGTGAATTTAATCAAATAATGAACACATTACACAGAACATTAATATTCACTTTAAAATTTAATGAAGAAAAAGTAAATTTCCTGGATGTCACAGTACAAAAGATTGATAATAAAATCACTACAGATCTATACATGAAACCCACAGATCGAAATAATCTACTTCTTGGTAACAGTTTTCATCCATACACAACAATAAAGGGCTTACCTTTTAGCCAGTTCTTGCGAGTTTGCCGCATAGTTTCTGAAGAAAATCTATGTAAAACAAGATTACATGAAATGGTTTATAAGTTCCACAATAGAGGTTATCCCAAACCCAATCTTATAAAGGATGTCAGTAAAGTTTTAGCATTAAATAGAGATTACCTCCTGCATAAAACAGACACTGAAGTTAAAAAACCTGATCTTTTGCCATTTGTGAGTACTTAACAACACTAACTCCATGCACATACAAAAATAATAAAAAAATAATACTGGCCTATAATACAGAAAGATCCTGAATTTGGGAAATGATTTGCTGAAAAAAACATTATTTTCATGTAAAAAATCCAGAAATCTAGGAAACCACCGTGTCCTGGCATATATTAACCCCAAAATTAAACCACAACAAACATTCTTTGGAAAACCGCAAATAGGTACTTTCCCATGCCTGAATTGCATGTGTTGTAATAGGAGAATTTATTTATCACCCTTGTAGAGGTAATAAAATTGAATTAAAAATTATGCTACATGTAACACCAAAAACGTTATCTATATGTTGAAATGCCCATGTGGTCTAGCCTATGTGGGCAAAACAACGCGTACAGTAAGAATAAGAATCGGTGAACACAAAAGATGAATCCAAAATTGTGATATTGAAAATAATCGAAATGTCACATTTGTAAGTAACTTCTCTGCCAAAGATCTTGCCACCCACTTCAAGGACAAGATCAAATCTATCAGACATGACATTTCATCGCTCCCACCCCCACCCAGCCAGCCCAGCCCTGTCGCCTCTCCCACATACACACTAAGCTCCTTCTCACTTCTTTGCTCAAATCTAACCACATGCCCTCTCAACCCAATCCCATCTCAGCTCACTCAAGAACTCTCCGCTATACTAACTCCAATCCTTACTCATGTATTCATCCTCTCCCTCTCATCTGGCACCTTCTCATCGTCTTTCAAACATGCAGTAATTACACCAATCCTAAAGAAACCCTTCCTGGACCCAAACGCACTGTCAAATTATTGACCAATTTCTCTGCTACCTTTTGCCTCCAAGCTCCTTGAGCATCTCACATATAATCAGCTCAATAGGTTCCTCTGCTCCCACTCCCTGCTAGATCCCTTGCAATCTGGATTCCGCCCTTATCACTCCCCTGAGACTGCCCTCACTAAAGTGGCCAATGACTTGCTCGCCGCCAAGTCAAAAGGCCACTACTCCATTCTCTTGGACCTGTCAGCCGCCTTTGACACAGTAGATTACCCACGCCTCCTTCAAGCCCTCCACTCCCTAGGTCTCTCTGACACTGTACTTTCCTGGTTTTCAGCTTATCTCTGCAACCGCTCCTTCAGCGTTTCCTACTCTGGCTCCACTTCTCCACCCATCCCACTGTCTGTTGGAGTGCCTCAAGGATCAGTCCTGGGACCCTTGCTCTTCTCAATCTACACCGCGTCCCTCGGAAAACTAATCAACTCCCTTGGGTTTCACCATCATCTCTAAGCTGATGACACTCAAATATATATTTCCTCCCCTGACCTCTCCTCTTCCCTCTTGTCCCGAGTGTCTGACTGTCTGTCTGCTGTGTCTTCCTGGATGTCCTCCCATCAACTCAAACTTAACCTTGACAAAACTGAACTACTCATCTTCCCTCCCACTGCGACCAGTCTTACCCCAGATATTACCCTCACCATCAACAATGCTACCATCACACCGACCCCTACAGCTCGCTGCCTGGGGGTCACATTTGACTCTGCCCTATCCTTCATTCCTCACATCCGGTCAGTCTCCAAATCATGACGCCTTCACCTCCGCAACATCTCTAGAATCCGACCCTTTCTCACACAAGACACTACCAAAATTCTAATCCAAACACTCATCATGTCCCGTCTTGAATACTGTAACTCATTCCTCTCACCCAACTAACCCCACTACAGTCCATAATGAACTCTGCTACAAGACTAATCTACCTCACTCATCACTTAACATAGTAACATAGTAGATAAGGCTGGAAAAAGACATACGTCCATCAAGTTCAGCCCATGCCAATAGCACCACTGTGTCACGGTTTTTGAAGACTCTCAGACTTAAGGTTTGGTAAAAACTTACCTTTATTGAAAAGTTAAGGCAATCCCCATAGGGTAAACATACATAACAATACAACAATAATAGTCCATACAGACAGTAGCAATAACAGGCTCTACCGGCCTTGCCTATACCGGGTAAGGCAACCGTGAGATGACATATACCGGTTCTACCGTCCTTACCAATACCGGGCAAGGCAGCCCAAAGGAGTACTGAGTGTAGGCTCTACCGACCCTGCCAATACCTGGTAAGGCAACCTTAAAGATGGTAATGTACAAGGTTCTACCAGCCTTACCAATACCGGGCAGGGCAGCCTGAGGAACACTGTAGTAGGCTCTACCGGCCCTGCCAATACCGGGTAAGGCAACCTCAAGGATAGTAACGTACAAAGGTTCTACCGACCTTACCAATACCGGGCAGGGCAGCCTGAGCGAGTAGACCAGCTGTCAGATGACTATGACAGCAGAGAGGAATAGGAACTAAGGTCTTACTCAGCAGAAGTCTATTACCAGGGAAAATAGGACGACTGCATAGGAGTGGACAGCGACCTGGCCTCAGTACTGGATAGCTCAGGAGCAAACCAACGTCCGCACGTTGGGACCAACAATAAATATCGCCACCAGGTTAATGGAGTAAACCAGCGTCCACACGCTGGGACCAACAGAGTATCGCAACCAGGTTGAATGGAGTAAACCAGCGTCCTCACGCTGGGACCAACAGTAAATGTCGCCACCAGGTTTAATGGACTAAACCAGCGTCCGCACGCTGGAACCAACAGTGTATATCGCAACCAGGTTTAATGGAGTAAACCAGCGTCCGCATGCTGGAACCAACAGTGTATATCGCAACCAGGTTTAATGGAGTAAACCAGCGTCCTCACGCTTGGACCAACAGTAAATGTCGCCGCCAGGTTTAATGGAGTAAACCAGCGTCCGCACGCTGGAACCAACAGTGTATATCGCAACCAGGTTTAAATGGAGTAAACCAGCGTCCGCACGCTGGAACCAACAATGCAAAAGCAGCAGCGAGAAGAACAATGTCACCGATGCGACGGGGCTAGAGCAGGAGCCCTACACTCCAACTGGGAGTCCACCGGGACGAGACTGATGCACTGACCGATGACCGGAACCACCGGAACCGCCGGTGGAGAGCGAACCGGCTGGAGAAGCGGCAGGCAGGAGACTCAGGAACTCAGCAAGATTAACCCGCTAGGTGCTGGAACACAGGAACACCGGAACACTAGCATACAGGAACACTGGAACTCTGGAACACCGGAATGCAGGATCAGCAGGATCAGCCAGAACAGCAGGAACAGCAGGCCCAGAAGCCTGACATGCAGGTCAGGCCAAGTGAAGTCAGAAACCACGAAAGGGCAACCTGGAAGTGCTCAACCTGGGTTTAAAAATTACTCTGGAGTAATTTCTAATGTAGTCCCAAGTGTGTGTGTGTGTGTGTGAGGGAATTATTCCTTCCTGACACCAACTGGTAGTCAAATAGTTCCCCGGATCAATAACCTATTTGCTTTGAAGCCATCTGTCATAATTGTCAATATTGTTCTGTGCTAGATAGGCATCTATTGCTTTTTTGAATGCAGTTGCAAGCACAACATCCCGAGGCAAAGAATTCCATAGCCTTACTGCCCTTACTGTAAAGAATCCTTGCCTATGTTTTAGTCGCAAGTGCCTTTCCTCAAGTCTTAATGGATGACCTCTTGTTCTTAGCTCAGCTCTTTGCATAAATAATTCATTGGATAGTTCTTTGTATTGACCTTGAATGTATTTGTAAAAGTTAATCATATCACCCCTTAGACGTCTCTTCTCTAATGTGAACAAACCCAGTTTGGCTAGTCTCTCTTTGTAACTCAGATCCTCCAATCCCTTTATCAGTTTTGTTGCACGTCTCTGCACCTTTTCCAGTTCAGTAATGTCTTTTTTTAGAACATGCGCCCAAAATTGTACTCCATATTCTAGATGAGGCCTAATCAAGGATTTATACAGAGGTAGGATAATATTAGCATCCCTTGCTTCTACACCTCTTTTTATGCAGGCTAGTACTCTATTTGCTCTTGTAGCTGCTGAGTGACTCTGTTGTCTATCAGTACTCCTAAATCTTTCTCTAATGAGGATTTCCCAAGTTGTTTCCCATTTAGAGTGTATGTAGCAAGTTTGTTTCTACAGCCCAAATGCATAACCTTACATTTATCTACATTAAATGACATCTGCCACTTTTCTGCCCATTCACTTAGTTTATCTAAATCCTTCTGTAGGGAAAAAACATCAAGCTCTGTGTGTATTTCCTTACATAGCTTAGTGTCATCAGCAAAGATTGAGATGCTACTTTCAATTCCCACTTCTAGATCATTAATAAACAAATTAAAAAGCATTGATCTCAGGACTGAACCTTGCGACACCCCACTTATAACCCTAGACCAATTTGAAAAAGTTCCATTTACAACAACTCTCTGCCATCTATCATTTAACCAGTTCTCAATCCATGTACAGATAACACCGCCCAAACCGAAGCATTTTAATTTATGCAGTAACCTGTTGTGAGGCACTGTGTCAAAGGCTTTTGCAAAATCCAAGTATACTACATCAACAGCAATGCCCCTGTCCAAATTACTACTCACTCTTTCATAAAATGCAAGTAAATTAGTCTGACATGATCTGTTCTTCATGAAACCATGCTAATTCCTACTAATGATATTGTTTGTCTTCACATAGTTCTGAATACTGTCAGTTAATAACCCTTCTAGTATCTTACCCACTATGTCGCTTCTGTGACACCAAACCCCTCTGTCAATCCCTACACTGGCTCCCATTAGCATACAGAATTAAATACAAAATTCTGGTGCTTACTTACAAAGCCCTCATTAACACCGCACCACCCTATATTTAATCTTTCATTTTCGAATACACTCCCTCTGGCCATCTTCGCTCTGCACACAACCTTCTGCTCTTCGCAGCTCTTATCACATCCTCCCACTTCCGCCTACAGGACTTCTCTCGTGCTGCACATGAACTCTGGAATTCCCTCCCCCGTCCCATCACACTCTCCCCCAGCCTTCAGACACTCCCTGAAAACTCACCTCTTCAGGGAAGCCTATCAACTGCCTCCATAAACATTATCACTAAGAATCACCCCTTGCCTGGACCACTGCACTCAACAACACTTCTCACTCTCACCCACTGACTGGCAGTTCATGTGGCAGGAGGCACTTACACCCAATAGCACTTACTCCTTCTGTATCAAACCTACCTTCCTCTAGACTGTAAGCTCTCACGAGCAGGGTCCCCTGATCATTTTGTTCTCCACATTTGATTGTACTATTTAATACCTCTGTATGTCTATTCCCTACTGTAAAGCGCTGCAGAATATGTTGGTGCTATATAAATAAAGATTAATAATAATAATAATAAGTAGACATTTTAAAGAATTAGGTGCGTTTTAGAAATTGTAAATTTGCCAAAAAGAGGAGGCAATCTAGAATGCCTTCTCTTACAATGTGAAATGAGATGGATCTACAAATTAGAAACTAAAACATCTAAGGGGTTAAATGAGGACTATAGTGTCCAATGTTTTCTCTAAATATTGTGTGTTCTAGTGCCTTTTTCCTGGTCAAATATTCACTTATACTTTTTTATTTTATTTTAGGATCGGTGAATGAATACTTACAAAGACCGGATGGTCAGTCCTTATTACGGAAAACATTATACTGATCCATTAAAATAAACATAAAAAATATGAATATAGTGGAATTCTATTGTTAAAACAATAACTTGTTTAGTTAAGTTGATAGAAATTGTAAACTGTATGAAGATAATTGAGAAAAAATTTTGTGTACTGTTATTCCAAATTTTATTTTCTTTGGACTAATCAGTTTTGTATAATATTGTTCGTATGTGTATTCTCGTAATCTTGACTAATGGTTGTGACCCAAGAAATGTTATTGGTTCATTCCAGCAGTTAAAATCACAAATATCAACTATGTATACTCTAACTTTAGTGTATAGCGTGGCTCTAATATAATGTTAATATTTGAATTGTACATGTTTAAACCATACATTTTGATTCCTATATATTTATTGTTTATCTATGACTTTGGGCACTTTACTCTTCTCTGTTATTGGTACCCGGAGGGTTAATTACTTTGCATTCGTGTAGACCCATTTAAAAAATGTAACATTATTTACAAATACAAAATTAGATATTTGTTGTTTTCCTTACTGATATTAAAATAATATGCATTTAAATATTCTTTTTGTAACTAAATTTAAACTATTGGATTAACTATGTAAATCATGGGTTCAAAGTGAAGCAACTTTATCCAATTATCTGAGACCTTTGTTCTGCAGCTGTCAATTGTTATTAAGTAATTGAGTGTTTTGGTGCCCTTGGGAGTATTTAAACCACATGCGTGAATATGTTTGTTAGCACCTGACGAATTGAATAAACCCCTGAAATGTTGTGCATTTGGTGAAAATAAAAATACTCAGTAGAGCATAAACGTGAACATTGTGTGCGGTTATCGTCTTCATTCTATTTAATGTAATTCAAGTCATAACGTGGCACTGACCCCCTGATAACCTGCACCATATCTGAGCATGGTTTGCAGAAGGTGAACTCTCTATTTCAATCCACCATTATAGGAGACCAGTAGGGCAATACACAATTATAAGAAACCAGCTTGGCAGATGACATTATAAGAGACCAGAAATGCAATGACCTTGCTTTTTACCCTCTCTCCCTGTTTCACTTCCTCTTTCTCTCTCTCCTCCTCCCACTCTTTCTGTTGTTTCCTCCTTCTTTCTTCCACAGTACCCCCTTTCCTGAGCCCCCCTCCTACTTCCCTGCCTTTGCTGGCAAAGGAGGGGGCCTCATCCCTAGTTGTCCCCTGGTATGTGGAAGAAGAGGTCTGTCCCTTCTTTGGTGCAGACCTCTATAAGCAGTCCTCTTGCCGTCCAATAATACAGGGTGCCAATATATGACACAATTTGCAGTTCTCTGCATTATCTCTGCTGGTGAGGACATCTGTCTGATCTTCCAATCAGCACCAGGTTTTGTTGTGGAGCTGGTAAAGTTGAGGGGCCAGGTGCACTACACCCTGGGCAACCTTCTAAAACCAGCCCTGATAGATATGCCTGATCACCTTGCTGCTTTTCACGCAGTTCACAGGCAGTGGGAAACACTGCAGCTACTATGACATTTCAGACTGCCTGTGTTAAATTGCACGCTGTGCAGATTATGTTTTCATGTCCGTCTCAGGCCCTACTTCTTGCCCAGGTCAGGGTCACCAATCCAACCAGTGCTCTCTTGAAATCTACCCTGAGTGCACATATGCACACACATGCTCCTACTCATACGCTTACACACTCTTGCACACATAAACCCACAAAATGTACACACAAACACACATACAAACACAAACATTTGTTACAATTATACATGTTTTTGTATTAGAGTTGAAACTTTCAAGTACCCCATATCCTGACATATTCAACATTGCCCTTTTGTGATGAACTCAACAGGTTTGGCGTGTGATATAATGATCTGATCATGTATTATGTGTGCAAACTGAGCCACAGGCCTGATCAAAATGGTCAGTGGGATGGATCTGTACTAGCAGAAAGAAGATAACAGCAACACAGAAACATTAATCTAAGTGTATCATATAAATTAGCTTTTGGAACTGTTATTTTCACGCTATGCTCATAAATCTGGTACTCACATGTAGAAGATGACATATACATATATATGTTGTTTCACCCCAGGATGGTGAAACAACACTCTACCTCCTTCTCTCTATCAGGGGTCTTCTAATCCAAGACTTTAGTGCACCACTAGGAATACATCAAATCCCTATGAAAATCTTCCAATGCTCTTCCAAATTAAACAAGACTACTCTAACAAATATTAACAGAGGGGGTCGCTAATGAGCCAAAAGGCCCAAAAAATGGGCACTAAGTATGGGCAAGTAACAATATACATTTAATAAAAATATTTAAATAACTTACAAAATAAGAATAACATATGATAATAATAGTAATCTCGCATGGCAGCCACTTGGAGGACGTGAATGCATTACTTTTAAACTATAGAAAACCATAATGGTAGTTCCAAATAATACTGGGATTCATATAATTAGATCTTTTTAACACCTTCACGCAAAAGCTGTGTCTTGGTGCCATATTTGTAAGTCGGAACTGCAATGAACAGTCTTTAAATTAGGGGATGATTTCATTTTAATAAATGCAGCGAAGTGTTGGAAGTTTTATATTCACATCTGTTATTGTTTTACATGTATTGTCATATAGCAGCAACTTGTAGTTAAGTATTACTCATGCTTAATGGAATTCAGACTTGACTGGGATAGGCATAGGAGGATTCTTCATATACAAATCCATGGATCACATATGCTTTGAGGCTATAAAATATGTATATGGGCAGACTAGGTGGTCCAGAGGGCATTTCTTACCTGCTGGTAGTGTCTTTGTTTCTTCCAGGGTTCAAGGGTATGTTATGGATGGTTGGCAATTCTATTGTTCATTAATGAAGAGCCATTAAGTTGGTTAATTGGTATCAGGAAAACAAACAATAACATTTAAAGCTAAAGAAGTGCAATTCTGGAGTAAGCCAACAGCACCATAGGGGAACATAGGCAAAATATTTGTTGGGCTAAGCGAAACATTTGTTAGAATTGGCAAAAAGGAGGAACATTTTTGCATTGGCGAAAAGGAGAAAGCTTTCTCAAAAAAGTGAAAACTCATCTGTTTTTCACAAAAAGTAATGCAAGAAATTGTTCTCACTTTTCGCCCACCCCTACACACAGGGTTATACTGTGTATTAGTAGGCAAAACAGGAAGTTCACATAAAGACTAATTTATCTGGCAGCAGCAAAGCTTATATAATTCTTATTTCTCTAGGTTATGAGGCAACTGTTGTACTTCATGGACTTGGGTCTTTTTACAACCTAATTTGATATGTTAAGTAGAGCCTTATTTTGATACATTTCTATGGATAACACACCATTTTTTTTTATAAAAATGACAAAAAAAATTACAAACTTTAAAAAATACAACTTTTTATAGTTTTCTTGTCATAATTTTTGCTCAGTTGGTTCATTTTTAATAGGGACTGGATAAAAGGTATGAACAGTTATTTATACCTCCAAATGTCCCTTTTTAGGGGGTACTGTCCCTGTGAGTCAAAAATCCCTATGTCCGTCATTCCTTCCCCGGTATCACTCTTTTAGGTGATCAGACAATATGGCATGCATATAAATGTTTCACATTTCTCCACAGTAATAAAACTCACATTAATGTTTATTGAAACTTCAGTATATGTGTTTTTAAATTAGGCTGTGTAAATAGAATACTTTGGGCTTGCTCTAAATCATTTATTCAGTGACACAGAGAGGAGCCAGTAGGTCATCAAGTGACCAAAACCGCTCTACCTCTAGTTTTGCCCCTATCATATTAAATGTGCTTAAAAGTACCCCAGTCTATTTCTTCTGTGGGGATGTGTATGCTCTCTCTCTTCCTCACTATCACTATGAGGAAGGGAGGCAGAGAACAATTACAAAGCTAATGTATACTATACACTGCCTTTGTCATAGGCTCATCCAGCACATGTGATCGCTGTAGCAGCTATAACATATACTGAGCCACTGGGGAAAGATTGAAACTGACTGCCCTGGGCCCTGGAGCAGTCAGTTACAGCCTCCGATATGATTACAGCTCGCCATGAGGAGGGTTGCGATCATGAAGTCTATGATGAACCAGGTCCATCGCCTGACCTTAAAGGATGGAAATGTGTGACTGACCTGGTTCATCACTCGTCTTGAAGGTTGTTAAAACATTCTCAATATTCCCATGTATTTTAATGGGGATTTTAACTCCATGAATGCTACAGAGGTCTCAATTTCATTGCATTGCAATGCCTTGGAAACCTCTCTAGCATCCAAGGGGTTTGGAAACCACATTTAATCATTGAGAAAGAAGCTCCCGAATACAGTGCAATGTGGTTATGAAATTATCACAATACTGCATTTTAACCCCTTAAGGACCGGCGGTCCTGGGACATTTCCGTCCCATAATGACCGCATAGGAGCACTTTGACGCGCCGGTACACGTGACCTGTCGCGTGTATCGGCGCGTCATTATGTGGCCTGATAGAGATCGCTCCGGTCTTGGAGCGGTCAATTTCAGGCCCTGTTTTTACTTACAGCGCTCCCGGTAGAGCGCTGTAAGTAAAAAGTACATGACGTACTATGACCGTCATCGGTCCTTGAGTATTTCAAGGACCGTGACGGTCATAGTACGTCACATGTCGTTAAGGGGTTAAAGTGAGTGGAAATATCTTTTGAAATGTATATATTCTGAAAGTACTTCATATGTTAAGTCAAATTGCCTATTATTATTTGTTCACGTTCCCATATTATTAACATGTTTTTATCCCTGACAGGGAGCTGCCTTTGTTTTGGTTTCCAGAGAGCTTTCTGTCAGGACTGTGAAAGCAGGAAGAGTGATACAATATTGCCCTATCCCTGCAGAAGTGAGTTCTCTGTAAATGATATAATGGAGGCAGGGATGTACAACTATCCCTCCTTGACACAGTACTCCCTGGAAACAAAAAAGAAATGCTCTCCCTGTTTAGGACATAAAAATAACATGAAAAAAATAATAAATCAAAGCACATGCAGCTTTGACTTTACATAATATGAACTTGCAGAATATGTATAATCAAAACACAAGTTGACTATCATTTTAAGTTACTATTGTTTGTAAATTGGTAAAAACATGGGGGAGATGCTCTAAGGCATGATAAAGAGGTGATAAAATGGAGACAACTTCACCAGTGGTATCACTTCTCCAGTTCCTATGTTATTCTATAGCGCCTATGCACTAAGATGCATAGGCGCTATCTCCAAGATCTCAAGTAGGAGAGATCATAGTGCATTGGCTCCATAGAATACCATAGGACTTGCAGAACTGATATCACTGGAGAAGTCATTTCTGCTTTATCACCCTTTTATCACATCGTTATCACTCCTTAGTGCATCTCCCCCCTGGTGTCATGTTTTCCTTAACTGCTTGGTTGCTAGAAATTTCTTCAGTGAATTGCAAATCAATGCAACTAGCATTCAAGAAGTTACACAGTTTGGTAAGATTGTGACCAAAGTCCCCAAGCTACAATACTATGATACAATAGCTATGCCAGATTTATGAAAGCAAGAAGCATACTGAGGCTGATGTGCTAAAAGGAATTGGATCAATTCTGGGGCAAACCAGCTGCACCATAGGGGACAATTAAAACTTCACATTGATCTAAATGGGGGCTTTAACCTCTTGACTCATAGCGAGGTCTCCAATACATTTACTTGCAATGCATTGGAGACCTTTCTAGCATTCTAGGAGTTTAAAGCCCCATTTAAATTAATGGGAGTTTTGGAATGTTTTGTCTCCTGTGGTGCAGTTAGATTGTCCATAACCACTTCATTTATTCTAAGTACATTAGCCTCATTGTATTTTAAGTAGTGTCAGGATTACTCTTGTGTTGCAGCTAAAAAATTACATATACCTTGTGAGAGGATATCAGATTACAGAAATGTGCATTTTAGCTATTGTGATTATGCAAAAAATATGAAAATCTAAGTGTGTAAGAATGGAAAGCTGCACCTTAACTCCCATGAGGGGAAACAGACCACTTATTTTACAGTGTTAAGCAATATTTCTGGGGGACATCAACCTCACTTGGTCAGGTTCATCTCAATGCACTGTGCATCCCTCTGGCACCAAGAGTTAATAGATAATTATATTATGTCCACAGAAACAGATATGAGTATTTTTACCAGACCCTAGAACACCAAACTCCATGCAGTGAAGTCTTCTTAGGAAGACATCAGCAGGAAAAGTTTGGGGTCCTGGGAGGAGATGCACCAAGGGGCGATGTTATGGTGATGTGTTTACTGCGATGCTGTGGCAAAAACATCGCCTTGACAACGAAGACACACACATCACCACATACTATAAGAATTAAGTATGCGAGGGAAAGAGGGTAAAATCTAATCATTAGCATGCAGGGTGCATCATCTCTAATCCCCCACTTACTCAGTGGGGGAGTGAAGTGGATCCGCCACAAAAATCATTGCTCCCTCAACCCTTTTTGTGCCAGCTTATCTGCCATTCTCTCATTTTGGAACCCTTTCAGTGCCACAGGGGAGTGCAGCCCACATCCTTATGGTATTGCAAGGGTTAAAGCAGGGCAGCTGCTGTCTTTGATCTTTAGCAGAAAGGGCAAACTGTCCTCTGGTTCTACATTAACAAATAAATACACCCACATGAATATAATAATGGCTCATTAAATTGAATTTCCATTCTTGAGCAGATTTATGATGATGTCATTGGATTTTGGCGGATTCAGAGGGATTATGGCAAAGACATTTCACTGCATACTGTTGTTATTCTGTTGACAGAAATCGCCACCATATCACTATACTGGCCCCTTATCATCCTTTAGTGCATCTTCCTCCAGAGGCAAAAAAAAAATCATAGGCAAAAGAAGATAGAGGAGAGCAAAACCCTTTGAGAGTAGTATCTGAAAATATAATAAAATCGCTCCTATCGTGTGGATTCAAATAAACCTTTTTGTGAAATATCCTTCTCTCTGATGATGATTACAAGGACAACAGGCTCCTAGATTCACCTATTGGTTAAGGCTTTCTTTGATCTACTATCTGGTAAGCGGGGTAAATCTGGAGCAGGATAACTAAGCATATCTTACAGTTTTTCCCTTAGAGGGCATGTTGCCTGGCGTTTCTTTTTATGTCTTTTAAGTTCCATGGGAAACCAGTGGAGGATTTGACAGCAAACAGGAGGTGTAAAGCCCTCATTCCATCTGGCTTGGTCATCTTAGCATATTATCTGAGTCTTAATAAACCCTCTATTTTGTAAGTACAAGCACATTAGATAGGAGCGATTTTATTATATTTTCAGATGCTACTCTTAAAGGGTTTTGAGTTCTTCTACCTTCCTTTGCAATAGATATTTTCTGTGGAGGTGAGCCTGTGGACTCCTAAGGATTGTCTTTGGTATAAACGTCCTAAAATGTTACAAACTTCTTCAAATACCACATATTTCATGTAACAGTGAACCTTATCAGTCTGAGGCCACTCCAGCAACCATGTGGTTAAGTGTCCCATTTAAATCATTAGGACATTTTATTGTCCCCTATGATGCAGTTGCTCCACTTTATAATCTGGGCATATGGCCCCACATATTTCATGTAAAGTTAAACATCTCCTCTGCCATCCAAGCAATGGTGTAAACTTAAGACTCTGTAGTATGACCCTACAGGCACAATTGCACGTACATAAAAACACCCAAATGTATATGTGTGTATTAAAGCGGAGCTACCACCCCTGAATAAATTTGTCCCAAATAAATACCCATTTGGCGACTAGCTGCTCAATAGCGCTAATTGCCAGAAATATTACCTGGTGTTTGAGAACTGTACGCTGTTCCTGGACTGACAGGCAGGAAACAGCGCAGACGTCATCTTTCCATAGTGACGTCTGCGTGCCTGCGCTGTCAGTCCCAGCCTGCTCTAGGAGGCGTTGCTAGGAGCTGCATGGTACCAGAAGGGACTGACAGTGCAGGCGCACAGACATCACTATGGAAATATGTCTGCTCTGTTTCCTGCTGGTCAGTCCGGGAACAGCGTACAATTCTCAAACACCAGGTAATATTTCTGGCGACTAGCGCTATTGAGCATCTAGTCGCCAGATGGGTATTTATTTGGGACAAATTTATTCAGGGGTGGTAGTTCTGCTTTAAACCTGTGTGTGTACATGTATGATTATGAGTGTATACAGGTATGTATGTGTTTGCGTGTGTGCTTGTGTGTGTGCATATATGAATGTGTGTGTGTGTGTGTGTTTTCAAGACACACAAAAGGAATGCAAAACAAAAATTGTATTTACATTAGTCTGTTTTATATTACAATAATGTTTAAAGGCTTCTATATCCTTTACATATCATCTGATATAATCCTATATAATAATTTGCTAGGATGTTTGTCAGAAGCCATCATGCGCAGTAGAGACTGCTGGCGCTGCATTCATGCTCAGTACAGAGTGCCCAAATGTGCCATTGTTGATACGGTGCGGAGTGCTCTGAATTCAGACTGGAGTCCTCTCTGCGCACCTTCCTGGGACCAGCTCCGGTCAGAATTCGGAGCACCTCTCTCTGTATAAGCCACGGCGCGTTCAGGCACTCTGTACTGTGCATGACTGCAGCACGGGCAGTGAGCAGAGAGGCTCCAGGCACCATCCGAGGCTGCTGGGTGGCACTGTGGCCCCTGTACACGGGCTTTTAAACTAGTAATAAATAAAGCAACAATTTGTATGCATTTCTGCTGTAAAAAATACACAGTGACAGTGAAAATGTTGTGTGTTTACTTTCACTAAGAAACAATCACATGCGTAATGCTTTTACAGAACTTGGCAGTACTTGAAGGACCCACTTTTCTTCTTCATCCTTTTTCCCTCTTTGAGAATGTAACTCCCATCATACTCAACTAGCTGTTGTCTGAATGAGGATGATGGCCGTTGTAATGGTTGTAGTCTCCAACAGCTGAACAGCCAAACATTTTCTATCCCTAGTATGAAACCACTTATCTGTGCTTGTCTAGCTTGAATCCATAAAGCTTTATTAAGAAAAAAAAATAATCAGTAGAACATTTGCAGCCAATCATAGGACCTTGTAAGAAATCCAGTGCACATCTTGTACCAAATGGGTGTAGCAGGCTTTGTGGTTTCTGGAACAGTCTTTAACTTATATTGTTCTTTATATTAAACACACATCCTGCTGAGAAGGATTTCAGAATAAACTTGATTCACTGGACCCTGCACATGATATGGTGATTTCATGTTTGATGAATGATCTCGGATCTGTGGAAAACTTTCACCCCCAAATGTATAGCTTTTTAACAGTTTCATTTTCCTCTGGTAATATCCCTTGGAATTCACAACCTGAAATATAGACAGTTACATTTTTATTAACATGGGAACCTTTTATGAGAAATATTTTAAAGGCACAGTAAACATTTATTATAAAAAAATATAAATTGAAGGACTTTTCCTGCTGGGAGGGTATTCATTCCAAAGTTATTACAATTTAAAATGTTGCTTTTTTTTACATTAATCCTGCCACATAGTGTCCAGACAGTTTACTTATGGTTCACATAGTTTCCTGACAGATTATATTTCATTCTGTGGGAGAGGTTAGTCACTGACTGCAGTCCTCTATATAATGTGATAGTAACAGCTTCATCACTTTGTAAAAGTTTAAAACATGGGGCTGTCCTTCATCCATCTTATTTCACCATTTCTCTGGAACCTTTCTTTTTTACACTCAGGAATAATCCCAATATTACTGCTATCACTAAAGATAATGAAGCATCCTTAGTAGCCACACATTGTTGACCTTGACTCAGTTCTCATCTTCTATACTGACCATTCTAGGTGACCTGACAGCATTCTCCCACTTTCCAGGCCTTAAATTTCATTTTGATAAATCGTAATTGTTGTGCATTAAGATTCCATCATTGATTCATGCTGTTCTTCAATCTTCTCTGCCAGGACAAAAAGAAACCGGCTTTCCAAAAACTCTATTCCTCCTTATGAATGATAATAGGAGAAACACATCCAGGGGCCTGATCAAAATTTCAGTCACTCTTGGAATACATATTGATCTCCTAAATTGAAAAACAAATTCAAAAGTCTGCGTTGTTCATCAATCCCAAATTAGAAAATGAATTAAATGGCTAATTAAAAATGAACTCATATGGTCCATATAATCGCTTTTTAATAAGCAAGAGAATAAGAGGAGCAGAAGTCAAAATTACCACAACTTTACCAGCCACTAAATGGGTTTTAGGTTAGAGCTCTAAAAAGGGCTTTAATGACCTTCAGTTCCTCATTAAAAATATTCAAGGTTGCATCTCAGACCTGCGCTAAAATAATTTAGGCAGACATATTGCTGTTAAGTTAATCTCCAAATTCTTCTCAAAATTGTGAAGATAAAAGGTATACGAAAATTATTAGAATTCTGAAATATCTAGTCAGCATCTTTTACAACTGACATGCTTTTCATCTCACAGCTTGTTCACAGCTCTTTTAGGGGTTAGTAAAGAAGTGGCAATTTTGACCTCTTCTTCTATTACTCTGTTGCAGTGGGACCAAATGAGCATATGAGTTCACTTTCCTAATTGTTAGAATTGGTTTTCTACTTTGGGATTAATAAACAACATTGACTTATGTGGTTTTTTTTTTTGTTTGTTTGTTTTTTGTTTTTTATTAATTTAGGAGGCCAATATGTATTCCCACAGTGATTGAAGTTTTGATCGATCTTCTGGACTTTTATCTTCTATTATCATTAGCAGGAATGGAGTTTTTGGCAAGCCGGTTTCTTTTTTTCCACAGCAGACACGATAGTGAGGGTACAGACATCTTTTCCATTTTTTGTGTAATTTTCCAAAACTAAAGTTTTTACATGAATTATCTCTTTTCAGTATATGATTAACGATTATTCAATTTTTCCCAAATTAATACCAAAGGCAATGGAAATCAATAGAAATATATAGTGAGTGCTGAATACTGCAGGGATATCTGTTTTTCTTTTGCCTTTTATATATACTCTAATAAGCACTGTTGCGTGTGTAGAAGATTTCCCTCCCTGTACTACATTTGGAGGTTGAAGTGTCCACTGACAATTTTTCTTTTCTTTTTTTTGTTTTTTTTTTCTTTTTTTTTTCTTTTTTTTGTATCTATATGGTTGCCTTGATACAACAGGATTTTCAAATCATTACTTTAGCAGTCAGTATTTTACTTTTTTATTTAATGATGAAAAGCTAGGTTTAGTATATAAATCCTCCTGCTTGCATTCAATGAATTTGTCTGAAAAACTTGGTTTCTCCCAGTTTTTCAGCATAGGGGCCACCAGTAAATAAAATTTATGGTAAAATATTTGCTTTGTAATATGAATCTGGTGTTCGTTTCTTAACCCATTTAGTGCCAGAGGGATATACTCTCTGGCACTCAAGGGGTTAAGCTCCTGCTTAAACTGCAATTCTTGGTTGAGGGCATCAGGTGGTGTTTTTCCTATCACCTATTATAGAGAAGGTCATTTTTGCAGCGGTGCAGAAAACAGCTTGAGTTAACAAAAAAAAAAAATGTTTGACTGCAACAAAAGTGGGTGTACCCTTGCTTTACTCAGCAGGGAAATCCCTGTAATACATACTTTTAAAGATCCTTTAACCCTTGGAGTCCCACTGAGCTATTGAACTCATTGCAGTTGGTACCTTTCTGGCACTCAAAGAGTTAAGCTGACAAAAAAATGGGACCAGATTTTGTAAAAAAAAAAATTGACTCTGATGTTATTACCTTTTTTTTTTTTTTTTTTTTTTTAAATTCTTGCTCTGCTTAACCTTTTGCCCAAAGTTTCTATCGTTCTGACTTTGATAAATATGGTTTTCAGCACAATTATACAGAAAGTTCTCTCTCTGGTGATGGTGGGTTAGAGGACAGCCAACTATAAGGCTTAACTTTCAAAGTTGTCTAGTCTCTGCTGACACTGGAGGGGATAAATAAAATCATATTTGAGAAATATTAAAATCTGTTTCTGTTCCAGAAACTCAATCAGATCCAATTATGGAGTAATTTCTGAATCACTATGCCAAATCTGTGACTTATTTGCTGGAGCAAATATCAGTCCAGAAACAGCCCTCAGACAGAAATTGCTGTGGAGTGCACTTTAGTATTCAAATTGTAGCTAGAGATAATGACTTCTTAATCATATTTTAGCTTTCATTAGTGCACCAACAATCTGTAGCACAGAACATCTTTGATAGAAGTTTATCTAGAATTATAAACCCTTGTTTTTCACGGTAACAATTTTATTATTCAATGTATTCACAAGGTTGAATTTTATATAAACATATATTTAATAAATAACAATGGCAATAATAATTATGGTCAATTTAGTGCAGGGTTTTCTCATCATAGAGATGGAAGAGGGAGGTGAAAAACATGGAAACCTGTTGCGTAGATCTGAAGCACTGATAAATATTTAATGCCATAGAGCCATATGCAGAAATAAATAGATCAGATAGAGCAGGCCATGGGGTGGGATACAATCCAAACTTCCTATTAATGGAAATTTGATGCTTAACCCCCTTAAATGCTACACCAACACATTGCTTTGCAATGCATTGGAGACCTCTCTAGCATTCAAGGGGTTAAAGCACCAATGAAAATCAATGGGAATTGTTGTTCCCCCCGCCCCTAGATGCAGCTGGTAAGCTCCAGAAATTCTAATTTTCTTAATGCATATGAACCATTGGCTTGTCACTTATTTATATCCAATAATGTTATAGATATTAGAACACTTGTAGTTAAACAAAGTTAAAGTCTCCAAACTTTCCACCTGACATGCTAATTAACACTCAAATGACCTTGGTGTATGACCTGTGTGTGTTTGTGATGTTCATGATTTAATCACGAAATCCCACTCCACAAATGCATTTCCTGACCTAAGCACATATTTTTTACAACTCTTTGTTTCTTTTGAGCCTGACATATTGAGAGGTTTATTTGTGTTCATGCACACTGTGTAAAACACATGCACTCACAATGGTCAACATATTGGTAGACCCCCTGGAATCTGCACACAACCACCAACTCTTTCTGCAGCCTACATGACCAGTAAACAAAAAGCTCAAAACCATATGTGATCCTTTCTTTTAATTCAGCTTCCCTTCAAATTTCAGCAATAGGAGCAGTGTCTGGTTATAGGTTGACTGCAGGTCACATTACCTATAATAATAACAAGCTCCCAGTGGTTCTCAATGCCAAACCTGATGTAAATCTCTATTTTTTCTAGCAAAGGAGGAGGATGTTGCAAAGCAAGTACTTAAACCTTAAAGGACCAGAGAGAGCTGGATTATCCACAATGCAACCAATACAAGTGCCTTAGGCCCATGGACATGTAAAGGGCCTGCCCAGGCCCTTCACAGGGTTTGGTTGGAAATGAGAACTTGAGGGCATTTGTGCTGCTCTGTTCTCCACTCTGTGTCTCTGTGTTAAATAGCAGATCCCCAGGTTCCATCTTAGTACCTTCAAATTGCATTGAGGTCAATTCAGTGCAGCTCAGAGGTGGGGTAAATGGGAACCTGGGACCTGCTCCTCCAGCCCCCATGGTGCACCTCACACTACAGTGACTACAGAAGAAGACAGAGCAGTGAAGATGCTTTCCTCTACATATTGGATGTTAAATAAGAGTTTTTATTACTGCATATATTATCTAGAGCTATATCGAGACTTTACATCTTGAACATTATCACGTTTGATATGTTTGTTTTGCTTTTTCCTTTGGAGTAGAACATATTTTCTATTCATTTTTTATATTTTTTAAGATATTTTTGGTATTTTTATATTTTTTAATTTTTATATATTTTTGGAGATGATCATCCATATATAGCATTGTATATTTTTATTGCATAGATATACTAAGTAATTGGCTACTTCCCAATCCCTCTATAGGGTTTCAGTTGGAAGTACTGTATCATATACAAGTGATTGGACTACATTGAGGTTCCAGTTGCATGTGGTGTTGCCACATTGACCCTTTATGATACAGGTGTTGTGTGAAGTTTATAGTGATATATTGTTTTAGAGTTCACTATTCTCATTGAGATACCCGGGAGGATATTGCCTGTACACTACAGGAGATCCCCCTTTAGTAGGAGACATTGCAGGTAGGTGTCACTGGACGGATTTGCACAGGGTAGGAAACGACTCAACATATTATACGAGGTATAGTTTCTGATTTAGGCGCAGGTCTGACAGGGCTTACTTTGCTGCACGCCTGCTACTGGGAGGGACTACTGGACTGTCCATTGGTCTATCACCTAGGGTATCGAGTGATGTGAATTTTTTTCTCTACATACATATATATAATTTCTTTATATATTTTAATTAAGGTTTTGTATCCTGAAGAGGTGGAATATTAGAGATTAAGATACATTTGTCTTGTTTCTGAAGTAGGTTTTTTTATATATACTTACGGACCAAGCATTAAACTTTTTTGATATTGCTCCACTGTATCCTTTGTTCATCTAAGATAATCGAGCGCTGATCTTTTTTTGGTACGTTCCCAAACTGGTTTTACTGGTACAACCCCCCATACATTGTCTGTCTGTCCCCCAGCCTAGATTCACTGGTAGTGACAGTCCCCTCATACAATATCTGCCCCCAAACCTGGTTCTATTGGTAGTCACAGCCCAAAACATACATTGTCTGTCTGCCTCTCAGCCTGGTTCCAGTATTAGTCACAGACTCCTCATACATTGTCTGCCCCCCCACCTGGTTCCTATTGTCCAATTTTAAATAGACTGAGGGGTAGACAATGTGTGTGTGTGTGTGTGGGGGGGGTTGTACCAGTGGAATGTGGTGTTGGGGGGGCAGCAGACTGTGAATGTGGAGATATGTGACTGCAAGTAGAACCAGGCTAGGGAACACATAGTGTGTGTCGAAATCTCTGACTGCAAGTGGAACCAGGCTAAGGGGCAGATAGATTATGTGAGGATCCATGACTGCAAGTGGAACCAGGCTGGGAGGCAGATAGTGTATGTGATGATTAGTGATTACAAGTGGATCCAAGCTGGGGGAGCAAATAGTGTATGTGGGCACTTATATAGAAACATTTCAATTCTAAGCTGGCATCTCTTTTGTAGCCCCATTTTAATTGTAAGCACTGTGTAAGTTATAAGTTATATGGCACATTTTAATATATTTAAAGACTTCATTTGTGTCTTTTATTAAGATGGTACTAACCACAAGAACAATAGTTAAACTGAGAGGTTTGCGGCATTGGATGGGTGTGGGGAGGATCTGGGGGGCCCAGTTTGGGAGTCCTAATCTGGACCTGGGACCAGAGGGGTGTGCAACACAATACTTACCAAAGCATTGCAAAGCCCTGTGGTCCTTAAAGGTTTGGAAGATTGAAAGAGGTGTAGGACCCACTGCTTTCTATGAAACCAAAGAACATGGTGCATATTTACTAAACTACACTATAGAAGAGGTGCTGAAAAATATTATTTAAGACTGAATCTACATGTAAATCAATGGAACTTTTGGAAATGTATATGTTTCACCTATGGTACAGTTCAATTGCCCTAGAATTATAATTTGCTTCACTTTCTTTGAACATATGACCCATAGTTATTGATAGGGAATCAGCTCTTTCTTACATATCTGGCATTTTCTAGATCAATAAATAGCATCTAGCAAAGGTTGTACTTGATGGGCTCATGACTTTTTTCAACAATATTACCATAAGAACTCACTTGTAATCAGTAGAGGGATAATCTAATGACCATCACTTTGGGCTAATGAAGTCAACATGTGATCATCAGACCCCACATTAGAAGTAGAAGTAAGATCAAAGCTTCAACGCTTTTAAGTAAAATGAGGTATATGGATCCCACATTCATTTTTAAGTCTTTCTATCCAAATGCAATATGGATGGAGAAGTGGAAGGATCATTAACCCTTTGAGTGCCAGAGGGGTATGCAACGCATACACCTTGGCTACTTTTAGGTGACTTTTACCTTATTTATTTGTTTATTGCATAAAAACTTATATTGCTATAGGGACCACAAAGTATTGCTTTGCAATATGATGAACTCCCCCTTTCAAATTTTAGTTACTTTTAGCGCGATACAAGAAACGTTCGCATTGGATAAAGGAATTTTTGTGCGCAGATAGATTTTGCACATGTACTAATCCAGGAAGCTGAATACCGAACGCTTCTTTAAATTGCGCATAAAAAATTCCATTTTACGACAACAGTACATAGACGTATAAATTAATTTGCAATGCCACTTCCTGCATTAGGCACATTTGCTATTCCACTCACACAGATTTGTTAATCTTAGCCACGCCCACAAAAAATAAACATACGCAGCCGTTCGCTAATCTTGAATTTTCATGCGCAATTCAACAAAATCATGTGCAGACCTATTCCCTAGTGGTTTTCACACAGGAAATAGCGATTGCTCACATTTCCTGCATCGTGCCATATGTTCCATGCTATGTTCCCAAACAATCTAGCAATGCCTTTTACAAAACAGAGTGCTTAGTCAAGGTTAGTGTAGGTGTTGGAGTTTATTTGTGCCTGAACTAGGCAAAAGAGAAAAGTTTATTACAACATGTAATTCATTTGTGCCTTATGTATCATTAGTTTGTGGCCTCTTTGCTGGTGCATTGTAATGAAGCTGATGACCCCCCTTTTACGCGCCCTGGCTCATTTGACTTAGCCTGGCACAGTGAGTAGTACTGTGGTTATTTTTAGGGACACAATGTTTCACGCATAGATACATATCTGGCACAATGTGGCCTGGAGTTCTAGTACATACCTGTCTATTCCTCTGATATCCAATGATTAACATGGCATTTCCCATTTAACTACAATCTTGCCCTTTTTTTTTACTAGATACATATAAAGTAACATATTGTAATACAGTCGTACAATCATTTCCAGTAAAGTACAGTACCTCATGAAAGTGACATCCACACTTCCCCTGCAGGAACTCCTTGTACCGCCCCATCGTGATGCTGAAAGTGTCAACAACTTCAAACCCGTACAATTTAGCAGTAGTCAGGATGAGCATGTTTTCATGATATAAATGTTTTACTTGGCTCTGTATACAAAAATTCAATACACGTGTATTATATTTTATATTGCAGTTGTGATTTATAACACTGTTAATTATGAAAGTGTATGTGAAAATTAGATGCTTGTTTATAAATATCTGTGGGACATCTGCTGAAAGAAAATGGAGCAATTCCGGTGCACCATACCAGACAAGTAAAATCCCCAACTGATTTAACCCTTTGAGTATCAGAAAGGGATCTAAAGCATTGTATTGCAATGCTTTGAATACCTCCCTGACACGCAGATTGGTCTTTAACCCCTTGAATGTTAGCGAGATCTCCAAAATTGCATAGTAATGTGTTGGAAATCTCTCTAGGGGCTAAATGTTCCATATGAATCAATGGGGATTTTGAGGATATTTTTTCGTAGAAAATAAACATGGAAGAATACCTGTAACAAATAAGAATGTAAAAAAAAAATAAAACAATGGGAAGAGGTGGGAAAAGGGGGTGGTCAGGTATGAATCATCGTGGTTTTATTAATGCCCTATTGTGCAGTTAGTTTGCTCCAGACTTGATTTTGATCCATAGTTATTTATAGAGAAGAATCTGTATGCAACAAGCAGTGGGGTAATTCTGGGGCAAACCAACTGCACCACAAGGGACAAATAAAAAGTCCCTTTAATTTAAATGGCACTTTTAAAGGGGATATATCACCCCTATACAAGTAAGCCTTAATAGTTAGAATATATATAGCGAATATGTGTAAAAGTGTATTAATTTCATTTTTTAAAGCTCTATTTGGCCAAAATTGATGGAATAAACGCTGCCCTGCACCTACTTCTGCATAGACTGCGGTTACCTGCTTTGTAACCACAGTCCATCACTCTGCCTCTTCTCTCTTCCTCTAGACAGCCTCCTCCAATGATGTAGGATTTCTGCCTGTAAGCTGGAGCAGCTTCATTGGCTAGATATCGATCTCTGCCAATTCTCCATATCCATGAGAAGCAGGCGGCTGCAGAATTTGCTTTGAAAATAGAGATTTTAACCTCTAGAAAGGTCTCAGATTGATTTTGAAGAAATGCATTAGAAGCATCTCTACCATTCAGTGGGTTAAAATATACATTGAAATCAATGGAAATTTGGGGAATGTTTAATTGTCCACTATGGTGCAGTTGGTTTGCCCCAGACTTGCATTAACCTCACTGTTGCTACCAAGCCTGCATTTAAATAACAGAAGGCATCAAAACGCTTGTGTCCAATGTCATAAAGTTGTTATTAGTTCCTTACAACAGACACTTTTAAGGGTTGCTTTCATTCCTAAAAGTACTTATCGCACATTACAAGTACATAAAATAACTGGGAACTTTCCAGATAAAAACACCATCTTGGCATTTTACATTGTGATGTGCTGTTTAGACCAGTAATATAAAGTTGAACAGCATGCGATGTTTATAGTATGGTATTTCAGCTGGCTGAATATGCATTGTGTATATACATAGTGTGGTTCTTTGGTTGTGTTTAGCAGACAGTGCCAGGAATGTGTTTACCAGTCACCTTGGATATGTTACGTTGACGCTTCTATGTCAACATGGAGCAATGCCAGTACTGCACATGTGGATAAAATTATATTGTAATATTACAAAATCTAATCTTTGCAATATTGTATTTTCTCAGGTGATGGCTTATTGTTAAAAGTTAACCCATTGCATTCATCCTTGTGTCAATATACACATTAACAAATTCATTCTGAATTGTTGAAAGGTGCCATGAAATTGATCATAAGGTATATAATTAAAGTGGATCTGTCATCCGAAGACAAGTTTAGTTTGTTTAACCCTTAGAGTGCCAGAGAGGTATCCAACGCTGTGCTTTGCAAGGCGTTGAATACCTCTCTCTGGAGCTCAGAGGGTTAATCCTTTGAGTGCCAGTGGGATGTGCAATGCATTGCGCTGCAATGCATTACTCATTCCCATGTCATTCAAATGGTCAACAGATAAGTAAAATCTTATGTCATATAGCTACTTTTAGTAAAATAAATAGTTTTTGAGAAATTAGCCTTCAAGTTTTGCTGGCACAGTGTGGCACTTTATTCTAATTCCCTGAACAATATGCTAACTAGTCAAGTTAGAAAATGCTTTCATTGTTTGGTCTCCTCCTACTTTCATTCACAGTACAGTTTGTAGCAATATCAGCCTTGCACAAAAACCAATTAGCATATAGTTCACCTGCTTCATACTTATGTACAAAGTTCTATGCATGTTTAAATGTCCACAGTGCTCCACATATGCTAAGCAGTATGATGCGTGGGCAGGGCCGGATTTGCCATTAGGCAAAGTAGGCACCTGCCTACAGGCGCACACCACCGAGGGGCGCCTGCCATTGGGCCTTTTTTTTTTTTAATTTTTTTTTTTTTTTTTAATTAAAAAAAAAAAAAAAAAGTAGCCACCTCACTGGCACTGGCGCTGCCCCCCTTCCCTATTTCCTACCTCCCCAGCAGGACATGTCTGTGCCTCCTTGGCACAATCCTGTAGGTGGTGAGCTCCCTCGTCGCATCTTTAGGAATGCAGAGCTCTGGGAGATGACATAATCTCCAAGCGATCTGCATTCCTGAATAGGAGACCGTGCGGGAGCTCCATCAGCTACAGGACTGTGCCAAGGAGGCACAGATGACAGATCTCCTACCAGGGAGGTAGGAAACAGATGATGTCAGGGCAACATGGAGATGGTGGGGGCAAGTTGGAGCCAAAGGGGGGCAATGTGAGGTCAACATGGTGGGGGCAATGTGGAGCTAATGGGGGGCAAGTTGGAGCCTATGGAGGTCAATATGGAGATGGTGGGGGCAATGTGGAGCTGATGGGGGGCAAGTTGGAGCTGATGGGGTTGGGGGCAATGTGAGGGGATATGGAGATGATGGGGCAATGTGAAGGGCAATTTTGAGATGATGGGGGCAAAGTGAGGGGCAATATGGAGGTGATGGGGGCAAGTTGGAGCTAATGGGGGCAATATGGATATGATAGGGGCAATGTGAGGGGCAATATGGAGATGATGGGGGCAATATGGAGCTGATTGGGGGCAGTATGGTGCTGATGAGCATTGTGGAGGTGTCCAGTGGAGTTGGCAAATTGGGGGGGGGGGGGCGCTTCACAGTTCTGTGCCTACAGGCTCCTGAGATGTAAATCCGGCCCTGTGCGTGGGTGTGTGTGTTTGGGTTTTTTGGTGTGTACCATTGTCCTACACCCAGTTGCAGGCTAAGTACAAACAGGGGAAACCAGAAGAATAACCGCACCAACTTAAATCACACAACTTCAGTCGGTGTAAAATCAGTATTTCTGTACCTTTAATCTTCCGATTAATAACAATTTCTTCACGGACTGCATGGCAGTGATATCTTTATTAAAGGGAGAGTGCAAAAAGTGCTATCCCGCCTTTCATCTTTGATCGGTTTATTCTGATCGGATGGGACTAGAAAGAAGTTGCACTCTCTTCTCTTGGTTATGGTGTCAAAGTGTTAAAAAACATTGTGATAAGTTTGTATGGCAAGTTGTCCTTTCCGATGTACATTGGTGTCTGATGTTATAGACGTTACATGGTAACCTATCAGCGAATTCAATTTGATTTGAAATTGCTACATTGTCTTCAATTGGTTACTTGATCTTTTAAACAAGCGGAAGTGGTGGAAAGCTGATTGTCATATCGTGATTAAGCGTGTTACACATGAAACATGTTGATCGGATCAGTGACTCTACTACTCTAACTGTAACTTGTATGTTGCCCTCATCTTGTTATACAGTACGTGAAGAAATTGTTATTAATCGGGAGGATAAAGGTACAGAAATATTGATTTTACACGTCTGAAGTTGTGTGATTTAAGTTAGTGCTGTTATTCATTTGCTTTCACGTGAACTGAGTGGGTCTGTAGAGCCCATTTGACCTGTACATCTGCAGACACGTTCAACAGTCATCAACAGATACACATCGTTTAAGAAATCTCTTTATACTGTTTCAAACATTTAAGAATATAAAGTACTTCCACTTATAACTGGAACCGCGAATCTTTTGTTTGTTTAAGTACAAACAGGGCGCAGATGAAATGATCATACTTTTTCTTTGCCCATTGCTATAGTTGTGTTGTGAACTGTTGGTGAGCTTAGACAATTGCACTAGAAATGTTTGTGCCATTATGTAGAAAGGCATCTGTACATAAGTAAACATTATTCTTTAACATTCCTTATATAAAGGAGAAAAGCAAGCAATGCTCCCTCATTTTGTATATGCTGCTCACTATGTTCTACAGCCCAAAGAAGCCAGACATACATATCCATATTTATTTTCTATCACTGAAACAAAAGCTTTAATTGCACATTTCCTCATGTTACTTACTTATAAACACTGCCTTAAAGTGAAAGTACCACTTTAAGACAAGTACTCTTACAAACACATCAGGTACCAAGGTAAAAAGAAACAGAGCAGAATGACACAGGAACTGACATCCCCTCATATACAGAACACCAGCTTGGCCTGCTCTATTGTGAGCAATTAGGAGTAAAGGTCCACATTTCCTATCCCCTTGTCCTACCCATGCATCACTAATGTTGTGTGAAAACAAACACTGACCAGGTTGTTTAATTTTTCTAAAATTTCCACCTCACATTTTGTATCATTGTCAGGTTACTATTTTCACAAGCAGAACCTTGGTAGCAGAAGACAAAACAAAAGCAAGAAGTGAGGAGAAAATATGAGATAAAATGATAAAGCATTTTCAGTGACCACTCACACTCCATCCGTGAGGGAAGGAGACAGAGAAGAGAAACATGAGCTCTTCTAATTTGCTCCTAGTGCAAGATGCTTAGAGATACCCTTATATCTGGGGAAGGCGCTTTCTAAAGCACATTGCACTACTGCTTCAGGATGCCTTGGGACATAACCTGCATTGTTAAATACCCTTTTTTCAGGTTAATGCTTTCCTCTTAAACCATTTAGTAATGCATTCTGTTTCATAACTATGACAGTTTGTGTAAACACATTTTTGAATGCTCTATTTTTGCTTGATTTCTTTTGTTTATAATTCTGATAGCTGGCATCCTTCCGAAGAAAATTCTAAAAGTTTTAGCTTACTACATTAATATGAGAAATGGAATGCCTAAATCTTCCCCATAGAGATATGCTTACAGTGAGGCACAACAGGGCTCCAAGAGGATAGCTTTTCCATCAAATCTCATCATTCTGCTGTAAATTCCTCAGCAGGAAGAAATACAAGTTACATGGATACATAAAATAAGGTCAAAACAGAAAAAGTGTAGCTTAGTCCTTTAAGTTCCAGAGGGGTGTACACTCAAAGAGCTAAAAAAAATCCTATATAATAATTTGCTAGGATGTTTGTCACGATGCAGTCATGCTCAGTAGAGACTGCCCGCATTCAGGAAGTCATGCTCAGTAGAGCAGTGAGGTAGCGGCCTCTTAAACCCTTTGAGTGCCAGAGGGGTACGCAACGCATTGCAAAGAAATGCATTGCGTACCCCTCTGGCACTCAAAGGGTTAACATTACCCAGACCTTGGCCCGTGTAAACAGGCTTTTAAACTAGTAATAAATAAACATATAAAAGACTTCTGACAACACTTTGTCACACTACACAACACTACCCTAGATCTATATGTACAAATGAAAATAGCTTGCATTTAACCCTTTAAAGACCAGTGTGCAACCCAATTCTTTGCAGTGTGTTCCACTCGGTCCTTAACCTGCCTTATAGTTATCCCTTCGAACTCCAGAAGGGTACACAATGCACTGCAAAGCAATGCATTGCAAACCCATCTACAACACAAAGGGTTAAGATAAGTGTTTGTACATTAGCATAGTATCTGGTAAAGACCACTTGCTTTATATTGGACTAAATTATTCATTGAAATGTTGGATGTAATCACCTGGGATTATATGTAAACTATCTGGTTAAGTAAAAGTATATAATAAATATTAATTGTGCAATGTAAAAAATATAAATATATGTCAGAGAAAAACAGGGAAATAAGATATAACATGCCACCTGGGGGTTATGCACTAATAAAGAGTGATAAAGAGGTGGTAAAGTGGAGATGACTTCTCCAGTGATATCACTTCTCCAGTTCCTATGTTATTCAGTGGAGACTATTCACTAAGATTTTTTCAGCTTTGGAGATCTTAGTGCATAGACTCCATAGAATAACATGGGAATTGGAGAAGTGATATCACTAGAGAAGTCATCTCCACTTTATCACCTCTTTATCACTGCTTAGTGAATAACCCCCTAGTGTTCTGTAACCACTCCCTTCGTTGGAGAGGGTGTCATTATAATGTGCCCTGGGCTGTCTGGGGTCTGAAGTAGGATTCTCACAATGAAGTTTATGTATAAGGGTAAACTGGAGATATTGTGGAGCAAACCAACTACACCATGGGGGACAAACACAAATTCCCATTTTCCATTGATTTAATTTGGGATTCAATCCATTGTATGTCAGATAGGTCACCAATGTATTGTAAAGTTTTACAGTGTGTTGGACACCTACTCTAGCATTCAAGGGATTCAAAACCCCATTCAAATTAATTTAATTTTTACTTATATCTTATGATGCAGTTGGTTTACACCAGAATTGCTCCAGTTTGCATTTATATTTGAGGCCCAGTGACTTAAATTAGGAGTTAAGTCCAGACAGCCAGTATGGATTGCCCATAGGATCCACTTTGTTGTGGCTCTAGGCTGGCTCCTGGGTGAGAGACAAATTCTAATGCTCAGCTTGTTATTGGAGAGTCTTGTTTCTACAACTCTCTGCCAATCATAAGATAGGGTGCCAACCAATCCACATATTGATGATAACTAAAGGGGAGTTTCTTCACACCAAAGTACATCCAATGGAGAATCTGTGCTGGCTGGCTGGAAGTGACACAAAAGATCGCCAGAGTTATTACAAAGGGCCTGTTCCAGTCACTAGACAGCCCATTGTTTTTATTAAATAGGCCCCTAAATATCTTTGTACTGCATTTCCATAGCAAGACAACAAGAATACTTAGGGCTATAAGAGCACACATTTATTCCATACAGCCTTTCTACAGAACTACCAACAGGCCAGGATTTAAGGATGTCCCTGCTTGAATACAGGTGAGTTAATCGGAGGCTCAGTCCATTTTTTTGTTTTTTCTCCAGCAAGGAGCCCCAGATCTGTCCTGTTAGTGATCCCTAAGGACAGGTATGATGATCACTACAAACGTTATGTATAACAAAAGTCTTGTGCAATAAAAGCTTTATGAAACCATAAAAACAAACATGAAAATAATAAATCAGATTTTATACGTACTGGAGATAATGATCGAATACCATGTACTGGCAGATGAAAACCCATCCCTATGGATTTAACAATAATCAGAATATCTGATAAATTTTCCCTGCAAACAAGAAACATTTTATTTTAGATTTGTATTTCATACTACAGAACAAGTTAAATTTGAAAGCAATCTGAAAAATCTGTCTCCATGTAACATCATTTTTCCATACTCTGAACAGTAATTTAGAATTCTGTTTGGCCTTAGATGCCATTGAGTTGCATGACCAGGGTTATAGAGATCTGGTTTTAGCTACAATCCATATGTAGTTTCCAGACTAATTTACTTTGAAATGTCTGTTTTAGGACTTAAAAACGATGCCAAAGGACAGCAACGTTTTTAACCCCTTGGAAGCTAGAGAGGTCGTCAACACCTTATTACACAATGCGTTGGAGTCCCCTCTATCATACAAGAGGTTAAGACTTCATCTAAAATAGTCATCATAAATATATTATGCTAGCAAGAAAAAGCCAGTCTGAGCCTCATTGTCTTCACATAGATTGTATAAGTGGTATTCAGTCATATAGCTCACACATGTATCCCTCCACTATATGGCTAAATAAATTACCCATGATAGCTTGCTTTCAGAAAATTACAGATGATTACATTAACAGTAGAACACACTTGCATTAACATATAAAAGAAACCTTTACCATATAAAAGCAGTCCGTCTGAAACCACTCACTAACTAAATCTATGCAATATGAAGTTTTATTGAAACCAAACTCTACTGGCAGTGTGGGTATTTCCTGTGTGTTCACTGCTGATTGCAGCTCTCAGATGAGTAACTACTCTGCTTTTTTGTAATCAGTTTTCCATATTTTCTACTTTCCCAGTGTTTCTAAGGTCACAGGCTTTTCCAGTGCTTAGCTAGAAAACATAGCTGTTTTCTTCAATATGGAACTAGAAAGAACAGAAACACTTATAAGTAGAAATTGGACATGGATGTGTGTCTGTGTGTAACAAACAAATAACTGTAGTAAAAGAGTAATTTACCCTTATTATTTTTGTTTGTGTATGAGCCTACACAGCACGTGTTGAATATAGATCAGAGGAGTATGCAATACATTGTCTTTTAATCCATTGCAGACTTAAAGGGATAGTAATGTTTCACAAACACAGCAGCTCCAATTAATCTTCATAGTATTTGAGCCACAGAGAGGCTTATTTCAATACTGTCAGAGTTGTAGTTCAAGAGTAATTGAATGATAAAGTTTTCCCTTCCCGCCCCTTTTACCTAGTGTAAGCCTCCTCTCCACAGATGTGGGATCTGGTCCATAGACCAGACAGCTCACAGCAAGGCACAATCTTCTTACTGTGAGAACAATGAAAACCCTGCCCCCTTGACAGTTTTTTTCAGCTTTTTCCCTTATCTTAATTGAAGATTGTCCCTCTCTGCAATCTGCCTGGACATACCCTGCTGCTCTGAGAGGAGCAGTGTTATATCAGTAAAAGGGGCGGGAGGGGATAATTTCTCAATCAATTACTCTTGAACAACAACTCTGACAGAACTTGAAATAACACTCTCCAAGGACCAAATGCTATGATGATTAATTAGAGCTGCTTTTATTATGAAACATTACTATCCCTTTAAGTGGTACATGTATACATGCATTTTGCTCCAGTTGAATTCTGCTAATTCATTCAAAAAGTTGCATTTCTTCTGCAGATGAGATTTGATTACATGTTTGCATTTTCTGTACATATGATTGATACTCTCCTGTCATTGTGAGAACTTATGGTGTGCCTTTTTGCTTTCAGTTAGAGCAGGGATACAGTTAATTGTAGTGCTTATAGTAATTTAGATATTGTATTGTATGGGGTCTCTGTGAAACCAGATGTGAAACAGGCTTCTACATACATATATTGCAATTTCATGAGAGATAATACGGGATTCAGGAACAAAGATTAGATGAGGGACACAGAGGGCTACAAAAACAAAATAAAGTGGAATTCTTTTCTGAGAAAAAATCAACTGAACAATAGAGAAAAAAATAAAAACTTTCCAAAAGTTATTTTGCTTTAAATGGCACTGTTAACCTCTTGAATGGTTGAGAGATCACCAACACATTTGCAAAACAACGGTGCAGGTGATTTGACCCATAATTCCTCCTCCTTTTACTTTGTTTACACTGTATCACAACCACTAGTACCATTAGCTTTGAATGTTACCTCTTCAGCACTCTGTCAATGATTTGCAGATGATTTGAGTTTAGCCACTGAACTCCACCTACAACGAGCACCGTCTGCTTTGTGTTCTTAAGAGGACGGGATCTAAAATCCATAATGAAACAAAATATAGAAGAGAATGAATTTCTAACATGATATGTTTTTTTTCCTCTTCTTTTTTGCATTTCAAAATGAATCTGTCATTTTGGATATGACCACATCTGTTACAGAGAAGTAACATTTTATAGGACACCATGGGGAATTTTAAGAGGTTATTACTGGCCCCTCCCCTCCTGCCATATAAGCAAACAATGGGGTAAATTCATGTTCAACATAAAGACATTTTTGAATTAATGACATGCTCATGAACTGTTCCCAAGACCCCTTGCTTTCTCAAGCTACAAAAGTTGCTCACATACTTAAAGGGTAATTAACATATTTTATTATTCTGCTCCTAACTAATTCTCCCGGTGCTCAGCCATTGGCATCCACAGAATGTTTTTTAGGGGTGACCAAAGCCATAATATGCCAGCCCACCCAGCTCCTACGTTAATCTGGCCCGGGGGAGGGGAGTGCAAGGGGGAGGCAAGTGTCCCCCACAGACACACATGCTCCTCTATTACCAAAAATTCCTTCTGTTATTCTGGACACAGTCATGTCACTCACTCCTGCTTAGTAATATCTTGTGCCCCTGACTGCCTTGCTGGATACGCTACTAAGGCTATCTCTAGAATGCTCACAAACTATGCAGTGCACATTCAAAAGTGTTTAAATGAGTGGCATTCTAGAGTCTGTTTCCGATCTCCTTTGTATGACTCTTGCTTTGACTGTCTGCTGCTTTTGTATACCACTTGTCCATGACCTCAGATAAACTTAAATGACCACTGCTTCTGCCTGCCACCTGCCTATGATCTCAGCTACATTTAATGATCATTGTCTTGGCCTACTTTCTGACCACTGATTTGCATTTGAATTCCAGATACCCAAGTTATGCTCCCCAGATACAATCAATAGCAGCTCTTTAGTAGGAGATTTGGGAATCTACACTATCTGCCAACCTGTGGCTCCTCAGCAGTCCTGAACCATTACTGCTAAGTAAGTGCATATTAACTCCTGCATCCTATCCAGTCCTGTACTAGTTCCTTTACAGTGCTCTTGAATATCTTATACCTATACCCCAGATCATCAATCTGGTGCATAGAATTATTTATCTTCCCTGCAGATTTACAACCTGTCCAGTCAGTCAGTGTGACCCTCAGTTGGACTGCTGGTGCTCACAATGTAGTCCTACTTTCATCTGTATTTCTGCTCCCAGAGGAGATCTGCCAACAGAACACTAATCTGGTGACAGTTGTTCTTTAAGATTAATGATCAAAACCACTATGAATCAAAGACCAATATGATATGTGATCTTCCTGCCTCCTTTTTTTCAGGATTTCGCGAGTTTAGTCTCAAATTTGGATTGGCAGCTATAATGTAAGCAACATAATTTATTATAATTGAACATATGAACATAATGTTTATTGCTTTGGCTGACATGTATACTGCTATTGTAATCTTGTTTCTTAAAGTGAGGAAAAATATAACAAACATATACATATATATATAAATAAGTAAATAAAAAGTGGATAGTATGGGGTTTTCTATCATAGTTCTGTCCCCTAAAAGTACTTTATCAGAGTCCTCAGATTACCCACATGGTCAGTACCTTTCAATGAGTTGCTCCAGTGCGTGCTCAAAGCTTGGCCTTTTGGTGGCCTCAATCCAGAACCTTGGGTAGTAAGAATAAGTAATCTGTGTTTTCCCATTATTGATATTATTGTAGAATTTCATGCCATGAGATTTCTGCCACTCTTGCAGGGTTTCATTTACTTGCTCTATCAGATAGTACATTATTCCCCTGTTGGTCGAGTCTCCAATAAACAGGATCTTATTGTGAAGAGAGAAAAAAAACAGGCAATTTCACACGTTATTAAACATAATGTGTAATTTCACATAAATGGAATGGCACGAACAGTGAGGCTGATATAGTACGAAGAACTGGACCAGTTTTGGAGCAGACCAACTGATCCATAGGGGACAACAAAATACCAACCAAACTTTCTATTGAATTAAATTGGACTTTTAACTCCCTTAAAGAGATAGTAATGTTTCATAATAAAAGCAGCTCTAATTAATCATCATAGTATTTGGGCCTTGGAGAGTGTTATTTAAAATGATGTCAGAGTTGTAGTTCAAGAGTAATTCAATGACAAAGTATCTCCCTCATGCCCCTTTTACTGATGTAACACTGTTCAGCCAGATCAGAAGGGAGGTGCCCAGGTAGATTGCAGAGAGGGACAATCTTCAATTAAGATAAGGGAAAAACTTGAGAAACTTGTCAAGGGGGGCAGGGCTTTCATTGTTCTCATAGGAAGAAGATTGTCCCCTGCTGTTATCTGTCTGGTCTATGGACTGGATTCCACATCTGAGAAGAGATGGCTTACACTAGTTAAAAGGGGTGGGAGGGGAAACTTTGCTTGTGAATATCTCTCAAACCATAAAGGTTTGAGAGATAAGACATATCGTTCTTCATTTTTTTAATGCCTACAAAATAAAATAAAGATAAAACTAAGTATTACTATCCATTTAAATGCTGCAGAGGGCTCCAGTGCATTGCTTTGCATTGCACTGCAGACCTCTCTAGAACTCAAGTCGGGTAAAAGCCCATTTAAATTAATGGAAATGTAGAATTGTTCCATATGATAGAATTAGTTTGCCCTAGAATTACTTCAGATCTGTGTAGTACATCAGTGTCAATGTGACTAGCACTCACTTCCTGGAGGCGCAATCTAACACTTGAAAAAGTAACAATTTTACATCTTTATTGTAATATAAATAAATCATTAGCTACCTGGGCTAACATGAACTTATTAAGGTTTAGAATGATATTTCCTGCAATTGTTGTAAAAGATAAAATAAAAATGGCATTTATTCTATGAAGCAGCAGTAACATCTTTACAATTGCCCTAGAATGTTTTAAAACTGAAATGCCTACAGGCACCAAAATCTACAACATAGAGATGTGTTTTCGACGAAGAATTGTTAGGTTGGAAATTGTGAGTCTCATGTACTAAGAAGAACTGAAGCAATTCTGGGGCAAGCGATCTGCACCATGGGAGACAAGATATCCCTTGTGAAATGGTATTTCCAGTCCCTGAATGCTAGAATGATCTCTAATGCATTGCTTTGCTCTGTGGCATTCAGATGATGAATAGACCACTTTAAATTAAAGGGATTTAAGGCAAATTTTGTCTATCATCTATGGTGTGTAGATGCTTTTTACTTCAAAATGTATCTGCCAATGAGACTGCACCAGCTTACAGGCAGAAAGCCTCCGTCATTGGAGGAGGCTAGATAGAGGAAGGGGAGCAGAGGCAGAGTGACGGAATGCGGGTACAGAGCAGGTAACCACAGTCTGTCCGGAAGTAGGTGCAGGACAGCATTTATTACTTCAATTTCGGCCAAATAGAGATTTTAAAAATGAAATTAACACTTTGAGTGCCAGAGGGGTACGGAACGCATTGCAAAGCAATGCGTTCCGTACCCCTCTGACACACAAAGGGTTAATACAGTTTTACACTTATTTGCTATATACTCTAAGGCTATATACTTAAGGCTAACTTGTATAGGGGTGATAGATCTCCTTTAAGACCCAGTTTTTTTATTTTACTAAAGTCCCTTATCGGACCTTTAGTCAGCCAACGCAACTGAATGTATTCATATGATACCCTAAGCCCCATATCAATATATCCAAAGTATCTAAAAAGTGTTCAAAGTTAGCATAATTAACCCCTTGAGTGCCCGAGAGGTACACAACCCTTGAGTGCCAGAGGGGTACACAACACATGGCAAAGCAATGCGTTGCGGTCCTCTCTGGAGCTCAAAGGGTTAAACACTGTATTACTGTCCAGTTCCATAGAAATATGCTGCCATTATAGTAGGTCAAAGTTAAGCCATTATAGTAGGTGAAAGTTGTGTATTATAATATGTTCCGAAATGAAATAAAACACTTAGCTTATCAATCTGTCTCCGCTACTTTGTGTGACTGCAGAGGCAGTGGCAGACAGTACTGTGTGCCACAGCCCCCCTGGCCTTTCCCTTACTTATGCACATCCCAGCCAATCAGTTTAAAGCACAGCCGCTCAACTCTGATTGGCTGGGATGTGTAGAATGGGCATTGGCTCAAGAGGGACAGGACGTGGGGGCTGTGGCACACAGTACTGTCTCCGCTACGGACGCCTCTGTGGCGACATACAGCTGCAGAGACAGATTAATAAGCTAAGTGTTTTATTATTTCATTTTGGGACATATTATTATGCGCAACTTTGACCAACTATAATGGCTTATTTGGATATAAAATAATGGTGGCATATTTCTATAGAACTGGACAGTAATACATCGTTTAACCCTTTGAGCCCCAGAGAGGTCCGCAACCCATCCCTCTGGTATAATTGTCCGTGATATTTCTGCAAACATATTAATATTTACTTTTTTTACAGCTAGAAGAAATAAGGATGAAAAGAAAAAAGTAGATACAAGAAAGAAGATAATATACAATGAATACAGAAGGAGACAGCTGGTGGATAACAGGTAAGTTTAACACATATAAGTTAATGAATAACGATCCGTGCTTGGCAGTATGTCAGGCACCGATAGTTAGCTTTTTTATTGTGACGTTCTCAATATTGCTGCTATTTAGTGGTGTTTTGGGAACTTAACGCACAAAACAGACGTTTGGCTACAAGACCATTTCTGTAGCCCAGCGTCCTTTGTGCTTTTAGCTGGTAAGGCCTTTAAATACCGAATTAGACATTTGATTATGATGGTCGGTACTCACTTTGGCCCTTCTGCATATTTCTGAGCACTGCTTTAAATCGAGCCCTAAGTCTCAGAATCAAACATAGCTAAATACTAGGGAACACCATTAAATAATGAGTCCCTAAATAGGAGACTTATTTAAATGAGGCACTCCACCAAGTAAACCCTTGTTTGACTTTTGTCTACCGATTGCAATAAAGATTTGTATTTATATAAGGTTACGTGGTAGAGTGCCTCATATAAATAAGTCGCCTTTTTAGGGACTCATTATTTAATGGTGTTCCCTAATGTTTGGCTATGGCAAATTCTTCTAAGGACATGAGTCTCAACTTTCTTTCTTTCTTTAACAGTTATTTTTGATACCACTCTGATTGGTCACTAAAATAAGAGAAGTAACAAAGTGAGTATATGTTGTATTGCATCAACCCATTGAGTTCCATTGCCTTTGAACTTCATTGGACACTCCTGTGGCACTCATAGGGTTAATATATGGAGAAATCACTGATGAAAGTCACAAACTATTGTCCAAAGTAACAAACTGAATGAACATAGTCCTGAACACCACTCGTGTCCCCCTCCCCTCCCCAGGCACTTGTGTAAAACTCACAGCAAAAGTAATTACTGTGTACGGAAGTCAATCCAACAAAGTGAATTTTCTTACTCAAGCATTCTTAATTGCTAATAAATGTTATCTGTGATATAGAGATAAGAATGTTTCCTTTGCTTTGATTTTGATAGGTGAACAAGTTTGGTGTACCATGTCTAATTTTCCAAACTTGACTGCTGGTTCCTTTGATATGCTTAAGCATGTATAGCGCATCAATGTATAAGGGCAAGAGAAAATATATGTAGGGAAAGTTCTGAGTATAATACACAAAGGTAGGGTGTTTTCTATTTGCGTATAACATAATGTCTCATTTTAAGTACCTTCATATACTACTTACCACATTTGTTGTGTTCATAGAAATTTATAAAAATTTAAAGGGAAAATATATCCAGGAAAAAGTGTCTTAATGTGTTTAACAGAAGAACGTACATCGTCAGGTGTTTTTCATAGAGCAGGGTATACACAGATGTGAACAAATGCCTTTCTGAGGAACCCTGCTGTGGACCCCTGCTTGTCCTGGGTGGGGAGCTAGAAGAGGTAACTCTAGGTTTCAGGTGTGTCCCTCTGTATTCAGTAATGGTGAAGGCTGCCATCTTGAACTAAGTCCCACAACACATCATCGCACACACTGTATGGTGTTCATCTGGTATCCAATGAAATATCAGGGCTGTTCCTGGGACCTCTGAGCCCAGAGGGTACTCAGTAGGAGTAGAGGTTTTATAAGGGCAGTTCAAGAAGATGAGTGGTGAAATAAGAGGAATATTTGCCTCATTAGAGTACTGAGTTTCCCATGAGGAGAGTACAGGTATGAGAAATGTGTGGAGTGCTGAGAAGAAAAAAGAGAGATCAGTTGGCCTAGTGAGTGCTTTAGGGGCTGTGGGGAGAGGTAAGACCATAGAAAGGGTCCTGTTCATTCATTCTTTATTTATTTTTATATAGCGCACACAGATTACACAGCGCTTCACACTCATATTGATCCCTGTCCCCATTAGGGCTCACAATCTAAATTCACCTATCAGTATGTTTTTTGGAGTGTGGGAGGAAACCCACGCAAACACGGTGAGAACATACAAACTCATTGCAGATGTTGTCCTTACTGGGATTTGAACCCAGGACCCCAGCGCTGCAAGGCAACAGTGCTAACCACTGAGCCACTGTGCACTTATTGCTCAAGGGGACTGTGAAAAAGTAGATAGAAGGGGTTATCCTATATAATAATTCACTAAAACATGTGTAACGACAAAGTCATGCGCAGTAGAGACTGCTCGTGCCACTGCTGATACAGAGAGGAGTGTCCAGCTCTGTATCAGCCGTGGCGCGGGCAGTCTCTTCTGCGCATGACTGCTCGGAACTGGCTGGCAGTGGCACTGTGGCCCGTGTAACGGGCTCTTCAACTAGTTCTATATAAAAGAGTGATAGTGAGTATTCTCGTGTCAGCTGCTTTAGTGAGTTTCACAAAGGTACTGTGTCACATGATTTAGTGGCATTTTCTGTTTTGGCCAATCTGTACATAACAACATAGAAGGCAAGATCTCCTGAGAAAGCCAGCAGGTGAAGGACCACAGTGAAAGATAACACAGAAAACAGACAAAAAGTTTTCATATTTAGCACTATTGAAGCTCCTTGTTTGTTATCAGAAGATGAGCTAAAAGCATTTGTATTTAAGTACAGTAAATGGACTATGTTCTTTGAAATTCTGTTCTACTTACTGTCATTTCACCCTGAGACTAATTTACAATTTGTTAAAAAAATATAATTAAAACCAGTTAGGATGGTCCCTGTGTTCCTGTTGTGGTATAACAACAACAAACAGGTCACAGGCAACAGCAAGAAGGATATTTAACTTCCGATATTAGAATACACCTTACCTTTCTTCCACTGACACACTGTTGTAACTCGTCTCTCGATAAGATTGGATGGTGGCAATTGCTAGGGCGCCAAGATATTGCTCTCCAGTCACATGTCCTATTGTCTGAACAGCTCAGGCAGGGCACAATCCATTGACCTAAATGGTTTGAAAATAAAAGACAAGGAGGATGATCTACAAAGAAGGAACTGAGCAATATTCAGGTAAAACAACAAACGAAACATTCCCATTCGATTAACACTTTGGTGCCAGACGGGTATCCAACACATTGAGAAGCAAAGCATTGGATACCCCACTGGCACTCAAAGGGTTAACTGGAGTTTTAACTCATTGCATGCTAGAGGGGTTTCTAGCACAATGGGAATTTGTGGAATTTGTATTTGTCCTCATGGTGCAGTGGTTGGCTCCAGAATCATCAACGTCTAGCAGTCTGGTGTGTAGTAAAAATCATTAACAGAGTTTATAATTAGACTATATTAATTCATCAAATCTTTCTTACAGTGATATTTTTTACATGGAAATATATTACATTTTCTATAAAATGTATATTTACCAAGAAAGCAAAATACAGAATTCTGGCTGTACAGTATTGTGCTCATGTGTGACTTGGGGGGGGGGGCTTGTCCCCCTACACCTGCCGCATCTATATAAACATAGGGGCAGGATGGGAAGGCCTGGGGGTCATATTATGACTTTGTACCCCCCCCCCGACATTTTCTGAGGACGCCCCTGACTGTGTTCTAGTTATGTCAGTATCTAAAACCTGATATCAATCTATAAATACATGCATTTTTCAGGACAACATTACAACAAAAATAACATTAAAAAAGATTACTTCAAAGTTTTATATATTTGTTGAAATAAACTGAGCTCTCCACTAAACCATGTATCTTACCCAAAGCCCAAAATGTGGCTAATTATGATAATGGGCAGAAAGTCTGACCCTTTCAGTGCAGATGAGCATGCTGTGCAATGCATTACGTACTCCTCTGGCATTGAAAGGGATAATTATTGACCAGGAACTTATGTGCAAAGGTCAAAATTAAATGCACATATTCAACTCATTTCATTTATGACTCGGACATATGGGGGGATATGGACAAAGGTGACAGAAGCCTCACTAGGGAGAGATAAAGCTTTCCATTTCCTGTATTGTTCTGTGTAGTCTATTCACAACAATGTGTGAAATCTCTTTAACCCCTTGAAGACCAAAGACGTGTTGCATGCCTCTAGTTTCAAGGTATTAAAGACCAAAGGGATGCACAATTCATTGTGAAGCAATGCATTGCACACCTGTTCGAGCCTTAAAGGGTTAACATGGGAAAAAATCACTCTAAAGAATATCACAGGAACTGTAGAAAGATTTTCATAACTAGGAGTCTATTTCTTGCCTGGTTGTTATGGGCTACAAATAGTGCATGCTTTCAGGATATCCCTGCACTGGCAAAAGTAAACCAAAGTATTTGTAGGCAAAGTGAGTCCCTCCAGCTGCTGCCAGACTACAACTCCCATCATTCTCCATTAGCCATTCACTGGCGGGTAATGATGGGAGTTGTAATCTGGCATCAGCTGGAGGGCCTCTAGTTGTCTATCACTTAGTTAAAGTGATTGAGCCTCTAATTAGTCCACATGTGCTCCAGCTAGGATATCCTGAATGTATGCACTGTTGGGTTGACTAGCACTGCCTTAGACCATATTCCTTTGGTCTTCATAAAATTAGGGGACTTATACAGAAAGCAAAGGTGCAATTGTGGAGCATACAAACTGCACCATAGGGGAAATTAAAAAATCTCCAAATTACCACTGACTTAAACAGGCCCTTTAACCTCCTAGAATGCTAGGTATCCAATGCATTGCTTTGCACTGGAGACCTCTCTAACATTCACAGGGTTAAATCCCCCATATAAATAATTGTGAATTCTAATATCTTCCCTATGGTGCAGTTGGTTTACTCCAGAATTGCTCCTCTTTCAGCTTCTGGAATTGAAACTTAAAGCGGAACTACCACCCTATAAAAAGCCGCCCTCCAATAATTAGTCATATGACAACTAGCTTCTTAATAGTGCTATTATCTCACATAATTACCCAGATTCTGAAGTAATCCTTAGTCTTCGGGGACCAGAAGCCAGGCTTGCACGCAGACATCTTGGCTTAGGGACGTCTGCTTATCTGTGCTGTCCATCCTGGTCTCCTCTAGGAGGCACTGCATGGTACCTTAACCCCTTAGGGACCCTTGACGTACCAGGACCGTCAAGGGTAAATTTGCTCGAACGACCCTTGACGGTCCTGGTACGTCACGTACTTTTTACTTACAGCGATCTACCGGGAGCGCTGTAAGTAAAAATAGGGCATGAAATAGACCGCTCCAAGATCGGAGCGATCTGTTTCAAGCCCCATAGTGACGCGCCGATACACGTGACAGGTCACGTGTACCGGCTCGTCAAAGTGCCCCTATGCGGACGTTATGGGACAGAAATGTCCCATAACCTCCGGTCCTTAAGGGGTTAAGGCACCGGAAGGGACTGCCAGAGCAGACACACAGACAGCTCTAATACAAGAAGCCTGGCCGTCAGTCTCCAAAGAATAAGGTTTACTTCAGGACCAGCTACTTGTGTGAGATAATAGCACTATTAAGAAGCTAGTTGCCGTATGCCTAATAATTGGAGGGCAACTTTATTTAGGGTGGTAGTTCTGCTTTAAGTATTTCTTTTAACTGAGACAGGATAAAGAAATCTTAGTCATTACAGCACAGTTTCTTAGTGTTAGTCCTAAGGACACACCAACATTGCAGGTTTTCAACTTGAGAACAGGTGTGTAGTTAGTGGCTCAGTCACTGTGATTGATCCACGCATGCTTAATCAGAAATATCCTCTAAAACCTGACCTGGTGGTGTTCCCTGACAACCAGAGCTGAGAATCACTGCATTGACATGTTTTAGCCAGTAATCATTTGCCATTGTGGTCATCCTTGGGCTCTGGGCAAAAGTTATACACATCCTATCCTATCCTATAATATAAAAGAACAGATGTATGTTTATCCGATGCATTCATGCGCAGTAGAGATTGCAGATGCAGTCATGCTGAGTAGAGGCTGCCTGAATGCACAGAATGCTGACCCGTGTACACGGGCTTTTACACTAGTATTCACTATATTACAAAAATGAACATGCTGCATAATATATGGGTAAGTTTTTGACTACTTGGATGTCCAAAACATTGGGAGTGATGATGCATGAATATGATTCCTCATTAAAAAAGACACCGGAACTTATATTTTGTGCTGGGCCAGTTTACATAGCTATTTAAACTAATACTAAGGGTTATGCAATGAGAGTGTATGAGCATTTCTAAAGCCAAAACTTTAGGATGCCTTCAAGTTAACTGTAGTCCTTCTTAGACCCTTTGATATTTAAGACCCTCTAAAATCTCCCAAACAATCTGACCACATAATTGAATTGTGTTCTCTTTGAAAAACAAGGACAAATGGGAACCCAAAGTGAGGATCCCTGGAGCCAGTGGCCCATGTGTTATAAGTACCTCCATTTTAAGCAAATGTTTACAATGTTTTAGCCCCTTGGATTTAAGAGACATCTCCAAAGCATTGCTTCACAATGAGTTGAATATGTTTATTGCATCTAAAGAGTTAAACCCCTTACCAGAATTCAGAGAATGAATAAAACAACACTGTTATGCCACATATAACTAGAAAACTCACCGACAGCTGTTAAGTTTGTCTGATACCAGTAAACATTTTACTTTCATATCCCATTGTAGCTGTTGTGCCAAGATAAATACTTAATAAGAAATATCTGTGCAGAGCAGTTCTGAGAATACAAACGCAAGAGGCTGCTGAAACTGCCTGGCGTGCACTTTGTACAAACTTCTTCAGGGCCTTTATTTGAAGTCTAAATTAGGTTTTCATGGTGAGCTAATTTTACACAGACTAGCACTTCATGATTATACATTTCCTATCCATTTTAATGAATTTTACAATGTTTCATATGGTAATACCACTAAACAGAATTATTTTTTTCCTCTTTTTAACTTTTTTTTTTTATTAAAGGGACAGTATAACCTAAACAAAAAAGAAGTGTTCACATTCGTTTAAATAACATGTACTCCTAGCCAGCAGTTGTAAAAATTATTTGTTTAGTATGAGGGCTCTAACATCTGTCATAAATTATTGTGTAGGGATATTGTATATTTGATTCACTTGTTATCAAGCTTGTCAGAACAATTATTTGATTTAGGTTTTATAATTTTTGTGAAATTAAAACCATTGCCTTTTAAGGTCACAAAGGGGCAATATACTAACTGGCCACCGCAGCCCATTTACTGTTGACTTCCTACTCATGAGCACATTATAATACTGAGGGTGATCACTTTAGAGCATAATGGCACCCATACTCCATTGGCATTTAGACTTTAAAGTAAGCAAAACCCAAACTCCTCCCCTATACAGGCACAGGAAAATGGAGGGAAGTTATGTAAATTTCCTCTGTACATTTAAAAAAAAAAAAAAAAAGGTGCAGAGGAAAGGAATGCCGTATGTTGCCCGTACTCTTCCACAATACTAACTGCTCAACACAAATGGTATACAGAGCTTAGAAAATTGGCATGAGGCAGGTATAGCACTAAAAATCGATTAAAAAATTGATAAATGTTATCAATGAATTTATCTAACAGATACCTATTGAAGTCTATGGAGATTACTGACCTGAGTGGGTACCAGCCAATAACAGTGGCTGGTGCATATGTGGGCAGGCCATTAGACACCATATCCCCCTTAGAGACCATAGCCCCCTTAGAGACTCCTCTTTTTGTTTGTTTACGTCATTTATCACATACATCATGTTAGGGGCTTGTGTAAAAAAAGGGTTTGAATAGTCATGCATAGATGTCTACTCACATAGGAAAGACACATTTAGTACATTTCTATATGAAAATAATTTATGCAGATAATATATTTTTATATATAGCCCTATACATTTTTTTTATATATAGTTATTTTATTGGGTTTTAAGTTCATAATATTGTCAACAACATAATCATACATGGCAGAACATATTCCTCATTATAATAAGAAATAAAGTCAGGGTATTTGATCATGGTTGTGAAATTCAAATATAATAGATTAAAGAGCCTGTAACAAAAGACTCAGAAAACATGAAGAAACCAAGGAAAATGAGAGAATAAGAGTTGGTGAAGAAAAAGAGATAAAAAATATGCATTAGAGAGATCTGGAAGTAGAGCAATAAAAAGAGAAAAAAGAGAAGGGAAGTGAAAAGAAGAAAAGTAGAGAAATTAGAATGAAGGAACTTATAAATTCCTTGGCCAGCAGGAAGAGTCTACAAGGACTAAGACGCTCATCATTATCACTTCTTTGTCAATTCTTCGATCAATGCCCAGACAGATAGTCCATCCAAGGCTGACAAACAGCTGAGAAACTTTGGGTATCACCTATATATCTAATTGTAAACTTTTCCATTAGCATGACATGACTAGCTCTTCTCCCCCAATCAAATAGGGTAGGAGACTGTTGAGACTTCAGCGTGGAAGGTATACAATGCTTAGAAGCATTTAAGAGATGATTGAGCAACCTGTTGTCTTTTAGGTAAAATTTATCATCATTACGTAGTAGCCAAGCAAAATGAATGATGGGTAAGTAGGTAAGTCTGCTTGGATAATTTGGGATATTATCAAGAACCGTGTTCCAGAATGCTCTAATCTTAGGACAGGACCACCAAATATGCAGGTCAGTTCCCTGTTCTCCACTGCATCTCCAACAGGAGGGGTCAACAGAGGGACAAATTGTGTTTAGACTGACCGGTGTTCTGTACCTCTAGTCGTCAGCTTGTAATTCAGTTCAATTGTTGCTGAATTTCTGGAGCTAGTAAGAGTGTTGGTTAAGATTTTATGACAATCTGACATGCTAATTGACTAGATATATTATTCTCCCATAATGATTTATGGTGGAGAAAGGGTGTTTCTTTTTCTCTTATAATAATGTGTGTAGGTTTGTGTGGTCTGCTACATAGCTTTTCAAAATCTGCAAAAGGTGTAATCAAACTGGTATAATTGATATGGGAGACTATGAGGGATGACATTTTATTGTAAGTCAATTCGTCATTGGAATGTAGACCTAATTTGTCTTGTAAGGTGTGAAAATGGACAAATCTTTCCTTTTCTACCATATGTTGAATCTGTAAGTCACCATCTTGATTCCAGGAATCAAAATCACTTTCCTCTAGACACATAAAACTAATAGGGAGGTCCAATATGGTTTTATAAAGGAGAGAAAAATTGTGAAACTAGACCTGAAGAGTTAACAAGCTTTCTCCAGACGGAAATAGAAGTTTTGACTATAAGTGGGAGTTTAAAAAATAAACATTTGGTAAGACCCGACTGCCACAAAATAGAGGAGAATCTCTTGCATCCACACAAATCTTGGTTAAGATAAATCCATCTCTTGTCTGAGTCGGTTCGAAGTAACAAAATTACATTTACGAGATGATTGTAGTAGTAATATTTAAGAATGTCTGGAGTTCTCCTCCTCCTTACCTGAGAAATATACGAAAGTCTGAGGCGAGCGGGTTTCTGGCCCCAGATGAATTAATTAATAGTCTGTAATGATTTTAGAAAATTGAGATTAATAAAGTTATCTGAACCATCTGAAATAAATATAAGATTTTGGGTAAAATTGACATTTTAAGCAAGTTTATTCTACCTGTCCAAGAAAGGAAAAGATTGTACCAAGAGGACATTTCTCTTTGAATATTATTTTTAAGGGGGCGAAAGTTGATTGTAAATAAGTCCTTGATTTTTAGGGTTAATTGAATTCCTAGGTCTCAAAAAAGGGGTAGAAACTTTTTTTTATAGAATGAGAGAGGTAGACCATCTGGTTTGGGTGCCTTCCCTGAAGGCATTTGTTGGATTACTAAATTTAGCTCTGTTAATGTCTGAATCCAGTTCCTCTGCTTGTTTTGCAGAGAGTTTAGGAATGTTTGAATCATATATATATATATATATATATATATATATATACATATATATATATATATATATATATATATGAACCTATTTTAATTTTCCGAGATGGAGTGTTTGGTGAATGTATATTATATAGGACTTAAACACTTTTGTAATTTCAGGGTAGTTTTTAGTGCTATGCCCATTGGATTGCGTTATTGACGTTATGTGTATCCTGTTCGTATTTTGTTTGGTAATTTGGGAAAATAATTTGCCACATTTGTTGCCTTGTTCATAGAAAAAACTTACAGTATGAAGGAACACGTTATCAGTTTTGGCTTGAAGAAGTAGTTTGGCTTTATTTCTCAGATCACTAATGCCTTGATATAGGTTTGGGTCGTTAATTTGTTTGTGTTTAGTTTCTAATTGAGTTAAAGATTGAAGAATATCCTCCAGTTCTTTTATAGACTGTTTTTTTTAAAGAGAAGATATTTTAATAAATTTCCCTCTAACCGCACAGTTCAAGGTTTCCCAGACGTTTAGGAGAGAAGTGTCCTGTTTAACATTCCAGAAAATGAATTTTTTTTATATAATTCTCTATTTGATTGATGATTTTAGGATCGCTTAGAAGAGTAGGGTCTAATCTCCAAGTGTAGGACTGGGGGGGGTTTGAAGAGGGAGTGCAAATACTAATTCAATTGGAGCATGATCTGACCAAGTAATGGGATGAATTGTTGCGGACACAACGTGGTGAATATGTGTCTGTTTGGTTAGAAGGAAGTCTATTCTAGTACAGAGTTTATGAACTTGGGAGTAGAATGTGTAGTCCTTCTCTGTGCCATGTAGTAATCTCCATGGGTCTATAATATTCTGTTGTGTAAGGAGTTTTGACAATTTGGCTAAAATGTGATGAAAGTAAGTATGAGCTGCCTGTAAAACAGTCTAGAGATGGGCTAAATAGTGTATTAAGGTCTACTCCTAGATTCAACAAGCCCTCCTGAAGAGGTGATAATGAGTCAAGGATACTAGAAAGGAAGGACAATTGGGCAACATTAGGGGAGTACATTTTAGCAAAAGTTAAAGTATAGCTACTCCTCTATTCTTTTGGGTAAATGATCTATAGTATTGTTGATTAAAATATTTATGTTTCAAATTTGGTAAGTTATTCTTGTTATAATGGGTCTCTTGGATTATTATTATTAATCTTTATTTATAAAGCTCCAACAAATTACTCAGCGCTTTACAGTAGGGAATAGACATACACAGGTATTAAATAGTAGAATCAAAAGTGGAGAACAGAAAGATCAGAGGACCCTGTGTCACGGTTTTATAAGAACACTCAGACAGTTAGGTAAGGTTTAAAAACTTTATTGAGAATAAATAAAGACAATCACCCTACTCAGGTCCAGATGAGGTCCGTACCAAGTACTTCCCAGATCTGACTCAGGTCAGGATGTTTGAATATCACAGTAGCAATATATAATAGGACTTTGTAGGCTTGATCCGTGGACAGGTTCAGGAACAAGTAGAACCACAACAGCCCCACACCGCAACTAGGTGAGATAAGGTGATGGGTAACTGCAGGGCAATTCCCTTAGGAGGCTAGGGATAGCGGAGGCAACACAGGCAGTACTCAGGCAGTGACCTGATCCTAGAACTCTAGGGTTAACGGAGGCAACACAGACAGGACTCTGGCAGTGATCTGACCCTAGAACGCTAGGGTTAATGGAGGCAACACAGACAGGACACTGGCAATGATCTGACCCTAGTACACTAGGGTTAACGGAGGCAACACAGACAGGACTCTGGCAGTGGTCTGACCCTAGAACGCTAGGGTTAAAGAAGGCAACACAGACAGAACTCTGGCAGTGGTCTGACCCTAGAACGCTAGGGTTAACGGAGGCAACAGAGACAGGACTCTGGCAGTGGTCTGACCCTAGAACGCTAGGGTTAACGGAGGCAACACAGACAGAACTCTGGCAGTGGTCTGACCCTAGAACGCTAGGGTTAACGGAGGCAACACAGACAGGACTCTGGCAGTGGTCTGACCCTAGAACGCTAGGGTTAACGGAGGCAACAGAGACAGGACTCTGGCAGTGGTCTGACCCTAGAACGCTAGGGTTAACGGAGGCAACATAGACAGGACTCTGGCAGTAATCTGACCCTAGAACGCTAGGGTTAATGGAGGCAACACAGACAGGACACTGGCAATGATCTGACCCTAGTACACTAGGGTTAACGGAGGCAACACAGACAGGACTCTGGCAGTGGTCTGACCCTAGAACGCTAGGGTTAAAGAAGGCAACACAGACAGAACTCTGGCAGTGGTCTGACCCTAGAACGCTAGGGTTAACGGAGGCAACACAGACAGGACTCTGGCAGTGGTCTGACCCTAGAACGCTAGGGTTAACGGAGGCAACAGAGACAGGACTCTGGCAGTGGTCTGACCCTAGAACGCTAGGGTTAACGGAGGCAACATAGACAGGACTCTGGCAGTAATCTGACCCTAGAATGCTAGGGTTAATGGAGGCAACATAGACCGGACAGTGGCAGTAATCTGATCCTAGTACACTAGGGTTAACGGTGGCAACACAGGAAGGACTCTGGCAATGACTTGACCCTAGGGTTACTGGAGGCAGCACAGACACTGGCAAGTAACCGGACTCCAACAGACCCCTGGAGACTACTGGGGTAGATAGGCCCAGGGCTGGATTTACATCTCAGGAGCCTGTAGGCACAGATACCTGAAGCGCCCCCCCCCCCCCCCGCCATCTCCACAATGCTCCAAATCTCCATATTGCCCTCACATTGCCCCCATCATCTCAACATTGCCCTCACATTTACCCCCATCACCATCAGCTCCACATTGACCCCCATCAGCTCCACATTGACCCCCATCAGCTCCATATTGACCCCATCAGCATCAGTCCACATTGACCCCCATCAGCTACACATTGCTTGCACCCCATCATCCCCATATTGACCTAACATTGCTCCCATTATCCCCAGATTAACCCTTTGAGTGTCAGAGTGGTACGCAACGCATTGCTTTGCAATGCGTTGCGTGCCACTCTGGCACTTAAAGGGTTAAGCCTCATTAATCCTTTTCTTAACTCCCTGGTGGTCCAGCGGCTGGAGAGATCTGTGCTTGTGCACAGACATGGAGCTGCTGGAGCTCCCGCGCGACCTTCCCTTTAGTAATGCAGAGCGCTGGGAGATTTTATCTCCCAGCGCTCTGCATTGCTAAAGAGCCGGGAGAGCTCACAGCCTACAAGGCGGCTGCTGGCTGTTCGGCGCGGCTCGGCATGACAAGCCGCGCCAAGTAAAAAAAATAAAAATAAATAAATAATTGTAGTGGCAGGCGCCCCTCTGTAGGGTGCGCCTGTAGGCAGATGCCTACTCTGCCTTACGGGAAATCCGGCCCTGGATAGGCCTGACAGGCACTGTGCAGTATAGCAAGTGGGAGTAGGTGGAATGTGATACAGGGTGCGTACCCTGACAGATCAGAAGCCAGCGTTGCCCCAATCTGTACACACGGAGGTAGTCAGCCAGTCCTGTCAGAAACAGAACCAGATACTTAGCCAGGTCAGCACACACGGAGCAGTCAGCCAGTCCTAATAAGTAACGGAATCAGATACTCAGCCCAGCCAGGTTGGTACACACAGGTTTAGTGAGCCAGTCCTAGTCAGTAACGGAATCGGATACTCAGCCAAACCAGGTCGGTACACACAGAGTTAGTCAGCCAGTCCTAGTCGGTAACAGAATCGGATACTCAGCCAAGCCAGGTCAGTACACACAGAGTTAGTCAGCCGGTCCTAAGTCAGCAACGGAATCAGATCACAGGAGCGTCGGGAATCAGAAGCGTACTCAGGCGAGCCGGGTCATACACAGAAATAGGAACATGCAGTCATAAACGCTAGGTACAGGTACACCATGAAAGGGCACCGTAAGGATGACAGGAGTGAGTATATAAAGGCAAACCCTGGGAGGAGCCACAGTCCCAGAGTCAATAAGAATGAGGCAATGGTAAACCCGGAAGTAACAATGTTGCTCAGCAACTGGAATCACGGGCACCGTGATACCCTGCCCATGAAAGCTTACAGTCTAGAGGAAGGTAGGTTTGACAAAGAAGGAGTAAGTGCTATTGGGTGTAAGTGCCTCCTGCCACATGAACTGCCAGTTAGTGGGTGGGAATGAGAAGTGCTGTTGAGTGCAGTGGTCCAGGCAATGGGTGATTCTTAGTGGGGGTGTTATGATTATCTATAGGGATGTTGAAGTCACCCATGATGGGAGTAGGGACATCAGAGGACATGAAGTGAGGGAGCTAGGAGGTGAAGTGATCAAGGAACTGAGTAGTAGGACCAGGTGGCCTGTATATGACCGCAACACGCAAGGGGAAGGGAGAGAACAGGCGAAGTGTGTGAACTTCGAATGTAGGGAAGGAGAGAGAGGGAGCAGTGGGGATTACCTGAAATATATGGTTAGGGGACAGCAGGATGCCTACTCCACCCCCTTGCCTGTTGCCAGGCCTGGGTGTATGCGTGAATTGAAGGTCTCCATGTGACAGTGCAGCAGTGGAAGCAGCGTCTGACGATGTGAGCCATGTTTCTGTGATGGCTAGGAGGTTTAGGGAGTGAGAAATGAGCAGATCATGAACAGCTGTTAGTTTGTAACACACAGAGCAGGAGTTCCAGAGACCAAAGCAAAAGGGGGGGAGGAGGTTAGGTGACGTGGAACGGCTATTACATTGTGGATGTTGAGTGTGTGAGTGGGTTTTGCGGTACAGGAGAGAATGGAAGGGGGGCCTGGGTTAGGTGAGATGTCACCTGCAGCAAGCAGGGTGAGAAGGGACAGGGACATAGGGTGGGAGTGAGATTTGAAGCAGTGTTTTTTTTGCAGGGATAGAAGGAGAAGGTGGTGATAGGGAGCGAAGGAATGAGAAAAGTTCGTGGGAGCAGAGAAGTGGTGAGGGAAGAAGTGAGTGACTCTTAATGTGCATACAGGAAGAGGGGAGTCTTATTCAGGTGAGAAAGGTGATGAGAAGGGAAGGAGGTAATTTGGCCACAGTGGGGTTAATGCATGGGGCAGTAGAATTTGTGCAGCAGTCTGTAATCCAAGAGAGTACTGGATGACTTGGCAAACAAGGGTCAGTATAGGTGCCAGGGAGGGTGAGGAGAGTCTGTTGCAGTACTGTAAAGTATTTGGTGAGGGTAGGAGTCAGTTCAGGGATAAATGAAGCAATCCGTTGTTGACCAGTAGTGGTAGATGTTGTAATGGTTAATGGTAGTGGGAGAAAATATCAGGATCAGTTTTTTTTTCCATCAGAGGTTAAGTGGTTAATTGTGCAGGTTGTGAATTCAGTCCTGGTAATCATGGTTTCTTTGCATCAGGTGTTCAGCAGGTTTGATAGAAGATGCAAATGTCAGTGTTTGGTGAAAATAGATGTTTCTTTGGTCTGAATACAGCAAGGGTAGTTCTTTAGTTGATAGTGGTCTGTCCTCAGTCCAGCCTCTGTCCAACTCAGTCTAACTCACTGTTATATTGACATAATGCCCTGACTTTAGGACCTGATACACTGCAAGCTAGTAACCTTATATAGGGAGGCCTGGGGCCTGGGATATGGCACAGCTGATTCCAGTCAAGAAGATTTGCACATCACAGAGAGAGAGACAGGGCATTGGAGGTGTGAGTTTAGACAGACAGATGGCAGCAGGAAGATATAACTATAATTACTTGTATTGAGAGACAGACAGGAGGATGTTACAATCCACTAGAGATGAGATTCCAAATAGCAAAAGACAGCTTGCGATCAATAAATGATATCTATAACTCAGTCTAACTCACTGTTATATTGACTTAATGCCCTGACTTTAGGGCCTGATACACTGCAAGCAAGCAGACATCAGCCCTCATCCTTTTACATTCTATATATAACAGAGCGTTCTTTTGGGGAGAGTTTAGACCTTTGGCATTGAATGAGATAATCCTCAAATTAAATGTATTAACCATAATGTTTTATACCTAAAGGAAAGCTGAGTTGGGCATGCAGAGAAGAGTTGAAAAATATAGGATATGTAGTTAAAAAAACTCTTAGAATATAAAATAAATTAGTTAAATCCTGGGATGCAAAGGCCACCCAGGAAGCACTGCAAAGAGAAAAAACATAAGTTGCTAAATGGAAGTATATGGTATATATGTCAACAACATGAAAAAGGTAGTTGAAGTGTGGCAAAACACTTGGGGATAGCTGGGTATTTAACAGAGGCCATCGTTCCAAGCCTTATAAGTAAATCTTAAAATAAAAGAATGAATAACACAATAAATGAAAACATACATTGCAACTTAACAACCATGACGTGAGTCAGGGTCATCGTCAACAGACACCTAGAATTGGAGACCCATACAAAGATGTGTGCCCCAAAATAAGTAGAGAACCCAGATCTCATTGTATAAACATTTTTTGAGCTATAGCATATTAAAGGTGAAACGAGAACCTGATTCCTGTCATGGTTTTCAGGCAAAGAAGGACAGACACAATCGTAAAATATAAATAACCACCTTTATTTATAATGTACAGCAAATAATAGTATAGCCCACACACCCAGAGAACTCAGGATGATAGGACCCAGACTCCTACCCGGAGTGCTGCACACTGCACTACTGCGAAATACCGGAAACTAGGCCCGAAGTGCGGATGAAACAACAGAGGGGATAGTACTGAGGCACCAGTCTCCACTCTGGGTCACTCGACCGGAGGCAAGAGGTAGCGAGAGCAGACCTGAACCACGGAAAATTGAGACTGATGGTCAGACAACCGGAGACTACACGGAGAGAGTTAGTCGGCCAGAGCCACGGGTCAGAACCGATGTGGGTAGTCAGACAAGCCGGGGTCATACATGGAGCGAGTTATTCAGCCAAAGCCACAGGTCAGCACCAAAGTGGGTAGTCAGACAATCCTGGGTCATACACGGAGAGAGTTAGTCAGCCAGAGCCACAGGTCAGAACCGAAGTGGGTAGTCAGACAAGCCTGGGTCATATAAGGAGCGGATTCTCAGATAAAGCATGGGTCACAACAGAGCACAATAGACACTAGCAGAAACACCACATGACTCCCAGGCCCAGGGAGGTTTATAAAGGAGAGACTTATGAGGAGTGTAGCTCAGACCAGCAGATGTATATTCCCAGTCTCACTACAGATCAACGCGTTTCGCGCTTAGCGCGCTTATTCATGAATAAGCGCGCTAAGCGCGAAACGCGTTGATCTGTAGTGAGACTGGGAATATACATCTGCTGGTCTGAGCTACACTCCTCATAAGTCTCTCCTTTGTGGTCATAAGACTCGGGATGTTGTGAAGGTACTCATTTTTTAACAAGTTTTGAGAATAAAGCTACAATGTTTTTATAAAGTTGCAGTTACTTTGTGAAAGCGATTTTTTTGTGGACATTGAGAATTCAAATGAGGGTTTATTGGAGAACACCCTTATCGCTTAGTTCTGCACTAAACAATTTCCTGATCCAGATATATGAAGTTGTATTTTGATTTAAACAGCATTGCAAGGGTCAATTGTGCTATTTAGCTACCCAGGTCTTCAAATAATAGATGTTTTTGAGCCACCAAGTTTATCATAGTTTTGTAGGTTTATAAAGGAGCAGGAGAAGGCGGGACCCAATTAGGCAACACAGAATAGGCCCATAAATAGGCATCCTTGCCAGTGCCTGTTTCAGTAATGCGGAAGTGGCCGCAAATATGCCAGCAAACACACCACAGAGAAAGGAAGCACAGGAGCCCAAGGGAGACTGTGATAATTCCCTGTGGAAGTTGAGTGGAGACGGGGGGGGGGGGAGAGGCTTATAATTATTACTGGAATTTTTTGCAAGAAACTACTTATATGTTTATCTTATTGGCGCAGGAGGCAGGGACCCACTCCCTCTACTATAAACAAAGGTACTATGTACTTCCTATATGATCAATTATCCCCCTATTGTGTGGGAAATTTTTTCTAGTCTATCCCTTATTATTCCTTTCCTTTTCTCCCTTGCTTTCCTCCTTCCCTCTGCCCCTGCCCTCTCTTCCTCCTTCTCTTTCTTCCTATTTTCCAGTATATGAGACATGGAACATATATCCCAGCCTCCTGCAACCACCCTCCCGGGAAAACCAGAAACAGCAAACCCTGTTTAAAGTTCATTGAATACAAGTCCCCCCGGGAAAGAACATACATATAGCCAACACAGTCTCCCTCCCCCTTAATAGCCCCCACCCCTGTTCCTGCCTCAGGTAGATAACATATTTGAACTGTCTTCTCTAGTCCTCTCAACCCTTGCTCTGGGAGACAGAGGTTGAGACATTCTGATCAACCTCTTCCTTGTCGACACCGGAGTCCAATGCAATCTTTGAGGTAGCATGGAACGTATTGGGGTTGAATTAACATCTTCGAGATCTTTTCAGCGAATATTATAAATATTCAAAGTTTCACATAGGGCACTTATCTCTGATGCTTGGTGGGTAGTGGTCATCTTGCCTTCATATGTCACAGTCAAAGAAAAGGGATATCCCCAATTATACAGAGTGTGCTGTTCTCTCAGGACATCAGTGAGTGGTTTAAATTGTCTGCAAAGCTGTAGTGTATGTGTTGACAGATCGTTAAAGAGATGGATATCGTGCCCTTCAAATTATATAATGGATTGTTTTCTTGACTCTCTCATTATGTTATCTTTCACACTATATAGGTGCAGACAACAGATGACATCTCTTGGCTTGTCACTTTGTAGAGATTTAGGACGGATTGCTCTGTGTGCTCTTTCAACTTTGATATCATCTTTATTTTCCAGATGCAAAATCTGAGCTAATAAGCGTTTGTGTAGCATGAATATCTTTAGGAAGAACAGATTCAGACAGTCCACTTACTCTTATACTGTTTCATCTGCTTTGATTTTCAAGATCGTCCAGTTGTAGCCTAAATGGTTAGTAGTTTATTCCTGAGAGATGAGTTGTTGATTAAGGCTATGTTGTTCTGATAATATCGACTCCTGAATTACTTCAAGGGAAACAACCATAGTACCAAGACCATTAAGGTCAGAATTGAGATCAGAGGTATATTTTCTGAGGTCTCTTTTTATAGATTCCACCATGTTGTTTAGCAAATCATGGAGTTCCTCTTTTGTGGGAAGAGATTTCAAGTCCTCTTTGGTGAGATATTTATCTGTATCAATCTTGTTTTCTTTACTTTTAGCCATTGTATATGATGTGTTGAGTGGTCTTAAAGGTGAGATTGTCTGAGCTAACTTGTTCTGAAATGCAGAAAGTTTTGGACGATCTAGCTTTCTTTTTTCTACTTGACATAACCACCTTATATAGTAGAAAGACAGTCTTTCTCTTTTTGTAGGTGTAATTTTGTGGAGTATTCACATAGTTTTTACATATAGCTTCCGCTCATGGATATGAGTAAAGAAGGCTGGATGCCCCTGTCATAAGGGTCTATGTAGGCATAATCTTAAGAGTAATATAGAGCGTGATCTCTCAGTCCCCCCTCTTTTCCTTCCCCCTTATCTCTTTCTCCTGCCTCTTAACTGATTTCTTTCTCCCTTTCCTTTTCATTCACCACCCCCTATTTCACACTTGTCTCATCTCCTTTTCACTTTCACGCGCCCAACCTTCTTCTTCTCTTTGCCTACTTCATTGGCGAGAGCTATAACCAGAATAGTGGAGATTTGTATATAATCTATATTCAGTAGGGTGCATATAAATGTTTCTGGTAATGGCAGTTTATGTATGTGGGTGCCCATGAGAGGACAGGCACAACACATAGTATAAGTTAGCTCTAATCCGGCACTTAAAGGGTTAGGTAGAAATTATAAAATGTTATCAGAGAATGTGCTTGGCTGAAAGGTATTCACCAGCTATCAGGCTGGCTCTCTCTTAGTCCTAAAGGCCAAACTGCAACTGCTAATGACTCAGATCAATCACCCCCCTCAGAGGCCCACCATAGTTGCCAAATAAATGCCCAGCAGTTGGTGCTCAGTGCCTGCTCACGGTTGCTGTCCACTCGAATGTCACCTCTACAGTGGATTATAGTCTCTGGAATCTTCCTCTGTAAACACTGTGTCCTATACACTGCTCCTCAATCAATCTATGCGCTGGCGCTGTTGGGTCTAAGAATTCCAAGGTAAGCCCAGACGCCTCCAGCCCTCGGCAGATCTAGGGTTTAAGTACCCGGTAAGGATGCGATTCCATCTCAGGAGGTGTGAGTTGTTCCGTGAAGTGCAGCAGGTGCAATGATGTGGTCTCTCCTCTCCACCTAGGTCGCGGCTTGCAATCAGCCTGAGTGTGGCCTGAATCGCTTCTGAAATATATCGGCGAGATCCGCAAACTGCAAGGAGTAAAGTAGTGCAGAGATTACTGGGGTGCCAAACAGATTTCACTGTGTTTGGAAGGGTTTTTGAGGCGAAAACCACGGAGAAATTGTGAAGTGCGACTCTCTAGTATGGCCACCAAACCACTCCCCTGAGTCCTATACATTTTAACTGGTATTTCCCTTTAAAATATACTGGGCCATATGAGCAAATCAAAAGCAAACCAACTGCACCAAAGCAGACAAATTAAAAAAAAAAAAATCCTATTGATTTTAAATGGGGTTTAATTAACCCCTGAATGCTAGATGCCTTCAGTGTATTGTGGAAACCCCTCTAGCATTCAAGGGGTTAAAAGTCTATTTTAACTCAATGGGGAATGTGTTCCCTTTGGTTACTCTACTTTTCACACAATTTTGGCTCAATTAGAGAAGTATAAAAAGGCCAAAAAATAATAATTCAGATATTCAGGTTTATAATTTTACTTCATTGCATGTATCGTCACCTTTTATTGTTTCATTTGGTTAGGCAATGTTATGTTGTATACTATGTCCATGTTTTCACATTTAAATATATTATTCAGTGTAAAATTCAATGAACCCCTTGGTTGCTAGACATGTCAAACACTCTATAATCTGGTGAATTAACACCTTATGGACCAGTGACTTGTAAGGACTGTCACCACTGTCCTTGCCTAAAGGACCAGTGACGGTCTTGACATGTCACATATTTTTAACTGACAGCGCTACTGTGGGAGCACTGTGAGTAGTAGCGGGGACTGAAATTGACCTCTCCAAGACTGGAGCAGCCACTATCAGACCTCCATTCGTCAAGCCAGCACACGTGATCAGTCACGTGTGCCTGCACATCAGACTTCCCTATGTGGTCCTTAAAGGACAACCCCATCCAGAACAACTGGTCCTTAAAGGGTTAAAGCTGTAAAGTTGTATTTGAGAAAATTATATACTTAGCATTTAACTCTTTGGGGATGCAATGTTTTGGCAATGTATTTGTCTGTAGATGTGTGGTGGTGATAGAGATACACTAAGAATTAGATATGCAAAGAAGAATTTCCTCATTAGAATGGAGGGTTGCTGAACTTCTGGTGCCCTCCCTTACACATCACCAGCAGTTCAACAAGTCTTTAGTCTGAGTGCATTCTCTCTGCTCCTCCATGTGTCCACAAGATGTGATCAGACTACAGCACCACAAACAACATCCCTCTAACTCTTTCAAGTGCCATAAGGATGTGCAGTGCATACCTATGTGACACTGAAAGGAGTGAAAAGTTGGCAAAGGAAGCATATGCCAGCAGATGCCAGTGGGGCAGCATGGGGAAGCATCCTCTCACAATATGAGTGCCTGGAAGCTACTCTGCTTTAGCCAATACCATGCATTGTAAGTTTAAAGGGATAGTAATACTTTCTTTAGACATTATTTAATACTAGTTGAAGAGCCCGTTACACGGGCCACAGCGTCACTGCCAGCCAGTTGCGGGGCAGTCAATCGCAGTGGAGACTGCCCGCACAGCGGCTGATACAGAGCTGGACGCTCCTTCGGAACGTCCAGCTCTGTATCAACCACGGCGTGGGCAGTCTCTACTGCGCATGACTGCGTCGTTACACACGTTTTAGCTAATTATTATATAGAATTGTTCTTATTAAAGAACTAGAGCAAATGATCATAGTCCTGTGGCTCTAACTTGTATAGTTTTATTGTAAATTCCTTCTAAAGTTCCCCCCACTCATGCCCCTTTTATCCACGTCAGCGCTCTAGTGAATAAACTTAGATTCTGGTTAAAGGACCAGATCGCTCGGCTGCAGAGCCGAAATAACATGGCATAAAAAAAAAATCTTCATGAGGAAAGACTACAAAGTGTGCCTGCCTCAAACCAGGCACACTTTGTAGACCATTCTCTGTTAGAAATCGTTAACTGTGCATTTCATTCTTCTGAGATGCAACATTTTTTAATAGAACTTTGATTTTTTTTTTAACCTGTAAAAGCCGAACTTTGTATGGTCTCTCTGCTTAGTCTGACATGTCAGACCCCTAGCACACACTACTGTTGCAGTAGCTACAGCAACACTACAGTACTAAATAGCACACTCTTCTGCACCAGCTTAGTATGCTATGAGTCTGATGTGTCAGAATAAGCAGAGAGATCAAACAAAATGACATTTTTAAAAGTTGAAAATAAAAAAATGGTGCATCTAAGAAAAAAATGAAAACATAGATAAAGCGGTAAAACACTTTTTACTGTGACAGGTCCATGTTAAAAGCTTTTGGTCTATATATAGACCTGTCTATCCAACAGCTAAAATCCTATTCTAGACCAGGCTTTATCTTGTAGTTATAACCTGAAGAGGAAGCACTACCTGTTCCCATCTACAACTCAGTGGGGTATTCATCTTGTGTATTAGGGTAGATGTGATTTCTGTACAGGTGAGTTATTATGCAGACTGCAACACATAGACCAGAAGGCTCATCTCTTCTGATGGCCCCTTACTTTTAAACCAAAATCTCTTAAACCATTACTGATTGCAAAACAAAAAACACAAGGAATAGGAAATGTAAAACAGATACCTTTAATAAGTCTAAAAGCTGGTGAGAGATCTGTTTTAATCTAGAACAGGCTTTAGAGAAGAATTATCAGCTTCAGATAAGTGTTTTTTCCTATCCAAGTTGCCCTGAAACAATGTTGCAGTATGATACAGTAAGTATATTTTGCAGTTAGTTAAGGAACTGCACTGGGAGTAAAGCAACATAAATGACAAATATCTCTGCTTGAATGTCGCATAAGGTGTGAGTGATTATGATCTCTAACAAAAGCATAGTCTTGCAGAGCATGTTCAAAGGTCACTCTCATTGCATTAATAGTGTGTGGGGAGGGAGAGACATATGGACCCTTTTGCTACTGCAGCATGCCCAGCTGGTTTCCTGGCAAGCCAGGGAACAAATTTACTGCAACATGCCATGCTATTGGTTCATGACAAGTGTTGCCTTCTAAGGTAAGCCACAGGTAAGTGACACAGCACTGAAAGAGTTAAAGGAGTAATTAAAACTAGGTGGGGCTGACAGTCCATTCATTATTCTAGTACAGCTCTTCATAAAAACTCCTTTTTAACTCATTCGGTGCTGGGTCGGTCACCTGAGCTCACCTTAGAGGGAACACTGTATCATGGCACCTTGGAACATAACAAGTGTTTTTGAAATCCTCATGTTGAGGTGATATTCTCCTATTTATCTTGTAACGAAAACCTTATCTTAGATGTGTGATTCTCAGATCCAGTCCTCAGGACATACCATCAGGTCAGATTTTTAGTATATCCTGAATTAAGTGATACTCAATGAAAATGACATGCCACTGATTACCTACCTGTAATCAACGTGTGATATCCTGAAACATGGACTGTTAGTGTGTTCTGAGGACTAGCACTGAGAATCACTGTTCTAAATTATAAACTATTCCAGACCAGTCTTTTTCTTGTACTTCATACTTGAATAAAACAAATATATTAAAAAAAAATACAGAAAAATAACTGTAATCCACTTTTACATTTACATTTTTTAAAGTTAATTATTTATAATTTAAAAGAATTCAAAGCAGATTACAAGCTGTCCATAATGGACACATTTTCTGTATGTGCATCTCTACCTTTCACAGCTCCACTCTCACATTTCCTTTCCCGTGCTTGTGAGAGACTGGACATGGACTCTGAGGAAACAGGTTGTAACCCACAAGACTCTTCAGTACGAATGATCAAACCGCAATCCTAAAAACAGAAAAATACAATGACTCTAATAAGACATTTTTTTACTTACCATAACACTGCATAGAAACATGGTGTAATATATTGTAATACACTTGAGACATCACTAGAATCCAAGGGGCTAATAACAAATAAGGACATCAAGCACTAATTAAGCATACATATATATTTTTTCTCTAGCAAATGTTATCTATCTACTCATAAAAGAAGTACAACACTGTCTGTGTGAGAAGCAACAGGGTAGGTACAGATATTTTGCTGGCATTCACAGGCTCACACATACATTGTGTGACACCCCAGCCTTCTTCCACTGTCCACTGGTAGTTGCAAATCCACATATACATTGTATGATATACATTGTATGACACCATTGTAGACAGAAATCTACACATTGATTAATACCATAGCCTTCTTTCACTGATAGTCACGGATCCAAACATACATTGTATGTGGACCCAGCCTTGTTCAACTCTGTACTGGTAGCCATGGGTTCACAGATGTATTGTATGACTACCCAGTCTTCTTGAACTTACACTTCTGTCCACTGTTAGTCACAAAGCCGCAACATACACTGTGTGCCAGCCTAGCTTGGTTTCACTGGTAGTCCCAGAACTAAACACCATACTGTCTGCAGGTCTGGCCTTGTTCAAATGATAGTCACAGAACCACACTACTCTGTCAGCCAGTCTAGCCTTGCTCCTCTGGTAGTAACAGAACAACGCTACATTCTCTGCCAATCCAGGCTTGTTACTAGTAGCCACAGAACAACAATACAAACTCATAATACAGTGTCTGCCAACCCAGCCTTGTTCCACTGGTAGCCACAGAAGCACACTACACTGTCTGCCATTTTATCCTTGTTACACTGGTAGCCACAAAACCACATTATGCTGTCTACCAGCCCAGTCTTGTTCCACTGGTAACTACAGAACCAAAATACATATCTATAATTTACTTTTTTTGCATTTTTGTCTTGAGATGCTTAATTCTGCAGTTATTGTACTATAATCTAAGGTTATTCAACCATTTCAGTACCATTTCCTTTATATGGTAGTGCTGGTCCTAGTGATGTGTATGTAGATCATGGACTGTAAAAACGACAATGACATTACCACAAAAATTATATGGCAAAAAAAGTTAAACTCACACTGTCAAATGCAAGTTTGTCCTGTAACCTAAAGGCAGGGCCTGTGTTTTATCTCAGCTAGTTGAGCCCTAATATATATACATTTGATACATATGCACGTGTTACTATACCTTACTATACCTTCAAAAGCAATGCTTTGAGCACCCCTCTAGAAGTCAAAGGGTTAACTTCTCAGATGCAAGAAAAGTTGAAAATACATTTCAAACAAATGTACTGTAGACCTCTTTACTATCTTCAGGGTTACAATCATTAATAAAAATATTGTGCGGCTATGTACATCCAGTGCCTCTAGTAGAAAATTGAGCAAAACATATACTTATATGATATAAGATAGATTGTAGCAAATGGGAGGAACTTTATGCAGTGCCAACCTATCTTTATATTAAGAAGTCGACAGTAATATGAAAAAATATATTGTAGAGTGTTCCCCGCTGAGTAAACAAGGGCACTCCCACTGCTGAGAAATGCATCTTTCCAGAGTTTTCACAGTTTAAACAGTTGGTTTTTAGATTAACAGTGCTCACTAGTGGTCAGATTTCAGTTAATTATTCTGTTGAGTCACTGACAAACATTTCTCCATACTATGCAGAGTCACTTCCTGTCAGTTTGAAGTAATGACATTTTTTACTCCCTTCCTGACAATTTGAACAGTTATAACTTTTGCATACAGCAACTGACAGCAGTGATAGTGCCCTTGTTTTACTCAGCAGTAAAATACATTTAATACATGTAAAAAGGTTTATTGCACCTTCTAAATGTATTTGCAATGAGTTTGTAATGAGTTCCTTAAGTCTACAGCATTGAGAATTATGCTGGCACTTTATAAATTAATAATGATAATAATAAAATGCAGGTTTCTTAAAAGGGCAATAAAAGTTATATTAGAACACATACTGATTTTAGCTATTTGCTGCCCATTTAAGAAACCTCTACTTAAACAGTTTCTTAAAAATAAGAAGCAATTGCACTTTGAATAATAAAATGTAGAATTGCTGGGTGGTTACTCCAACATGTGTGTAGCTGTTAACATGCATGTTCTCAGTGCCGAATATGTAATGATTGGAAGCACCATGGCAGAACAATGTCAGTTCTCTTTGAGGACAAGTGCTACATTCAAGCACCTGCTGTCTGAAACAAGATTGGTTCCTAAAACTCCTGCACAGCGGCTTTCTGTTTTGGTTTGGCATAAGCTGGTAGTGCAACATGATCTTGTTTAAGTGGATCAAAGCAGTATTTCTAAACTCGCTCTCCCCAGGGAGGCTAAGTGAGGCCAGATTCATAAAAGAATATTTTAACAAAAAAGCACATAGTAATTTATTTACAGTTTTAGGACCAGAGGGGCACACAATGCTCTGTGAAGCAATGCATTACATACCTCTTCTGGTCATTAAAGTTATAAATTGTAATTACCAACATAGTATGACCTGGATGCCCCAAGGTAAGAGTAATAAAATACTGTGATTTTGTAAAAACTTCATCTAAAATATAGGGTACAATTTTGGTCACCAGTTCTTAAAAAATACATTATTGAACTGGAAAAAGTGCAGAGATGTGCAACAAAACTGATACAGGGACTGGAACATTAGAATTTTAAAGAGAGACTAGCCAAACTGGGTCTGTTTATGTTAAATAAGAGGCATCTAAAAGGTGATATATATATTAAAGGTATAAACAACTCTTTGAGGGACTATTTACTTAAAAAGTTGAGCAAAAGCAAGTAGTCACCCATTAAGGCTAGAGGAAATATGATTTTGACTAAAACAAAGGCAGGGATGTTTGACAGTAAGGATGCTGTGTTTTAGTTGCTTTTAAAAAAGTAATGGATACTTTCCTGGCTCAGAACAATACTGGGAAAATGACAGTTGGTTTCAAAGCTGATAGTATGTTGATCCAGACAATTTGGAAAACTTTTGGAAGGGGGTTTACTATTAAACTTAGCCTCCCATCTTAGTGAGAGAACTCTCCAATAACAATGGACTGTATGCAATAAGAGCTCTTCAAAATGAAAAGAGAATTTCTAAAATAACATAGGGATAGGAGTGGTTTCCCTCAGTGGAGTAACTTATTTCACCTCTATTTCAGATGGAACACTAACATCTCAAATAATAAACCCTCACTTTAATCGGAGCAGAAAATCTGATTGGCTGCTATTAATAAATCCCGTATAGATTGGTTCCCTACAATTAGACTTTAGTTATCACTGGATATCAATTGCATGGGGGTAAACATGATTCTTTGTTTCTGGACCCCAGGGCCCCAAAATCTTCTCTCATTCTTCCAAAGAAGACTTCAGCAGAACAGATGTTGGGTCTTAAGTGGCCAGTGAAAAATAATCATGTTTACCTTCATTTAGGTGTTAGGGTAAAGGGTTCCTTCAATGCAGCTGCCCTCTAGGACTTCAGAACTATACACCATACTCTAGTGAGGTCTAACTAGTAATCTTACCTGCATTTAGATCATCAGATATAAATACTCTTCTGCTGTGGTTGTCATTAGTAAGTATATTTTCAGCTTTTGGGGTTTTTTTATGCATTGTAACTCTGGAATGGGGCAACAGTGAGATCAACTCTCTAAACAGATTGCACTGTTGCCTCATTCCAGAGTTATAATGCATAAAAAGAACGAAACCCCCAAGGCAGAATATATACTTAATAGCAACAATGTCAGCAATCCTAGTCAAGGACACATAGCACTCATTTGGTCCTGTTATTTTTTAACCCCCTAGTTATCAGACATATTTCTAATTCGCTGTGAAGCAAAGTACTGATGACCTCTCTAACATCAAAGTGGTCAACAGTATTATCAAACAGATTTTTCATATCTTCATATACTATTAAAGTAATTCTACATATCAATATTCCAGCCTTCAATCCAATAATTATGTTATCACATTATAAATTATTATTATTATTATTGCAACATTTGTAAGATGACAATTTTGTATACATATCTGTACAGTTAAGTAGTGATCACTGTGAATAAATGATATACCTATACATGAAGGATAAGATCTCTCTCATGAAACTTTACAATCTAGAGAGTATTAAAAATGAACACAATCAATTTCTAAAAACCTTCAAGTTGGCTATTTGAGTCAGTTCTAACACGCATCCCATTGATATAAATGGAAGATGCATTAGTCAGTAAGGCCCATTCCCATTCAGTTGGTGACAATGCTTCTGACTCTGGAGTAGGAACACCTGAAAGCCGACACTGTAACAGGTAGCTGGTGGTTAAGGGATCTATAGAACCCATTTTGTTTAAAGGGTAGAGCAGGGCACAAACATGTATCATAACAGACGCTTTAACCACTAGTTCCTGTGTTGCACGCATTGCATGCCCCCTCTTGCCTAGGATTGCTGACATTGATACTATTAAGTATATATTCTGCCTTGGGGGTTTCGTTTTTTTATTCATTATAACTCTTGAAAGAGGCAACAGTGCAATCTGTTTGATGTTTGAAGATGATAATCTTAATTATTACATCTGAACAATCAGACAAAAACAGGGACATATATTAAGATGTGCTAGATTCTAGAACTATTTAATGTGCAAATAGTTATAACTATGTAGGATTAAGTTGTCAGTTTTGGAATAATTTATAACAATTAAGGATATCATTGTGCATATTCCACCAAATACTTATTTTATGTGAAATTGTGGTGTGTTGACATCATAAGCTTTGCTTGCACCGTGCTGCACTATGTGAATGAAGCCAAGTGGTTTTTGAAACAGTTCTCTAAAATCAAATAACAGCTCCAAAGGGGTTATTACTAAGGCATGATAAAGAGGTGATCAAGCGGAGATGATTTTTCCAGTGATATCACTTCCCCAGTTCCTATTTTATTCTATGAAGCCTATGCACTAAAATTTCTAAAGTTGGAGAAACCTTATTGCATTGACTCCATAGAATAACATAGGAACTGGAAAAGTGATGTTACTTGGAAGTCATCTCTATCACGCCTTATTGAATCTTCCTCCAAGAATCCTAGGAGTTGCTGCTGTGATTTGGAGCAGAATTAATATATAAAACTGTGTTCCAATGAACAGCCAAACATACTGAATTGCAAAGTATTTTGTGTGTACGATCCCATCCATCCTCTAGTTGTAGCATATAGACAGTGGCGGACCAGTGTTTTATCTGTCCAGTTTCACACAAGTTTTTGAATGCTATAGTGTATGTAGAGTGTGCCTCCTCAGTGCATAAAATTAACCATCCTGATTGGTGTGTAAAATTTTGATTGTCAAAGGTGTGTGCAATGCATTGAGAAGCAATGTGCTGAACAACCATCTGGCACTGAAAGGGTTAAAAGTTTAACATATCCAAATGATACGATAAAACAAATACAGATTATTTAAGATCAATGTTGATACAGGCTTCTTTGAACAGTTACTTTAAAGGGATAGTAATACTTAAAATGTAAAAAAGAATATGTTGTAGGGTTTATCCCCCTGAGTAAAACAAGAGTACTCCCACTGCTGAAAGGTCTTTCATTCAAAAGTTATTAGTTTTCAAAGTTGAATTTTTTAGGTGCAATATCACAGTGGCCTGAAATTGTACAGTGGCGCTGTTGCTACACCATCCTATGGAGATTTATGGTCAACTGACCAGAGTTGTCCATAGGATCGTGTAGCAACAGCGCCACTGTACAATTTCAGGCCACTGTGATATGGCACCTAAAAAATTCAACTTTGAAAATTAATAACTTTTGAATGAAACACCTTTCAGCAGTGGGAGTACTCTTGTTTTACTCAGGGGGATAAACCCTACAACATATTTTTTTTTACATTTTAAGTATTACTATCCCTTTAAATGGTCATTGAGCATTTCTGTTAACATTTATCAGTGAGTAAAGTACAGAAGCATGTGAATATTTATATTATATTAAACTAGTGTAAAAGCTCGTGTACACGGGCCAAGGTCCGGTGATGTTAAGAGGCCGGTCCTGCTCTGTGTCCCACCTCCGACACAGTCTTGCACTGTAGAGACTGCACAAAAGCATAGAATGCTCCCAGCACAGAACTCCCAGCATTCTGTGTGTTCGGGCAGTGTCTACTGAACATGACTGCTTCTGACAAACATCCTAGCGAATTATTAATTAGGATTCTAAAGCATATTAGATAAGTCTTCATAACAACAAACTCTTTGGATGTTAGAAAAGGCCTCGTTGCATTGCATCAATTAATAGTACTTGTCTTTGATCCATTTCTATGGAATTTATGTTACAAGAAAAGGTATAGTGAGTTCCTTAAACAGGAAGTGTGCCTTCCATAGATTCCTAAGCATTCCTTTGTTAGTTAGTAAATAACATTACTAGCACCCTGATTTATCAACAGCACTACATGTTAAACATAATAGATTGCAACTTGCCTAAGGAATTTTGTTTGGTTAACCTAAATGAACCACAAATGGTAAAATAACAATAGAACTTGTTGAAAAACCACATCTGCAAGCTTTATTTTTAAGCATCTTTAAAATACAGGAATAGTTTCTGTTTATAACAAGGGTGGGATCCCTAGTTCTCAAGGGAAAAAAATGTCCAATTATTAAGATTTCCAGTTTTAAGCTGAGATGTTTCACTCTATCAACTATATATTGGTTATCTCACCTGTGCTCAAGCAGTAATTTATTTAGGTTATGTTCAAAGAGTGCAGTGCAGCACTGATATGTACAATGTCATGCGTGCAAAACATTGCTAGCATTGTTGTCAGTTTAGGCTGTTCACATGGGTTGGTATCCCTGAGCATGAACAAGCCCTGCACAGTTTGGTGCAATTTCCTTTCTTCATTGAAGAACAAATAAAAATTGCAGAGGAGATCTTTATGGCAATCTATACGGCCTCAAAAAAGATCATGGATGGCTTAAAGGCTTCAGTACGCACTGCAAAATGTATTGAATATAATTTTTGGGCATTGTAGGCATCATTCAATTATGTATGTCTGACATTGATGGGGCTAGCCATCTAATGGCATCAAAGGGAAAATACACGAGAGCACATGTAAGTAACAAAGGCAACATGAATGAAGAATAATTGTTGGTATGTTCAGTTAGTCTGTGTGATGTAAACTGAAATCCTGAAGGACTAGGCACTAAGGCATGATAAAGAGGTGATAAAGCAGAGAAGACTTCTCCAGTGATACCACTTATCAAGTACCTATGTTATTCAATAGAGCTTATGCACTAAGATTTCCAAAGTTGGAGAGATCTTAGTGCATTGCCTCCATAGACTAACATAGGACTTGGAGAAGTGATATCACTAGACAAGTCATCTCCGCTTATCACCTCTTCATCACACCTTTAGTGCATCTTCCCCCCAGTCTTTCAGTGGCATTCAGACTCATTACCCATACTCTATAACAACCCAGAAGGAAGTAACAATAAAAATAGTACTAAAAAAAAATCAGAAGATTTTCTGTGCAATTGCATTCCCCAGAAAAGATACAGAGCTATGCAAATTCCACCAAGTAACTGTCTGTCTGAGATATCTGACTAAGATATATAAATATTTACATGGGTCATGTGTGTAATGGGTTAGATGGATCTAAAGGTCCACAGCTGAGCAGTGATCTATTAGCCATGAACATGTTTAATAATGACTTTCTGGTTTCTGGATGCTTTTTGACATCCTATAGGAAGGACAGGATCATCAAATTGCAGCAGGTCAGATTTCCCATGTTATCCATCACCATACCAGTTGTCTGTGGTGCTGGAACTGTTCAACGATGTTGGTTCCATTTGTCCAACTGGTATTGAGAACACCAAGCACTTGGTGGCCTGAACCACAACTCAGGAGAATAATCAGGTCCAAAGAATGGCATTACATGATCACTTCACAATGTCAAGGATGTTCTAAGATGATGTCCAAAGTGTCACTAGTACACTTGTCAAAGCAATACATTCAACAATTCAATGATAATTGCAATTGTCCTAAAGATGAGAGAACAATACAAGACTTACCAATGCTATTATCAAGCTGAACCAATCAACAAGAATGATATTCAGCTCAATGCCACTGGAGGAAAGAATAAGGATCCATAATTTTCACTGACTGTCTAGGACACCACAACAGCTGGATAATGGTTTGGATAAGTACTAATTAGCCAGATTTGGATGTGTGCATTGTCCAATGCCAACTAAATCCAGCTCCCAGTATAATGATGTGGGACTGCATCATGTATGGCAGAAGCACATCCCTAGTACACATTCCTGTTAATCTCACAGCCAGCCAGAACCTAGGCCTGGTTGTAAAACATATTCTTAGTGCATTTCTAAAATATTCTTGGCATTCTTCAGAAGTATGAAACCATATATAATGTAATCTCTGTCAGGTCCCGTCTGTGTCCACAATGCGAGATTTGCATGCCCAAGTCAGTGTTGTATAAACTAACATTCTCCAAGAAACAACTGGCAATAAAACTGAAAGTATGACATCATTTGAAAGTATGACTTATCATATAGCTGACTGCATTAACTCAAGAGGTGTGCATGCTTCCTGCTTAAAAAAACATAAACAACAAAAAGGGCATCAATAGTTCCTTATCAAATAACATAATTTTGTTAAAATCTATAAATTAAACTCACATTTAGTTGTGGCTGATCGGTAGGCATATGACTCCTAACAAAGGCAGGCAGAAAATCTTAGCCTTAGAATTAGAAAAGTTTTACCTCAAACTAAAATTCTAAAGTATTTATTAAAAAACAATTTTTAAAATACCCACAATATCATTACTAGTTTTACAGCACTTAACGATGCTTCATCAAGTATGTGGCTCAAACAATGCTTAATGCTGACTGAGACTTTGAATAAAAAATATTTACACAAGTCCCAAGAGTATTGTATTTTGTCATCTTTTACTTGGTACACAATTCAAGTAGAATAGGACAGCATAACTTTTGGCTGTAGGCCTATTTTGCCCATAATCGGGCCTTAAGGTGCATTTTCCTTACCATACATTATATAATACAATATTATATGATACAATATGCTCGCCTTTAAAAATATGTCAGTTCTAAACCTGTTCTCATATAATTCATTGTTCTCTTGGATTGGGCAGTTAACTGTGATGTGATAAATTGAAGTGAATAGCATTGAGATTGTGTAGTATGCCAATGCTATGTTCACTTGGAGCCACAGGGTCTGAGCACGCTGTGTAGATATTTAGCAGTATCACTCCAACTAACATTAACATCAGACAGTTTTGCCTTAGCATAGAAACAATTTACGCAGGGCTTCACATAACAGCCTCAAATTCCTGAATGGTCTGTGACTGCTCTCAACAAAGTGCTACAGGACAACTTAACAGGGATTTTCTTGTTCATACTTGTGCACAGGTACAGTATATGTTTAACAGTTTTAGCACTGGAAATGCTGGTTTGAGAATGTAAACCTAAGTTTTATTTTGGTCAGATAAACAATATAAATATACACTTTGTGTGGCAGATATAAATGGAGATTAACCCGTGAAGAATAGAGTGGTGTACAATGTATTAGCAAGCAATGCATTGCACATTCTGGTCCTCAACCGTTAATATGCTTGTCAATTTATTTAACCACTGGGATGCTATAGATGTTTCCAACAAATTGTGAGTCAATGCTCTGAAGATGTCTCTAGCATACTAAGGGTTAAAAAAAAAAGATAAGTTCATACCTACTGTATTTTGTACTTGTTCATTTGCCTAGGTCTACAAACTGTAATATCTCTGTAACGATTCCATATTGCTTTCATATTTCACCTACTGTATTTGCTGAATACTTAATAAAACCTTTGGAAAAAAAAAGATAAACTAGAAGTTTAAGAATACATAAATGTTATAATATAGGACACAAAATACAACTGAGAAAACTCATAAAATAAAAATGAATGGAAAGGTACAAAGACTGGTCCTGTCTTGTCTCCTGGCACATCCACAGTTTACAGTTGAATTTACTCAGACATTAGATAGATCACTGATGAGTTTAACCCTATGACTGGTATCCAGTATACTTACAGATAAATACATTGGTTTACTGCAGTAAGGTGGCACATCAGCAAAATGATGATGTTGCATGCTTAGCAAACAATACTTCAGTCTTCATCCTCCTATTTTGCAGAATAATTGTATTCTTGACATTATCTTGCAAACGAGCTTTGACCAAAACTTCTTAAAGTGTGAAGGTTAAATACTCTGTGTTGCCATTCCCTTGAGTACCAGTTGGCTTGCACTCACTCCTTTATCAATGAGCAAGTACAAATATACACCAGTGTTGCATACCATATCTGTAAACTAGTTCCTGGCTGGGGCAGGGTCTTAAGTATACTTATTATATTATAGTTTAGTATATTATATTAATGTATGTATATATAATTAAGAAAATGAATGGCAGAGATCACTACTGAGTGTGCCATATTCATATTAGGCCTAAGGGACAAACAACATTTTTCATGAATTTAAACGGGACTTTGAACCACTAGAGAGGTCCCCAACGCAATGCAAAGCAAAGTGTTGGATATCTCAATATCATCATGAGCTTCCTGAATACGACCCTATGTTTCCATAAAAATAAATTCAATGTGAAAGTATTGTTACCTTATATTTCCACTTACATTTCAGTGACTATTAATCTGTTTCACCTGTTTGACTGGTTTTGAGATGCATGATGTTGATACCCCATCTCTAGACGATTTTACCAACCTAATCAGTAACAAAGGTACACGCCAGAGGCTATACATCACTTCTAGCTCAAATAGGTGGTTTGAGCCTTCCCTTCTCCTGGCTAGATGTGACTACACATGAGAACTTGTCTGTATATTTCTATGACAGGTAAAGTTGCCTTTTGTCATTATTTATTTTTAAAATTACATTTTATTTGAGACTTGGAGCTTCTTAATATATTTTGGAGGAAAGTGGAATAGCCGGTAGTGAATGAGAGTTTACTTTTATAAAGAGCAATTTCCTGGTGTCAGTTGTTAACGACACAGAGAAATGGCTCAGACATAGGTACAGATGCTCCTCCAACTGAACTATACTGTTGATCATGTGTGTCAGCTCCTACTGAGCTGATGTTAGGGGAAGGGTTGGGTGGGAGGGATGTTGAAATAATAAATAGAAAACAAGGCAATTTTAGAGAGTGTGTCTGACATCATTCATTCAAAAATGTTGTATTAAAGTTTGAAAGAATTTTATTTTGAAGCAATAGTATCTATACAATCCCTTTATAATTCACAGTAGTGTATTTGATACATATTTAGTATTTTTTTCTGATGACATCATCCATCATTGTGATACAAGTTGGCAAAACAGAATGTGTTGTGGGATTGAATATCTAAATCCAGAGCTGCAAAAATGCCAATGATTCACCAGTCATGAAAACATTTCCAGTCAATAATTGAAAAGGTACCGGTCCACCTAATGTTAAACATTATGGACAGCATAATTTTACTAGTTTACTGTATTTTTTCTAGTCACAGACTAGTGGACCAATGGAAATTTCCAGATCTGTGCATGTCTTGATGAAGCTGTCATAAGCTAGCTTTGATAGTTAAACTAAAATCTCATAATAGGCATCCCCTTTCTCTAGTTGCAAGGATCACCTTTGGTACTTATAATGCCAGAGTAATTGTACTCATAGTAATTATTTTTGTGCTCTTATTGTTGTATATGCCCAGAGTTTCCCTCTTTAGGATGGACAGTCCCTTTTTGAGACTCAAATCCATCTGTCCCTCTTTCCCACCCTGGTGTCCCTCTTTTTTAGGAGATCAGATTGGTTGGTGTATATATAAGTACATCATAATGCTCCATTGCAATAACACTCATATTAATGTTTGTTTAAACTTCTGTATATGTTTTTATGCTTTAGTCGGGGTAAATAAAATACTTTAGTCTTACTCTAAATCATTTATTCACTTATACAAAGAGGTGTCGATAGGTCATGAAATAACCTAAATAGTCTCAGTAATGCCACGCCCCCAGCAACACCACCTAAAACTAAGGTGTCCCTCTTTAACTGTTTGAACTGTTGGGAGGTATGGAAAGTTGATATGCAGAAGGGTCTAATTCTCTTTTATTTTGCAAAAAATCCAGAGCAGAAAAAATGGCAGAAAACTTACCTCAAAGCGGTATCCAAGAATTATGTTTCAAGTTCCCATGTCATGACACACATGACTCATGCCATCATTCATACTCACATGCATGGTCATTTACACATACTCAATCATACTTTGCCATAGCAGGAGGAAGAGAGCAGAAAGGGATCACCCAGTTCAAAGCAAAAATTTCCACTTTCCACCAAATTCTTCGTGTTGTATAATTTTCTACATGTCCTTAATCTCATGTGAAAATATTTTACATTAAACAAATAGGAAACATTTATTTATATACATACTTGTTAACCTTTTTAGACTTGTCTTTAAGAATGTTTTTTTTTTTTTTTTAGGTATAACTCCATCAAACAGTTTCTATTGATGAAAATAATCATCGAGAGACTGAGACTGATGTACTAAGTAGGTATGGAGCAGTTCTGAAACAAATCAACTGCAGCAGTGGAGAAAAATGAAATCTCCATTAATCTACAATGCTAGCGAGGCCTCCAATGCACTGAAGATTTGATTTGTCCCCCATTGTGCAATTGCCATTGCCCCAAAACTGTACAAGTTCTTCTTAGTACATCAGTCTCAGTGTGCATATAAACACATTCATTTAAGTACCTGTTTATATATCAACACCTTAAAAGTTCTACTTTAACAAAACACCTGAGGCAAAATTCCCTTGTTGGTTTTGTATAATAACACATTTTGACCTAAACTGACCTTGCAACCATTAGGATTTTTGTTCTGTTTGTGTTACTTTACAATAGAAATCATTAAGCATCACTTGCTCAGTATTTTGTAATACCTGATAATTCTCTCTCATTGCATTTGGAGACATTCTGTAGAAAACTAACAGTATCATTGGGGACAATTAAAACATTCCAAAATTCCCCATTGCACCACCCTATGGCACTCAAAGAGCTAACCTCTTGAATGCTAGATAGGTTTCTCCAGCGTGTAGGCCTCCGTTTAAATCAGTGGTTCCATGAATGTTCTGAAGAATTGTCTCAGTTCTTCCTAGTACATCAATATCCATTTAACTTTATATGGCAGGACAAATTCAATATAATTTTGTATGTATATAGCGATATTTGGATGTTTTTGAACTGGCTTTTTTCAGATTTCACTGTTTATTTATGTTAAAATCACATTATTAAAATGCCTGTATTCAAATTACCTTAAATAACCACAACTCTATTAAATGCTATAAATATATCTGTATTTAACAGATAGTGTCACATAATCATACTATACTCTCTAGACAAGGGAACAATGCTGGGGGGTGGGGTCAGACAGTGTACATGGGGATCTGTGGCTACCAGTGGGCAACGGAACAAGTCAGGGGCCCAGGCAGTGTACATGGGGTTAAATTGCTACCAGTGAGCAAGGCAACAAGCCTGGGGGCAGCTGGTAACCACAAATCCCTATGCATGCTCCCTGACCCACAGCCTAGTTCCCTTGGGAGTGCAAATCATGTATGAAAAAAGATGCAGAGCTGAGGGGATGATTGTGTACTGCTTAGTTTACTTTTTTTTAATCCTTTCGAGTGCCACAGGGGTGCAAAATGCAAAGAGTTAAGGGAGTGATGCTGTTCATTGTGCTGGTAGTATTCTCTCCACTCACCTGCTGACCAAGTGGAGAAGCAGAGGGAATGCGCTCAGTCTTCAGGGTTGTCTACTGCTGGTAATGTGTGAGAGAGAGCATTCCTTACACATTGCCAGTGGTTTGACAATCCTCCATGCTTACAATTGATTGAGGGCTGTTACTGCATAGGAAACTACAGGGAGATATTAACTTCACCAGCCTCAGGTAGGCGAAGTTGACACTATGAACTCTGACAGCAGAGGCTGCTATCAGAGTTCATTGTATGTTGTGAAGTGCCACATTAACATATAAACAAACCTACATGAATATGATAATTTCTCATTATCCTACATTCCATAGGGAAATGACTCATTATGCTGCATTTCCATAGGGAAATAGGCCTTTGACGATGTGACAAGTGGAAATTTGTAAACCTGTCAAAGGCATGTGGATTGATATCAATGTGGACAGATATTTGTCAAAATGAATGGGGATGTGATGCTGAAGACACTTTAGTACATACTGTCGATGTGCCTACGAAACTGGTTAGACAGGACATCAACATTATAAGCCCTAATCAACCTTTAGTGCATCTCAGCCAAGATCAGTGTTTTATGGCGCAGCAGAAGATTAATTGCCACTTGCCGTAGTACAGTGATGGTGAACCTATGGCATGTGTGCCATTCCTGGCACACAGAGGTTTTTAAGGTGGCATGCGGCCAAGGTTCAGCTTGAAAGGCTGCAAGCTCCGTAATGACTGCCAAATGCTTTTTACTCTATCTCCCCACTGATTGCATTGATGACAGCAGGGACGCATGACATGCAGAGATGCTGCTTAGTGCATGCTGGGGTTTTCTTTCACTGTTCTGAGGCCAGTGCATGTTTAAAACTGGTGTCCAGACTGAGGAAGAAAACCCCAGCATGCACCACGCTCGTCTCTGCATGTCACGTGACCCTGCAGTCATCAAATGCAGGCAGTGGGGAGAAAGAGTTAAAAACACCGACAGTCATTATGGAGCTCATAGCCTTCCAATCTGGGCAAGAGGAGAAGCGAGGCGAGAAGAGCCACAGAGGTGGAAAGAGGCACAAGGGGCGGAAAGAGGAACAAGGAGTGGAAATAGGCACAAATGATAGAATGGGGCATAAGGGGTAGAATGAGGCACAATGGGTAAAAAAAGGGGGAAAAGAGGCACAAGGGTTGGAAAGACCCACAAGGGGTGGGAAAAGGAGGGAGAAAGAGGCACAAGGGGTGGAAAGAGGCAAAATGGGGGGAAGAGGGGATAAAAAGAGATACAAGGGGTGGAAAAAGGGGGTAAAAAGAGACACGATGGGTGAAAAGAGGGGGTAAAAAGAGGTGGGAGAAAGAGGGTAGAAAGTGGGAGTAAAAAGAGACACAAGGGGTGGAAAGAGGGGGTAAAAAGAGACACAATGGGTGAAAAGAGGGGGTAAAAAGAGGCACAAGAGGTGGAAAGAGGTAAAGGGGGAGAAATGGACATGAAGGGGAGAAATATAATTTTTCCCCTTTATCTTTCTCCACCACTTTTCTTTTTACTCCCCCTTGCCTCTCTCTCTCTTTATTCCATTCTTGCCTCTTTCTCCCCCTCTTTCTTTTTATCCCCCTCTTACCCCTCTTTCCCCCTGTCTCTTTATCCCTTCTCTTGCCTCTCTCTTCCCCTCTTGCCCCTCTTCCCCCTTGTCTCTTTATGCCCCTCTTGCTTCCTTGTCCCTCCTCTTGCTTCTATCTTCCCCCCATCGTTTCCTTTCCACTCTTGCCTCTTCTTGCTGCTTTCTCTTTCTCCCCCTCTTCCCTCCTTTCTTCTTTATCCCTCCTCTTGAATCCTTCTTTCTCCCCCCTCTTGCCTTTCTCTTTATTTATTCTCTTGCATCCTCTTTATCCCCCCGTCTCTTTCTCCCCCTCTTGCCTCTTTAACCCTCATCTTGCCCTCTTTCTCCCCCTCTTGCCTCTTTACCCCTCACTTTAGCCTTCCTCATGCTTTTTTATCCCTCCTCTTGCATCCTTCCGTTTATCCCTCCTCTTGCCTCTCTTTCTCCCTCTCTTGCCTCTTTCTTCTCCTCTTGTGGCAACGTGGAGGCATGTGAGGGAGAGAGAGAGGAGGCAGCAAAAGACATCCAAGAGAAAAGCCCCACACAACACTTTAGATTGCGCTGTGACTTTGACATTCCTGTGTCACCACATAGGACTTAATTGTATGAATTTTCAGCAGCTCTTATGCACCTAGTAGTGCTCATGGAATTGCTGAGCCAGGAAGAAGAGGAGCACAATACCAGTAGGCAAGTCAGCACATACATATTGTATTTATCTGAATAGAGTGCTTAGCTTTGTGAGACACAATCTTTCAGAGGTGGGCAACCTGAAGCACTGAAGCTGGTCTGACTACAATTCCCATCATTTATTCTACAGCCAACTAATGACTAGATGCAGATGATGGGAGTTGTGGTCCTGAACAGCTAGAGAGCTTCAGGTTGCCCACCACATTTGTACATGCATACTAGATACAAGCCCAGCAGTAGTGGTTCCCATTTTCTATTTGCACTTCACATTGCCCTTACCAGCTACAAATGTTTGCTTCTCATGCAACAGTAGGGCATTGTGCCCAGTAGGCCAGTGTAGGTGATGTGTACATCAGAGACTTACAGGTCAAATTGTACAGGTATAATTGGTAGTCATAGAATTATAAGCGCTGTGGTATTATTAGTAGTGTTGAGCGAGCATGCTCGGCCGATGCTCGGATCGGCTCGAGCATCGCTCTGCTCGGCACATGGCGGTACTCGTACGAGTACCGCATGTGCTCACCCGCCATGTTCGGGTCTCCTCCCCGCGCGTTTTGCGGCTGCTGCGCAGCCAATAAACGTGCAGGGAGGCTCTGACATCGGTGTAATGCCAGCAGCCATGTTGGCTGCTGGCATTACACTGATTGGCTGGCCAGAACCCGTGGTCGGGTGCTGTATAGCACCTGACCATCGAGTTCGGCTCAGTCTTAGCCAGGGAGAGCTGAGGATAGGAAGGGAAAGGCAGTGTAGGGAGGAAAACAAGCAAAATTGTGAAAAAAAAGAACCAAAAGTCCTTTTTAGGACTACTGTGTGTGGGGGCAGCAGGTTATTTTGTGTGGGGGGAAAAAAAAAAAAAATATATTCTGTTTAGTGTGCAAAGTTGCAGATTAGAGCACATTCTGTTTAGTGTGCACAGTTGCAGATTAGAGCACATTCTGTTTAGTGTGCAAAGTTGCAGATTAGAGCACATTCTGTTTAGTGTGCAAAGTTGCAGATTAGAGCACATTCTGTTAAGTCTTCAAACTAAAATATCAAAGTCACATATTCCATTCAGTGTGCGTCGCCGCAGTTTAGCAGCACATTCTGTGTACTGTGCAGAGTTGCAGAATAGGAAGAAATACTGTTAAGTCTTCAAACTAGAATATCAAAGTCACATATTCCATTCAGTGTGCTTCGCTGCAGTTTAGCAGCACATTCTGTGTACTGTGCAGAGTTGCAGAATAGGAAGAAATACTGTTAAGTCTTCAAACTAAAATATCAAAGTCACATATTCCATTCAGTGTGCTTCGCCGCAGTTTAGCAGCACATTCTGTGTACTGTGCAGAGTTGCAGAATAGGAAGAAATACTGTTAAGTCTTCAAACTAAAATATCAAAGTCACATATTCCATTCAGTGTGCTTCGCCGCAGTTTAGCAGCACATTCTGTGTACTGTGCAGAGTTGCAGAATAGGAAGAAATACTGTTAAGTTTTCAAACTCAAATATTAAAGTCACATATTCCATTCTGTGTTCGTCACCGCCGTTTAGCAGCCTATTCTGTGTACTCTGCACAGTTGCAGACTAGGAAGAAATACTGTTAAGTTTTCAAACTAAAATATTAAAGTCACATATTCCATTCAGTGTGTGTCACCGCCGTTTAGCAGCCTATTCTGTGTACTCTGCACAGTTGCAGAATAGGAAGAAATACTGTTAAGTTTTCAAACTCAAATATTAAAGTCACATATTCCATTCAGTGTGTGTCACCGCAGTTTAGCAGCCTATTCTGTGTACTCTGCACAGTTGCAGAATAGGAAGAAATACTGTTAAGTTTTCAAACTCAAATATTAAAGTCACATATTCCATTCAGTGTGTGTCACCGCCGTTTAGCAGCCTATTCTGTGTACTCTGCACAGTTGCAGAATAGGAAGAAATACTGTTAAGTTTTCAAACTCAAATATTAAAGTCACTTATTCCATTCAGTGTGTGTCACCGCAGTTTAGCAGCCTATTCTGTGTACTCTGCACAGTTGCAGAATAGGAAGAAATACTGTTAAGTTTTCAAACTCAAATATTAAAGTCACATATTCCATTCTGTGTTCGTCACCGCAGTTTAGCAGCCTATTCTGTGTACTCTGCACAGTTGCAGAATAGGAAGAAATACTGTTAAGTTTTCAAACTCAAATATTAAAGTCACATATTCCATTCAGTGTGTGTCACCGCCGTTTAGCAGCCTATTCTGTGTACTCTGCACAGTTGCAGAATAGGAAAAAATACTGTTAAGTTTTCAAACTCAAATATTAAAGTCACATATTCCATTCTGTGTTCGTCACCGCAGTTTAGCAGCCTATTCTGTGTACTCTGCACAGTTGCAGAATAGGAAGAAATACTGTTAAGTTTTCAAACTCAAAAATTAAAGTCACATATTCCATTCTGTGTTCGTCACCGCAGTTTAGCAGCCTATTCTGTGTACTCTGCACAGTTGCAGAATAGGAAGAAATACTGTTAAGTTTTCAAACTCAAATATTAAAGTCACATATTCCGTGTAAGATGAAGAAGGCGGGTAAAAAGGGACGGGGAAGTGGACGTGATCCTGATAGTTCAGGGCGCGGGTCAGGACGCGTAGAAACTGTGCCTGGTGCCAGAGCACAAGAAAGAAAGACATCCACCATACCTAGCTTCATGTCTAATTTTACAGGGCGTCGCAGGACATCACTCTCGAGGTCCGACCACTGCGAACAGGTGGTCGGTTGGATGACAGCTGATACTGCTTCCAGTCGGTTAAGCACCACCCTGTCTTCCACCAAGTCCACTCTCAGTAGCCAAGAGTCTGGTCAACATAATCCTCACTCTGATCATCCTTCCTCCCACCATACACGGTCTGGTCAAAGAAGTGATCCCACACTGGGATATAGTGAGGAGCTCGTCTCATCACCAATCCTTCATTTGACCCTCTCTCCAAGCACGCTTGCAGAGGAACATGACATCTTGTGCCCTGATTCACAACCTCTAGAGGCTACCCAATCACAAGAAGATGACAGATGTGAACGGCATTTAAGGTCAAAGGAAGTAGTGGATGATGATGATGATGATGAGACACAGTTGCCATTAAATCAACCACTATTTCCGTCTCAAGACCTTGTTGAGGAGAATGTTATACAGTTGTCAATGACTGAGTATGTGGTGGGATCAAGACTTGAGGAGGATGATCAGAGTGAGGAAGTGGAGGAGGACTTGGTGGACGATGAGGTGACTGACCCCACCTGGGAAGGTGTAGAGCCGAGCGATGACAGCAGTCCTGAGGGTGAGCCATCTGCAGCACCGCAACAGGCTGGAAGAGGCAGTGGTGTGGCTACAGAAAGAAGGCGGACCGCACCAAACCGGCCCGCAAATGTTCCACGGAGCACCCCCTTGCGTAAATCTACCTTGCCAAAGGGTAGGTGTTCCGCGGTATGGCGTTTTTTTAAGGAAAGTGCGGACGACAAAAGAATTGTAGTTTGCAACCTGTGCCACACCAGAATGAGCCGAGGCATGAACACTAGAAACCTCACCACCACCAGCATGATCCGACACATGGCATCCAAGCACCGTAGTAAGTGGGAGGAACGCCTGGATCGCCCATCTGTGTCTGCAGGCCACACCACTGCCTCCTCTTCCCCTGTTTTCGGTGCCGGCCAATCGCCTGTCGAAGGCGCAGGCCCGCATACCTCCCGCCCTGCACCTGTACCATCTGAAGCACCATCAGCGACCACATCCACTTCCCTGTCCCAGCGCAGCGTCCAAATGTCGTTACCCCAGGCATTTGAGCGCAAGAGAAAGTACCCAGCCACCCACCCACAGGCCATAGCACTAACCTCACACCTTTCCAAATTACTGGCCATCGAAATGCTGCCATTTAGGCTTGTGGACACTGAGTCCTTCCGCAGCCTGATGGCAGCAGCTGTCCCTCGGTACGCGGTCCCCAGCCGCCACTACTTTTCCCGGTGTGCCATCCCCGCATTACACCACCATGTGTCCCGTAACATCACCCGTGCCCTGACCAACGCAGTTACTGGGAAGGTCCACTTAACGACTGACACATGGACAAGTGCTTGTGGCCAGGGACGCTACATTTCCCTGACGGCACACTGGGTGAATGTCGTGGAGGCTGGGAGCGACTCGGACCCTGGGATGGCACGGGTGCTACCCACGCCGAGGATTGCGGGCCCTACCTCCATCAGGGTTTCCGCCAGCACCTACGTTATTGGCTCCTCCTCCTTCGTTTCCACCTCCGAATTCTCTACACGCAGCGCCACTCCCCCATCAGCCAGTAGCTGGAAGCAGTGTAGCACTGCAGTGGGGAAGCGTCAACAGGCCGTGCTGAAGCTGATCTGCCTTGGGGACAAACAGCACACGGCCTCAGAGCTGTTGCAGGGGATTAGTCACCAGACCGAGCAGTGGCTCTCGCCACTCAACCTGCAACCAGGCATGGTTGTGTGTGATAATGGGCGTAACTTGGTGGCGGCTTTGGAGCTCGGCAAGCTCACACACGTACCATGCCTAGCGCATGTATTTAATTTAGTGGTGCAGCGATTTCTAAAAACCTACCCCAATGTGCATGATCTCTTGACCAAGGTGCGCCGCGTGTGTGCACATTTCCGTAAGTCATCTACAGCTTCGGCCGGCCTGTTGAAGCTGCAGCAGCGCTTACAATTGCCAGCTCACCGGCTGCTGTGTGACGTGAGCACGCGCTGGAACTCCACCTTCCACATGTTGGCCCGGCTTTGTGAGCAGCAGAGGGCAGTAGTGGAGTACCAGCTGTTACACGGTCGTCGCCTCTCCGTTCAACTTCCTGTAATCAGAAGTGAGGAGTGGGAATGGATGTCAGACCTCTGCGAGGTTTTACGCAATTTTGAGGAATCGACACAGATGGTGAGCGGCGATAACGCTATTATCAGTGTAACCATCCCACTTCTGTGTCTACTGAAACGCTCGCTGCTCACAATTAAAACCGACGCTTTGCATGTGGAAGAGGTGGAAATGGGGGAGGAAGAGCTTACACAAGGTGATAGCCAGAGCACCCTCACTTCGTCTTCTCAGCGACAATTGGAGGAGGCGGAGGAGGAGGAGGAGGAGGAGGAGGAGGAAGACACGGTTGCCTCCGCTACAGAGGGTAGCCATGGAACTTTAGTTCCATCTCTTCAGCGTGGGTGGGCAGAAGAGGAGGAAGAGGATGAGGATATTGAGAGTCATCCTCCTGGTGAGGACAGCGAAATCTTGACTGTTGGTACTCTGGCACACATGGCTGACTTTATGTTAGGCTGCCTTTCCCGTGACCCACGCGTTATACGCATTTTAAACAACACGGATTACTGGGTGTTCACCCTTCTGGACCCCCGCTACAAAGAGAATTTCTCATCTCTCATTCCTCCGGTGGAGAGGACAAGCAAAATGGTGCAATACCAGAAGGTTCTTGTTGAAAAATTGCTCCAAAATTTTCCATCTGACAACGCTGGCGGCAGAGTACGTGCTACCTTGGCCAACAGAGAAGGGGAGAAAAGGGGAGCACACAGCAGTTCCGAGAAAGGCAGGGCAACACTCTCCAAGGCGTGGGACACCTTCATGACACCCCGCCAGCACCCTCACCCTGATGCGCAGCCTGGTGTCACAAGGAGGGAAAAGTTTTGGAAGATGGTGAAGGAGTACGTAGCAGACCGTGTCAGCGTCCTCAATGATCCCTCTGTGCCTTACAACTACTGGGTGTCCAAGCTGGACACGTGGTATGAACTGGCACTCTACGCCTTGGAGGTGCTGGCCTGCCCTGCCGCCAGCGTTCTGTCTGAGCGGGTATTTAGTGCTGCTGGTGGCATCATAACAGATAAGCGTATCCGCCTTTCCACCGACAATGCTGATAGGTTGACACTTATAAAAATGAACAAGGCCTGGATTTCCCCTGACTTCTCCACTCCACTGGAGGAAAGCCCCGGGGGAACATAAACTCACTTTATATATGTTATTTACAATGATGTGAATACTCTGTATTCCCATTCACCCCTTCCACCCAAAAAACGGGTATATGGTTGACTCTTAATCTTCTCATCCTCCTCCTCCTCTTCCATATGCCCTGGGATATAATTTTTATATAGGGCCAGCTCACCAGCGGGCCCTGTGATATAATTTTTATATAGGGCCAGCTCACCAGCGGGCCCTGTTTGACAATTTTTATATAGGTCAGCTCACCAGCGGGCCTTCTCATATAATGTTTTATTGGGTCAGCTCTCTAGCGGGCCCTCTCATATAATGTTTTATAGCGTCAGCTCACTAGCGGGCCTTCGCATATAATGTTTAGGATGGTCAGCTCTGCAGCAGACCCTCACCCATAATGTTTTAGATGGTCAGCTCAGCGCACGTTTCCCTCTTAATCATGGCCTCAGTTCAATAAAATCAAGGAAATTTTTGGGAGAATTTGCCTCTGCGCACGTTTCCCTCTTAATCATGGCCTCAATTCTGAAAATCAAGGAAATTTTTGGGAGAATTTGCCTCTGCGCACGTTTCCCTCTTAATCATGGCCTCAGTTCTGAAAATCAAGGAAATTTTTGGGAGAATTTGCCTCTGCGCACGTTTCCCTCTTAATCATGGCCTCAGTTCTGAAAATCAAGGAAATTTTTGGGAGAATTTGCCTCTGCGCACGTTTCCCTCTTAATCATGGCCTCAGTTCTGAAAATCAAGGAAATTTTTGGGAGAATTTGCCTCTGCGCACGTTTCCCTCTTAATCATGGCCTCACTTCAGAAAATCAAGGAAATTTTTGGGAGAATTTGCAGATGATATACAAGTAAATATACAGCAAATATTGTTTGGTAACAATTTTTCGCCTAAAGTCGTTTTTATTTTCCTTTTTGTGTGTTTTATGGTTAGTCTGTAAAAATGGCGTACTACGGGCGAAAGATCGTTCCCAGCAGCGATGTTGGAGTCCAAGATGCATCCAGACATCCTCCCTATGCTGTCCCTGAACCATTTCTGTGGTGTTTCCATCCTTTTCTGCCCTTTTCCTATGGACCAGGCACCCTCCCCTCATCAGAGCAGGGGGTGCCTGGTGTAATGCTCGAGTCCTCCCATTGACTTCAATGGGGCTCGGGTACTCGGCCGAGCACTCGAGCCTCAGGGGGTGCTAGGTCAGAGCACCCGAACACCCGAGCATTGGGGTGCTCGCTCATCACTAATTATTAGTGTAGCTTCATTTCAGTGGTAGCAATATTTTAGCTGTATTTTAATTGTAGGATCTTTGGTATCACTGATGTACCTTCATTTCAACTGTAAGTTCTGTGGTATTGTCTGAAGCCCCATTAAAATTGTAAGATCTGTGGTGTCACTAGTGTAGCTCCATTTCAATGTTAAGCTCTGTGGTATCACTAGTATAGCACCATCTCAGTTTTAAACTATGTGGTATCACTAGTCTATCTCAATTTCAGTTGTAAGCTTTGTGGTATCAGTAGTGTAGCACAGTTTTAATTGTACGCTTTGTGGTACAACTTGCCTTGCTTCACGTCATTAATGACAGTTCTAAGACATTTGTTTAATGTTTTTTTTTATTCTTAGACCAAACAGTTTATCTATGGTTTTAGGCCCAAAAAAGAGGTTTAAGCTTACCAACCGCGCCAAGGTTCCTCAAGTGTGGCAAGTCCTACTCTAAACACTTAAAATCCCTATCTAAGAAAAAAAAAAAAAAATTAAAAATAAACATTAAAAAATAATATATATATATATATATATATATATGTATATATATATATATATACTAGGACTTGTAAATTGCATAGGTGCAGCTTAAAGTTGTGACACTTAAAATATACCAGAGTTATTAGAACCTAGATCTCAAACAAAAAGCGCACACTAGAACTTATTAAGAAAAAAAAATTGGTATTTTTATTGTATGTCAATGTTTCGGCCCCATCCTGGGCCTTTCTCAATACTTGACAAACAATAAAATAACAATTTAATTCTTAATAAGCCCTAGTGTGTGCTTTTTTGGGGGGATCTAGTTCCTCTAACTATGGTATATATTACACACACACCCATGTATATTCCCCCATATCTACAAGGTACTTCTCCAGTAAACATTTTATGTGTATGTGAAGTCACCAGCCAGTACAGTAATACCATGATCATCCCTGTAACTTTTCCCAAAGATGAAAGTTCTACTGACCCCAAGATGTTTACAAACTGTCATTCACTCCGAAGATGAGAGGACAGCAAGGTTACTTAAATGATTAGATATTTTTTCACAGTGTCTGTTTCTAGAAAGCCTGGAGCCTCATATTTTAACAACAGTTTCTAAAGTGTCTGGACTGAAATGAAAAGTTACTGGATACATTTCACCACCAGAACAAAAACGCAGTGTCTAAAATGTATTTTTTAACATAGGACCATATTCTCAAGATATTCTCTAGAAGCTCTGGCATGAATTTAGAGTACATTTTAGTGTCCCTTTTTAAACTGGAATGTTTATAAAGGAAAACTGAAGGCATTAGCACTGGTTTTTTTTAGAAAACGATGTCTTAAAATGTATTTTTTATCAAAATATTCTTCTGTCTTTAAATAACAATTTTCAGAAAGATGAAATGTTAAATATATATTAAATAGGCATGATTAAAATGTACATCCATTCAAATAAAAAGTTAGAAAAACGTGATTAAATAATATCAGAAATTACAGTGAAAATCTGATGTTAAATTGTATAAATCACGCAGTTACATGTATATATATCTTAATATATCTTTTCTGGCATAATAGTGCTAGATACCATCAGTTTTATGCTATTCCTCTCTAAGACAAAGTAGAGCTAGAATTAATTTTCATCATGTTCCCAAATAATGAATTCTTAACAAAGGACCCATTGAAAATGCATACATTTTAAAGTAAAAAATGTCTATTAAAGTACACACACATTCAAACATTTTCACACATACTTTCTCATACACACAAACACTCATACTCACACACTCCCAAAACACACACACACATACACACTCATACACTCTCCAATTTTTCTCTCTTTCTCTCTCTCCTTCTCTCTAACAGACACATACACACACACACTCACTCACTCACTCTTTCTCGCTCACACATACACAGGCATATAAATATCCAAGGAAATATCAGACTGCCGAATCCAGTTAGGAAGGATTTTTTTTTTACTCACTCGGGGTTCGATTAGAAATGGCTCCAATATGCCTTCCTCTGGATCAACAAGGGTTAGATATGGCATGGACTGAACTTATGGGTGAATGGCCTTTTTCAGCATTATTATCTATACTTTACTAAACACGCTCTCTCTCTCTCTCGCTCTCTCTCAAACACAAACATACACTCACTCACAAACACACACACACACTTTCTTACACATACACATGCTCACTCACATATACGCTAACATATTTTAGAAAAGAAGCTGACAGAGTTTCCCACATTTACGTCCAGCTTCTCCCTTCATCAGAGCCCAACTGTGACTTCAAATGGATTCAGCAAAAGGTCACACCATGCTGACCCCATTTAATTCAATGTATTGTGGAAAAAAGAAGCTGGATCAGGATATGGGGACCTGCCAGCTTCTATTATAAAGTATAGACTTGTCCACTACCTAGAGGACTAGCTGGATGGATCAAATTAGTCAGCTATCCAGATGAGGCCAATGGTATTATTTTGCCCACTACTGCTCTAAATAAGCTGGAGAGAATTAGTCATCGTTGCTTGATTTATGAACACATATCAATTATTTTTCATAATTTTAATCAGAGAACAAAAACCATTATTGTAAGTTCAATGTTTTGGTGATCACTATTACATTTATCAAGATGTCTCGATAAAGGTGACTGTGATCACTGAAATACTGACATCATAATAAAGGTTTTTGTTCTGTTTTCCCCTGTGAAAAAGTATAGAGAGTGTTGTTGTTGAATTCTATTAAAGCTGATATGATATTTTCATTGACAAACGGTAGATGGATGATTATTTCTCATGTACTTGTACTAGTACTAGATAAGGACGGATGTAGAATAGGATCTAGGCTTTCTGGACACCTAATCTTTCCCAAAATGGGGTGCAACTTTCAAACAACATGCTTTCCATATTTCTTACCAAAGTATTTAACTCACTGGTGCAACCACAAAACAGTAAAAAAACAACCAGCTGCAACACTTTATGGTTTCACTGTGCCACGTTTGTAAGTACCATAGTAGGTGGATTTAAAATTAGAATCTTGATGGCTGGGTTCTAATATATGTGTGTGTGTGTGTGTGTGTGTGTGTGTGTGTGTGTATACAGGATACAGAGGTAATTTAGGCTGCACTTTGAATCTGAACATTGGCCTGAATTCAGTTATCGTTCATAACCTTTTCAAAGGGTTTCATCCACAAATTTCATCATAGGCTTCAATGGGAACCTGTCCACTGACAACACTTATCAATTGCAGTGCAATGTAGCTATTGAAAGCAAATGAAGTCAACAACTTAAAATATACTTCAATTAAAAACTATTTTCAGATCAAAAGGCCATTATTAGGCTGGCTGATTTCCTTACTGCTACCTTTGGTCAGCAAAAAAAAAAAAAAATCCTAACATCAGTGCTCATTGATCATTCTTCCAGGAGAAGATTAAGGTATGTGGTTAGTGGATGGTTCAATTCTTTCTTAAGCTAACATTTGCTTTTATGTGGTTTAGCTATTTATCAACTACTTTATACATCATAGGAGAAAGCAGTGCATGCTTTATTAACTATTAACAGAATCCTACAGGTGAATTGTGAGTCATTGTGCAGAAACTAACTGTACTTATCATTAGTAAAGGATGAGATAGTGAGGCTAATTTACTAAGAAGAACTACAGCTATTCTGGGGCAAAGTATCTTCACCGTAGGGGACAAATAACATTTCTTTTTGATATATATGGGGGGGTTAACCTCTAGAATGCTAGATTTATCATAAACACATTGCAAAGTAATGGTTTAGAGACCTCACTAGCATTAAAGTGTTTAAAAGGCGCATTTAAATTTATAGTAATTTTGAGAATGTTTATTTGTCCTCTACAGCGCAGATGGCTTCCCCTAGAATGATTCCAGCATTTTTTAGTACATCATTCTCAGTGTAACTGGACCAGGGCTTCAATCCAGTTACAAAAAGAAGCTTATTTATGACACAAAATAAAAAACTAAAAGCAAAAAGAAGCACCATATGTTATTAAAGCGAAAAGGATATTTTAGCTTAATAACTATATGTCACGGTTCTAGTAAAGAAACTCAGGACAAGTACTAAAAGGTAATGCCAACTTTATTAGGCATAATCAAAGAAATATCACAATAAACTGGATGAGAGAGAACCGCACATGGAGCAAGCGACAACTACCAGAAATAGAAAACTGCTTCTGTGTGATTCTCTATTATTAGTCCCAGCGATGGGACAAGGAGTAGTCTGCAATACCACAGGTCCGCACCTGGGAGAAGCCAGATTAGTCAGGAGGCATCTAGGAGTAAGTCTGCCAGAGCCACAGGTCAGCACCAGATTGGTTATCTGACTCCACAGAAACCCACACTAGAGGATAGTCAGATAGAGCCACAGGTTGGTACCAGAATGGATGGTCAGACAAGCCAGAGGTCATACACAGAGTGGGTAGTCAGCCAGAGCCACAGGTTTGCACCAGATAGGATATCCACTGAAGTGTTGGCATGCTGGATATGCAGTGGACAGAGCCCCATGTCAACACCAGAACGGATAGTCAGACAAGCCAGGAGTCATATACGGAACGGGTAGTCAGCCAGAGCCACAGGTCTGCACCAGAATGGTTATCCAACTAAGCCAAGGGTCATACATGGAGTGGATAGTCAGACAGAGTCACAGGTCAGCACCAGAACGGAGAGTCAGACAAGCCAGATAATACAAGGAAATCCAAAGTATAGAACTGCACTGGACACCAGCTGAAGGGTGACTGAGCCCTGTGTCCAGGCAGTATATAATGTGCTCATCACAGGAAGAGGAGGAGTAACATCAGGAGACTGTCCCTTTAAACGGAGCGCACGTCCATGCCCTTAGACGTGCGCCCATAGATGACATCAACCGGCACGGACGTCGAATACTGAAGCAGCTGGAGCCACACAGAGACCCAGAAGGCAGCTGTGCCACCAGAACACAGGATGCGGCCGAGCTGCAAAGGGGAGCAAGTGCCCGAGCCGCCAGAAGCAAGATGCGACTGGAGCCTCTGGATGCATGATGTGGTTGGCTGGGGCAGCTGACGCAGAGGTACGCTGACAGTATATTACTCTATTTTCTACTATGATGCAGATGTACTGGAATGATAGAGAGGCCTTCAACACATTGCTTCACAATGGGGTATGCACTAGGGGAATGCACTAGAGGGTATGGCCTCTTGGTATCCTATTGGAATGGCATCACCTAAAGGAAAACTTGAAAGTGTCGTCCATCTCACCGGTTTCAAAAGGCCGCAGTTGGTGAGATAGAAATGTTGCCCATGTTGCCCACATCAAATGGAAGCCATCATTGCTGTGTCCCAGGGGAGGCTGGTTCTCGAGAGAGATGCAAGTTCTACACTATTATACAAACATGACAAGGCCAATTAGATAGCAACCTAGTCGAATCACACAAACTGAACCAAGCCAATATGTCAGCCAAGCCACATTGTAAATGTTTAGTCCCTTCCCTCCTTTATTGCTGTTGGTTTACTCCAGAACTGTGCCAATGCAATGGAGAGTAGTGCACCGTGAAAGGGAAAAATGAGTCTGTTTTGTACACTCTGACTTCTCTTCTTTGACCTACTGATTTGCCTTCCCTCTGTGTGTTTGTTGTATGTATGTGTGCTGTGTGCAATAGGCAGAAACACAGGGGATAAAGAGGGTGCAGTTGTGAAATGGTCTGGCATCAAATAAATAGGAGGGTAGCTGTCAGTTTGTGTTTCATTAAAGGAATAAGAAAGTAACTGTATATGTGTGGGTCAGCACAGGAATAAGAAAGTAACTGTGAGCATGTTTATGTGTGTGTCAGTAATGGAATAGAAGAGCAGATTTGTGTCAGTATTATAATAGAAATGAAGGTGTGTGTACATGCGTAGGGGTGTGTGTGTGTGTTTTTTTGTATCAGTATTGGGATAGAAATAAAGTGGCATGTATGTTTGTGCACATGTTAGCACTGGAACATAATGTGTGAGGCTAGTTCTGTACTGGAACAGTAAAGATTTGTGTCAGTACTGGAATGGAAGGAAATGATATTATTAGAATATATTGTATATACAGTAATGTGCAAAAGTTGTAGGCAGCCGTGAAAAAGTGAAAAACAAAATGCTGTAAAGTAAGAATGCTTTAAAAAAATGAAACATGCTAATTATTAGTTTATATTTATCAATTAACAAATTGCATAATGAGTGAACAGAAGAAAAAATCTAAATCAAATCAACATTTGGTGTGACCACCCTTTGCCTTCAAAACAGCATCAATTCTTCATTCTTGCACGAAGTCAGGGATTTTGTAGGCATAAAGTCAGGTATATGATTTAACAATTATACCAAACAGGTGCTAATGATCATGCATTTAATATGTGGGTTGAAATACAATCATTAACTAAAACAGAAACAGCTGTGTAGGAGGAATAAAATGGGGTGAGGAACAGCCAAACTAACCTAGCAAGTGAGGTTGCTAAAGAAAATTTAATGTCAAAAGTCAAACATCATGGCAAGACTGAGCACAGCAACAAGACACAAGGTAATTATACTGCATCAGCAAGGTCTCTCCCAGGCAGAAATTTCAAGGCAGACAGGTTTCAGGGCAGTGGTCGGCCAAGGAAACTTAGTGTAGCAGATGAAAACACATTATTCTTACTTCCCTTTACAATCAGAAGATGTCCAGCATTGCCACCAGCTCAGAATTGGCAAAAAACAGTGGGAACCTGGTACACCCATCTACTGTCCAGAGAAGTTCGATCAGAAGGGTCAGAAGTGGTCTTCATGGAAAAAAAGCCATTTCTCTGATGTGGAACAATGATAAGCGACTCAACTATGCAAAAAAACACAGGAACTAAGGTGTGGAAAAATCACAACAGGTGCCCTGGACTAATGAGTCAAAATTTTAAATATTTGGCTGTGGCAGAAGGCAGTATTTTGCCAAAGGGCTGGAGAATGGTACAAGAATGAGTGTCTGCTGTCAAAAGTGAAGCATGGTGGAGGTTCCTTGCCAGTCTGAGGCTGCATTTCTGCAAATGGAGTTGGGGATTTGGTCATAATCTATACTGAGGAGTGCAGGCAGATACTTATCCATCATGCAATACCATCAGTGAGGCATCTGATTGGTCCCAAATGTATTCTGCAGCATGACACTGACCCCAAGTGAACAGCCAAAGTCATTAAGAACTATCTTCAGAATAAAGAAGAAAAAGGCATCCTGGAAATGATGGTATGACCCCCACAGAGCCCTGGTCTCAACATCATCTAGTCTGTCTGCGATTACATGAAGAGAGAGAGGCAACTGAGGCTGCCTAAATCCATAGAAGAACTGTGGTTAGTTCTCCAAGATGAGAACAACCGACCTGCCGAGTTCCTTAACACACTGTGTGCAAGTGTACCTAGAAGAATTGAGTCTGTTTTGAAGGCAAAGGATGGTCACACCAAATATTGATTTGATTTAGATTTTTTTTCCATTCACTCACTATGAATTTTGTTAATTGATAAATATAAACTATTAACATGTCTATTTTTGAAAGCATTCTTACTATACAACATTTGTTGTAAAGAGAAGTTTGTGATTTTTGGTTAACTTTTGTTTCAAGCCTGCCTAAAACATTTGCACATTGCTATATATCACAAATGATACAAGTATGGAGAGCGCTCCTATTCTCAATAAAATAGCATTTATTATTTATTGTAAGACACACACGCAGATCTTATTAACTATGAAATAAATCGCCAAAGTGAATGCACAATAAAATACACATATGCATCCTATTTAACAAATATCACTAAAAATATGTATCAAAAAATGAATGTCAAAAATAAGTGCATGCCATGCTCACAACTGTAGAATCTGATAGGTTAAACTCCTGTTTGTCCTCTCCCGATTGCACTAGTATGTGCAATGATGGATATCTGGAACCACTTCAATATTTAAGATGCATAACAGTGGCAGAGATGAAAAACCACTTCCATGTGCCTTAGAATTCCTATGCATTTTGTACCACCTCCCGCACTAGCAAGTTTGTCCGTGTTGTGAAACGCAGGTTTATTTTGTAATAAAAGTCAGACCTCTCTGTCACAGAAATCCGTCCTTATTGACGTGAGGGTGTTTGCCAACTCCTAGGTTAGACTGGAAGCAGGGGAGATCTATTCCTCCCCTACGTTGAAACTATTGATCTCCCAGCTGGATTGCCTTGGAGATCAGTAGCTGAGATTTGTTGATGCACATTAGCAACAAAAAGCACAAGACCAAAGTTGTTGGAAACTTGCTGAGGAGGCCTTCATCCTGTAGTGGAATGGCTGAATATGATAATAATGATGATATGATTTATATATATATATATATATATATATATATATATATATATATATATATCTATATATATATATAAAACAGTCTTGAGAAAGGCCACGCTAAGTGGCCGAAACGTTGACACAATAAATTAATATTTTTATTAAGAAGTCCTGAGAGTGCTGCTTTAATTCAAGATTGTATATATATATATATATATATATATGTAACATTAGTTTTCATTAAAGAACATTCCACCACAACCACTAGTTTGTATTAATGCCATACCTTTCCCAGGACATGTACAGTAAATATACAAAATATACATGCACCTACATTTAAATGCATAGTATAATGTTATATATGGCTACTGCTGAAATTATTCTGGCTTTGTTGAGTTTAACAAACTGTGTGGTATGAATTTTTCATTGAATGTCCTGGCTTTACAGATGGTTTGGCCTCATTACATTTCAAGCACAATCAGTAGTGAATTTAGCTTGGCAGGCATTGAACCTTTTATTGATTTTTTTACTTTTACTTGTTTTCATGTTTCATTTTCTAAAGCAGACGTTTTACACATTTTGCATATGTTCCTTTATTTACTTGATATTTATGAGACACTAAAAATCCTCAGGCTAACATGTGGCTCACAGCTGATGCCAAGAGGCAAACTTGTTCTTTCAACATACATTTGCATGTTTGTTTTAGAACAGATGTTTTGCTCTTTTTGTCTTTTGACACCAGCTATTTTGATTGGGATCGGAGTAGAAAACTGAGAGCCAGCTGTGGATGCACATTACGCAAAATGTACTTTCACCATCTACTAACTGAACAGTCATCTGGCTATTACATATGACCTGCCTTTGACCCATTGAGGCTGATGCACCATGAAGAATTGGCGCAAACAAGCTACTCTATAGAAGACAAATAAAAATCCCCTTTGATTTAAGTGGGGCTTTAGATTAATTGAACGCAAGAGAGGTCACCAGTTCTTTGCGTTTAATGCACTGAAGTTAAAACCACCATTTAAATTGACTGGGAATTTGGGGATTTATTTTATCAGTCTCCTATAGTGAAATTGGTTTCCTCCATCAATCGCATTAAGTGGTAGGGGAGAATGTCTGTAAAGCATATCCATGTCCAGTGGATGCTAGAAACATCTCCAGTGCTCTGCTTTGAAATACATTTGTGGCTTATCTAGCATTCAAATGGTTTAAAAGAACATTTAAATCAATGGAAATTTAGAGAATTATTATATTTTTCCTCTATAATGCAGTTGGAATATTCCTGAAATTCCTTAGTTTTCAATCATATGTCAGCCTCAATGTCTCCAGTAGATAAAGACAAAAAAAATGGAGAAAACAAAGGGGAAGAACCCCTGTGCGTATGAATTGGGACAATGCTGAACCACTGCCAACACCCTTTAGGCGCGCACTCACAAGCAAATAGGTTGGTCAATGGCTTATGCCAGAACCAACAGATAGAGCTCTGGGGATGATAACTGCCCTGAGCAATAGGATCTTGATTCTAATATCAATGTTCTCAGTGGCTGCTCTCTCTGGATACACACACACTCCCAATCGGTAGAAATATCTCCAAAATGAAAAAACAGAAAGCACGTTATCAAAGCTTCCAAACCAAATAGTAAAATGTTTAAAACAAAAGGATCTCCTCCGCCTAAGGTGATCACCTTAATATTACTTCCTTTTTCAATTACGTAGATACAAGTTGTCCTCTAAACTCTCCCCCATGTGAAACAGTAACCCTTTACAAGGTTCTTGTTACAAAATAATGCAAATAAAACAAATATATTACCCCAGTTTGGACACTGGCCCTTGAAAGTAATTATAATGTTAAACAGTCTTGGGAATAGTGCTGAAAATCCCCCCACTCCAGGTTGATTGAATACCGCGGGATCAAACACACTATTGTATATGTGTCCAAAAAGGACTTACAGTGACTGACATTGGACATCAATCGGGAAAGACAGAAAGATCCCAACATCAATATCTGCATTGCATATAATGATCTACATGAATCATACTTTGATATAAAACATCTCATATAACTTGAATCTCTCTGAATTAATATATTAATGCACATACATCTCATAGATCTTGTATACCTCTCTATCGATCGATATAATGTCACTGTACTAACAGGCCATGAATATAATAATAATGAAAACCTCACTGATAACAGATGTAGTTATGGTAAATCTGTAAGTGACTATCTGATCAGGTAGGAGGGAGATTGCCAGCACATATTAATGTGGTTTAAATTGCCTGCCCCCAAAAAAATAAAATTAAAATGAAAATAAAAAATAATAAAAAATGAAAAATGGAAAATAATAAGAGAGAAGAAGGGAGACCAGTCTGTCATATATACAATGTTTCCAGTTCACTTCTTTAAAATGTACTACAGATGTCTCTAGAATCCAAGGGGTTAAGTAAGATTGGTTGGGAACCTGAAATCTGAATGACCCTATAAATGTCTGCATGGTACCTGTATGTATAAATATTGTATGAATCTCATACTTGTAATATGTGAAAACATATGTATGTATGTACCCCACCGTTCAAAAGGTTGTCCTTGTTTTTGAAAGAAAAGCAAATCTTGTCCATTAAAATAACATGAAATGTATCAGAAATACAGTATAGACATTGTTAATGTTGTAAATGACTATTGTAGCTGGAAACGTTTGATTCTTAATGGAATATCTGCATTTGTTGCAAATTTAGGATTCTTCGATGAAAGCAAAGTTTGAAGGACACAATTATTTTTTAAATTAAAAATCATTATTCATAACCTTGTCAACATCTTGACTGTATTTCCTATTCATTTTGCAACTCATTTGATGTATGGATGATGGATGTATGGATGTATAGTTGATGTTTTCATGGAAAACAAGATAATTTCTGAAGTGACCCCAAACATTTGAACGGTAGTGTACATAGTATGTTATTATGTTTTGTGTGGCTTTGTTTTAAAAAGGAAAAAATATTTGTATCACATATGTATAAATATATCTTACTTTGTAAAATATTCTTGACTGCATGTGTTATTCTAAGGACTGAATGTCCAAATTGAGGAGCAGTTCTACAGCAAACGAGTGCACTATATAGGACAAATAAAGATCCCCAGTGAGTTCAGTTTGGATTCTATCCCCCTTAACTACAAGAGCACTATCCAATACAACATTTCACAAAACATTGGAGACCTCTTTAGCATTCAATTGATTAAAAGTCCCACTTCAATAAATGGGTATGTATTTTTCCTGTAGAGTACAGCTAGTTTACCCTAAAATTGCTCCAAATCTTCTCAGTGCCAGTACTGAATCAACTCTTTCAGTGCGCACTATAAATGTCTCCATCAAAATGCACTAGAGATGTCTAGAATCCAAGGAGTTCACCCTTTGAGTGCCAGAGGTATATGCATCGCATCGCTTTGCAATGCGTTACATACCCCTCTGGCACTCAAAGGATTAAGAGGGAAGATAAACTGAAAAGTATTCCTTCCAAAGATCCCTACAAACCTCTTATTAACCTCCAAAATTAAACTATTTGAAAAAATATATATTGTAGTTCAGCAGACTGGTAAATGTAACAAGCAGCATCCAAAAGAATTAAAACGCATTTTTAAAAATAGTATTTAATTAAACGCTTTTTACTCACTGAAAGACTGTTCTACCATTTAATGATACACATAATAATCCCAAATCACTTTTTTTAGTGTGTTAGATCTCCAATCATATATCAAGAAGAATAATGATGACATATGGAATGTTTAAAACCTGGCGTGTTCAATCTGTTATAATTTAATCACTTGCCTCATTCAGAGCAAAACAAACATGGCAGGATTTATTATCACAATACGAGAAATGGACAGCCTATATGACGCTTGTAAAATGAGATGATTTATTCCATTGAGTGCATATGTATAACAACTCACAAAGCACTCTAGTGCAATGTGCACTATTGTAGACACAACATCACATCCCCCCCAAAAAAAAATCCCCTTTAACCCTTTAAGTGCCAGAGGGGTATGCAACGCATATGCACTTAAAGGGTTAAATCAAGTGGAATGTTTACTACACCCCTTTGGTGCAGTTGGTCTGCCCCAGAAAAGCTTGACATTGTCTTTATACTACTACTCAATGGGTGAGATGTTCAAAAAGTCACCATAATGAAAAAATTGTTGAATCATGAGTTGGTGGTAAAGGAAGGACAATATTTTCAGAAGTAAATCCGTCACGTTTGAAAATGTCATAAAGACTTAAAAATGACCATAAGAAGATCTCGATTAATATTGCCCTTAAAAATTCTAATGTTAAAAATGTTTTTGGTTTTGTCTTCAAAATAAAATTTTTCAAGAAATAAAGACTTTTTTTGTCTTTAAAACAACAAATTTTCAAACAAAGACTTTTTTAACCAGCTGTCTCTATAGTGCTGCTTCTTACTTCTGCTGCTAGTACTTTAATTTGTCTTCTCCAAGTTTAGACCATTTTTGTTTTGTCGGGAAAAATGACGTTAATCAGACAAAAAAGTGATGGTTAAAAGAATATTTTTTTCTGAAAATACCTTACAATATGACGGTAGATTAAACCACACCCACTTTTAAAACAGCTTTTTCCCTTTTAAGGAGATGGCAGAACTGGATGAAAAAAATGAATGATGCCAACATGTCAAAGAATTGAGGGACCATGGCATAATAACTTTTTTATTCTGATTACAGACAATTTCCGTTACCACTACTTTTTTAACGTCTCATTAAAAACACACACAAATTAACTTGGTAGATTCCCAGGCTGTTTTCAAAGTAACTGTAGCTACAATTTGTACTGACATCACTAACGTAACTCTTGCTAAGTGGCTACCAAATCTGCTATTCTTTGGTAGATCTTAATCATACATTACAATATCCGGTCAACATAAGCAATTTTTTATTGCATGGATACCATTTACAAGGAACATGTTTAATGTTTTAATCTTACTGGTTGTGGCAAGTGATGGAAATTATTAATATACAACTCCCACAGTAAATGCCAAAATAAAATTAACTGTGTCTCGTAATTATATTTGGATAAGACACAGCTGTGTTACTATGTGGCCCTGAAGATCATTTACTCTGTGCCACATACAGTATAAGTTGGCCTCTATATTAATAGTGATCAGATAATGTATACTGGTACATGCATTGATCAGATATTTGGGGGAAATGCAATAAGGCAGGATGGTCATATTTTTTAAGACTGAGTTCATTTTTCATTGTAAAAATGTACAGCACACACACACACACACACACACACACACACACTCTCTCTCTCTCTCTCTCTCTCATGCATTAAGCATAGAGCTATATTCATAAAGGAAAAGATGAGCAGTTATGGAGCAAACCAACTGAATGATGGGGACAAATAAACATTCCCCAATTTATTGTTGATTTGAATGGAGTGTTTAACCTCTTGATTGTATGCATGCATGCAAATGGTCCACACATTGTAAGTATGAAATATACTCAATATTTATACATACATGCACATATTTGTAACATAGACAGATGGTTTCACACTGTATGAAATATACACAAAGAGGCTGATGTACAAAGAAAATGGTACAGTTCTAGAGCAAACCAACTGCTCCACAGGGGAGAGAAAAGCATTTCCCATATTCCCATTGCTTCTAGCTCTTTAAGTGCAAGAGAAGTAAGCAATGCATTGGATACCTCTCTGGCACTCAAAGGCTTAACCCATTAAGTGCAAGCGTGGTACGCAATGCATTGTTGATTTTATTTATTTATTCCCTATAGGGCCGCTGGATTGCCAATAACTGCAATGATTTTCCTTGGTAATCAGCCTCAAAATGTATATATTCACAGACTTATTAGGGCTGTCTGGAGGACTGATCAGATTACAACCCCCCACCCCAAACAATCTTTTGGGGCTTCCTGTGGACTGCACATGGTCATGAATTATGTATTGCAGCCTCTCCATGAATACATATTTATGTTTTGTATTCTATATCTTGAGGTGAGGCCTCTCAGAATTCTTCACAGGTTTTACACTTTCGGGGGTATGTACTGATTTTTCATCAGCTCTGTCACATTCTCAATTTGCAATTTAAATGCTTTACATCATAGAACAGGAAAATTGCATCCATATACAATCACATGGCAAATCATTACAGTGTGACTAAAGTATGGTTAAAATATACTTACACAATTAGATTAAATAATCCTTATATAAAATGTCTATGTGTCTTTGACACGCTATGTAAAACTTGATGTGTTTATTCTAAGTTAAACACATGTGTTTGTGTATACATGTACAGATGTATGGATGCAAATGGTAATGTTCTATTCTGGCACTATCCAGTAAATATACATGAAACGCTGTTTTGGTGATGTCCTAAGAAACCTTTCAGAGAGCAACACCAGTGCAGTGATGCTAAGTGGCTGATGTTGCCCTTTGTGAAAGGTACAATGCTGGGCTATGATGCCTTTCACAAGAGCAACCATCCCCTTGCAAGAACATGCTAAATCCACCAGGCCATGCCTTTACTGCTTTCACAGAGAAGCACAGTAATGATGCAAGAAAAGTCTGCAGGGCAGCCAATGGGGCCACATGTAAACCATTCCCACTAGCAACTATTGTCTAGTGCTCATGTGGTCCAGCCATCAGGTGCACCCCTCCTATGCCCGGATCATCATTTGAAAGCAAGAGAAGGTGAAAAAAGAACACAGTAACAAAACTGTAGAAGGAGGCTGCTACAGTTCTGTCAGTGTTATGAAAGGCCTAAATAATAAGGCACCATGTCTTGTCAATTGTTCTAATCAAGATAACAAATAAAAGCTGCAAACAAGATATGATGACAATGAACTTGATGTACTAAGAAGAAATGGAGGGTTATGCACCAAGGTGTGATAAAGAAAAGACAACTTCTCTAGATTCAAGCACTCTCCAATTAATATGGCATCTTTGCACTAAGAGCTTTCAAGTTACAGACGTGGCAGTGCAAAGGCTCCATAGTGTAACAGAGGAATTGGAGAGTTTTTCGTACTGAGAAGTTCTCCCTCTTCTTTGTCACTCCATAAATTCTGGAGGAAACCAACTAATCCTTAATGGACAAATTAAAATTCCCGTTAATTTAAATAGGCATTTTAACCCCTTGAATGCTAGGATGGTGTCTCCAAAACATTGTGACACCCATGGGAGCAGACCTGTCGATGAAGCCATGGCTGTACTGTGAGCCCCAAAGGACCAACAAGGAAGAAAATGATGGTCAGAAAAGAGACTCTTGGTGCACCCACCCGAAGAGATTAAACTGAAAGGAAGAAATCTTGCAGCCCTGTTCCCTATCTTAGAGGAAGTGGGTTCTGATAGACCCTCTGGATTGGGATAGAATGCCAGATATAGAGAGTCTGTGAGGGCTGTGCACACAAAACAGGTCATGGTGGCTGAGAGCCACAAACTTCTGGGCTTTGTTCCTGCTAAGAGGTCAGTTTTCTGAGCCCCCTATTAGCATAGACGAGCTATTTTGGAGCTGCATGGGGCAGCCCCAGGAATTTGTTGTCTTCTCACATTGGAATAGACTTACTATTACATGATACCTGCCCTTTAAAGCACTGGGTATCTGTCACTCTCTCCTTCCTCACTTATCTATTTTAGCAGCATTACATTTCTATACTCATCAGCTTATTCGTTTAAGCACTGTAATTAAAACTTGTAAGATTACAAGTTTGGTTTCTTACAGTGGGTCTGTACCATTTTTTCATTTCTGATGCTAAAACTGATCCAGACCATGGGTCTATTATTAAATGAAGAAAATAAAGCTGATCTGGTAGTGAGTGCATTCAAATAATTATCATTGCTGTTGTTGATATAAAATAAGATGAGAACTGCACATTCTGTTTTATTATAGGATGTTCCCATATTCTACCAACACATGCACAGTGAGAGTAAACCTACTAAGGCCGAGGTACTAAGGGAATGAGGAGACACAAACCTACTAAGGCCGAGGTATTAAGGGAATGTGGAGACACAAACCCACTAAGGCTGTTGTACTAAGGGAATGTGTAATCACAAACCCACTAAGGCCAATGTACTAAGGGAATGTGGAGTCTCAAACCCGCTAAACCCAAGGTACTAAGGGAATGTGGAGTCACAAATAGATTTAGATGAAACTTTCCGCCTCAAACTGAAATCGGTGAAAAATGGCACTTTCCACTTGGCGAAAAATTTCCCGCGAACAGTGCCGATTTTCCACTTTTTTCACCCATTGAAATCAATGGGAACATAGAAGTTACAACACATTACAAATAATATTTTATCTCCCAAAGGCACAGTATAAAAGGGGCATGAGGGTGGCTGTGTTGGTCGGGTTTGGGGAAAGAATCAGTTAAATGGGATGATTTTTGAGGGTTTTTTTACTGGGATTGGGGGCACTTAATAATAAAGAAATCCTAAATAAAATAAAAACCATAAGACATGGTATAAAGGGGTCTGAGGAAGGTGCCTGTGGTGGTGGATGAATGAATCATATGAACAGGGAATTTGTTTTGGGGGGGTTCTTGACTGCTATTGGGGGGACAGTTAATAAAAAAATAAATCAATAAAGTAAAATAAGACATTTGTATTTAAAGTGACAGAGACAGGAACCCCCTGACATAAGCTGCCACTGCGGTGGACTGATACTTGACTTGACAGAGTATTTTGTAAAGGATGATTTGTTTGATTTGTTGTTAGAGGCCTTTGTAGGACTTAGACTTATTAGAGGCCCAAGCCCTGAAGAAACATTGATTTGCAGGACTTAAAGGGATAGTAATACTTCATTTTATCTTTATTTTATTTTGTAGGCATTAAAAAAACATGAAGAACAATATAAGTCTTATCTCTCAAACCTTTATGGTTTAAGAGATATTCACAAGCAAAGTATCCCCCCCCTGTTCAGCTAGATCAGAAGGGAGGTGCCCAGGTAGACTGCAAAGAGGGACAATCTTCAATTAAGATAAGGGAAAAACCTGAAAAACTTGTCAAGGGGGGAAGGGCTTTCATTCTTTTCATATAAAGAAGATTGTACCCTGCTGTTATCTGTCTGGTCTTACAACCAGATTCACATCTGAGAAGAGGCTTACACTAGGAAAAAGGGGCGGGAGGGGGAAACTTTGCTTGTGAATATCTCTTAAACCATAAAGGTTTGAGACATAAGACTTATATCATTCTTCATGTTTTTTTAATGCCTACAAAATAAAATAAAGTTAAAACGAAGTATTACTATCCCTTTAAGCTTGTTTGGCACAAGCCCTAAGGAAATATTGATTTGTAGTACTTAGGCTTGTTAGAAACAAATCCCCCAAAATTGTTTATTTTTTTGTAGGACTAGTTTTTTTCTTTTATTTATTTTTTTCAAAACACAGCCCTGATAAAAAAATAAAAATGCCTTCTGGCCTAATGCCAGCAGGTCATGTTGGCCAGTGGCCACTGTCAAGTGTCCTCCTGCATCCTGAGTTGCAACTGCTGTTTGTACTGCTGCTACTGAGTTGTTTAAGCATCAGGATGATTAGGCAGCTGAAAGGGAATGGGATCAACAATAGCAGTAACATGAAAGATGGATGATGAAGGTTCCATTTGCCAGGAGTGGCTCCAGTGATGTGCCTGAGGCAGTAGCAGCAGAATAAGTAGCCCCCAGTATTTGTGGAGAAAAGAACAACTTGGCCATTAAATATTCTCCACCTGCCCCTCCTCCAAAATCATCATGGGTGTTTTGTTATTAGAATATATTTTTTCCCTTGAGAGCAGGATTAGTGGGTCTCCTCAGCAACTGCAATGTGCATAGTATGTGTGTGGTAAATAATATCTGGGGGCACAACTGTATCCAAACACCATGACACCTGAAACCAAGTACTACCACTGTCACTGTACCCCTTTTCCACAACCGCTAAGGACACATGACAACTTGCTGACAGTTTAAAGAGATAGTATTGCTTGAAAGAGAGAAATTTGCTTACCGATATTTCCTTTTCTTCTGTATATCTCCATGTCACCTGATAAGGGAATTATCTCCTTCCTCCAGCTGGTAGGACCACTCAAATTAATTTAAATAGGCTACACCCCCAACCTTGTTCAGTTATACCTTTGTCCAAGCGGTAAAATATATAAACACATGTTAAGGTTAAGGGTGGGTGTGACGTGGAGATACACAGAAGAAAAGGAAATATCGATAAGCAAATTTCTCACTTTCTTCTGTGTACTCCACATCACCTGATAAAGTATGGGACCTTTCCAAGCCAATTATTCAGGGAGGCAAATGAAAACCACATACTTATAAATACAACTACATCATAAATATGAGGGAATAAACAAATGCTTAAGCAAAACATAGCAAAAATATAATTTGCTACCTTATTGCGGAATTACCGCTTGTAGATCTCCTCTTCCAAATTTTGCGTCTGCAGAGGCAGTGACATCCAGCTTATAATATTTTATGAAGGTGGAGATAGAAGTCCATGTGGCCGCTTTGCATATTTCCTCTGGGGATGCATTAGCCTTTAATGCACAGGATGTGGCTATGGCTCTAGTTGAATGTGCCTTAATTTTAATTGGGGGATTCAACTTAGCCTCTTTGTATGCTATAAAAATACATTGCCTTATCCACCTGGCTATGGACTTCTTAGATGCAGCTAAGCCTTTCCTTTTCTCCATAAATTATATAAACAGATTATCAGACTTTCTAAACTCCTTAGTCCATTAAGTATATAGAGATACACCTGACTAAGTCTAGAGAGTGCAGCCTCTGCTCTGATTGGCACAGAAAGAAGGTCAAACAATGTCTTGATTTAAGTGAAAATCTGAAATAACCTTTCCCCTGAAAGATGGTTTCATTCTAAGGACAACCTTATCCTGATGAAAAGATAAATAAGGGGTCTGGCATGATAAAGATTGTAGCTCATTAACTCTCTTAGCAGAGGTGATAGCCGTTAAAAAGACAGTTTTCCAGGACAGGAATTTTAAGAGTGTTTGATCTAGTGGCTCAAAGAGAGAAGAATCCACAAGCTAGTTCAGGACAGTATTCAAATCCCACGAGGGCACAGTCTCCCTAATTCTAGGGTGTTCTTTCTCAATAGCTCCAACAAATCTCTTTACCAGATCTTCTTCTGCCCAGTGTCTGGCTAGGACAGCAGAGAGAGCCGAAATCTGAACTTTTAATGAGGCAGGGCTTAGTCCCATATCAAAACCATTCTGTAGGAACTCATGAATTACTGGAGCAGTAACTTGATCTTTTTGTATCTTATTCTTAATGCACCATAATCTAAAGACTTTCCAAATTTTGTCATAAACTTTTTTCTGCCTGATATTATGGTTTCTGCCACCCTGTTAGAAACTCCTTGACGTTTCAGACTCTGCCGCCTATTCTCCAAGCTGTCAGATGGAAAAAATCTGGACGTGGATGAAAAAGTGGACCCTGTGTCAATAGGTCCATCCTGTTTGGTAATGGCCAGGGCTTCTGAGTGGACATTCTTACTAACTCCGAGTACCATGTGCGTCTCGGCCATCTGGGAGCTATCAAGATGACTTCCAATCTCTCCTTCCTCACTTTCCGGAGTACTTCTCTTATTAATGGAGTAGGAGGGAAGATGTATGCTAGTGAGAAAGTCCATGAATGCTTTAAAGCATCCTGCCCCAATGCCTTGTTTGTTTTCCACCTGGAGAAGAACTTCTTGCATTTGTTGTTCTCTGGGCTATCATTTGGCGGGGGAGGTAATGAACGAGGAGGATTGGCAGAAGATGTAGTTACCCTAGAAGGTGATGGCGAGCTAGTTGTTTCACTCATCCTGGAACTTCCAGTCTCTGCCTGGGTTGTTCTATTCCTCCTCCTCTTTGATCTCTGCCTCGCCTCTTGTTGCCTTTCTGAGTCAGGGACAGCAAAAGCGGTGCTTGATTTCTGTGGTGGGTGTTTGGCTTGAACATGTTTGAAGTAAATGTCATGGTGTCTGTATTTCATGTGTGATATGAGGGCGCTTGTGCCAAGGTGTGTTCCCTCCTTTCCTCTTTTCACTGACTTGTCACAAATTGTGCACAGTGCCATTGTTGATGAATGCACTGTGCCTGCCCCAACAGAAAAATAGTTCCACACCTATGATGACTTCAGAGGGAAGGGGAAAGGTAGAAAAGAATGGTCTCTTTCTTCTTGTTCTCCACATTCCCCTTCATTATCTGTGGCAGCGGATAATATTGCTGCTGTTGCTGCTACTGCCTCAGCACTGCAACTAGGATCAGGAGTATTGCTACTGCTTGCAAGTGGAACCTGTCCTAGTCCCGCATCGCTTGTTGACCCCATTCCCACTGTGTCCACGGTGGTCTGTGGCACACTAACCTGCTTCTCAGCATCCTGCTGCCCTTGCATCTCAGCATCAGAAGGAATAAGAGTAGTTGCAAATTCCTCTAATTCCAAGATGTCCTTGCTAGTGGCGGTGGTGATGCCCATCTTCATTCCTGTCTCCCATTCCTTCTCAGTTTCTGCTAAAAAGGCCATCAATGTCTCTTCCACCCCAGCTTCTCCAGCATCACCACCAACAACACCACTAGTCCCTACATGCTGTTCTTGCTGCTGCTGCTCTATTCCAGACATCTCACTGCTGCTTGGAGGAGGTGACGAGCAGTGTGACAGAGGGTACCTAATGTCACACTTGCCATTGCCTTTTGACCTGAAGAAGAAGGCAGACTAGCACTAGCAGAAACAGCAGCAGGCACAGGCAGCTGATCTGTGCTCCTGCTGGTGCTGGTGGTATTAATTCTCAGCCCGCTCTCCTCCCCCAACACCAGTTCTAGCCTCTTCAGGTTCATGATCCACCTGGACACTGTAGTGAAGAGGAGGTGAGGACTCCCAGTCCCAGGGTCAGGAGAATGGTGTGGGCCCCCTTGACCGCTAGTCTGGATGCTGTAAAATGTTTTCCCACTACTCCGGCTGCTTCACCATTATTGCTACTACTAACACCAACCACATCAAGTTCAGCCGCAGAGTCTTCCTCCTCAGTCTCACAGTCACTAGTAATATCAGGATTTTGTTGATTACCCCCTCCTTCATTCCCAAGGCTAACAAGCTGCTGGACCTTAGTAGCAGTAGTACTAGCAGTGGAAGGACTGTTTGGGAATGGCAAGTGTGATTTAGGGTCCCTTGCTGTCACACTTGGCATCATTTTCTCCTTCCCCCCCTGAGTACTACAAGAAACACTAGCAACAGGCAAAGTATTGGTGGCAGCAGGTTCAGCACTGGCAGCAGGTTCAATACTAGCAGCAGGTTCAACACTGACAGCAGGTTCAGTACTAGCAACAAGTACAACACTAGTGGTTACAGGATCAGAAATGGTGGCACTGGCAGCAGGGGCAGCACATCTGGCAACGGGTACAACACTAGTGGCTGTAGGATCAGAAATGGTGGCACTGGCAGCAGGGGCAGCACGTCTGGCAACAGGTACAACACTAGTGGCTGTAGGATGAGAAATGGTGGCACTGGCAGCAGGGGCACACTAGTGGCTGCAGTTACAGAAATGGTGGCACTGGTAGCAGGGGCAGCACGACTCGCAACAGGTACAACACTAGTGGCTGCAGGATCAGAAATGGTGGCACTGGCAGCAGGGGCAGCACGTCTGGCAACAGGTACAACACTAGTGGCTGCAGGATCAGAAATGGTGGCACTGGCAGCAGGGGCAGCACGTCTGGCAACAGGTACAACACTAGTGGCTGTAGGATCAGAAATGGTGGCACTGGCAGCAGGGGCAGCACGTCTGGCAAAAGCTACCACACTAGTGGCTGCAGTTACAGAAATGATGGCACTGGCAGCGTGGGAGCACATCTGGCAACAGGTACAACATTAGTGGCTGCAGGATCAGAAATGGTGGCACTGGCAGCAGGGGCAGCACGTCTGGCAATAGGTATAACACTGGTGGCTGCAGGATCACAAATTGTTGCACTGGCAGCAGGGGCAGCATGTCTTGCAGCAGACACAGGCAGCTGACCTGTCCCACTCTCACTATCCTTTTCTCTCTTCCTTCCCATTCCCTTTTCTCCCTCCCTTCTTATTAAATTCCCCAAAATCCTTTGGGGTTGATTTAGGGGGACTGGACAGCATTGGTTGAGTACTGCTAGTCACTTCCTCCTCCTCTACTTCTCCTTCTCAGACTAGTGGACACATAATAAGGGTCTTTCCAGTTACTCTTTTTGCTGCTCATAGTGATAGGAGTCCTGCCTCGATTTTTGCTAAATATCACAAGAGAACAGCACAGCACGTCTATCTCGCTCTGTAGCTGCTTCTGTTTTGTCTGCCTTCAGTGAAAACATCACGTTTTTATAGCGGAAGTACGAAAACAATGTAAATCAATGGGCGAAAACTTTTTAGCCATTCAAAAAATGTCGAAAGGTGCAAAAATTTTAACCGCTAGTTTTAAAGCAGATTTTCCAGCGAAAAAGAGGATAACAACGTGGTTTTCGCGAAATTTCTCATGGGAACACGGTGACAACTTTCGCCCATCCCTAGTCACAAACCCACTAAGGCCATTGTACTAAGGGAAGGTGGAGCCTCAGACCCACTAAGGCCGTTGTACTAAGGGAATGTGGAGTCACAAACCCACTAAGGCTGATATACTAAGGGATCACAACAGCATCACAGGGAACAAATAACAATCATATTTATTTATTTATATGGGGCTTTTAACCCCTATAATGCTAGTTGGAATCATCTCTATCATTCAAGGGGTTAAAAAGCTATTTAAGTTAACAGAACTTTTGCAAATTTGTATTTTTTCATTATGGTATGGTTGGTTTGCTCCTGAAGCGCCCTGTGTTCCCTTAGTGCATCAGTCTTAATCGCATCTTAACTGCAAGTGAAAGATATTTCTGGTATAGTGTATATTTGTAGGTTTGACCTACAGGAGACATTTTGTCATTCTTATTAGTTACTTGTGTAGTAGTCATCTATATGTCATTCAATACAGTTAATAAATCTGATACAGATTTTATAGAAAGAATATTTATAAGTGCTTCAAGGCTTATTGGAGGATTTGCAGACATTCAGATATACGTGTACATGCTTTGCATGATATGAATAATAACAATTAAAGCAAGTCTGGCATTGTTTGAAATGTTGTGTATGCATTCTGTAAGTCTCTATGCAGAGTACAAACAGCACATCAAAGTTTTAAGGTTCATATCACTCAGCTGCTTTTAAAGTCAGCTTGCTATGTTCTGCCAGGAAGATCTTCATGCAGCACATGTGCCACATTCTTCCCTGGACATATTATTCATTGTATATCCTTGTTAATGCTGCAGTGGTTAAAAATATTGTACTTTGAAGTTTTAGATATTAGAAATATCTTTAGAGCCCCTCCCATCATTGAGACACTTAAAAGGATGCCCATATCATTCCAAAATGCCTGACATGTTAAGCAAAGTCTTAACTTCTAAGAGAAAGCACCTGAATCCATTATCAGTTTTTTTTTTAGTTTTTTACTAGGAATTATAAACCACTTGGCCTCAGTGACTCAGCAAAGTATGATTCAATTTATTTTATGACTGAGCAAGCAAAACCAAAATATATCCTAATAGCACAGTACTTCTTAAAATGTTTGTTTTTCTACTGAGATTTTATGATACAACTAATGTGTAGATTTGTATTTTAATATATCCAAGAAAGGCATTTTAATATATAAGACTAACATTTGTGTCAATAGATTACATTTCTTTTATAATCAGTAGTGTTGAGCGAGCATGCTCGGCCGATGCTCGGATCGGCTCGAGCATCGCTCTGCTCGGCACATGGCGGTACTCGTACGAGTACCGCCATGTGCTCGCCCGGCATGTTCGGGTGGCGGGGATCTGTGCCGAAGGAGGCACAGATCTGAAGACGCTCCGCTGGACCACCAGGGACTGGAGGTACGGGGGCATTGCGGAGATGAAGGGGGCATTGCGGAGATGAAGGGGGACATTGTGGAAGAGGGGCATAGCGGAGATGAAGGGGGACATTGTGGAAGAGGGGCATAGCGGAGATGAAGGGGGACATTGTGGAAGAGGGGCATAGCGGAGATGAAGGGGGACATTGTGGAAGAGGGGCATAGCGGAGATGAAGGGGGACATTGTGGAAGAGGGGCATAGCGGAGATGAAGGGGGACATTGTGGAAGAGGGGCATAGTGGAGATGAAGGGGGACATTGTGGAAGAGGGGCATAGCGGAGATGAAGGGGGCATAGCGGAGATGAAGGGGGACATTGCGGAGATGAAGGGGGCATTCGGAGATGAAGGGGGCATAGCGGAGATGAAGGGGGGCATTGACCAGGCACCCTCCCCTCATCAGAGCAGGGGGTGCCTGGTGTAATGCTCGTGTCGCCCCATTCAATTCAATGGGGCTCGGGTGCTCGGCCGAGCACTCGAGCCTCCGGCGGTGCTCGGTCAGAGCACCCGAGCACCCGAGCATCGGGGTGCTCGCTCAACACTAATAATCAGTTTTATTTTCAGACTTAAGATATTGCAATTATTTATTTACACTATAGTTTGCATTAACCTACTGATCATCATATAACACTTTAAATACTAGAGATGGCTCCAAACATTGCTGAGTAATAGATTTATGCTTGTGATAGCCTCAATTTAAAGGAAGAGAAAAAAATGTTGATGACTTTTAGTTCTGTTCCCTACTATAGAGGGCTGATACACTTTGTCTAATGGTAACTACTATTTATGAAGAGTTACCTAGCAACATTGCAGGGTCAATATGTAAATCTGTCAAATCTGGATAATATGGAAAGCTACTGTCTAGTCAGAATGTAATTTTTGTTATACTTAGCTGCTTTAAAACATATCCAGTTAAAGTGACCTGTGTGTGTAATCATTTACAACTTCCTTTGCACAATGCACAACAGTCAAATAAGGACACAAGAGAACTGGTATAGTCTATTAATGATGACACTTTCTATGAAGTTAGAGGAACCAACTTAAATCCCAGTACTCACGTCATGTGAGTATGGTCAGGGTAATATCAGGTTAGTGATCCTTGCAGTGAATTTACATTTGTGAGTAAGTACAGATCAGTACAGATACCATATATTCTGTGTAAATGATAGCATCATATAAAATTATGCAGAATATATATTCCAAAGGTTGTTACACTGTGTGCACAATTATTAGACACGTTAGTATTTGCCTAATATGCATATTTTCCAACTCCAAGCTGTTTAAACTTGAATGCTTATTGGATTTAAGCATATCAGGTGATGCGTATTTGTGTAATGAGAGAGGGTGTGGTCTAAGGAGATGAACACCCTATGTCAAGGTGTGCATAATTATTAGGCAGCTTCATTTCCTCAGGAAAAATGGGCAGAAAAAGAGATATAACTGCGTGATCACAGAACCATCAAACGTTTTATTGCAAATAGTCAGCAAGGTCGCAAGAAAAGTGTTGAGAAAAAAAGATGCAAATTAACTGCCAGAGATTTGAGAAGACTCAAATATGAAGCTACCAGGAACCCATTGTCCTCCAGTGCTGTCATATTCCAGTACTGCAACCTACCTGGAATGTCCAGAAGTACTAGGTGTTCAGTGCTCAGAGACATGGTCACGGTAAGGAAGGCTGAAACCCGACCACCACTGAACAAGACACATAAGTTGAAACGTCAAGACTGGGCCAAGAAATATCTGAAGACAGATTTTATCTACGGTTTTATTGACTGATGAGATGAGAGTGACTCTTGACGGTCCAGATGGATGGGCCCATGGCTGGATCAGAAATGGGCACAGAACTCCACTTCAACTCAGATGCCAGCAAGGTGGAGGAGGGGTACTGGTATGGGCTGGTATTATCAACGATGAGCTAGTTGGACCTTTTCAGGTTGAAGATGGACTCAAACTCAACTCCCAAACCTATTTCCAGTTTTTAGAAGACAATTTCTTCAAGCAGTGGTACAGGAAAAAGTCTGCATCTTTCAAGAAGACCAGGAGTTTTATGCAGGACAATGATCCATCAAACACATCGTAGTACTCCACTGCGTGGCTAGCCAGTAAAGGCCTTAAAGATGATAAAATAATGACATGGCCCCCTTTCTCACATGACCTAAACCCTATTGAGAACTTGTGGGCCCTTCTTAAATGGCAGATTTACACCTCTCTTAACAGTGTCTGGGAGGCTGTGGTTGCTGCTGCACAAAAAGTTGATCATCAACAGATCAAGAAACTGACAGACTCCATGAATGGAAGGCTTATGACTGTTATTGAAAAGCAGGGTGGCTGTATTGGTCGCCGATTTTTTTTTTGGAAATGTCACAAATGTTTATTTGTAAATTTTGAGTTGTTTGTTTAGTATTCTCACTTTAACAGATGAAAATAAACACGCAAGATGGAAAAATTATCGTTTTTCATTTAGTTGCATAATAATTCGGCACACTAATAGTTGCCCAATAATTGTGCACACATAGATATTCTCCTAAGAAAGCCAAACCCTCACTTTTACTTTCTTAAATATTCAGGTTTAAGGTTTCTTAACATTTTGGATTGACTGAGAGCACTGTTCAATAATAAAATTAATCCTCAAAAATACAACTTGCCTAATAATTCTGCAAACAGTATATTTTAGCCATTAATTTCTGATTTTGAAGAACTGTAAACGTATTGAAAGGGATTTATTTACTATAGTGCATATTGGATATTGGATATGCCAGAAAACTGGCAATTGTCTGGCATATTTTAAATGTGTATGTATATCAGTGAATATCCCTAACTTAGGGATTGGCAACAGTTTTTGTTGCAAAAGCAAAACATGGAAAAAAAACTGCACTTGTCACCTTTCTCTAAAACTTCCCATGAAGTGCTTTTTTTATTTTTACATGCATTGAAATCAGTGATAATAAATATTTCCCTCTCATTTGTAGTTTCCCATATGTAGAGTATTCTTTCATACTGACTCAGTATAAAAGGAAGTGCCAGTTCCCTGCATTATCAGTCTGTGCTGAGACTGAAGAGAGAGAACACTGCTTAAAGCACTGATAGTTCCTCATTCATTTTGATTGATTCACCTGTGCTCACACAAGGATAATCCATAAATCCTGTTAGTAGTCCTTGAGGACTGAACTTGGACATCCCAGATCAGGGTCACCACCACCAGTAATCTAAGTAAAACTAGCAGCCCCCTCCTTGCCTTTTTTATGTTCTCTACTCCAACCCTTCAGGCTTTCTGTACGAAGCAAAAATTGGAGCAGTTCTGGAGAGAACCAACTGTACCACAGGAGACAAACCTAATTGTACTCATTTAACTTGGTCTTTTTTTTTTATAAACTTTTTTATTGAGTTTTCAAAATACAGATGTAAACATCATAATAATGCAAAGGCACATAGGACATAACAAAAGGCATATAGAATGAGAAAAAAAAAAAACACCACCACCACCAGTGTGTTGAGTAAACAGTATAAAGATGTCCTCCCATAATGGAAAAGTATGTCCTACATTTACTTACAGAGTAAAACAAGAAAATACATGGGAATGGGACATAGTTGTAATATATAATAAACAATGAATGTGAAATGCTGCAACCTCAATGAGAACTAACAGAGCAGCTATAAGATCAATGTCCTAATAGAAAGGTATAAAGAACAAAAAAAAAATTATAAAACACAAAATAAAACACAAAAAACAAGACAAGACAAACGCACGCTGCCAGATAGGCCCAAACACCCCCTTCATTCATGTAAAGAGGAAAGAAGGACTAAGACTGTAGAGAAATGTCCGACATCTCCGGATCCATCTCTCTCATATCCAAACAAGGTAGCAAGGGGGCATCACTTTCTCCCTCAAGTACCAGCAACCATTCCAAAGAACCATCCGTCAACAATCTTTCCTCCATCCATGAAGTGAATTTGAAACAGTGATAAAACGACCTTTGATGGGCAACAGGCAGGGATAATATGAAGGGTTTCCAAAGAAAGATGAAACGAGCACCCAACATCCCTTTATCGGAAAGGGCAAGTATCCAATGTAGTCTTGTAAATCGAAACAATTTAAGCGTCCAGTGGCGAAGCAGAGGAGGTCGAGGGGATAACCAAAGCTCCAAAATACACTTCAACGCCACCATAACAACAAAATCTATTAATTTAATTTGGGAGGCAGTCAACTGAGAAGAAGCGTCATATATCCAGAGAAGAAAGGCTGGAGAAGTAAAGTCAATGGGAAATCCAAATTTTGTCGTGACATAAAATAATATTTTAGTCCAGAAAGAGTGCGGACAGGAGTATAACATGTGGAGTAATGTTGCTCCAGGGGACTGACATTTAGAACAAGAGGAAACCGGGCTAAGGCCAATGCGGTGAGCCACTATGGGAGTCACATAGACCCTATGCAGTAATCTGTAAGAAAGGTCGTGGAAATAAGTTGATGGGGAACATCGTAATCTGCGCAAAAAGCTGGATTCCAACATGTCTACTGTCAATGTAGGTACATCAACTAGCCAACCTGATGATCGTAACAGATTTTTCTCCTTATGAGCCATAGAAAAGATAGTCCTATAGATATGGGAAGTTTTAAAAGACACTGCCGATAATCTATTAGATTGTTTAATTAAAAAACTATCTGTAAGTTGGAGAGACAGCGTCAGTAAAAGAGATTGAACATAGTGCTTAGCTTGCAGGAAGGCAAAGAGATGATTTGAAGGTAGGGTATATTTCGCTTTTAAATCCGGAAAGGATTATACAAATTGAGTAAAAGGATCCAATAGATGACCCACCGATGTGATACCCCTAGAAGCCCAGTGGAGAAATCGAGAGTCTGCCAGTCCACCCTGGAAAGAGGGGTTGCGGAGGAAAGATAAAAAAAAACGAAACAAAACGGGATTTAAAGAGATGATATCTAATGTGTTGCCAACCCTTTATGGTTGATGTCAACAAAGGGTTAGCAGCACAAAGGGAAGGAAGGGCAGATAGAGATGCATGTAGAACATAGGGAAGACTAAGTGATGGGCAAAAACATTGGTCTCTGTCTGAATCAGTATAAACCGAAGTACCGTCCAGCCAGTCCTTCGCATATCGAAGAAGGCACACTACACTGTAAAATCATAGATGTGGAAAATTAAACCCTCCAGATTTTTTAGGCTGGGTTAATTTAGCCAACCTCAACTTGGATGCCTACCACCCCAAATAAACCCCTGAAAGCAGTGATTCAGTGACTGAATGTCAAGCGCGGATAGATATAACGGGAGCATATGTAACAAATATAAAATGTTGGGAAAGACTATCATTTTAATTAAATTAACGTGACCAATAAACGATAGTGGTAAAGCCTCCCAAGCAAGAAAGTCAGAAGTCAGCTTGCTAAGTAAAGGACCAAAATTGGCCTGATGAAGTAGAGAGATATCTTTTGGCAGAAAAATACCCAGAAATTTAAGATGGTGAGTGGACCATTTCAATGGGCAAGAAAACGGCAGGGGAGGAGGAGGCTGTGGAGAAAGTCACATTGCTTCAGACTTCGTAAAATTGATCGTGAAACCCGCTACCCTGCGAAAGTCCTCAAACACTGCATAATAGAAGGAAGGGCTGAGTGAGGATTATGGATAAACAAAAAGCAAGTCATTCGCAAATGCAGCAAGTTTACACTCCACAGTCCCAACCTGAAATTCCTGTAACTCTAATAGGGTACGAAGAAGTGGGTCTAATGCTAAATTGAAAAGGAGTGGGGAAAGGGGGCAGCCCTGTCTAGTGCCCCTTAAGAGTGGAAAAAGGGGTGAGTTAAGAGAATTAGTGGAAACCGTGGCATGGGGCGTGGAATAAAATTGTCTAATTAAAGCATGGAACGAGGGACCAAAGCCCTGAATCTCCAAAACCTGGAATAAATGAGGCCAAAGAATTTTGTCAAATGCCTTTTTGGCATCAAGATTAATAAGTAAATTACTGTTGCAAGGAAAGTCTGAAGATTTAATAAGGGCTGCTATAGCAGTACGAATACTGGTCACTGAGTATCGACCCAGAATGAAGCCTGTTTGTTCTGGTGAAATGAGCTTGGGTAGTATTTGATTAAGTCTATTCGCCATAACTTTATCAAGAATCTTATAATCCGTATTTAAAAGTGAGATTGGCCGATAGGATTCAACTCGAGTAAGATCTTTCCCAGGCTTAGGTAATAGAATGATCCTGGCAAGAATGAAAAAAGAGGGCATGACATGCAAAGCAAAAATAGTATTATACAGAGACAACAATGAAGGCAAAATATCTACCTGCAAGATTTTATAAAATTCAGCGGGGAGACCATCTGGGCCCGGAGACTTGGCATTATGTAAAGATTTGATTACCGATATGAGTTCTGTGGCAGTGATAGGCATCTCCAAGAGTAAACGCTTATCATGCGTGAGTGTAGGTAAAGAGAGGCCACTCAGAAACTCGGTTCGAGTCAAAGAATTGCCTGGTTCGGGACCATAGAGATTGGAAAAGTACTCTACAAAAGTCGCATTAATATCCGCCGGATCTGAAGTAAGTGTCGAATTATTCAGTTGGAGAGAATGAATGAGATTAGGGCCACAGGTGAGCTTGGTCAGATAAGCCAACAAACTGCCCTGTAGATTAGCATGACGATAGAAATGCGCTGCATGTTTGGTCAATTGAAATTGTGCAGCTGTAGATAAAACCGTTTCATACGATATTTAGAACGGTTCACAGCCAAATCAACAGCAAGATAAACAAAATAATGTGCAGTAAGTTGTAACTTAGTGAGCTTGTTTGCCGTTTCTTTCCGTATTTTCGTAATATAGGAGATTATATGACCAGTCAGAACAGCTTTAGCCGTTGGCCAAAACAGAATGGGGCCAGAGGAATGGAGAGCATTATCAGTCTTAAATGTAAGCCATGCATTTTGTAGACTTGTACAAAATGGGATTGGGCTAGAAAAGAAGGCATACGCCAATAGAAGGAGGAGTGTACAGGAGGATGAAAAGATAAGTGTAGAGTGATAGAAGCGTGATCCGAAATAAGAATGCCATGAATCTGGCAGTCAGTAACTAGTGGAAGAATGTTCGCAGAGCCAAGAAAGTAGTCTAATCTGGTAAAAGTGTCATGGGGATGAGAAAAGAAGCTATAATGTCTGTCGGTAGGATGAAGATGACGCCATATGTCAGTAAGGGGGATATGATTCATGAAACACTGCAGGGGATTAAATTAGGAAGCCCCAGAAAAAATAGGACGTCCGTTTCTGTCCAGTCTCTAATTTAAAATGATATTAAAGTCCCCACCAAACAAGATATTACTTGGGGTATATGGCAAAAAGTGTGGAAGGAGAGAAGCAAAAAATGAATAGGTAAGATCATTGGGGGCGTAAACATTACAAATCAAAAAAGGCTTTTGGTCAATCTCACAGTGTACCAAACCACGCCTTTTACTTGAGTAGGAAGCGGCAATACAATGCCCCACCCACTCCCTACGGAGTTTAGAGTGCTCTTCATCCGTAAGATGAGTTTCCTGTAGTAGGGCAACTTGGGAATGTAATCAACGTAAATGGCCTAGAATTTGTTTTCGTTTTGCAGGGCTATGTATGCCCCCAACATTCCAGGATGTAAAACAAAGAGAATGAGGGATCAATATATTATGATGTGTAGAATTTGTCATGGAGGCAACCATAACTTGGTCTTTTAACCTCTTGAATGGTACAGTGGTCTATTCTGGAGATATCTCTAGCATTCATGTGTTAAAAGTCTCATTTAAATCAGTGATACATTTGGAGAATTGTCATATGTCACTTGTGGTGCAGCTGGGCTGCTCCAGAATTGCTCCACTTTTCTATCTGCATAGATTGCCTAATGTCAGGCACCAGGAACAATTTGACTGATTTCAGGAGACAGCTCATTTACAGTGTAAAAACCTGAAACCTCTTGAGTGCTACAGGCTATTTGGGGTTATTCCCCGTCTTTATGTGCTGACAACCCTACTACTAACTTTACATGCAGTTCAACAAGACTGGTGGAAGGCTACTACTACTGCAATTCAACAAAACTGGTGGAAGGCTACCAATTGTTATAATACTGGATATCATACAAAATGTTCCCAAGCAGTTCTTTTACCTGTTTGATTAGCATAATATGTAGAGGCTGAAGTCTTACTGTACCATGTTCTGTTTAAGTGGGCTGCAGAATGCATCTGCAGCATCACGCCCTCAGCTTGTTAACCATGTTGTACACAACCTGACTTAATGTGCATAGCTCAAGATGAACCCCTATCCTCTCTTTTCCTTCAACCTAGCATATCTCTGTGTATTACAAGTAGTTAGATTGTGCAGCTCTCTTGAAATACACCATTAGTCATCATAGACTCAGAGTGATGACCCAGTCCTGGAGCTATTTTTATATGTCTGCCATTTCACAGTCTCCAAGTAAATTCAGAATTCCCATTTTCTATGATTTGGGGAAGGGAGGTTGTCTGTGCAACAGGGTAAACCCCTAAAATGCTGTGGCTTTTTGTAATTCACTCTTAATGTTTTCTGTCTTTGTTGTTAATGACAAGAGCAAAGACCACTCCTGTCTGTATAAATGTGTTTGCCAAGTCTTTGTTTTGAGTTTGGTGTTGGTGTGATAAGCTTTGCTATGCTTCATGTCAGTGCTGAAACTGAGCATAACTTAGAACACTGACATTGGACTCAACGTAAAGATAGCATCCACCTCATTTACACACAGACATGGGACCATTCCTCTTCTCCTGTCATTAGTGACAGGAGTCAACAAACTCAAAGGACTAATGAGAGAATCTGGACACATAAGGCCTGACCTCTATTCATGACCAAGCCTGGGACAACAGTTACTCTTGTGCCACCTTGACGGTGGCCCTGCCCCTAATCTAGAATAAATAATATGATTTATGGCACCTATGTATGAAGTCCTGCAGACAGATAAAAAATACAAGTGGACACAGTGAATTACTGTATCACATACATATCAGTGATGGTTGCAACATGCTGGTATTTTAGAATTAGAATTCCTTTAACCCATTGGATGATATAACTATATTTATTTTCTTTATAGGAATAATAATAAAAAATACAGCTATTATAAGAGTCTGTTTCAGGGGTGGACAATGTTAGGCCCTCAAGTTGTTGTTGGCCCGTAGCTCCTGTCAGAATGATGGGAATTGTAGTCCAACAATAATAGGATGGCTACCTCATTTTTTTTTAGACTTTATTATATCCTCCACCATGGACGTAATCTACTGGCATGGCCGTTGGTAGGTAAAGGATAGGGACATATGTTGATTTTATAAACGTGGCTGTTGCTACGAGTATGGCTATATCTAATCAGTTTGCTCTGTATATGCTAAGTAGGGAAAATATACTATATTAAGGAAAATACTTTCCAAAACTTTGTTATATTATGGAGCTTAAATGACCAGATATTGCAGCATTCTCTGTCACTGGAGAGTATTATAATCACATGTTAAGGCTAGGCCTTTTGGCTGTTTATTATTGGATGTGATGACGAATATTAATTCCTTTCCATTATTTGATCCTCATGTAGGCCAAAAACAACCAATTGATGGAGCCAATATTTTTAACAAATGGTTTAAAATTTAACAATGTCGAAAATAATAATTTATTATAGAGATATCATAGTTATATTTATTGATATTATATTGGTGTCAGAATCAAAAAAGAAGTGGGCCATTCTGCAGAAAACCAGCTGGAAGGAATAAAATTCCAATTGATTGAAATGGGGTTTTTAACATCTTGAATGGTAGTGAGCTGAGAAACACACTGCTTTGTAATGAGTTCGAGGGTTAAAAGCTCAGCTTCAACCACTGAGAATTTGTTTCCCCTCTGGTGTATTTGGTTTGCTCCAAAAATGACCATCCTTCCTTTTGTGGTTCTCATAATTATTTAGTCAGGATGTTGTTTGCATTACAAAATTAAGTACCTTGGGGATCAGCTTTCGTAAATGTGCACCAGCCTTGGGAGACCAGCTTGGGGTTGTCCTATTAAAGCATTAGGATACATTTTTGCCACCAGTTGCTTCTTCAAAAAAATGTCTACAGCCCTCTCAGATAGACCAAACAGACAAATGTTACTCCTGCTTTCCTTTGCCATTTTGAGACTTGTTGATTTCAAGTGGGTAGACAGTGGCCTCCAGAATGATTATTCTCCACTCTGCCTCTTGGGAGCAAGAGCTTTGAGGTTTTTTAATTTTTTCCATGTCGTTTCTGATAATAGTAAATTTACTGTGAAGAATATCAAACTTGTTCATAAGCACTGCCTGACAGTTTTGATTGCAGGTAGCAAACTTTGTAGTTCAATTTCCTTGTGGTCTGTGAATCAAAAGATTGAGTCAGTGATCCATTCTATAAAATGACTTCCTTTCCCACCTTAAATTGTTTGTGCTCAAATCAATTGGTTTTTGCCATGTTGAACACATAAGCATTCAGATTTACTTGTAAGCACTACTTTACAGTTTTGATTGCAGATCAGTTGGGCAGTGATCAATTATCCAAGGCAGCCTAATCTCCAACTTTGAGCTACCTACGCATAAAGCAATCAATTTGCAGGCGTATTCTTTTACTTTGTTTGCCCATATTGAAAACAAAAGCATTCCAGGAGGCTTCATCCAGTCTTCAAGCTTGGAGTGGTGAATTTCCCCTCTTCTGCAGCAAAGCAGTGAAAGCACAGGACTGGAGCTCAGCTCTACAGCATGCACTCAGATGCCATAATCATGTGACGCCACACCTCTCCAGTATTTTAATGTAATTATTGCAATTAAAAAATCACTTTTATTTATGATTACATAATATAACAGGTTTTTGGCTCAGGGCCCTTGTTCAGATACATGTACATTTATATTTTAGCATATATTTGCTTGAAATCAGTTCAGATTTATTTAAAAAATGTGAAATATTCATTTATTATATTTTATATGTGACATTATGTTTATGAATCCTATACATACATATATATATATATATATATATATATATATATATATATATATATATATATGAATATATAGATGTGTACATGCATTAATCTCTCAAGAGACCTGTCACCGTGTAGGCAGCCAAACATGTTGATCACTATGGCAAACAAATGGCTAATATGTTGTTGTACATGTAGGAATTGTTGTATGGAGGGATACCAGAACTGACTGAGGCAGCAAACACATGTGGCTAGAACATACAGTGAAACATACATCTCTACCTAAACTAAGGTAACTTCTGTGTTCATATCACAGCAGAAAACTTTACATATATAAACATGAAGAGAACCAGAATTATTTGCATCTGAATAATGCTCCCCTTCCCCTGTAATGAATATACTGTTACTTTTTAGATAAGTCAGACATTACCAATGTTTAAAGTTTGGTGCGACTTGCTGATGTACTAAGTGTAATGGTTTTACAGGGCACTCAGACCAGCAGGTTAGAATAAAACATAGTTTTATTAAAACAAAACAAGCAAGAAAGCCCTCTATAGGCAATACAGAATAATAGAGAGATAGTGGCTTACAGATGCCTTCTCAGGCCCAGTATACAGATGCAAGGAATGTACATATACTGTCACAGGACAGGCATAGAAACATAAGGGTACTCAATGGTTAAAGTACATGTAAATCAATCAGTCTCTGCTTTGGTGTTTGACACGCCCAAGGTGGTAATGAAGCAGCAAGTGGTGCTAGATGAAACAACACCGTCAGTCTATTGAACAGAGATAGCTGCTACAGCTGAGCAGGAACTGAGGCCAGCACACTGCAGAGTTGAGCTAGAGCCTATAGCCACCACAAGCGTAGTAACAGAGACAAACTACACTGCAAGAGCTTGAGCCAATAGCCCCCACGGGCGTAGTAACGGAGACAAACTACACTGCAAGAGCTTGAGCCAATAGCCCCCACAGGCATAGTAATGGAGACAGACTACACTGCAAGAGCTTGAGCCAATAGCCCCCACGGGCGTAGTAACGGAGACAAACTACACTGCAAGAGCTTGAGCCAATAGCCCCCACGGCATAGTAACGGAGACAAACTACACTGCAAGAGCTTGAGCCAATAGCCCCACCGGGCGTGTAACGGAGAGCAAACACTGTACGAGCTAGAGCCAATAGCGCCTCCCGCGGACGCCGTAACGGAGACCGACTACACTGCAAGATAGACAGGATGAGCCACCGCCTATACAAGGCTCTGAAACATAACCGGCTCAGCAAGTGTAGCGGAAGATCAGCAACGGCTCTGCAAGTGTTAATGGAGGCTCAGTGAATAGAGATAGCAGCTCTGCAAGTGTACTGGAGGCTCAGTGAATGGATACAACGGCTCTGCAAGTGTTAACGGAGACTCAGGGAATGGACACACAACTCTGCAAGTGTAAACAGAGGCTCGGGGAATGGAGATAACAGCTCTGCAAGCACAAGCGGAGGCTCAGTAAACAGAGGCACGGCTCTGCAAGTGTAAACAGAGGCTCAGCAAAGACAGGCACGGCTCTGCAAGTGTTAATGGAGGTTATGACACAATCAGCTCTGCCACAAGCACAGCAGAAGTCAGAATGTTGCCTCGGCGACACCAAACAGCAGGAAGCAGGTACGGTGGCAGGGTCAGCAGTAAGCCTGTTCAGGTCACGGAGCAGGAAGTCAGCCAGGCTGGGTCAGATCACGGAGCAGGGTTCTCAGACAAGCTGGATCAAGTCACAAGCAGGAACATCAGCCAGGCCGGGTCAGACTACGGAGCAGGATTCTCAGACAAGCCAGATCAGGTCACAAGCAGAAACGTCAGCCAAGCCGGGTCAGATCCCAGATCAGGAAACCAGGAGCGTCGTTAAAACAGGCCAAATCGATACACAGGAATCAGGAACACTGGAACACAGCAACAGCAACACTGGCTCAGGAACACCATGAAAGGGCACCTGACAGGTGCCAAAGGCCAGGTATAAAAAGGCCACAATGGGCGGGTCAAACAGGCTCAGCCAATTGGAGCGCCCACAGCCGAGAGTGACAGAAAAGGATCACGGGCACCGTGATACTAAGATGACCTGGAACAAATACACAGTGGCGGAACTGATCACCCTTGTAGCTAATCATGAATGAATCACTCACCAAGCACCAAGGAGATCTTCTGCTGCAAACAGAAGAGGTGGTTTCTCTCCAAATACAAACAGCAAGATGAAATGAGGCACTCAAAGAAGTCACTGATTGTATAGTAAAATCCAATTTTATATGCATACTCATTGTCTCACGCGTTTCGTACTATACGTGCTTGGTCATAGACTGTGATGGAACTGTTGTCACCCTAATCACCATTGTCTTCACATGGTCCCATTCTTGAAAACATTAATGTCCCCTGTTTTTGCATGCTTTAGAGAGTGTTGGCTATTTACCAGCATTGAATGGGTTGGTTAGTGTATGATGTACAAAGGAATGGTACCATCCAGTCAAGCTGACCAAAGAGATTTAGTTATGAGATAGGCCAGTGTTGGTCAGATGGGGGGGTAGGGCAAATCTGTGTGTGGAATGTGTGTACCTTCCCCCTTAATCAGGCTAAGCAAAAAGAAAACTTGAAAATGTTACCTGTGACATCAGATCCTGTAGGGGGTGGGTAGAAAAAAGGCTAGGAAGAGAGAGAGAGTTGAAAAATGTAGGAAGAGGAGAGAAGGCTTCTCCGTAATGGTGGGAGGCCTAGGGTCCATGTGCTTCCTAAAGGAGTACTGGAGAAACTGGGACTGGTGAGTACCCTCACCGGTAGAGTTAGTGAGTGGGCACTGTAGTGGCCAGGTGCCCTTTTCAGTTGTGGGCTGCAAGTCAAGGCGGCAACAGCCACAGAAGTACCCTGATGTTCCCACCACAAGGATTGTGGCCAGGAAGCTAAACTTCGGTGGCTATGGCCCAAGACTAAAGAAAGTGGCTGGGGATCATCTCTTAGATGCCGTTCCCAACTCCTCTGTCAGGACTAAAATATACAAAGAAACTTCATGTAACCCTGCAGCATGTGTAGTGGGCAGGGTGCCCACTTTTGTCTCTAGTGGGACTATCTGTAAGCTCCAGCATAAAGCTGAATTGGACTGTGAGTATTATATGTAACCCCTGGCAATCTGTGCAACCAAGAAGAGAACCACAGAAGTGTTTAGTTTTTATGTTTTACCCCTGTTTGTTTGCCTGTAATTGTTGTCCTCTGTTTGGGTGCCGTGACCTCTCTAATAAATGCAATTTATTATCTTTTTGTCTGGCTGGGTAAATCGCTTAACCCTTGGTCTACCAATCAGTAACCCCTGTACCCCCGTCACACTGGTAGCAGCTTGTGGGATATCCAGCTTAGGTGTTCAGGGTGTCTGAGGGCAACCCTGACCACTATGTGTGCTATTTGTGCCAGCTCAGTAGCATGGTCACTTTAGCACCCAGGCAAAAAAGACACGGCCAAGGACAACAGTATGGGAACCCCTCCTGTTATTTTTGTTTTGCCTTAGTGTTAGCCTAAAGGACACGTGAGCAAGTAGCCTATCAGAGCTGCCAGACAAAATGGGACTAGGGGTGTAGTCTGCATCCAGCACCCACTATGCCCTAACAATGTAGTGATTTACAGCTTTACAGACTTGACTGGATGATCCTGTACCTCAAAGCAAAGTGGTCAAACATTGAAACACAGATCTCTAAAGCAGCCAAATCCAGAGTGAAAATTCAGAATGTGCTGAACCAGTGTTGTATGCCACAGAATTCAAGCATGGGAGTAATATGACACAGACCAGAAGGATAATCCAGTAAGAGACCATAGCACTACCTTCTCAGCCTAAAGGAAAACCCAGTGGAGGATGATCTATGCAGAAACCAGTTACAGTGAGAAGTTTAATGGAAAAGTTAATCCACCCCAAAAGAAATGTTACTTGGAAGGTTTTGCAGGGGTAAGTAACACTCCTGTGGGGAATGAATTGTGATGGGAGTGGTTTTGATTATTTATGTTGGACCGATTTAGGTGGGATGGTGTTCTGGGACAGTCTCTTAATATTGATGGCAGTAAGCAATTGTGCTTGTGAGGAAAATGCATTGCCAAACCAGAAGATCTGCGTATTTGAACTGTTTTGGGCCTACTTTTTCCTGCACCCTAATCTGATATGTCTTGCCCTGGGAAGTATCCTGAATCACTGGACTTTGTTGTGGAACTATCGCCACTAAAGATACAAATGATGTACTGTATATACAAATGCTTTGTAGGCTTGATGTCTGTATTGATAGAAGTGGGAGGCCTAGGGTCCATGGGCATTCTAAAGGAGTACTGGGGAAACTGGGACTGGTGAGTGCCCTCACCAGAAGAGTTAGAGTGAATGGGCACTGCAGGGGCCAGGTGCCCTTTTCAGTTGTTGGCTGTAAGTCAAGGCCACAACAGCCACAGAATGTACCCTGATGTTCCCACCACAGGATTGTGGCCAGGAAGCTAAACTTCGGTGGCTACGGCCCAAGACTAAAGAAAGTGGCAGGGGATAATCTCTTAGGATGCCGTTCTCAACTTCTCTGTCAGGACTAAAAGATACAAGGAGCCTTCATGTAATCCAGCAGCATGTGTAGTGGGTAGGATGCCCACTCTTGCCTCTAGTGGGACTATGTGTAAGCTCCAGCATAATGCTAAAATGAACTGATAGTATTATATGTAACCCCTGGCAATCTGTGCAACTTTGCTGGCACACCAAGAAGAGAACAGAAGAAGTTTGTAGTTTTTATGTTTTACCCCTGTTTGTTTGCCTGTAATTGTTGTCCTTTGTTTGTGTGCCGTGACCTCTCTAATAAATGCAGTTTATTATCTTTTGTCTGGCTGTATAAATTGCTTAACCCTTGGTCTACCAATCAGTAACCTCCGTAACATAGACATTAAGCACGTATAGTGCAAAAGCGTGAGACAATGAGTTTCATATACCATTGTATCTGCCTTCATGTCTGAGCTTCAATAAAAATAAATATTTTAACCCATTGATTTATAGGGAGAGATCCAACAGATTGCATTGCAGTACTTTCAAGACCTCCCTATCAATGAAGGGGTTAAAAGAACCAATTAAATCCATGAAATTTTGGGGGATTTTCCCCTCTCCTATTGTGCTGTTGATTTGCACCAGAATTGCTCCAATACTTCTGAGTACATTCATCTCACAATTTTGTGGAGGATCTTGGCTATAGTTACTGCAATGTGTTACAGACACACTATTTTTGTTTGCTTAGGTAAAATAACTACCAAAGCTGATATGAATCTGTGTTTAAATGATCTGAATTATATATATGAATCACAGATATCAAGTTTAACTCGTGACCACAAAGGGAATTGAGGCAAGAGAAAATGCTCGCCCTCACTGATCGCATTTCACTTTCTTGATATATATCTTCCACTGACTTCTTACTTTTCCTGCCAAATGTTTCCCATGATAAATAAGCAAATAAATAAAATAGGAGGGGTGGATTGATAAAATAGTTAAGACGGATTTCATGAGGAGGAAAAGTTACTTCCAATTTTACATTATATTTCACAACATGTAGATGGTTTTTCATATTTTTTATAATTCTGCTATGCATGTTTTATTGATCCATTATAGGACACAACTGAGAATGGCTGAATGTGCAAGGAAAATCTAATTGTTTTGTACACTCGCCATTCACAAATTCCTTAAATGCCAGATTGTATCTGGTAATTGCTCATTTATCAGTGAGCAAGTTCCAACTAAATCCCCCATTCCCATCTGCCAGTACCAGGCTGTTGATCCTACAAAACTCTATGGGGCCCAACATGCGCATATTCATTTTTGCTATATTTTTCTTGTCTTACAATGCTTCCATATACCAAATATCTCCAGTCATTGATAATTACCTGACTGTATCTATCAGTTAATTATTGCAGCAAAGCATTGTTTGTCAGATACTCTGCTCTTCTCACACTGTAGCAAGGATCAGTTAGCTGCTGATCCCGGTGGAAGGAGGCCAAATGCGTAAGATATGAAAGAGCTGAGAAAGAGAGGAAGACTCTACTAATAAGAAGTTTGAGACTGATGCTTGAAAGCAAAGCTTGGGTTTGAGATCAGCTGCAAGTGTATACTTACTGTGACCAAAGCCAGAGTAAAGTTGTCAATTGTTAGGTCAAACACCTGACCCCAGTTGACCTGGGAATATATCAGGGTGTGTAGACTTGTGAGCCAATATGTATCAGAAGCAAACAAGGAGAAACAGATTCAGAATGGGCAATATTAAATCAGGATCTAAAGAGCAATGCAAGGGACAGGCCAGAAGCTTAGGGCAGGCTGAGTCTGTGAAGTGGGTCGAGGCAGACTGAGTTCAAGCACAGTTCAGAGCACATGCCAAAGGTCAGAATGGATAGAGCTCAAGCAAGGTCAAAGAATGAGTAGAAGTCAAAGCCGGTTAGCCAGACAGCAGGTAACAAGATTTCAGCAGCTGAGGGCAGGAAGACTCTTATAGGTTCCAAAAGAAGCATGTACTCCATCGCTATGCAAATCCACAAGTGTTTGCGTCAACATTATCACCTTATAAATTACAGCCAGGCATGCTCACCTGCCCGTGCAAACCACTACATACCACAAAAAGTGCATGATCTCGAATATGAATGCAGGCACACAAATTCACAAATGGGTGCACACAACAGGCCAATGACCAATGGGAGCTGGAAAGCATCGACATACACTTTGATGAATTTTGGCATCAGTTTTAATCTGTACCCTGTTTATTGTGTTTATCAAGCTAAAGAAGTGCAGCTCTGGGGCAAATATATTGAACCAAATGGGGAAAATTAAAATTCCATAGATTTCCATTGATAGGTTTTTTGAACCCTTTGAAAGTTAAAAAGGTCTCCAACGCATTGAGAAACAATGCACTGGAGACCTACTTAGTATTCAAGAGATTAAACGCTCCACTTAAATAAATTTGGTTTTCTGCAGAATTTTGTCTCTTTAACTTAAAGAATAAAGCCGGGGGAAGATTTTTACATCACAAGATTTACATCACAAAATAGCATTTTTGTGTGAGAATGGTTTCAGAGTTTTTCATGGCTTTTTCATTCAATAATGGTGTTCTGTCTATTGCTGTCTGAGAAAAGCAAGAGCACCTTATCACCATAAAATATAACGTCTATGACTGGTAGAGTAACAGTGATACCTTTACTGGCTGACTAGCTTTGGAATGCAAACTTAGGTCTCTTCTTCAGACATATTTAGAATGAAGGGTTAATACAAAATACACGTGAGGTTATACATTCATGCTAATTATTTTTTCAATTTAAATTCCATTGGCGGTGAATCTCTTATCAGTATTGACTCTGTAAGTTATTCCTTAGACTCCAGTAGAGGAATCTCTTTGTAGCTGGCCAAATGGTACAATATTTAATTCTATGGGTTAACACTCTGAGCGCTAGAGGGGTGTTCAATTCATCTGGTAGCCAAAAGGCCCAAAATGTGTTTGTATGGAATAATGTGATTTCTTGTCACAGTTCAGGCCACAATTTATAGTGTGAAACATGGACATCAATTTATACTCCCAGATCTTTCTGCCTTCTGTGTCTGAAAATGTCCCATCAGTACAGTCACACTGAGATCTTTAATGCTGTGACCAGTTTTGCAAAAATGCTGACATTGGGTGTCTCTTTTGCTGTTCACACTGGACCTATGAGAATTCATCTGTTTTCTTAGAGTTCGTCATGTCTCACCTTCATATATTCCAGTCTGGGGCATTTCACACATATGATGAGGTAGACAACATTAAATGATCTGCAGGCCAATTTGCCCTTGATGTTGTGGTTTCTGTGGCAATGTGGTATGGGCACCTTATCTGTGGAAATTCTCTTTTGTAGACAAGGATAAGTACCATTTTCTGTTACATTCTTAAAGGAGCTCTTTACTAACAGTTGTTTCAGGTTGTGGGCTGTTTATAAGAGAGGAGCAGAGATTTTGGGAATGGTTCTTTTTAATCTGCCATTAGTATCTAGTATTGTTTGGAGTTTTTTTGAGATTAGTGTGTAGTACTACAAGCTGAGGGTTATTTGTGACTAGTAGTGGCACTCTGTTCTCTTCTTGTGGTTGTTTGTATTCCAGGAGATTTCTTCTGGGTACACTGGTGGCTCTCTGAATTTGCAGGTCTGTGACCTTGACATTATATTCATTATATATCTCCTGCTTTTTCTACGGCTAACACAATACCACCTTTTAACTATATGGAAAACACTACATGAATCTTTACACAATACCATTTTCTCTGTTCCAACATTTAATTTTTATATTTTGTGCCTGTCTACAACAGGAGCTAAATTGATTATGCACTAGGGGCTGTCTATACAAAAACCTTCTGATGAGCAATGCTTTGCAATGTGTTGGATACCTCTGTGGGACTCAAAGGAATTAAACATAACCTAACTGATTATTTAATGAAAGCACATGGATGCTATCAATCATTTATGAGAAAATTGCCTGAATTGTAATTGTCTTGGCTCCAAGCAAAGGGTCAGCCCTTGTTCTCTCAATAGGGATGAAGATAAGAATAATTCTGCAGATTTTACTAAAAGAAAAGAAACTGAGGATGATGTACAAAAAGAAATTGGTGCAATTCTGGCTCAAACCACGTGCACAATAGGGAACAAAACAATTCCCCAAGTTCCCATTGTTTTCCATTGAATGCTAGAGAAGTATCCAATACACTGCTTTGTAATGTGTTGGATACCTCTCTAGCATTCAGGGTTAAAGGTCCATTTAAATAAATGGGGATTTTCATTTTTTGCCTTTGGTGCAGTCGGTTTGCTCCAGGATTGACCTATTTTCTTAGAACATCAGCCTCCTTGTCTTCCCATACTCTTGTCAAATACATATATTGCATTCAGTACCAGTAGAGTAGAACCAAAGGTGATGTAGTTGTATCTGGGCCCAGAATCCAACAGGGCCCCCTCTGCTCCAGGGTCCGAAAGATTCTGGGCTCTGTGAAAATACTTTTGTGATAGGGTGCCCAAAATGTATGTTTGCACCAGGGCCTCCAATCTCTAGTTATCCCACTCCTATGATACAAATGCATCATCAGTAAAAAAATAAATAAATAAATAGATGGCTGGGCCTGCATTTGTGGAAGGGGCTGCAGGCCTTTAATACCATCTGCAGCCTCTCCCACAGGGCACACCGTCTCTGTGCCTCTACGTCGCTTACGAAGCATCGCATTCAGTCTTGCAAGTAGCAACTCGTCAGCCGTAATGTCACATCCGGTTCAGCCATAACTTCACTTCTGGTTCCAAGATCGGCATGAGGTAAGAGCTTCCTCTTCACTCGCGCAGTTCCAGGCTCCATTCTATCGGCCATCAGACTGCAGGTACATGCAACCATTCCCCGCACTACACGGGAGGTCAAGCCAATGCTTTAGTCCAAGATTAGAACCCTAGGCACATATCACAGGTACAGTAACACCAACTTCCCTACTTACATTAACAGTCATCCCCATAGGTTATTATTATCATTATCCTAGGTTCATTATCAATTCATGCCACAACTAAGTTCAGTTCAGCTATCCTACATACTCACTTACCATATAGTTTTCACTGCACTGCTGTATGACTCTAGCTATTTTTACCAGAATATAGGTAACAATGTCTCTTGCCTATGTGAATTATGTGCTTATATTACAATGTGAACAGTGCTTGGAAACATGCAATTTTACATGCTACATCTCTCCAGGTTGTTCCTCTATTCTAGGAGTTCCAGGACCTGCATAGATGGTCCCACTGATGCCTACACTCAATCTACCTCACTGAAGTAAGCATGCCTTATTATTGGTCGCATTGTCACTCTATAGTTAGTATTAATCCTTGTTCATTATGCTAGATGTCCTAGATTGAACATCCTATAATACCTCCTACCCCAATATTCCCCTCTTTTCCACTATACCCCATTCAACACAGCAGGCTTAGCAAATACTATCAGCCTGCAGATCTTCAGAACTCCTACATCCTAATTTCAGGTTCTACTTCATTCCTAAGCTACCCTGTCCAACTCTTAGCACAATTACATTTCATATTCTCCACGTACCATTTCCTTTCTAATACATCTCTGTGTTCTCAGTCCAAGTTCGTCAGCAGCAGCCAAGGTAAGTTATCATGCACTTTTAACATTTATTTCATTTTAACACATTCAGGAAATCACTTCTCCAACTATCCTCACAATTCACGCCACCTCAGGATCAGTATAGTAAGAGGCTCTCTTTCTCAAACCACCGAGCCAGGGGGATTTCTCCTCAAGCTGAGACCTGCTCAGGTTACTCCACTCCCGCCTACCCAGGACTTATACCTCAAGGGAGACTTGCCCATATCAGCAAGTTTCCACTCACCTCAGTACCTCACCCGTCAAAAGTAGTAAAGCACTGTAATCTCACATGCACCTCTCAGGGAGGCCCTATTGGCCTCCTGTCCTTTACCTCTAGACAGCCAACACCAGGCACTGCACGAATACCACACTGGCTCCCTAATCACAGACCTTACCTCGTCTCTGAGGCTGAAGGTTATACTGGTATCATACCTTACTTCTTCGTAGAGGCCAAAGGTGCCCTAGTCTCATACCTTACATCTTCAAGAGGTGAAGGTACCCCAGTATCATACCTTACTTCTTTGTAGAGGCCGAAGGTACCCATTTATCATACCTTACCTCTTCTTAGAGGCCAAAGGTCCCCTAGAATTATACCTTACCGTAGAGGCCAAAGGTACCCTAGTATCATACCTTATCACTTAGTGGAGGCCGAAGGTACCCCAGTGTCATACCTTACCGCTTTGTAGAGGCCGAAGGCCCCCTTGTATCATACCTTACCTCTTCGTAGAGGCCAGAGGCCCCCTAGTATCATACCTTACCTCTTCGTAGAGGCTGAAGGTACCCGAGTATCATACCTTACCTCTTCGTGGAGGCCAAAGTATCACAGTATTGCTAGGCAGCCTAGCGCTCCTGTGCTTCCTCCTTCTACTGTGCTATCGGCTGGCATGGATGCTGGCTACGTCCGCATTGCTGACATACACTAGAGTGGGCGCAGTGACGTGTGCTTGTTTATGGGCTAGTGCTGATTTGTCTAATTGGTTCCCTCCTTGGTTAGCTCCTATTTAAACTTCCCTGGGCCTAACAGTCATTGCCCTTACGTGGTGTTCCTGCTAGTATCTCTTGCGTTCTCGTTGTGACCCATGACTGACATCCAAATCTGCTCAGTGTATGACCCCGGCTTGTCTGACTAGCCACATCAGTTCTGACCTGTGGCTTTGGCTGACTAACTCGCTCCGTGTTGACCCCGGCTTGTCTGACTATCCACGTCAGTTCTGACCTGTGGCTCTGGCTTGTTCTCGCTCCCTGTTGCCTTTGGTTAGCTATACCTATACCTATATATTATCAATAAAGGTGGTTAAATTCATTATACTGTTTTCTGTCCTTCTTTGCCTGGTTACCCTAACACAAAGGTACCCCAGTATCATACCTTACCTCTTCATAGAAGCCGAGCTGACCCGCCAACACATCCTCTTTCCTGCATCGGCCAGGAAAGCCAAGCTATTCAAGCTCCTGTTTTCCTCCCCCTCTCCAGCTCAAATACCCCCTCCTTCCCCATCCCCCCCCTTCCTGCCCACTCAGTCTCTGAACAGTTCACCCAAATTACACATTCAAACCAGAGTCTCATCCTTGGAGCACTCTTCTCGCCCACTCTCACCAGCCATCATGATGTTAGATCCATCTCATACAGGTACATCTAGAGTATCACCTGCTCATATGATCCCCCCTAACATTGGCAGAGACATAGTGGAAGGGAGAGACGTTAACCTTGTCACTCTGTTAATAGGTTCCCAAGATCTGGCAGAAAGTAAGGTTATCAACTGTGGCGAAGTGTCAGTCACGCTCCGGTACAAGGATCCTAGGCTCAACAAAAAATTGTTCGTCACGGAATTTGTCTTAGCTTTTGGCATCTATCGGGACATTGTCTGCTTTGCTTTCCCGCATAGGCACCAGGAGCTGGACCATTACTTGCACCTATTAGTTGATCTGGCGCACAAATACAGTGGCAACACATTCTACGACTACCACCAGTCCTTCGCTGCCAAAGCCGCTGATGCTCTAGCTCAATTTAATTTTGTGACTGACTGGAGCTGCTTGGACATAGAGCCTTTCTGTCTGCAGTTCGCTGGCCTCAAGGCACCCATGTGCAAAAACTGCCAGTCATCCTATCATTCCACTATTCTCTGTCCCTCCAGTGGCCGTCCCATCTGGCCTCCAAACAGCCTCTCCTCCACTTCAGTCTTCTCCTCATGCTAGGGCTTCTTTTCCATCTACCTGTGACAAATTGGGGAGATCAATACACTATCTGGGGAATTCCCCAATTTGTGACACTTTTTAATTAGCGGGGATGCTGCTTTAGCGGATGTAGGATGCTTCATATTTGCTCCAACTGTAGGGATTCCCATTCCAGGGCAATTTGTCCCAGGCTCAGTTCCTTCAATAAAAAAAATCAGGTTGCATCTATGTTGCTAGGCTTCAGTCTCTTCTTATTCCACATCACGACAGGTCTTTTGCCACATTATCACAGGGCTTTCCGAAGGTTTCCATATGGGTATCATAGCCTGGCCAGCTACATCATTAGAATGTCAAAACCTAGCTTCAGCTCTGGCCGATCCAGACACAGTCAACTCCCTGCTTGCTAAAGAAGCCGTGAAAGAGTTCATCACAGGCCCCTTCTCCTTCCTCCCCCTTTCCCATCTGGTGCATTAACCCCATCGGTCTCGCAACACATAAATTCTTAGACAAGAAACAGTTGATTATTGACCTCTCAGCACTCCATTCACACGCCTAGCATAAACTCCTTAATTCCTCCCGAATCATTCTCGCTCCATTACGCTACTATTGACAACTCCATCTGCCTCATTGAACAATCACTTCCTAACTGCTGGCTCTCCAAAACTGATATTCAGGAAGCATTCAAACTCCTCCCAGTCCACCCATCACTCTGGCATCTCCAGGGCATCAAATGGTCCAGTCAGTATTATTTTGCCACTACACTCACCTTCGGTTTACGTAGCAGCCTCAAGATGTTTGACAACTTCGCTGAGATCTTGTGTTGGCTGCTACTGAACCTCTGTCGTTGTCCAGGAGTTCTGCACTACCTGGACGACTTCCTCCTTGTAGACAACTCTTCATCCATCCCCAGTAGCCTACATAAACTCATGGAATTGTTTAACTCCCTCAGCATCCCCTTGTCTCCAAGACATGCGGCCCTACGAAAGAACTAGAATTCCTTGGTATCATATTCAACACCATTCACCTGGAAGCCAGAATCCCCCAAGTTAAACTAGATAGGATAATTCCCCAAGTGATCAAAAGCACTAATAAGGGTTCTTTGACCAAAATGGAACTTCAAGGTTTAATAGGACATTTAAGCTTTGCTATGAGATTCCTCCCCCAAGGTCAGGCATTTCTTTCTCACCTACTTGCCCTCCAACCATCAGCCCCCCATTCCTATTCCACTATTCTCATCACAGCCACAGCCAAATCCGAACTGCGTATATGAGGGCCAACTACTTGTCCCAATGGAATGGCAGAACCATGTTACGTCCCTCCCCCTCCCTTGCCAGCCCCACAGTATTCATCAATGGTCACCACCGACTTTGGCTTTGCAACAGTTTGTGGGCGTCAATGGCTTGCCAACCCAAGGCCAATTTAAGTCAGTTCCTCAGACGACCTCCTCTCCACATTAGGTCTCACAGGCATCTACCCCATGGTGGCTGCTGCCGCTTCATGGGCCCACCAATGGCAAGGGCAGGCACACGTATTCCACTCCCCATCCACATACTCATTAAATCTAATTCAAAAAGGTAGATCCCCATTGACAGTTATCACTAATCTTCTAAAAAAAACACAACTGTTTATCTCTCTTACACAGATTCATTATCCATCCCTCGCATATTTCCATTTCCAATAACGCAGCCAATAATGATCTCTCCCGACTTCAATTTCAGAACTCCATCGACCCATATCCAGAAGCAACCACTCCTCTATCATTCACAGAGCTAACATCAATCTAAGCTACTTGCTCTCCGAAGCCTCTGCAGTTATCCAGCACGCCCTAGCTCCTAATACTAGGAAATTGTACAACAGAGCCTGGTGTTACTTCCAAATCTTTTTAACAAACACCACAACACCCCCCACTTTTTCTCAGTCCACCATTATAGCCTTCGCCTCTCACTGTCACTTAGGTCTTAAACTCTCACCCCCTACCATCAAACTTATCTGCACTGTTTTTCTCCTTTCATTCTCTCAATTTATAGTGTTAGGCGCTTCCTCAAGGGCTTAGCACATCTGCAACCCACAGCACAGCGCACTAGGCTAGAGATCACAGCGATATTTAGGAGCATGTATGACCTTTTAAAATCTGGCCTCTTTTCACACCAGACTAACACCATTCTCCTTGCAGCCATTTGCATGGCCTTCTTTGGCTTCCTCAGGCCGGAGGAGTTCTCCAGCCACTCGAAGACTGACGTCTTTGTGCTCATCACTCCAACCACTTCACCCTTTTTCTTTCTCATTCAAAAACAGACCAAGCTCGAGAAGGCCATCACATTCTCTACTTCACCACTCAGGAATCCTTGTGTCCTTATCATGCTCTGGTCAACCTCACTTCTATTCACCAGTACCATGCTGCTGACAGCCCCCTTCTTCAACTTCACTCCGGTCCCCTCACCACTTCCGAATTTATTTCCTACATTCATATCATCCTCACAAGTTTAGGTTTAAACCCTCATGAATTTTCTGGGCATTCATTTACAATAGGCACAGCATCCGCCTCCTCCAAGAACAAGGTCCCAGTGCAAATCATTCAGGGACTCGGCAGATGGCAATCTTCCTGTTATTCATGCTACATACCCAATCCTACCAATGAGATTTGCAAATCCCTTACAGAATTAGCTAAATAACGTCACCTTTGCACAAGCTGAATAAACAATCGAATCAAACTGTCTTTTTGCCACTATTCAGGCCTACCACATCGATCGATACCCGAGCTTCAAGTAAGCTTAAGGTTATGGCACACCTAATACATTACCATACACTGGAAGCCCAGACCACAAATAGAAGGCTGGGCCTGCATTTGTGGAAGGGGCTGCATTCCTTAAATACTGTCTGCAGCCTCTTCCATGGGGCATACCGTCTCTGTGCCCCCCCTCCATCACCCCCTTTCTTTATAATTTATCCTAAGGCGGCCCTCTATTCAGGCCTACCACGTCGATCAACACCTGAGCTTTGTGTAAGCTTAGGGTTATGGCACACCTAATACATTACCATACACTGGAATCCCAGACCACAAACTAATGTTAGCTTATGAAATAGCTCAGTTTATGAATGCACCAACTGTAGAATATGTTCAAACTTCATGGTTGCATCCTTTCTGAGGCAGATAACATAAGTGCCCAGGACGTACTTGGAAATGAGAGGCAGTCTCAGTGTATCCTTCCTGGTAAAATACCTTCATCTGCTAGTGGGTGTCTATTCATGGGCTAACTGGCCTAGTTATGGAATCAAGCACTTCAATAGGTAATGCTACCATGTAGGTGGAAAATTGTCCTCTTAGCATATTTTCCTTTCACAATCAAAGCACGATTGGGTTGTTTCTTCACATTATTTAAATAAACACAAACAATTCCTGCCCTCTAAAGGTACCCATACACAGTGCAATCTCATTGGCCAACTCTATCCAATCTGGTCAAAATCGACCAGATTGCTTAAATAAAAGCAATGTCATCAAAATGACCAAAGAGTCATTTTTCGTTGGTCTGTCTTGAAAAGTTTAATATCCTAGTGGTCAGATCACTGTATGTGGTCTCAACATACCAAATCACAGCAATCTTACATGGGTCTGTGATATCAGGTCATTCAGACTTGATCTCACAGCCCCCCACACAGATAAATAGGCAATCTGATTTGAGATTGCCTGGATTTTTCTGTGTGTGTGTAGACAGATCAGATCAGCAATCTGATTGCTCAGAGATCAGATTGCTTGCCAGCTCCAACCAAAATTGGTCTGTGTATAGTCACCTTAAAGGGATAGTAATGCTTAAAAAAAAAAAAAAAAAAAAAAAAAAAGCCACTCCGATTAATCGTCATAGTATTTGGGCAATGGGGAGTGTTATTTCAATACTGTCGGAGTTGAAATTCAAGAGTACGTGAATGATAAAGTATCCCCTCCCACCCCTTTTACCTAGTGTAAGTCGCCTCCCCTCAGATGTGGAATCTGGTCCTGGTACCAGACAGCTCACAGCAAGGGACAATCTTATTATTGTGAACATAAGGAAAACCTTGCCTCCCTTGAGAGGATTTTCCTTTATGCTCACTGACGATTGTCCTCTCTACATTCCATTTGGATGGTCTTGCTGCTCTGAGGTGAGCAGTGTTACATCAGTAAAAGAAGCTTTTATCATTCAATTGGAGCTGCTTTTATTGTGAAACATTACTCTCCCTTTAAGAGTCTTATGCAGAAAGCAAAATAGTAGCAATTCTGGAGAAAGTCAAAGGAACAAATAAAAAACTGCCATTGATTTAAATGGACTTCATCGACCTGAATGGATCATACAGGACGAAGATGTTATCCATTTTAAAAAAAATACATTGTAATTGACTACAAAAGACATCAAAAACAGGTAAAATAGTCTAAACAAATTACTAGCCACTTATTCCTAGGGTACATGTAATGCCCTACATGCTAGAGAAGTTTCCACCCCATGGTGCAGGTGGCTTGTTCCAAAATTGCTCATTTTTTCCTTGTGCATTAGGGCATTCTACACCACCAACAGGTCAGGATGTAAGGATTTCACTGATTAAGGACAGTTACTCAAAAATTAATTATTCACTAATTAACTCACCTGTGGGAAATCCTTACATCCTGGCCTGTTGGTGGCCCTTGAGGACTGAACTTGGACATCCCTGATTTAGAGCTCAAATGGGGCAAAACTTCCTTATTGATGAGCAGAAAGCTTAAAATGACAGTCAACCTCCTGTTTGACTTTACAGATTCTGCACGTCAAATTGCCCATACTTTCATTTTCACCTATTTTTTTTGTATCCAGTTTGATATCCCTGACAGTGAACTAACTGAAGTTCAGTTTCCAGGGACATTGCTGTCATGGACTGTGAAAGCAGGGGTAGTGATACAATGTTGCACCATCCCTAGCGCAGAACTACCTAACTCTACTACAAGATACAGAGCAATCAGTGCTGCAGGTACAGTGAATATGTGTGTCACTATTCCTACTTTAAAAGTGTCTGGAAGCAGAGATCCAGGGAGCTCCCTGTCATGGACATAAAAGTGTAAAAAAATAGTTGAAGATAAAAAAAAAAAAAAAAAAAAATAAATAAATAAAATCACTGACAATTTGTCTTTACCTATTAAGCAATTTCAAAATATGCAATGCCAAAAAGTAGACTGTAATCACTTTCAAGCCAAGTTCACATGAGTGTTTTAACCCTAGAGCGGTAGAGGGGTACACAACACATTGCAGAGTAATGTGTTGGGTACCCCTCTGGCACTCAAAGGGTTAAATGCAGCATTTTCAGCATTTCAAAAATAAAAATAAAAAAAACCTACATGAAATAGATTGCACTGGAATCTAAGAGACTTTTACATTATGTTAATCAGAGCACAGTGTGTTGCAAACTCCCACATGAACTAAGAATATGGGAGTAAAGTATCACCAGCAACAATGTTGTATTGCATTCCAACATGGCTGCTTGCTTGTCATTAAACTAAGAAGTATTTGCTATAGGAAATCCACTATTGTTAAATATAATGAAAATCAGATTAACTGAATCTGGTGGTTTGCATATTATGCATTCTTATACTATGTAAAGGTATGCAAATGGCTTTAAAACTAGATTAAAAGGTCAAGTGATCCTCGTTGGACCTTACCCCCACTAGTGTTCACATATGCACTCATGCATTCCAAGCTTCTTCACTTAATAGAACCCATATTTCCTAATGCATAATCTAGTTTTAGCCAGTATACATTATCTGACATGACACACACACCAAAAGAACAGTGGGCATAATCATATATTGGTTTTAGCTATAGTATATTACAGGGCTGTCCAAGTTCAGGCTTCAAGGGCCACCAACAGGCCAGGATGTAAGGATTTCCCTGATTAATCACAGATGAGTTAATCAGTGGCTCAATCATTTTGTTTGACTCACCTGTGCTCAGACAGGGACATCCTTCGATCCTGGCCTGTTGGTAGCCCTTGAGGACTGAACTTGGACAGCCCTGCTATATTATATTAGACATAGTAAAGTAGTTCAGCAGGGGAGGGCTGGCCTGGGGGGCAAGGGGACAATTGTCCCCTGGGCCAGTTATATGTCTGGGACAATGGGCCACTGCTGCTCCTGCTTGCTGCCATAAATGGAGCTCCACTAGTGATACCACAGAGAATGCAATTGAAATTGAGCTACACAAATTATACCACAGAGCTGCAATCCAAATGGAGCTACATTACACCTGTTTCCATTGTAAGCTCTATGATACCATTAGTTAGCTTTAGATAAATTGTAAGCTCTGTAGCATCACTAGTGTAGCCCAATTTCAACTGTAAACCATGTGGTATCACATTCCTTCACTATATTAATGCCCATTTTAAAATTAACAAAAGGGGTGGGCCTGGAGAGTGGGAGCAAATGATAGTAGAAATGGGCCACTTAATTGTATTTGCCCCCTGGGCCACAAGTTGCCAGCCCTCCCCTGTTGTTCAGACAATATATTTCAGGTTTTACCATCCTAAGATATCCAGATGTCGTACTCTACAAATTCCATCATCAACGTCCAGCCAAGAGCTGGCTGGGAATGATGGGAACTGTAGTCCACAACAGCTGGTGGGGGACCCAGGTTGTCCAACCTTGCTATACACTCTACTAACAGACAGATAGATAGCCTAAACATAAAAGTAAGATTTAAAATGACTAAAGAAAATAAATCTAGATAATACTCTGACATTCTAATTGTTGAAAGTGGAAAGATGATCACATAACAATAAATACTGTCAGAAGAAAGACATTTTATGCTATGTAAGGAACTTAGATTTTCACAGAAAGAAAAATGGCAGTTGTTAATATAATTGTACCAAATACCAAGTGTAATACAGCTATGATGACAGAGTGCATACATTAGTAACAGTGACATTTGGAAATTCCTGCAATTAAAGGTCTGTGTATCATACTGCAGTGTAACCCCTGCAGTGCCCCAGGAATGTATTTGCCTTATGGAGAAAAAAAATGCAATTCTGGAGCAAACCAACTGCACTATAGGGGATCAATATAAACTCCTATATATGTAAATGGGGATTTAACCTGTAGAGTGCAACAGCGGTACGACATACAGGCTTGGCCAGCTGTTCCTGCTGTGCCAAACTCATACACCAAACTGCTGAATTGCGGTCACTGCATAAGCCAATATTACCAGCATGGGATGACCACATTTAAAAAATGTATTTCAGACCTCTTGGGGGGACATCAGGACCACTCTGGATGCCCCCACCCCCCACACTATTGGTTTCCCAGCCAAAAACGCTGGGAGATCAACAGATGTGAATCATGGGAGGAACATAGCTCCCTTGCTTCCACTCCTGCATAAGCCTCTGGGTAGGAGTGTGAGGGATCGGGGAAATCCTCCTCATCACCAGTGACATGTCTGATACTATACTGAAGTTGCCTCTACTGATCTGCCAGCAATATTGACCAGAAGATCAATAGCTGGGGGAGGAGTCATCAGGTCTTAGTATGAAAGAAAAAAAAAAAAAAGAATAAGCCTCACTGCATAATTTATGGTACCTCACACACAGAACATAATTTATGTCTCCTCTGAAAACTCATACACATTGAACAGAATGCCTCATTACATAATTTATGTCTCATTAAGAGATACAACTCCTATTGGGTGATTCAATGGGGACTTTACTGCTCCAATTGGGTGATTCAATGGGGGCATGTTTATCATACAGGGAGATGGCCCACCCCCTCCAGCCCGAGGGTGTAATGTTTCCATAAAATACAAACTCAGGGATAAACTTAATAGCAACTCTTTTATTTAACTATTTTCATCTCTTCAGTCAACTTCACTGTCTGTCTGTTTTTAACTGTCACTCTTCTACTTCCTGCTTCCTGATTCCCGCCCTTTCTCCTTAAAGGGAGAGAGACGCTTTGCTGTATGTTACAGAGGGCAAGCCTCAAACACCACTTTCTATTTGTTCCCTCAGCATATTGCTACGCTGCCTCAACTGAAGAGCCACCGTGTGTTATATTGCTATGTTACCTCAACTTAACCCTTTGAGTGCCAGAGGGGTACACAACACATTGCAAAGCAATGCGTTGCGTACCCCTCTGGCACTCAAAGAGTTAAGTAAGAGGAGTTACTGCTCCCATTGGATGATTCAATGGGGGAGTGATTTAAATCATGCAGGGAGTTGGCCTGCCCCCATTATCCAGCCCGCCCACTACTAACCAAGTAACTGAAAAAACAAAATGGCTGCCACTCACTCCTACACCACAGACACAAACACATCAGTCAAAAAACACACATACACTCACACTCAGTCACATTCAGTCACACATACTCAATCACACACTCACACACACTCAATCATACACATTTACAATAATTCACACACTCACACTATCTCACTCACCTCACACTCAATAACACACTCTCACTCACGCACACGCTCTCAATCACACAAACACTCACGCGCACTCTTTCACTCACACACTCACTCACGCACACTCTCTCACTCATACACACCCTCAATCACTCATACTCTCTCACTCACACTCAATCACTCACTCTCTCACACTCTCTCTCTCACTCTCACTCAATCACACACACTCACTAACACATTCACGCAATCACTCACATGAATGCAATCACTCACACACAATCACTCACTCACCCTGCGAGCCAGCACGATCCACCTTCCACCATAGTCTCACTCATTCACACCCTGGAAGCCAGCATGATCCACCTTCCACCATAGTATGTGCAATTACCACATGCATTTCAACTTCATGAATGAATGCCACTCACTCACACACACTCACTCACACCCCTGGAGCCAGCAAGATCCACCTTCCACCATAGTATCTGCAATTACCACATGCATTTAAACTACATGAATGAATGCCACAGTGGAGACATAAGTACAAACATAAACTCATTACAATGACACATAAGTCACCCCCTTATGACTCACTTCTGTGTGTGTGTCTGTGTGTGTCTGTGTGTTCCTCACTGTGTGTGTTGCATGTCTGTATCACACTCTGTGTCTGCATGTTGTGCATTGCATGTATGTGTGTATGACTGTCGCTCTTTATGCATCTCCATGCATGCGTGTGCATTTGCGTGTGTGTCTGTGTGTGTGTGTGTGTGTGTGTCTTGCATCTCTGTGTGTGCATTAATTCCCTATACATCCTGATGAGCAGTGCCGTCCCACATTGCTAGTGTATATATATGTATATGTATATATACATTTCTGCCCAAACGTTTTTATCTGCTGCACTAAGTTTCCTTGGCCAAAAACTTAGATTAGAAAGCACATCTGGAAACCCCTGTATGCCTTGAAATTTCTGCCTGTGAGAGACCTTGCTGATGTAGTATAACTACCTTGTGTCATGTTGCTGTGCTCAGTCTTGCCACGGTGTATAACTTTTGAAATTAAACTGCCTTCAGCAACCTCACCTTGTTAACTGAGTTTGGCTGTTCCTCACACAGTTTTATTTCTCCTACACAGCTGTTTCTGTTTCAGTGAATAGAAACATAGAAACATAGAATTTGACGGCAGATAAGAACCATTCGGCCCATCTAGTCTGCCCAATTTCCTACTGTGTAAAAAACACACAACCTCAAACCTTTTTTGGTCCTTGGTCTTTTCTTATGTTAAGGACCGCCTTATGCCTATCCCATGCATGCTTAAATTCTGTCACTGTATTGACATCTACCACTTCTGCTGGTAGGCTATTCCACTTATCTACTACCCTCTCAGTGAAGTAACACTTTCTTACATTACATTCAAACCTGTGTCCCTCTAGTTTTAGACTATGGCCTCTTGTCCTAACGTTTTTACTCTTTTGAAATATACTTCCATCCTGTACTTTGTTGAATCCCTTCATGTATTTGAATGTTTCTATCATATCCCCTCTCTCTCTTCTCTCCTCCAAGCTATACATATTCAGATCCTTTAGTCTATCCTGATATTTCTTTTCCTGTAGACCAGTCACCATTTTAGTAGCCCTTCTTTGAATTTTCTCTAGAGTATCAATATCCTTCTGGAGATGGGGTCTCCAGTACATGATATGAATACATGAATGATTGTGTTTCAACCTACATATTAAATTGATGATTATTAGCACCTGTTTGGTATAATGTTTTAATCATACACCTGACTATATGCCTAGAAAATCCCTGACTTTGTGCAAATGTACCTAGAAGAATGGATGCTGTTTTAAAGGCAAAGGGTGGTCACGCCAAGTATTGATTTGATTTAGATTTTTCTTCTGTTCACTGCATTTTGTTAATTGATAAAAATAAACTATTAACATTTCTATTTTGAAAGAATTTTTTCACACCTGCCTAAAACTTTTGCACAGTATTGTATCTAATAGAATATAATTTAAAAATAAATAAAAGCAATGCATAAGGATATCCCTTTGTGACACACACTTTTTCTGGCCCACCTAGCTTGTGCTTCTGGCACCCTCTACAGTATGTCAACTCATACCAATGGGGTGCTATTTTTATCATACGAGCAGTAGCTAATGAAAACAATAAGAAAATTCCATAGTTTTCAAAGATCTCAGTTCATCCAAAATGGTGGAAATGCCTATTTTTTCCATTAGTTCCACCCACTGAAAACATTTGTGCATAGCATGCTAGGGGTAGAAAGGCAAATGATCCCTCGTGTGATGCAGTGGGATATCTACATTCAGGAAATATATAGTTTTATACAGTTATTCAGCTGTTTTAGGTTAGCTTTACCATGTACATTTTGGTTCATAAAGTTGAAAATACTTTTTGCTCTCTAGTTAATTAGGCATCTGTGCAGGCCATGACTGAAGGTACAATTATACATATTTGGTATTTTTGTACTGAGGAGGTTCAGAGCTTTTAAAAATAACTGAAATTTTCAACATAAACATTTTGGATATATAGTTTATGATATTGGTCAAAAAATATTTTGTACTTCTGACATAGCTTGTCACATGATATAAAATGAAGTTCTTGTGAGGTGCCATGAAAAAGCTGAATTTGTTCTGAACACCCCCCAAAAAAAATTGTATATATAGTTTTACTTATTTACCTAGAATGTTACCAGTGGGAATCATGCCTAAACAGATGGATAGCAAAAATTATGAAAATGTGTCTGGCCACTGGCCAGCAGGGCACAAAAAAATCCCTCAGTCCTCTGGCATTGAAGGGGTTAACCCCTTGATTGCTAGAGGTTTCCAAAACATTACAAAGCAATGTGTCCGATACAAGAAAGAGAAGGGCGCAGGACCCTCTAAGAGCACAAACTGCTTATTTTCTTATTTGCGACCCCCAATAATTAGTCTGCTTATCGGGTTTAGTCAAGTTTAAGCCTTTGAATATCACCTTTCTGATAATATATATCTTCAGGCTCCAAATCTTATAAAATATAGTGAGAACTTCTTTCACAGCCATGACTCCACCCGACAATACACTGTACAACAATATATCAACTGCAGCACATCTTATGTTATTTATCTTATTATTTGTGGATGCAATAAACTTTATATAGGTCGGACAACCAGAACCCTTAGGGAGAGACTAGGGGAACACAGAAGACTTATCCTACAAAAATCTAAGACACAGAGTGTACTGAGGCATTTTAACAACTGCCCACTGGGTGGGATAGAGAACTTCAAGGTCATGGGGATAGATTATATTCCACGTTCAAATAGAGATAGGTTTAGTGCTCTTTGCAAGAGAGAATCCTTTTGGATTTTCAAGTTAAGGACCATGTCACCAAATGGGCTAAACGAGAAAATAGATATGTACCATTTGGTCCAATAGGGACTTATAGTGCAGTTATAATTTGAGATCCTAGGGGCCTGGGTATCATGGATCAGCAAGGAGTCTCCTGATGTCTAATTCCTTTTAGTGTGGATAAATATGTGATATATTTATAGACAGATACATTTATGGCCAAATGTGTTGATGCACTGGATATGTGGATATGTGTACAAAAATGGGTTATAAGCATATATTTTTATGGAAGAATTCAATCAAACACCCTAATTGATTTTATTCACTTATTATATATATTTTTGATTTTACATTGTGTGTCTTTGGTGCTATGTGTGCACATATCCTGTGTATGTGTCTATATATATATATATACTAGCAATGTGGGACGGCGCTGCCCTTCAGGATATATAGGGAATTAATGCACACACACACACACGGATGCAAGACAAACACACACAGAGACACACACGCAAATGCACACGCATGCACTAAGATGCATAAAGAGCGACACAGTCATACACACATACATGCAATGCACAACACGCAGACACATAAAGTGTGATACAGACATGCAAGACACACAGTGAGGAACACACAGGCACACACAGAGACACACACACACAGAAGTGAGTCATATGGGGGTGACATGTGTCATTGTAATGAGTTTGTGTTTGTACTTATGCCTCCACTGTGGCATTCATTCATATAGTTGAAATGCATGTGGTAATTGCACATACTATGGTGGAAGGTGGATCGTGCTGGCTCCCGGGGTGTGAGTGAGTGTGTGTGAGACTATGGTGGAAGGTGGATTGTGCTGGCTCCCGGGGTGTGAGTGAGTGCGAGAGTGGGTGATTGCGTGTGAGTGATTGCATGTGAGTGATTGCGTGAGTGTGTTAGTGTGTGTGTGTGATTGAGTGAGAGTGTGTGAGTGTGAGAGTGTGAATGAGTGTGAATGTATGTGAGAGGGTGTATGAGAGAGTGAGAGAGAGTATGTGTGAGAGAGAGTATGTGAGTGAGAGCGTGTGTGTGAGTGAGAGTGTGTGTGTGCGTGAGAGTGTGTGTGTGTGAGAGTGTGTGTGTGAGTGTGTGTTTTTTGTCTGATGTGTTTCTGTCTATGGTGTAGGAGCGAGTCGCAGCCATTTTGTTTTTTCAGTTACTTGGAGAGTGGTGGGCGGGCTGGATAGTGGGGGCAGGCCAACTCCCTGCATGATTTAAATCACCCCCCCACTGAATCACCCAATGGGAGCAGTAATGCCTCCTTACTTAACCCTTTGAGTGCCAGAGGGGTACAAAACGCATTGCTTTGCAATGCGTTGCTTACCCCTCTGGCACTCAAGGGGTTAAGTTGAGGTAACATAGCAATATAACACACGGTGGCTCTTCAGTTGAGGCAGTGTAGCAATATGCTGAGGTTACAAATAGAAAGTGGTGTTTGAGGCTTGCCCTCTGTAACATACAGCAAAGCATCTCTCTCCCTTTAACCCCTTAAGGACCGGACGTTATGGGACATTTCCGTCCCATAACGTCCGCATAGGGGCACTTTGACGAGCCAGTACACGTGACCTGTCACGTGTATCGGCGCGTCACTATGGGGCTTGAAACAGATCGCTCCGATCTTGGAGCGGTCTATTTCATGCCCTATTTTTACTTACAGCGCTCCCGGTAGAGCGCTGTAAGTAAAAAGTACGTGACGTACCAGGACCGTCAAGGGTCTTTCGAGCAAATTTACCCTTGACGGTCCTGGTACGTCAAGGGTCCCTAAGGGGTTAAGAAGAAAGGGTGGGAATCAGGAAGCAGGAAGTAGAGGAGTGACAGTTGAAAACAGGACAGTTAGTGAGGCTTACTGAAGAGATGAAAAGAGTTAAATTAAAAAGTTCCTATTAAGTTTATCCCTGAGTGTTTGTATTTTATGGAAACATTACACCATCATACTAAAACTGAGTGCATGGAGTGTTACAGTTATCTGTGAGAGGTGAAACAGTGTGTTTGTGGGGTCATGATCCTGAGTGAGAGTGTGTGTGGACCGGGAGAAGTTATTGATATCCCCTACTTCAGGAGAGAGTGGCAGCTTTATTTTTTTTTGTCAGTTGGATAGTGGTGGGTGGGCTGGAGGCGGCGGGCCAACTCCCTGTATGATAAACATGCCCCCATTCAATCACCCAATGGGAGCAGTAAAGTCTCCATTGAATCACCCAATAGGAGTTGTGTCTCCTAATGAGACATAAATTATGTAATGAGGCATTCTGTTCAATGTGTGTTTGTTTTCTGAGGAGACATAAATTATGTTCTGTGTGTGAGGTACCATAAATTATGCAATGGGGCTTATTCTTTTATATATATAGATATGTATGGGTGTGTGCACACATGGTATAATGGACATATCCTCCTATATAATAATTCGCTAAATCGTGTGTAACGCCGCGACATGCGCAGTACACACTGCTGCGTGTGCTGCAGTCATGCACAGCAGAGACTGCCCGCTCCGCAGCTGATACAGAGCTGGGCGCTCTGAAGGAGCGTCCAGCTCTGTATCAGTCGTGGCGCGGGCAGTCTCTACTGCACGTGACTGCCCCGCGACCGGTTGGCAGTGTCACGGTGGCCCGTGTAACGGGCTGTTCAACTAGTATATATATATTATAGGAATATGCGCACATATAAGAATATATATATATTTACATATTTTTTATTTTAGATTTTTTTTTATTGATGTATTGTTATTAATATATATTGACTATATGTGATGCACCTTTCTGAGAGAAGAGGGTCCTTGCACTACTCTCTATAAGCTCAAGTAGGATGGATTGGAAAGTTGGGGATTGATTTTTTTTACTGTTTTGTTATATAGTGCAACTTACTATTTCATTATATTATATAGTACAATATAACACAATATCACACTTGCGCATTTAGTACATGTCCCCCAACGATCTCAAGATATAATCTAGATGGCTGTCAGAGTGAAGGATGGACAAGAAACAGTTAGTAATAATCTGATCCCTACTGTAGAGATATATGCCTTCCACAACTGGAACGCATGACGTCACCTCCAGACAAGCAACATGAGTTTGCTGAGACGCAGGGGACATCAGAAGACAGAGACATGCGGATGAAGAGAACATGTACAAGGACAACTCTTTAAGAAAGGTATATAAACCCAACTTTTTAAGATATTTGAATTGTATTATTGATTTTGTAATAACTACTGTAACTTTGCTTTTTACAAGTAGCCCTTGAGAAAGTGTTTACTGGAATATGAAATGCGTTGGGTAGCTGTATTTGGATGATATTTTTATTACTCTTTATTACTTCTTATTCTTTAGTATTGGAATTTATATATATATATATATATATATATATATATATATATATATATATATATATATATATATATATATATATATATATATATATATATAATATATATATATTTTTTTTTTTTTTTTTTTTTTTTTTTTTTTTTTAATAAATATCATTGGAACCTCTGGAGAATTAGGAGATTTGGAGTCTGAAGATATATATTATCAGAAGGGTGATATTCAAAGGCTTAAACTTGTCTAAACCCGGTAAGCAGACTATTTATTAGGGGTCGCAAATAAGAAAATAAGCAGTTTGTGCTCTTAGAGGGTCCTGCGCCCTTCTCTTTCTTGTATCGTTCTACAGTTCTATGATTCACACACAATCCACTGGGGCAGCGGACCAAAGGAGCCTTCTGTGAGGATTTATGATTATACGTGACATCCCATAATTTTACCATTTGGAGATCTACAAAGACTCTGGAGAGATTTTCCAAATGAGATTGCTATCTCCACTCTGGTTTTTATAACCTTGAAATTGACAATACCATCAAAGGGACTATTAGAGGTGTATTTTATTCTGAAGCTTCTGGTTTCTATTAAGAACTTTTAATATAAATATATATATATATATATATATATATATATAATATACATATTGGATATACATGTCTATTGTTTGTTATTGTCTTCACCCATCTTGATTATTATAAAATCTATACAGGGCCTAAGCAAGGGAACTTAAAGGAACCTGGAGATTCCTGGAGATTCCTTTTTTGTGTATATACAAAGCAATGTGTTGCAGACCTAGCTAACATTCAAGGAGCTAAAATCTATGGTTACCGTGGAAATTTGTATTTGTCCACTTTATGTGGTTGGTTTACCCCAGAATTGCACATTGTTTCTTTTGTGCATAACGCCCTTTATGAATTGAAACTATGAGGGGACACATTTTTATAATGTGCAATTTCTATTATTCTAACTTATTTCTTAAGGTAGAACAAACTCTGCAGAGATGGACAAGAGGGCTACATCTTCTTGTTTGTAATGCTTTGTATATTTGAGGGTTTTATCCTTTTTACATGAGTAATGCATTTTTCTATATATATATATATATATATATATATTTTATTTTACTTTTTATTTTTTTTTTTTTTAACAACATTCCATATCATCAGTGTCCAAATTCTTTGATGTGAGGGGTCAGCAATGTTTACACACAAAATAAGCTCCACCCTCCCAGACACACATTAGTTCCATTGTTGACTCTGTTCACTATAATGTCCTGCATTAACCCTTCGAGTGCCAGAGTTGTACAGAATGCATTTGATTAGAATCAAGAATAAATATTACTCCCGCCACCACATATTTTCTTTTCTTGGCTCCTGGGAACTGTTAACTGCCTCTAGTCTACTTTTGCTAGACTCTGAAACTCATGTGACAAAAGAATTCTCATGAACCACACCACACACACAGAACAAAACAGATTGCAGATCAGTGGAACAGGCAAGGGAGAAAAGACAGGGCAGTGCATTGGTTCAGAGGAGGGGAACTGCAGTTCTGCTACATAATGCAAGCATATTACTATATATATATCCCTTTCAGTGCCAGAGGGGTACATAACACATTGTTTAACAATGTACTGCGTTCCCCTCTGGCATTGAAAGGGTTACACACACACATATATATATATATATATATGTGTGTATATATATAAAGAAACAAGAAAACAAAGTGTACATTTATATTAAGAAGGCTGTCTTGATAACAGAGGTTGTTATTCCCCTACCAATTGATGTTCCTTGCCCTCTGCTCTGAGGTATCAATGGGTCTTTATTAATTTTAGCTCTTTCTTAGCATGCATTGAACCAGCACAAATCCCATTCATTCTAATGAGATTTTATATTCATGGAAGTTCATGAATAGAAACATCATACTGTCCAACACTGCAACACACTTCTAGGGATTCTTTTACCCTGGGGAGCCACATCACAGAGTGTCACTAGTGGTCCATAGTGCCGTGTTGTACAACACCAGAAAAGACATCAACCACATCTATTACTACATTAAATCATATGTGTAATCCATATTATCACATGGGAATCTAATAAACTACTAACTTTTTAAAGATAAGCACATAAAACATTGGGTTGAAATTCAAATTTTAAACCTGTGTCAATAACAGGGACAGCAGAATGCAGTGACACAGAACCAAAACCACTAGTCGCAACTTTTTTACCGATAGCATTTGTTACCATTTAACAGTAAAATAAAGACACTAGGGCCTTGTTTCAATTCCCCCAGAAGTGAAAAAAACAAACAAACAGCTGATGGCATTTCTTCAAGTATGGTAAGCAATGCAATTACCTGTGCTATGAAGAAATACCAGTAAAATACCCTGCCTTGAGCGATAGTTTTGCTGAAATATGCTTACTCATAGATTACTTTAACTTATCGCAGCCCACCATCCTTATTGGAAACGGATCAATGGTTATCCATTCAAAGGAACCAATCAACTACTATTGTCAATTAGCCTGCCTTGCAACAAAGTTGCAAGGAAAGCAATTAACCCCTTCAGTTCATGTGAATACTGACTTCTAAATACAGTTACACTTAAAATCGGATCAACTTTCTCCCATATGGATGTCACATCTAAAACACTGACATACATACATTATAACTGGACATTAAGTGACATAATGTACATCAGCATTGTGCAAACATTGTACTTATTCTCACTCTATGTGATGTCTCTCAAAATTTTCTGTCCAAGAGAGAATGCACCTTTCTTGGATACATGCTATATACATGCTACCTTTATCTATGCTTTAGTTGCAGACAGTGCATTATGTTTATGGTAGGGTTTAAAGTATGGGTATGTATATCCCTATTAATAGAACCAATGCATGAAGGTGGATAAGATGTTCTGTGTATAGGTTTTGCTATAGATGGTGAGTCATAATTGTGGCTGATTTGATAATATGAGTTTGCACATTCACTCTAGTAGCACTGGTGTACATGAACTACTCTATTTGTATTGAGTATGATGCTGTGGATTGAGTATTGCTGAAATGATAATACACAGATGTTAAGGAATAAATGCAGGGTGTATGTGCAAACCTTTGGATGTACTTAAATGGAGAGTTATATTGTGGTGGTTATGTGGTTAATGTACACAATGTTGTATATGGTATTGCGCACCACATTGGCCCCAAATAATAATAACCCTAGCGTTAAATAATATTCCCCATATAAAACATCTTGTTAAGTTTGAGGTGCGTTCTCTCTTGGATAGAAAATTTTGTATGTGTGTCAGTGTTTTAGATGTCACATCCTTCTAGGAGAAAGTTGATCCGTTGAACTGTATTTATTTAGAAGTCAGTATTCACATGAACTGAAGGGGTTAATTGTTTTCCTTGCAACTTTTTTTGCGAGGCAGGCTAATTGACAATAGAAGTTGATTGGTTCCTTTGAATGGATAAACGTTGATCCATCTTCCATAAGGATGGTGGGTTGCAACACAATCACTCTCTCTGTTCATAACAGCTCATGTCCCAATTTCTGTATGCATTGTGCTATATATCACTATAGATGTTTATACATCAGTTACAGGCAGCCATATGCATTCCAAAAGTTTCATATGTATCCATTTTGTACTCTCAGGGCCATATATTATGCATTCCAATTCTATATAGTGGATGAATTAGTAGTTTAAACCACTGGCTGCTAGAAAGGTCTCCGAGATGTAAAATGGTACCACAGGGAAAAAAGAAAAAAATCCCCAAACTCTTTGAATACTAGAGATGAATCCAGTGAATTGCTTCACAATCTGTCAGTGACTTCTTTAGTATTCAACTGGTAAAAAGCCTCATTTAAATCAATGGGATTTATTTCTTTTACCATAGATATAGTTGGATTGCCACAGCATCGTTCCCTTTTTTTGTGTGCATGTGGCCCTTGGAAAATTCCTTTCTGCTGGGGTTATTTTTATAGCCAATGAAAGGCTGAGGAACATAGGATTTGTACTCTGACAGCTGGAGTGCAGCAAATAAATGTAAAAAACATATGCCTTATATTTACTTCCATATTGAGTTACCATTCCATAATGTTAAGTCCTGTGGACTTTTGTTATGTTCCATAGTGCAATCAGGATATTACAGTAGCCTGCACAAAAGATCTTTGGGATGAGAATAATGTTAAAGCACATTAAACTCCAGCCATTCTTTTCCTGCCAAAAATGTCTTCCACAATAAACTGATGAACCTATTAAGACTAAACCAATGTTTTGAAGGTTTTAACTCATTAAGTCCCAGAGAGGTACCTCTCTGGCACTCAACATTTTGTTAAAAGCTTCAAGTGTTAGAGGTATTATAATTTTTGTCAAGGGTTATGTGCAAGAATTCATATTATTAACCTTTTGACTGCTTGACTGGGGATCAATTCATGGCCTTGTAATGAATTGCTCAACCCTTTGGAAATCAAAGGGTTAAAAGCTGAGTAATTTCTTTCTGAGATGTGAGCCAGGACACATAACGCTTCACTTTCTTTTGCTCTGCATAATATCAGTAACTGATTTCTAGTGATTATCATGAATCAACCAACCCATTACAGGACTGGTGAAATAGTCATTTTAACATATGTAAGTGTTGATTACAATATTCCAGTTATCTATGTAGTCCAGCATTTTTCTTTTATTAAAAGTACCTCTTTTCTCCTTAAGCACCCCTCCTTGATTAAGGATAACCTTTATCTTTCTCCTTTTTCTTCCAGTGGGTGGAATTATTGATTGTTTTTATATAAAAGCTTGTAAATTTATGCAATGTGATTTACGGATCTTCATCTATAGAGAGGCAGTCTCTGCATTGGGGAAAAGTTCAAATTAACATTAGGACCTAGAATGTCTGTGCCTGGCCCTGACACCAAAGAAATAGCGGGGCTGGTGTACTAAGTGAACTGCAGCAACTCCAAACCAAACAAACATCAAAGTGAAGCACTGGAGACCTATCTAGCTTTCAAATGGTTAAAGCCCCATTTAAAGGGATAGTAATACTTCATTTTTTCATATAACTCTCATAGTTTAGGAACAATTGAATTTAAAAGGCATAGTAATGTTTCAAAATAAAAGCAGATCCTATTAATCTTTATAGTATTTGGGCCATGGGGAGTGTTATATCAATACTGTCAGAGTTGTGGTTCAAGAGTAATTGAATGATAAAATATCCCCCTCCCGCCACTATTATGGATGTAACACTGCTCAGCTCAGAGCAGCAAGGTGGTTTCCAGATGGCTTGCAGAGAGGTACAATCTTCAATGAAGATAAGGGAAAAACCTGAAACACCTGTCAAGGGGGCAGGGTTTTCATTGTTCTCACAGTAAGAAGATTGTCCCTTGCTGTGAGCTGTCTGGTCCCAGGACCAGATTCCGCATATGAGGGGAGGAGCCTTACACTGGGTAAAAGGGGCGGGAGAGGGATACTTTATAATTCGTTTACTCTTGAACTACAACTCTGACAGTATTGAAAATGAAGATTAATTGGAGCTGCTTTTATTTTGAAACATTAAAATCCCTTTAAAGTTTACCTCTCCTGTCCCTTTTATGCAAGTCACCGCTCAAGTTGTCAGACTTGGATTCTGGTCTGCGGACCAGATGGATAGTCTGTAGAGCCGAAATAGGAGTGGCTACCAAGGAAATCTTCACTATAATGATCTACAAAGTGGGCATGGTTTGAGGCAGTAGATCATTGTCATGAAGAATTCCTTGGTATCCACTCCTATTTCGACTCTCCAGACGATCTGCCCAGTTCACAGACCAGAGTCCAAGTCTGACAACTTGATCGGTGATGTGCATAAAAGGGGCGGGAGTGGTAAACTTAAAATGTAATTGCTTCTAAATTATGAATGATATGTGAAAAATACATAGATGGATTTATTTATTTATTTAATACATACAAAATTATTGTATTTATTGAAAAAATGAAGTATTACTATCTCTTTAAAACAATTTGAATTTGTCTCCTATGGTGCAGTTGGTTTACACATAATAGCGCCAATTCTTTTAGTACATCTGCTTCAAATAGTTAGTCAAGCAAGACTAGCCTATAGTGGATTTTTAGCATATACAGTTTTTGAAACCATTGTATCTGTTAAAGACCAAGAAAGGGATTCTTCTGAGTTGATTCTTCATCTGATCATTCATTTAGCAAAGCACTGGTACATAACTTTATCATTATTATTATTCTGATTCATTGCTTGCCAACATATTACACAGTGCTGTGCCAAACAGGGGTGAGACTATGCAATGTCATACAGAGTCTGATGACAACAAATAGTAGCAAGAGCCATGCTGGTGAAACATAAGAAACACAATGTAAAAGAGGAAAGTTGAGCCAGCTGTACAGTTAGACCCACAAGAAATTGATGGAGCTATGGAGTTTGGGAAAAGGCTTGTGTGAAAAGATGGGCTTGCAAGGGGTGTTTAAAGTGATAGTAATGTCTACTTAAAAGTGTTTGGTTGAATCTTCTTTATATTAAAACTAAGAGATTGCGCTATATTTAAGTACTTACTGTTGTGTAGTTCAAAAGTTATTCAAAGATAAACGATCCCCTACCTGCCCCTTTCTGGATACCTCCCATGGATTCTCTATTCATGTAATGTGACTAGACAGCTATAGCGAGTGACAAACTTCAGTAAGTATAAGTGAAATCCTGTCTCCCCTTGACAAAGGAGGGCAGGATTTCCCTTTGCTTACTGAAGTTTGTCCCTCACTGCAGCTATTCTGACCAGAAAGAGCTGCAGCAGTGACGTGAAAGAAAGGGGCGGAGGTAGATCTTTATCTCTGCATAACTTTTAAACTACACAAAAGTAATCTCTTAAATATAGTGCAATGTCTTAGTCTTATTATAAAGAAGACTTGACCAAATACTTTGAAGTACATATTACTAACCCTTTAAAACCAAGTTTGGTGAAAGTCTGATATGGAATGGTAGTGATTGCTGTAGCTGGAGTGTATTATTATTGAATGAAGGTAAACTTGACCACATCATATATACATCTTAATCCTAGCCTTCCCAACCAATTTCCCATACCCAAAGGCAGAAGCAAGATCCTTGAGCAACCAAAAATCATCTGTACTATCAGGAGATAGCTTTAGATATAGAAAGAAAATAGGTGTTACTCAAATGTAAAAGTTATATGTCAGACTCATTGTAATTCCTGGCTGATCACCAGGGGACTTCTATCTTCAGGAGGCATACACTTGGACTACCAACCATATATTCCAGGTATTCAGATAGGAACCAAATACACCCTGATGAAGTGGGAGAATGAAGGCTTTCCTGGGAGCTCACCAATATGATTGATTTTTACAGATATTAAGATCTAAAGATGGCTGTTACAAAAGTTAAGGTAAGAGAACTAAGGGGATGAATACTCTTTATTTCAAGCATCCTATCACTAGTTTTCTGTGGCCTTAAATGTTCCTCTCCACTGATGGTATGAGCCAAATCATATGAAAATCTTTCAACGAGTTCTTTTTGCTTTAATGCCTTTTAATTCTTGAACTCTGGATTAATCTTTCAATCACATATTAGTCTACTTAATCAAGCAGACATCAAACACACAGCAATAGGTCACAAGGTTTATTGGGAATATAGATAATCATCTAAATTATGCTCTTCAGAGTGATGGTCAGACAGCTCCAATAACAATAAAAAGCCACTTTCCTGGCTTTGATTGTGAATTGGCAAAGTTTATACATGTCTTTAGCCTTTCTTCTTCTTAATGTTTGGTCACATTGAGTGATTAGCAGAGGCAGCTGTATTAATGTTTCAGTCTTACAACTTGTCCAAGATAACATGAAAGGCGGCAGAGATCACAAATCAAACACAACACTTTCATCACTAAGGAATTATCTACCTTCTACTTAAGTGTATGTAACAGCTTTTGGTATTCTTGGAACACTCAGAGAATATTATTCACACAAAATATTGTTTGTCAATTATGTATTTCCCAGCGGCCATGGTGTAGTATTAAAGAAATTATCAAATATATTAAAGAATATTTACCGAACATGGGGCTGAGCAAATACAAAATGATTTAATTTAATTTTGCACAAACTATCTTCTAGCTTCTATTTCTTGCAGCGTGGGTCTCATGCACAAAGGATACATGGAGAAATTTGGGAGCAAACCAACTGCACTATAGGGGACAAATAAAAATGTCCATGGATTTAAAAGGGATTTTTAATCGCTTGAATTATATAGAGGTCTCTAGCAATGTGAAGTAATACGTTGGAGACCTCTCTAGCAGGGTTAAGGAGTTAAAACATCAATTTAAAGTGGAACTATCACTACTATATAAATGCCCCCCAATTACATTTTCCTATAGCGGTAAGCACTGAAATCCTTTTATATTCCTTATTAAGTGCTGGCATTATTCAAAAATCTAAGTTCTTGGGAGACTCAATGCCAGACGACAGCATAGACATCTTGCCGGAGAGTGATCTGTGCGCCTGCACTCTCCGTCCCTATCTCCTCACTGATTGGCAAGTAACCTGAGGGGGAGTTGCATTGTACCATATAGTACAAAGAGGGAAGGACAGAACAGGCACACAGATCCCCCTTCAGCAAGATATCTGGTGGTGAGTCTCCTAAGAACTTAGATTTCAAAATAATGCCAGCACTTAATATTGTATAATAATTTGCTAGGATGTTTGTCAGAAGCCGTCTGACTGCATGCTTTCGGCAGTCTCTACTGCGTAGGATTGCATCACGTGAGTGAGGAGTGTGAGTGAAGCGACGCAAGACTGCATTGCGTATAGCAGTGAGGTAGCGACCGCTTAACCCTTTGAGTGTTGCGTACCCCTCTGGCACTCAAAGGGTTCTGGACCTTGGCCCGTGTAAATGGGCTTTAACACTAGTAAGGATTATAAAAGGATATCAATGCTTACTGCTATAGTAAATATTAATTAGGGGGCACTTATACATCAGTGATAGTTCTGCTTTAAATAAATGGAAATATATCTTTTCTTACTGGACCCACCAAATGCTCCCCCCCCCGAATCGACAATACAACTCTCTCATCCATTCTCTAGTCCTAGTCAACCTAGTCAAATCACTAATGCCGAGTAATTGGAAATCAACTTCACTTCCTACTATACACAACTGGTTTACCGCTGTCGACTCCTGGTTACTCTTGGAACGCTGTCATGCTATCGCCACACATTCCCTTTCCCTCTTTGAAGATACTTGGTTCTGCTGGTATAATTACATATCCTCCCTTCAAGCAACACATACCGCCTCTCCCTGATACTGTTCATGGGGATGTCCATTGGCAACTCATAACTCCCCACTTACTTCTTTTAGCTGACCGATTTATTCTTCGATTGCTGCCTATTGCTGGTGAGACCTGCCCCCCCACCTCCTTTCCCCCTCCCCATCCCTACCTTTCTGACTCTTTCCTTCACCTCTCCTCCATCTTCTTCTCTCCTATATTTTCTCACCAACACTTCACACATCTATTCCTTTTCCTTCCTCTCAAATCGGGCATACATCATATTCAACACTTAGCACTCCACATGCATACGCCACATATGAATGTCTTCTTTGCTTCTTATTGGAAATACTTATTCTGTATTCTCCCGTTTAATGCCTGATTGTTTCAGTCTAACATATGTAATGCCTCTTATCTCTCAATAAAATGTTGAAATAAATAAATAAATGGAAATATAAGACACTTTTTATCCCCTGTATTGAGTTGGTTTGCCCTGGAATTGCCCTACTTATCATTTGTGCATAAGACCCTGTATTGTGTACTACACTTTGGGGGCAGGTATTACCAGCTTTTCCTGTATCACTTCCTTCACATTCTCATTGCCAACAGTACATAAGGATCCCTCCTGTTCTTCTTGTCTCATCTAATGTGAATTTTGAAGTTCTACATTTATCTGGAGCATATTACTGTAGTTGATAAGGGGCTTATTTTTTCTTCTGTCTGTGCCAGTGAAGCGTTTCCTCTTAACCCTTTTGGAGCTGAATGCTAGGAGGTGGCTACACCTCTTCCTTACAGCTGACACTGTTGCATCATTACCTGAAATCTACTCAGCAGTAGGATCTGAATTGTGGAGTGTGTAAATATTTATTGTGTACATGTGTGCAATGGTCTTCTCTCTATAATATTATTTGTCGGGATGCTCAGGGGTTTGCATTTCCTCCTTACAGGAATTTATACAGGTTCCTTTCTATGTTTTGCCTTTCTGCTGAAAATCTCATAGGGAAGAGAGACAAGATAAACATACCAGTGGGACTTAAAGCCTGGTGCATAACCTTCCAGTGCCATGATCCTCTCCATGCGGCAAAAAGTCCTACACATCCCTGCTAACTTTATTACTCTGTACTCACAATGCTAGGAAGGCTCAAGGGAGAAAAAGAGTACATTATCACCTCAGCATAGGGTAAGACACATATTTAGCCTCCAGTCAGCACTGCTGTCATTAGCCAACATGTACTGCTCAGTCTATTGTGTATCTCCTCAAACCTGAGGTCTTACTATAGGTTATTTTGCAGTGTCAGTGAGTATGATTCTTAGTGAAAACAACAAACAGCAATTCTGGGGCATACTTATTTCACCTCAGGAGGCAAATAAAAATGCACATTGATTTAAATGGAGCTTTTAATCCCCTATATGCTAGAGAGGTCTCTAGTGCACTTTGTAGTGCTGTGAAGAATTTGCTAGCATTGAAGGAGCTAAATGCTACATTTAAATCAACAGGAAATGAAGACTTTGTGTCTTGTATGATATAGCTGGTTTGTTTGAATTCTTCTTATTAACCTTTGAGTGCCAGAGAAGTATCAATGCATTGATCTGGAATGGTGCCCATCTCTGGTCCTCACACTGAGTCCACTACAAATAAGACAGTATTAGGTTAGTTTAGAAACATAAAATGTATAGTTTAACACTTGATGCTAGAAATGTATCGAACACATTTCCTTGTGGCTTGGTCTGGCATTAGGGTGCCCTAGCTGTCAGTTTGTGTTAAATTCAGTTCAGCTGTGCAGTGAGATGACTTTGCAGTAAGTCTACAGTTAAGCAGTCTCATAAGCTCTCTCACATAGTTGAGAGGGCGATGACACATTTCACTTTGCATCTTCAACATTGCAGACTGCTGCACTTGATCCATAAAATAGGGTATCAGGATTTTAATGCTTAGCTTTGTTATCTTGGAAATGTATCAAAGTATATCACATGGAGACAATGTTGATTCAGATGTAAACACCATATTTCTTAAGCTTCAGACATATGTTTCATCTGTTTAACTTTGCCTATTTGTCATCAGTGTTGCTTGAAACAATTTTTAAAACCTTTCTCAAATGGGCAATTCAGCAGGAAACTACAAAAAAATAAACATGGGCTATTTACACAAAGAATAAGTGAATCAATTTTGTGGCAAACCAACTGCAACCTAAAGGACACCAGGAGTATTGTTAGGTTCTGATCATGGGAATAAAACCCCAGGTCTCATACTTAAAGCTAAGCTAGTAATAGTGCATATGGGCTGCACTGTGCACTAAAATGCATTAGGTTAGCCCATGTCCTCTGTCTTTTGGGAGCATAGTAACTCCACTGTGGGACACCAAAATAACTTAATTGATTTAAATGAGTCTTAATGCCTCTATAGCAATCAAGGGATTAAAGCCCCATTTATGTGTCTCTAACAGGGTTGGTAACTACAGAGGGTACAACTGACCCCAGTCGTGCCCAGGGTCCAACAAGGTCTAGTAATGCCTCTGTGAAAGTATTTTTTTTGTACCAGGGCCCTCCTATAACTATATATGCCAATGGGCCCTAAGTTACAGCTGATTCTCCTCAGAATGTATCTACTTTGTGCATATTACCCTTCATTGTAATTTCTAGGAAGACTACTATAGCAGACTGGATAGAATCAAATGTCTAAATAAGAACAAGCCAAAAACATTGATACAAAGATAAATCAAATTCTTGAGCTATATTGATCTTGAAGAGAGAACAGATGGTGATACCTTTTCAATGGACCAACTTAATAGAACTTCATAATGTAGAGAGCTTTCAAAACACTATAAAATACATCAATGCACACAGAGCACATCCGGTGCCTTCAATTACCATCACACCAATTGACTAAGTCAGCTTACAGAACAAGCAGGCTTGAGGAGCGGTTTTTGTTACAGTGGAATATATCCAGATAGTACAACATCTTATGGATCGGCATAATGAATACATCCTTCCATTTGCATAGCCTTCATTGACTATGGACATGTCTTATCAAACATGTCTTACAAAAACCAAACAATAATTGATGCCCTGATCATATAAGGAATAGATAAAGCTTACATGAATATCCTCCAAATAATATATGAAAATTCAACTGCATCGATACAGGTCAACAATAATAAAGTCCAGATCAACAAAGAAAAAAGCCTCCAACAAGGAGACAAAATATCTCCCAAATTATTTTCTGCTTGTTTAGAAGTAATTTTCTGCAAACTAAATTGGGACATAAAGGGACATAAGATTAACTTAGACTACCTACATCACTTACATTTTGCAGACATCAAACTCTTTGCCATTTAGTCCTGAACAACTGTAAGAACACATTGAAGAGCTAAAACAGGAAAGCAAAAATATTGGTCTGAAGATGAATAACAAAATGCAAGTTATGGTTAACAAATTTACCATACCAAGGAAAATCACAGTAGATGGGCAAGAACTAAAAGAACCTGACAAATATGTTTACCTTGAAGAGGAAATTTCAACAGATGGAAACACCATGATGGAAATTGAGTGACAATTAAATTGGGATTGCAAGCAGTTGAAAAACTTAATAATACTGTCTTTAAGACATATTTGCTATTCTGCTTCAAGCAAAAGCTTTTGAACAATGTGTCCTCCCAATTCTAGACATATAGAAACTTAAGGTTACACAGAGCAGTATGGAGCATTGAATTCTACACATAACAAAAAGGGACTGAAAATGTGTCAAAGGTCTATGACGTCACTGAAAGAGTAATGCTTCAGAAATGGAAATGGGCAACCCACATAGCAAGAAGACCTGCCGATATATGGACCAAACAAATTTAGGAATGGATTCCACTGAAACTAAACACCCAAGAAGAACACGAAAGACGAGATGGGTAGATTAAATTACTACGTTTGTTTGTACACAGTGACAACAAAAGGCACAGAACTGAAGTTGTTAGAGGCTTGCTGAGGAGGCCTTCATGTTGCAGTGGATCGACAATGGCTGCTGCTGATATAATAGGATTTTAGTCTTACCTGTTAAATCCTTTTCACTTAGTCCATACAGGTTACTGGTACAATGGGAGGCGATCCGCCCCTTTAAGTAGACAGGAACATTCATCAAAGTGTATGCAGGGGGTGGAGCCTCCCCTCCCTCTTAAGCTGCCTTCAGCCAGAACAAGCCAGATTGATTTGAGACACTAAAACTGACCAGAGGTAAGAAGGAAAAGGAAGACTCCTGTGAGCATGCCCCGAAGGTCTCCCACTGAATGCCACAGGAGAGCCAAGTATGGTCCCTTGACAGGGTGGGAGACCAGTAACCTGTATGGACTAAGTGAAAAGGATTTAACAGGTAAGACTAAAATCCTATTTTCACTGTCTTCCAATACAGGTTACTGGTACAATGGGATGTACAAACATTGAGCTTTCCCAGAGGCGGGAAGTAAGGCAAGGACCAAGCGCAAGGCCCAAAGGTCACCAGAACTGCTATGAACCAATTAATCATAGAGCCCAAAAACAGAAGTGTCAACGGACACCAACCAGGGGTAACAACGAACCCCCAAACTATCACAGCACACTGAACTAGAGCCAACAGGGCTCAACAGCAAAGAAGCACTAAGAACCACAGAGTAGAAGATCCTAAACAGGCAAGACTGCCTCCAGGACCTTCCTCCCAAAGCTGGCATCAGCCGAGGCCAGTACATCTACATGATAGTGCTTCGTGAATGTGTGCACAGAGGACCAAGTGGCCGCCCGGCACAGTTGATCAGCAGACGCCTGATTCTTATAGGCCCAAGAGGCCCAAATTGATCTGGTGGAATGAGCAGTAACCCTGAAGGGAACGTGCCTATTCCGCAGCTTGTAGGCTTCACGAATGGTAGATTTTATCCAAGATGCAATAGTCACCTTGGATGCCGGTCTCCCTGCCCTAGGACCCTCAGGAATGACGAACAGGGCGTCAGACTTCCTGATAGACTCAGTGCGATGAACGTAAAGTTTAAGACAACGCACAACATCCAACAAATGGAAATCTCTCTCCTTGTCAGAGGAAGGGTTAGGACAGAAAGAGGGCACCACAATCTCCTGATTGATGTGAAACTCTGAAACAACCTTGGGTAAAAACTCCTTGGAAGTGCGGAGCACGGCCTTATCCTTGTGGAACACCAAGTAAGGAGGTTTACAAGACAGAGCTTGTAACTTTGCTACCCGGCGAACTGAGACAATAGCCAAGAGAAAGGCCATTTTACAGGTCAAGAAACGTAAAGGAATACAAGCCAAGGATTCAAACGGGGGTCTCTGGAGAACCCCCAGCACCAAATTGAGGTCCCACTGGGGAGCTGGACTCTTGAAGGCAGGCCGAACATGAGCCACACCCGGAAAGAAAACTTTAACATCAGGAAGAATAGCAATGCGTTCCTGGAAAAATACAGACAGAGCAGAAGTCTGAACTTTGAGAGAACTCAGGCTGAGTCCCTTTTCAACCCCATCCTGCAAAAAGGCCAGGACCGTGGGAAGATGGAAATCAAGTGATAGATCCTTATCAGCACACCATGCAACAAAAATTGACCATATGCAATGATAAATCTTGGAAGACACAGGCTTGCGAGCTCTAAGCATCGTAGACACTACTGAAGAGGAAAACCCTTTCTTCTTCAAAATTGAGGATTCAACCTCCAAGCCGTCAAATGGAGATGTTGAACATCCTCCTTCCACAGATATCCTTGAAGGAGTAGATCTGGACGGGCAGGAAGCGGGAAGGGATCTGCCACTGACATGGTTAGCAGTTTCGGATACCAGGAATGACGAGGCCAATTCGGGGTGATTAAGATGACAGGACAACCCTCCATCTTCAGCTTCTGGATGACTCTGATCTGCAGAGGAAGAGGAGGGAAGATGTACGCTAGGGAGAACTCCAAAGGGATTGACAAGGCGTCCACTGCTAGAGCAAGAGGGTCCCTCCACCGAGAGCAAAACACTGGCACCTTCCTGTTCTGTCTGGTAGCCATCAGATCCACTACAGGTACCCCCCACATCTGGGTTAGAAGGTGAAACACCTCTGGATGAAGTGCCCAGTCTCCGCTGTCGACTGTATGATGACTGAGAAAGTCTGCCATGACGTTGTCTATGCCTGGAATGTGTACTGCTGAAATGACGGGCACATGAGCTTCTGCCCAAGATAAGATGGCCTTGACCTCTAACCAAGCGGTGAGACTTCTTGTGCCGTCTTGTCTGTTTATGTAGGCCACTGCGGTGGCGTTGTTGGACTCCACTCTGACTGGACAATCCTCCAGCTGAGATTCCCAGTGTCTCAGGGAAAGAAAGATGGCAAAGTTCCAGAACATTGATGGAGAGGAGAGATTCTTCCAATCCCCATTTCCCCTGAGCACTGAAACGACCCAACACTGCCCCCCAACCCCGGAGGCTGGCATCCGTCGTGACTGTGGTCCAATAGGGAACCTGAAAGGACCTCCCTTTCAGGAGATGAGACAGGTCCAACCACCATTCCAAGCTCAACTCGACATGAGGAGGCAGAGAGACTGACAGATGCTGATGATCTGGATGATTCTTGCACGTCTGAATCACAAACCTCTGAAGTTCCCTGGTGTGTGTCATAGCAAATGGCACTGCCTCTATCGTGGAAAAGAATTTCCCCACCAGAGAAGTCAACTTCGGCACTGGAACCCTTTCGAGCTCCAGGATCTTGGATACACGGAGAGCAATCTGATGAGCCACTTCCTCCGGTAAAAACACCATGCACTGCTGAGTGTCGAACAGGAGAACCAAGAAGAGGATCTGTTGAGATGGGACCAAGTCTGACTTGTCCAGAGTCACAATGCAGCCGTGGCGATTGAGTGTCTGGATGCACAGCTGAACCTGCTGGTGAAGGATCTCCGCAGATGAAGCTTTCAGGAGCAGATCGTCCATGTAGGGAGTCACCCTGACACCATTTCGAGGGAGCACAGCTATCAAAGCTCCCAGTACTCTCTGAAAAACCTGAGGAGCTGAAGTCAGTCCAAAGGGAAGAGCTGAAAACTGAAAGTGGCCTTTGTGACAGGCAAACCTGAGATACCGTCTGCTCTCTGGATGAATAGGGATGTGAAGATATCCATCCTGAAGGTCCAGGGAGGCAAGGAACTCCCCTGGAGACATTGCGGCTATCACAGAACGCAGAGATTCTTGACGATAGTGGGAACTCACAACAAAGGAATTGAGATTCTTGAGGTCCAAAATAGGACGAGCACCTCCGTCCTTTTTGGCCACAACGAACAGGTTGGAATAGAATCCTGAACCTGTGTCCTCTGATGGGACCAATTCCAGGACCTCTTTGTCCAAAAGATCCTGAATAGAGTCGTCGAACAGACGTCTTTTTGTAGGCTCCTGAGAAGGACGAGTAAAATGGAACCGAAAAGGAGGAAGGGAAGAGAAAGGGATCCTGTATCCCTCTGATACCACCTGAATAACCCAAGGGTCCGCCACTGACTCCTCCCAAATCCGGCGAAAAATGTGGAGACGTCCACCTACAGCCGGATGTGGACCCGGGTTCGGTGAGTCATGCCGAAGCAGTCTTGGAGGTCTTGGCCTTGGGGGCAACTTTGGGCTTCCAGGACTGTTTGGGCTTGGAGGAGGAGCACGCAGAGGACGGACCCGCCTGGGACGCAGAGCGTGTCTCAGTTTGGAAGGAACGAAAGGACCGATTGAGTTTGGCTGGAAACTTCTTTTTAAAGAATGATGGTAGAAGAGTACTTTTACCACCAGTAGCCTCACTAATCATCTCCTTAAGTTCAGATCCAAACAGTGAGGTCCCTTGGAAGGGTAATGAAAGCAAGGCTTTCTTAGAAGCGGTGTCAGCAGACCAAATTTTCAGCCAAAGAGCACGTCTAGCCACCACAGAGGAAGTGGAGGCTCTCGCCATCATGCGCACAGCATCAAAAGCAGCGTCAGAAACATAATTTTGAGCTTCTGATATGTTAGCAAGAAGCTGTAGTTGCTCAGACACTGGCGCATCCTGGCGAACCGCCTCAGTCAGCTGTTCAGTCCAAGCCGCAATAGCCCGGTTAACCCACGCCACTGCAAAGGTTGGACGCATGGCAGTGCCAATAGAGGCAAAAATAGATTTAAGACAAGTTTCTAACTTTTTGTCCGTCCAATCCTGCAGGGCAGAAGCATCAGATACAGCTAAGGCAGTAGATTTAGATAACCTAGAAACTGGAGCATCCACTTTAGGAGGATGAACCCATTTTGCCAGTTCAGCCTCAGGAAAAGGGTAAAGTTTAGCAAACTTTTTGGACACAGAAGAGGATTTCTCAGGATTCCTCCACGCATCAGAGACTAAACGAGCAAGAGTAGGATTAGCAGGAAAACATACAACAGCTTTAGACGGTTTTTGAAAAACGTCAGTTGGATCATGAGTGGATTCCTGAGTCAAAGGAAGGTTGAGCGTGGTTAGCATAGCTCTGATCAAACCCTCAGCAGAGATTTCAGGGTCACATTCAAAAGGGTCACCAATAGACCTGGTAGACTCAATAACAGTGCCTTCCTCAGCATCAGAATCCTGTAATAGTTCTTCCTCAGAAGAATCAGACATATCAGGAGCCCCCTGTGGCTTGGGCAGGGAGGTCCTGACTGTGGAACGGGTTTGCCAAACGTGAAGAGCCCCCTGAACCTTAGAGGGAAAGAGCTGAAGAGTGGATCTGAGATCCCTAGTGGCAGCCTTAAACTCTTTCACCCAAGTTGGCTCAATGGTGTGACTGGAAAGCCCTGGGTTGCTGTCATGGCTTTCTGCACATTTTGGGCATAAATGACCAGAAAATTCTCTAGGCAGCCCAGAGTGACAAGAGGAGCAAAACGCAATGGGGGAAACTGACACCCCAGCCTCCTTAGTCTTGGGTCTAGCCCCTGACTCCAGTGGAGTAGACATGCTCACAGCGTCAGATATACTCCACTGACAAGAATCACCCAATTGAAGTGTGAAAGATTAAAAATTCACCCCAGAAATGCTTAAATTTAAACTTATCTGGCAAGCGAAGGGTTAATCTGCGGAGGAGAGAGAGAAGGCTCGGTCCCTGCGTAGTATACTCGCTGAGAATAACTCACAAAATGGCTGCCGCGACGGTAGCCAATCAGAAAACGAGCGCGAAACCAGCGCTCATGGGAAACTTAGTTTTTCTCAGAAGTACCCCAAAACAGTGCCCGAAGCCCCCCTAGACCCCCAACACACCGAATCATGTAACCGGATGATAGAGCAAGGGAAGACCAACAAAATGAGCCCACTCTGAAGTCGCTGTGACAAGCGGTTCCAGAGATACGTCCCACACTGTGTAAACCCATAGAGAGTAAAGGAGCAATGGCGTCTATGCGGGAAAAGCGCGCTTAAAGGTGCGGAACATTAACTTTTAATAAATTTACCCTGACAGAAAAAAGTTACCAAACACACACAAAACACATGTAAAACATGATAAAACAATATCCCAATGAGAGAAATAGCAGGGAAAAGGTTAAAACCCCCATAAACTGCTCCAAAACCCAGGGAATACACAGACATTGCATAAATACAAGCAATATGAAGAAAAACACCCTATGAGTGCTGGAGTGCATAATGAGAACTCCCAAATACAAGCCCAATGAAGGGACACTGTGGGACAAGTGGACCTTCAGCACTCAAAGGGTGGCTCACCTTTCTGCAGGACTTCTGTCTTCAGGTAACCATGTTAAAAGGGAATTAACCAGAGGAAAATTCCCCAGCAGGGAAGCTACTTGACTCAAGTTGTTCCCTCTTCAGGGCATAAGGTCCACCAGAAAATCCCTGGAAGCTGCACTAGCCACTTTGGAGAGGGCAATTGTCAGCCATGGTCACCCGCCTAATGGTGGTATTCCATATTTGAAGAAAACAATAAAAAAACTAAAGTTGATTGAGAGATGTTCTCCACCTGGTGTGCACAGCACGCAGGAACAAATCAATCTGGCTTGTTCTGGCTGAAGGCAGCTTAAGAGGGAGGAGAGGCTCCACCCCCTGCATACACTTTGATGAATGTCCCTGCCTACTTAAAGGGGCGGATCGCCTCCCATTGTACCAGTAACCTGTATTGGACGACAGTGAAATATATATATATATATATATATATATATATATATATACACATATATACACATACACACAAAGACATATAAACACCCATATACATACTGTACATACATCGTGTGGCAAACGTATCCCAGTAGGAACAGAATCAAACATGAAATGTCTGGTACTCCAGCCTTGTTTCACTGTCCAGTGTTAGCCACAGAATTACACATGCTTTTTTGATACCCCAAACCTGTTCCAACAGTGGTACCAGAACCACATATACACTGTCTGACACCTCAGCCTTGGTGCATTGTCCCACTAGTAGCCCCAAGACCCCCCATGCACTCTGTGACACCCCAGCTTTGTTCCACTGGCCACTGATAGCCAAAGAACTACACAAACATTGTCTGCTACCCCAGCTATGCAGGACACTATTGGAAACTCCTGCCTTGTGCCACTGTCCACTGTTAGTAACAAAATCAAACATACAATGTGTGACACCCCCAGTAACGGTTTGGAATGGTAACTGGTATAGACCTTGTCAGGTGGTAAAACAGTTTGTTACATTTGAAGATGTTGACACTACGTTTTAAACTGTGGGATGCTTCATGGCATGCCTAAGCTACAACAATGTCAAGAATATCATCAACTGGCAAACTGATTATCAAACTGCATCAGGTCAGACTGTCCATGTGAGCCATTGCTATAAGTGTTGGTTATGATTCTGAAACTGTGCAATAATGTTGATCCCAATTGGTTTGAGAACACCAAAGCAATTGCTGGCCAGGGACTGGCTCTCATCTCTAAAACACAGCTAGTGACGATCAACTCTGGAAAATAGCACTGTACAACCCCTTTGCACAGCAAAGAACAGTCCAGTTTGACCTTACAAGACCCACTGATTGAGCTGTGTTAACTCAAACCATTTGACATTGCTTGCACAATATCTGTCTTTGGGCAAGACACCCATGACAAGGACAAGCATTACTGCCATCACAGAGGGCCCATCAGCGAGAACAGTGGGAAGCTCTGTTCTTCATTGATGACTCCCAATATTGCCTAGGATATCAAGATGGCTGAATAGTTTCTTGAGATGTGGCATTAAGCAAAAAGAGGATGCATTCATCATGGATTGCCACCATGGTCCACCTCCAGCTATAGGGGTATAAGGCACAGTAGATAAACACCTCTAGTTCCCCTTCATGGTGAGCTCACAGCCAGTCAATTCATAGATATTATTGTAAAACCCTTTATAAGACCATATATCCAAAGTGTTATTAAAATTCGACTGCAGCAGGATAGTACCTGTACCTGTCACCATGGGCAGCATCCTTGGGTTCAACACACGTCAATGTTTGTTCTTTTTTAAAGAAGCAGTACACTTTTTTATGAAAAAGATATATATTATAGGGCTTTTGCTGCTGAGTAAAACAACTACTCCTACTATATGGAGATTTTTCATTGAAACATTATTACAACGCAAATGTACTTTTTAGAATCAATCAGTTAGTAACACAATCAACTGAGTGGACCCTTTGACTCAAGCTTTCTTATAGAGCATAGCTCACATAGGGGGTGATGCATTAAAGTCAATCTTATGGTGAAGTGTGTCTGGAGATCTGAGGAAATCACTTCCCCATGGAGAATATGACACACTTAGCCATAAATATTTAAGGATGCAAGGGAGGTGGAAGAGACTGTGATCATTAGCATAGCATTCTGTCATTATTGTGCCAATATGTTATGGAGGGCCGGGGAGATGGGATGAAGACAAACTTCAGCACCAAGAACAGAAGCAGATCTCACTCAACACTTTGAATTCCCATGGAGTAAGCAACACATTTCATAGCAATGTATTGATTGCTCCTCTGGCAATCAAAAGGTTAAACACGTGAGTCAACATTATAATAAAAAATTAAAAAACAATGGCACAGATAGGGGGCTGGAAGTAAAATGTTTCACTCTCAGTCCTGCTGTGCACATAAAGTATATGGCCAAAATAATATAATGAGAGCTGATATGATATGAGCTGATATGACTTCTCCAAGCAATGCTGCTTGGCAAACACTGCTTGGTGAAGTCATATCCACTCATATTGCCAGACACACACAGACACACTACACAACACCAGCTGTGGAACTCAAGAATAGCTCAGAGAGCAGTGGGTCTGGCTATGTCGTGGTATGTGAGTACAATGTCTTCTTACTCAGGGTTTTAAAATTCAAGCGTCAAAAGTCCCATTTAACTGAACAGGAATTTGGAGAATAATGGTACAAATGGTTTGCACCAAATTAGTTCCTGTTCTTCTTAGTACATTAGCCACAATGGGCCTTATGTTTAAAAGAAAAAAATAGGAATTCTGGGAAAAAACAGTTGCACCATAGAGAGAAAATATCATATATTCCCATTGATTCAAATGGAAATTTTAACCCATTGAATACTAGATATGTCACCAATGCATTGTTTTGCAATGTGTTAGAGACCTATCCAGCTTCCAAAAGGTTAAGATCACCATTTAAATTGATGGAGATCTTTAGTTCTCCCCTATAGTGCAGTTGGTTTGTCCCAAAATTCCTCCACTTATTATTTTAAGATAAGGTCCAATGTGTTGTTCATCCCTCTGGCAGTGAAAATTAATTGCAAAGGTGGCTTTATGATATAATTTGCAGTGGTGTGTTTGTCAGCGTTAATAAAGTTCATTAACTTCCCCACATCTGGACTTAGGTTTTTTTAGTCAAGGAGGAAATATGACAGAAAATGTACAGTATGAGGGCAATCATTCTTTTACCCTCCACACCCACATCTCTAGGAGCCACACACTTCCTACATGAATAGCCTTGAACTTAATCCAGGATTAATCAAATGCATGAGAATTGTTAGAAGGTTAGAACCAACGTCCCTGGATGTGTCTCAGTATTGTAACCTTCAACATGGTATCAACTTGCACTGAAACCTGAATATCCTAATGGGATTAAACATAAAAGAAAGTTAGAAAAAATTGTAGGATTAGAAATTTAACTAAAGCCTACTGTGAGAAAGGCCACATTGCTGTCACTGACCTTTTCCACCAAAAGTATGATACCAGTTGAGCCCATTTGAGTGTCAGGAGGGACCCCTCCCATTCATTTACCCTTTATGCTGCTGTAACAGGTGTCACATAAAGAGTAAATGTAGAATATTTTGATAGATATGTGAAAACGAGGCTGATGCACTAAGAATTTAAGTGAATCTGGGGCATAGGACATAGGGGACAACTAAAACTTCAGTTGAGGTAAATAGGACTTTTAACCCCTTTAACCTTTTCAGTGCTAGAGGGGTATCCAACACATTGATCTGCAATACACTGCATAGCATTTAAGGGAATATAATGCTCATTTAAATCAAAAGGGAAGTTTATTGGTCCCCTATGGTCCAGTTTGTTTTCTCCAGACTTTCTCCTGTCCAACTTAGTTCGCCTTACCCTCATTGTCTACATGAATTTTCTAACACAGTATCAAGGGTATCAAAGCAAGGATATTACTAGGCAGGCAGCGATTGAGAGTATTGACACACCCACCCAACACTCTCTGCCATTAAACATTCTCTTGTCATTTGAATGCTATTGAAAGTATGAACCTGCTCATTTCAACATGGTATATAATAAAGTGTGTTCTACACCTCATCAGAAAAATTACACCTTAAGGTAGAGTCCACATCATGCTACAGTATGAGAACATACCTCTTGAGATCAACTCTGTATGCATTTGACAAAGTTTAAACCCCTATAGCCAAATTCAGGAAGTTAGAGTTGCAATTCTGGTGCAAACCAAACCAAATTATGAAGGAATTCTTTGGATACCTCCCTAGCATTCAAAGGGTTGAAAGCCACATTTAAATAAATTAGACTTTGGGAATATTTATTTGTCCCCTGTGGTTCAGTTAGCTTGTCCCAGAAGTGCTCCTCTTTAGCTTTCTACTCTTCCTAATGCTATATAGAAGTTTAGTTTTCAAAATTATAGGTATGTATGTACAGTTGTGTTCAAAAGTTTGCATACCATGGCCGAAATTGTGAAATTCTGGCATTGATTTTGAAAAAATAAGTGATCATGAAAAGGATAGTGATCATATGAATCCATTTATTATCACATAGTTGTTTGGCTCATAACAAAAACAGAAATCACCCATATGGCCCTGATCAAAAGTTTACATACCCTTGAATGTTTGGCCATGTTACAAACACACAAGGTGACACACACAGTTAAAGATTAATTTCCCACACATGTGGTTTTTTAAATTTCAATTAGTGTCTGTATATAAATAGTCCATGAGTTTGTTAGCTCTCACGTGGATGCACTGAGCAGGCTAGATACTGAGCCATGGGGAGCAAAAGATAACTGTCAAAAGACCTGTGTAACAAGGTATTGGAACTTTATAAAGGTGGAAAAGGATATAGAAAGATATCCAAAGCCTTGAAAATGCCAGTCAGTACTGTTCAATCACTTATTAAGAAGTGGAAAATTCAGAGATCTCTTGATACCAAGCAAAGGTCAGGTAGACCAAGAAAGATTTCAGCCACAACTGCCAGAAGAATTGTTCCGGATACAAAGAAAAACCCACAGGTAACCTCAGGAGAAATACAGGTTGCTCTGGAAAAAGACGGTGTAGTTGTTTCAAGGAGCATAATAAGGCGATACTTGAACAAAAATGAGCTGCTTGGTCAAGCTGCCAGAAAGAAGCCTTTACTACACCAGTGCCACAAAAAAGCCGGTTACAATATGCATGACAACACCTTGACACACCTCACAGCTTCTGGCACACTGTAATTTGGAGTGACAAGACCAAAATAGAGGTTCATGGCCACAACCATAAGCGCTATGTTTGGAGAGGGGTCAACAAGGCGTATAGCGAAAATAATGTTTGGGGGTGTGTGAGCTCTAAAGGCACAGGGAATCTTGTGAAAACTGATGGTAAGATGAATGCAGTATGTTATCAGAAAATACTGGCAGACAATTTGCATTCTTCTGCACGAAAGCTGTGCATGGGACACTCTTGGACTTTCCAGTACAACAATAACCCTAGGCACAAGGCCAAGTTAACCCTCAAGTGGTTGCAGCAGAAAAAAGGTGAAGGTTCTGGAGTGGCCATCACAGTCTCCTGACAATTAAGCAATTAAGCTAGCTAAAATAGAAAATGAGAGAAACATTGCAAATGAGAGCAAGAAAAACCCTAAACAATTCTACAAGTATATTAATAACAAAAAGGTTAAGGTTGATATTGGTCCTCTTAGGACTGAGACAGGTGAATTGACTAGTGAGGATAAAGCTATGGCTGACACCCTAAATATGTTCTTTGCTTCAGTATATACAAAGGAAGCAGCAATGACAAGCTATGGGAATGCAGACAAAACCACAGAATTTCCTCCAACATCTACATGGCTTACTGAGGACAAGGTCCAAAAGAGACTGGAAAGGGTTATAGTGAATAAAGAGCCTGGACCGGATGGTATACACCCAAGGGTACTTAAGGAACTTAGTTCAGTAATAGCAAAACCATTATACTTAATATTTATTGATTCACTTGCATCAGGCATAGTGCCCTGTGATTGGAGGAAAGCTGATGTAGCTCCATTGTTTAAAAAGGGAGCAAGATCCAAACCAGGAAATTATAGACCTGTGAGCTTGACTTCCATAGTGGGTAATATACTAGAAGGGTTATTAACTAACAGTATTCAGAACTATGTGAAAACAAACAATGTCATTAGTAGGAATCAGCATGGTTTCATGAAGAACAGATCATGTCAGACTAATTTATTTGCATTTTATGAAAGAGTAAGTAGTAATTTGGACAGGGGAATTGCTGTTGATGTAGTATACTTGGATTTTGCAAAAGCCTTTGATACAGTACCCCACAAAAGGTTACTGCATAAATTAAAAGGCTTCGGTTTGGGTGGTGTTATCTGTACATGGATTGAGAACTGGTTAAATGATAGATGGCAGAGAGTTGTTGTAAATGGAACTTTTTCAGATTGGTCTAAGGTTATAAGTGGGGTATCGCAGGGTTCAGTCCTGGGACCAATGTTTTTTAATTTGTTTATTAATGATCTAGAAGTGGGAATTGAAAGTAGAATCTCAATCTTTGCTGATGACACTAAGCTATGTAAGGAAATACATACAGAGCTGGATGTTTTTTCCCTACAGAAGGATTTAGATAAACTAAGTGAATGGGCAGAAAAGTGGCAGATGTCATTTAATGTAGATAAATGTAAGGTTATGCACTTGGACTGTAGAAACAAACTTGCTACATATACTCTAAATGGGAAACAACTTGGGAAATCCTCATTAGAGAAAGATTTAGGGGTACTGATAGACGATAGACTTCACAGCAATGTGCAGAGTCACTCAGCTGCTGCAAGAGCAAATAGAGTACTAGCCTGCATAAAAAGAGGTGTAGAAGCAAGGGATGCTAATATTATCCTACCTCTGTATAAATCCTTGGTTAGGCCTCATCTAGAATATGGAGTACAATTTTGGGCGCCTGTTCTAAAAAAAGACATTACTGAATTGGAAAAGGTGCAGAGACGTGCAACAAAACTGATAAAGGGATTGGAGGATCTGAGTTACAAAGAGAGACTAGCCAAACTGGGTTTGTTTACATTAGAGAAGAGACGTCTAAGGGGTGATATGATTACCATTTACAAATACATTCAAGGTCAATACAAATAACTATCCAATGAATTATTTATGCAAAGAGCTGAGCTAAGAACAAGAAATCCATTAAGACTAGAGGAAAGGCGCTTTTGACTAAAACAAAGGCAGGAATTCTTTACAGTAAGGGCAGTAAGGCTATGGAATTCTTTGCCTCGGGATGTTGTGCTTGCAGATAATGCAACTGCATTCAAAAAAGCAATGGATGCCTATCTAGCACAGAACAATATTGACAATTATGACAGATGGCTTCAAAGCAAATAGAATATTGACCCGGGGAACTATTTTGACTACCAATTGGAGTCAGGAAGGAATAATTCCCCCCACACACACACACACTTGGGACTAGATTGGAAATGGCTCCAGGGGGCTTTTTTTGCCTTCATCTGGATCAACAGGAGTGTTTTTGGCATGGGCTGGACTTGATGGACACATGTCTTTTTTCAGCCTTATCTACTGTGTTACTATGTTAATATCATCGATCCACTCTGGGGAGATCTCAAACGTGCAGTTCATGCAGTTTTTCTATGGCACACTCGGAACCTGCTTTTACTTATATTTATTTATACAGTACTATTGGTGTGCAAATAATTTCAGAGAATGAATTAGTCACAAGAACATGAAAATCTGAAGAACAATTTATAATAAAAAGGGAAGGAAGACACGTTTGAAAGATGAAGCATTGACCTTAACAGCTTAAAATCAAGAAGTAAGGAGACTTATGGAGACAGGAGATTGCAAAGTACATACACTACATGGTGTTTATAGAGGGTTTTGACAAAATCAAAGTTTTACGTGTAGTACTTGTTTTTTCCTGGACATCTCAAATTAACTCTTTAGGTTCCGTTGCTCAGGTCAGTACTGGGTCAAATCATTATAGGTGTTTCCCTCACTGCTTCTGTGTGTGCGGGTTTGTTTATGTATGTTTGCTACTCCAGTAAAGCACTTGCTGTTCTGGTCAGCTCCCTGTGTCTGCTGTCTCAGGCTTGCATGTATCCTACATCTTGGGGTTCTTCCAGGTCCTCCCCAGTATGTCACTTTGCCTCTTTGCGAGTGCCGGCTGTTTGATTCTGTTTCCTGGTTTCCTATTATTGCTCCTGTCTGACTCTGCCTTTACCTTGTGATTCTGGATTTCTCTGCCTACCCGTTGTTAACTTCTGCCTGCCTTTATACATCATCTGTAACCAATGTTACAGTTCCTTGTTGCTTTGCTTGTTGACAACCTCTGCTTTGTTGACCCAGCTCTTGACCTGCCATTTACCCATCCTGCAGGTTGTATATTTGCCTGTATTTCTGTGTTCACTTCCAGGCCTTCTCCAGTCACCTGTCCTTTGGTATTCAGAATTCCCCGCTGTGTGCCAGGCCTTCATTAATTATGTCTTCATGGAGTTGCGCACAGTCTTTTTAGATATACTGAGTTTCTCTAAATCCCACATGGAACACCATGTTCATGTCTGTATGGTTTTGGAATGGTTACGTTCCCACAACCTGTATGCCAAGCTTGAAAAGTGGCAGTTTGAAGAGACGGGGCTCTCCTTTTTGGGATATATCTTATCCTGTTCTGGTCTGGTCATAGATCCGGCTATGCTATCGGCTGTTAGAGACTGGCCCCTTCCGGATACGGAGGTTCATTGGATTTTCCAATTACTATATAAAAACCATCTAAAACTTATCCAGCATAATCATCCTGACTGTATCCCTCACTTGTAAGGGAGATGATGTTCAGCATTGGTCTCTGAAGCAGTATCGGCATTCGAGTTGCTCAAAGAAGCCTTCACCTGCCTGCTCCACCAAATCCCACCCAAATGTTCTTTTTGGAGGTTGACGCATCTGATTAGCCTGATGGAGCCATGTTGTTCCAGTGTTCTCCTCTTTCGGGTCTGTTGTGTCCTTGTTTTTTCTTTGCTCCGTGGTTTACCATGTATGAACGGTATTATGATACTGGCAATCGGGAGCCATACAACCTGATCACCAGAACTTGGCCTATTTGGCATCTGCTAAATGTCTCAACACACGTCAGGTGGTTTCTGTTCTTTTCACAGTTTCATTACGTGATTACTTATATTTCCGGCAGTAGAAATATCAAACCAGTTTGATCCTACTACTGTTCCTTCTATCATTTCTGAACCCATGATCTTTCCTTCTCATATTTTGACAGCCCTGTCTACTCCTGTATTCCTTGATATTTGTCAAGCATAGCCTCTCTCCCCACTTTGCCTGGGTCACCACTGGTGACATTCTCTTTGTGCCAGCCCGTTTCTGAACTCTGGTGTTAAAGGGGGCCAACCACTCTGTTGTGGCAAGTCATTCTGGTTCTTCTCGCACCTATGAGCTTCTCTCCCGCTACTTCTGATGGCCTCAGTGATGCGCTGATTTTAGCTTCTAAGTATGCTTCTGTTCTGACTGTGGTCATATGAAGATCCCCCCATTAACAGACTATGGGATTGTTACAGCCTCTTCCAGTACCCTCTCTACCATGGACCCAGATATCCATGAATTTTGTAGCGGAACTGCCTGTGTCTGCCGGTATGACTACTGCCTGGGTCATCATTGACTGGTTTACTAAACATGCTCACTTCATCCCTTTCCCCAAACTTCCTTCTGCTCCAGACAGTTGCCATTATATTTGAGGTTGTGCATCACCATGGGCTTCCTTTACACATTATGTCTGATTGTGGGAAACAATTCATGTCAAAGTTCTCGAAAGAATTTTGTACCCATCTAGCAATGGATCTTCAGTTTTTCTTCCGGATATCACCCTCAGACAAATGGCCAGATGGAACAAATAAACCAACCTTTGGAATTGTGAACTGGGTTTGTTTACTTCCTTTGGAAGACTTCTGCTACAACTTCCCAGGGTAGTCCTGCTACGGCCTGGATCTTCCTTAGTTCCTTCTCCTGAAATGCGGGTGCACTCCCTGGTCCACCCATTGACCCACCATTACAACAAACTGGAGTTGCTATAGGCTCAACATTTGCTCCCTCTTATGCAAATCTTTATATGGGAAAATGGGAAGCGGATTATATACACATGAACAATCCATTTGCAGAATGTATTACATATTACGGAAGATATATTGATGATATGCTACCAGTTTGGAATGGTTCTAAAGAACAATACCACGAGTTCATAAAATATATTAATAACAACAATATGGGTCTGGCATTTACTAGCCACATTGACCCTCATCATATTGAATTCTTGGATATTGTTCTATTTCAAGATGAAGACAATAATATTTTGTCCAGTAATCACAGTAAAACAGTAGATGCTAACAGTTATCTTCATGCCACTAGTAGTCATAGCAAGAAATGGTCGAACAATATTCCCTACAGTCAGTTTCAAAGATTGCGGAGAAATTTTACACGTGATTCAGATTTTGATAAGGAATCTGAAATCTTATCAAAAAAAATTCTACAATAAAAAATATGATAGGGATTTGGTCAAAGAAGCCAGGAAGAAGGCAAAAAATCTTAAAAGACAGGACATTCTACAGTACAAATCTAGGAAAAGTTCTACTTTCTCTCAAGAACCCTCCTTTATCACTAAATATACCAATCAAAGTTCACATATACAGCATATTCTAAAGAAACACTGGCATATTTTATTGGAAGATCCTATCCTCCAAACAGTTAGGCAAACAACCAAAAGTCATCTTTTGGAAAAATCGGAATATTGCCAACTTTGTGGCTCCAAGTGATATACGCAAGAAAACTGTGACATTAAACACTACAAATAGTTTTATACCATCTCCAATAGGTATGTTTCAATGTGCCAGACAAAATTGTGGTTGTTGCAAACACATCAAGAACAAGAAAATCACGCAGTTTTCATCATACACCACGAAAAAAGAATATAAAATTACATCTTTTATTAATTGTAATACTTGTTTTGTGGTATATCTTATAACATGTGTATGTGGTTTGCAGTATGTGGGCCGTACTAAAAGGAAACTCAAAATCAGAGTTTCAGAACATCTAAACAATATTAAGAAGGGTCTTGAGACTCACAGTCTGTCCAACCACTGTAGGCTCACCCACAATTGTGACCACCAACAACTTTGTGTAATAGATATTGAAGAAGTGGGTTTGAGTTACAGAGGGGGGGATAGATTGTTGAGACTCAGACAACGTGAGTCATTCTGGATCTATGAACTTCAAACTCTGCATCCCAAAGGACTTATTTTAATATTGATTTTGATTTTGTTGCTTTTTTATGATTCCATTGAACTTCCTTGGATGTAATATGTATACGCTGGGAATGTTTTTAATTTGTGGGTCTTTACATATTTAAGATTTTATTATGTTCTCATTTATTTTAATCCATCTATGTGGATATTACAACTTTGGAACATTGTCGCTATGTGTTTTTTTTTTTTTTTTTTTTTTTTTTCTTTCTTGGTGTGTGTTTTTTCTGAGCACACCCACACTTAGTGGGTGCACTATGAGTGCGCACCTTTTCGGTCATCTTTTCACCAGCACATTGTTCACTCAGTGTTTCTTTTTTGAGTTAGGTAACATGATTCCTATTTATCTTATTATGTTTCATGCTATATGAAACTCATTTATTTCAGATAATTAGTATTTTGTATCAGTCTCACAACGTAGAAAGAATTTCATTTCTCAGACCATTATTATTATTTACATATGAACAAGAGTTTATGAAATTCAATCCCTTTTTAGTCTGGTTTACAGATCCCTTCCATAACTAAATTCTAAATATTTGTCCCAATCACCATAATGTTCTCTTTATTTAGCACAATTAGTACTGTCTCTCACTTGGTTTCATACAAACGGATACTATGCTGTTGGAGACCAATTATGTCCATTTCACTGTCACATTCTTTCTCTTTTACACTTAATTTTCATTCACACACGATTACTACATTATATCTATAGTTTATGATGATCCCATTTAGTTTTTATTCCAACCACATTTATTTTCCAATGCTACACTACGGATCACGTACACTGCTATTAGTTTACTATGCAACTCTCAGCATTATGCTTCCATTCTGTTCAAGCACATATTTTCTAAGTCTAACTCTCCTCAGCTTATTTGTTTCACCGTTTGGCCTCTTAATTATCCCTTATATTTATTCTTATTTTTATTCATTTTAATCTTTTATTTAATTATCATTTTATTTGAAATATGTTCTACTGGTCTTGTTACGTCCGTTGTGGATGCTTTAAGCATCTTACTATGGTTGTAATAATAGTTTGCAATCTGATATGATTAAGATGTTAAAAGTATGTATGATTTTTTGAATTTATGGTAATTTGATGGTAACTATATAAGTATGTACTTTGGAAAGATCACGTTGTATGCCCCTGAGGAAGCAGAAAGAGCTCTGCGAAAACGTTTGGGCCGGTCTGTGCTTTCAGCAGACATCGGGTCTTTTTCCACACCCCCTGTGGTTATTCTCCGCTCCACCCCTATCCTGTACAGCCCACGACTTTCAGAAAGTTTGAAACGCTGCCGTGTCCTCAAAGGAACTTGTGCACGAGGCACTTGACTTGCAACATTAGAAACATCATTGCAGTTGTTTCTAAGAGACTCATATATCTCTCATTGACTTTGCCTACCCATACGGGGTATTTTCCAGCTATTTAATATCACTATCTCCAGGACCAAAGAGGATCAGGATACACGGACAGGAGACCGGAAGAATGCAGAACGCTGGCTAACGGGAGAAAGACCCTTTGATGTGCATAAAGCCCAAGTAGGGAAAATGTGAGTGCATTACCACTTGTTTTTATATCTTTGCTTTTTAATAAATATCTACACTTAGATGGATTTTTCTTCTTCTGTTATTTTGTGCTGTTCTTGAGTTGTTTTAGATACAGTGTGTTTCTACAAGTGGACAAGGCCACTTTTACAACTCGCATCTGCTGCAAATACTAGGTGATTTCCTTCATCATCATCATCACCATTTTTCATCATTATCATCATATTCATTTCATCTTCAATCAGACCTCCATTTCCATCTTCATATTTCTATATTAAGACTTTATTCTCATTTATTGTTCTTTTATTAATATTTTTATCATTATTGTATCTCCCATTTTTTATTTTCATTTTTATTTGTCTACATATATTTATATTTTATTCTTTGGTATTATACATCTTTTACCATAGCTCTGTCATCTGGGTTGAATTACTGGAGTGCTTTGCTATCATACAATCACTTTTTTTCCACCATTGACCCACTTTAAGATCCACCTTGTTGGTCTCTCAGATGTGCCACAAGGCCAGCACTGACCTTCGACATGTGTTGGCACCTCTTTTTGTTCCTGGGGGCAAGGTATAGCTGTCTGCCAAGAATGTGGTACTATATCAACTATCCCGCAAGCTTGTCCCCTTGGGTCCTTTCTGGGTCTTTCAGCGTCTATCTCCTGTGGTTTACTGGTTGGCTCTGTCCTCCTCTCTTCGTATCCATCCTGTTTTTCATGTGTCCCTTTTGAAGCCTTGGTTAGCCTCTGGGTTCCATCACCCTGCTCCTGCCATTCCTCCTCCTCTGGTTAAGCTGGATGGCCGTGAAGAATACGTTATTGATGAAATGCTCAACATGGTCATTTACAGTACCTCATCAATTGGAAAGGGTATGGCCTCGAAGATAGAACCTGGCTGCCTGCTGTGGATGTCCATAATTGGGCCCTTCTGCACCGTTTCCACCTCCTGTTTCCTGCCAAACCCACTTGAAGTCCTCTTGGTGGTGGCCGCAGGGGAAGGGGAGTGTCACACTTGCTGTTCCAGGTTGGCTTTCAGTGTCTGTTGTCTCTGGCTTACGTGAGTCCTACATCCTGGGCTCATTCCATTCTCCTTCCCCAGTACGTCACTTTGCCTTCTTAAAGACATAGCCACACAATGTATGATGCTCTATCAAAGCGTTCCTTGTGATTACCGGCTGTTTGATTCTGCTCCTGGTTTCCGATAACAGCTCCTACCTGACTCTGCCTTTGCCTTGCAATTCTGGATTGCTCAGCCTACCTGTCGCTGACTTGCCTGCCTTAAACTTTGTATCTGCCCAGCATTACAGTTCCTTGTTGCCTTGCCTGTTGCTGACCTCTGCCTTGTTAATCCAGCTGTTGGTCTCCTGTTTGTCCATCCTCCAGGTTGTAGATTTGCCTGTATTTCTGTGTTCTCTTCCAGGCCTTCTCAAGTCACCTGCTAGTTGCGGAATCAGTGTCCTGCTTCCTCTGATCTCCAGCCTCTAGTCAGCAGTTCCAGTGTCCTGACCTTCTCTGGTCATTTTTATATTCTTGTATGGGGTTCCTATGGAGGTTTCCAGTTTCTCCCTGGGGCTATCAGGGTATAGTCTAGCTCCTCGCCCTAGTAAACCTTGTTGGAGGAATATACTATTTATGATTTATTGCCGTCCAGTAATCTTGTTACTCCCTACCATTATTGTGACAGTGTCTGTGAGTATTTGTTTATGTATGTGTGTTTGTGTATTTGTATATATGTGCTATGTATTTGTGCGTGTATGTATGTGTGTGTGTCTCTGTGATGTGTCGGTGTGTGTCTGCACGTCTGTGTCAGTGTGCGTGTGTGTGTGTGTTGTGTGTGTGTGCGCGAGAGCTTATTAACAGGAACAAGTTGATAATGATAACAATGAAAGAAGTGATGAATTCCTAATTCTCTCCTCTCCTCCTGAAAGAGCTCTGGATAAAACTGTCTGAACAAAGCTTATTTAATGAAGCTCTTATAAATTATTTACTTTACTGATGTCCTCTATCATCATCCTCTATCATCATCAGCACTTGACCCTATGTACTCTGTATGTCTCCCATTACCACTTTAGATTGTAAGCTTTCGGGCAGGGACCTCGCACTCAATGTTTCACTCTACAAAGCACTTGTAACCCCGTATTTTCTAAAGCCTTAAATTGTAAAGCACTGCAAACACTTGTGGCGCTATATAAATAACATTTTCATTCATTCAATGAAGGACCTAGATATAGACTCATCCAAATCCCTCCCCCCCAGAATAAACTTTAGGCCTTGGTGGTAGACAATCTATAGAGGCCCCTTGAGGGGACCCCTGTCTTCTGTATTCCGTTTGGCCCGTATGCCAGGGGGACACTTTATCCCCTACTGAACTCTATATTAGCTGCTTGAGGAAGCTTTCCTACTGAAGTACATGCTCCACTTGAGATGATAGAACTTAAAACTACCAAAGTAAATACCCTAGCTAACCCCTCCTAGCTAAGGGGTTGTTCCAGGAATCCCACATTAATGTAGGGGAAAGGGAGAGGTAAATTACTCAGGGTATAGCCTGTTACATGTGCTTTTTATCTAAATCAATGTAAAATCTAAAGATATCCTACAAATGATATATGTTTTTCTTTTTCTTTAACAATGCAACATTTACTTCAAAGAAACCCAAAATTATTATAGCTTCTGCATGTGTTTGTATGTAAAATAATAACATTTTCTACATGCCTGCAATTATATTTCTTAAGTAAATAAGCATGTTTAACCTCCCCACATGTTGCATTGCTTGATTAATGTGTATAGATAGCCATGTCTATGTTTACAGACCTATTGGTCGAAAGAGAATATCCACAAAAGATGAACAGTCACAGACAGATTAGTCACACAAAGAGTTCCAAGACTACTACAGCCTTAGACCATTGTTCAATGAACCATCTGAGTACCAGGGCGCTGTCCAACTCACTGCTTTGCCATGTATAAGTATAAGACATAAACACTGAATTAGCAATTGACTCATAGAACCGAGATATAAAAGATGCAGAGAACCTCTAATAATGCTCTTGAATGAAAGAATGATAGAGAGTTGATAACTCTTGAAAAGAGAGGTGTGAAAAATCATAAAAGGTATTGCTGGTGATTTCTATATTCTGGAGTGTTTCTCATATAAAGATCTAAGGAAGTCTTAACACCTTGTGTTGAATTAATGCCGATCCGAATGAACAAGGAGTAATTGTGGTAAAATGGTATTTGTTTAAAAAAGTTCAGTCCAAGTGGACACAATATACATGAAATAAGATTGTGATGTAATATCCATTACCTATCAAGATATCTGGATGACAATGAGACTTTCTTGTTATATCAATAAGATATAAATCAATGCTTAAATAAAAGAAGATGATTGGGACAATTTTTGACAATTTTCATTTTTTATGATCTATCATTTTTTATTTATTTTGTATTATTTTTAATTTGTATATATTTTGCAGGGTTATTTTAGGTTGTTAGGGTTTTCAGTAGTGATGAGCGAGCACCCCAATGCTCGGGTGTTCGGGTGCTCTGACCGAGCACCCCCTGAGGCTCGAGTGCTCGGCCGAGCACCCGAGCCCCATTGAAGTCAATGGGAGGACTCGAGCATTACACCAGGCACCCCCTGCTCTGATGAGGGGAGGGTGCCTGGTCCATAGGAAAAGGGCAGAAAAAGATGGAAACACTACAGAAATGGTTCAGGGACAGCATAGGGAGGATGTCTGGATGCATCTTGGACTCCAACATCGCTGCTGGGAACGATCTTTCGCCCGTAGTACGCCATTTTTACAGACTGACCATAAAACACACAAAAAGGAAAATAAAAACGACTTTAGGCGAAAAATTGTTACCAAACAATATTTGCTGTATATTTACTTGTATATCATCTGCAAATTCTCCCAAAAATTTACTTGATTTTCAGAACTGAGGCCATGATTAAGAGGGAAACGTGCGCAGAGGCAAATTCTCCCAAAAATTTCCTTGATTTTCAGAAATGAGGCCATGATTAAGAGGGAAACGTGCGCAGAGGCAAATTCTCCCAAAAATTTCCTTGATTTTCAGAACTGAGGCCATGATTAAGAGGGAAACGTGCGCAGAGGCAAATTCTCCCAAAAATTTCCTTGATTTTCAGAACTGAGGCCATGATTAAGAGGGAAACGTGCGCAGAGGCAAATTCTCCCAAAAATTTCCTTGATTTTCAGAACTGAGGCCATGATTAAGAGGGAAACGTGCACAGAGGCAAATTCTCCAAAAAATGTCCTTGATTTTCAGAACTGAGGCCATGATTAAGAGGGAAACGTGCACAGAGGCAAATTCTCCCATAAATTTCCTTTATTTTATTGAACTGAGGCCATGATTAAGAGGGAAACGTGCGCTGAGCTGACCATCTAAAACATTATGGGTGAGGGTCTGCTGCAGAGCTGGCCATCCTAAACATTATATGCGAAGGCCCGCTAGTGAGCTGACGCTATAAAACATTATATGAGAGGGCCCGCTAGAGAGCTGACCCAATAAAACATTATATGAGAAGGCCCGCTGGTGAGCTGACCTATATAAAAATTGGCAAACAGGGCCCGCTGGTGAGCTGACCCTATATAAAAATTATATCACAGGGCCCGCTGGTGAGCTGGCCCTATATAAAAATTATAGCACAGGGCATATGGAAGAGGAGGAGGAGGATGAGAAGATTAAGAGTCAACCATATACCTGTTTTTTGGGTGGAAGGGGTGAATGGGAATACAGAGTATTCCCATCATTGTAAATAATATATGTAAAGTGAGTTTATGTTCCCCCGGGGCTTTCCTCCAGTGGAGTGGAGAAGTCAGGGGAAATCCAGGCCTTGTTCATTTTTATAAGTGTCAACCTATCAGCATTGTCGGTGGAAAGGCGGATACGCTTATCTGTTATGATGCCACCAGCAGCACTAAATACCCGCTCAGACAGAACGCTGGCGGCAGGGCAGGCCAGCACCTCCAAGGCGTAGAGTGCCAGTTCATACCACGTGTCCAGCTTGGACACCCAGTAGTTGTAAGGCACAGAGGGATCATTGAGGACGCTGACACGGTCTGCTACGTACTCCTTCACCATCTTCCAAAACTTTTCCCTCCTTGTGACACTAGGCTGCGCATCAGGGTGAGGGTGCTGGCGGGGTGTCATGAAGGTGTCCCACGCCTTGGAGAGTGTTGCCCTGCCTTTCTCGGAACTGCTGTGTGCTCCCCTTTTCTCCCCTTCTCGGTTGGCCAAGGTAGCACGTACTCTGCCGCCAGCGTTGTCAGATGGAAAATTTTGGAGCAATTTTTCGACAAGAACCTTCTGGTATTGCACCATTTTGCTTGTCCTCTCCACCGGAGGAATGAGAGATGAGAAATTCTCTTTGTAGCGGGGGTCCAGAAGGGTGAACACCCAGTAATCCGTGTTGTTTAAAATGCGTATAACGCGTGGGTCACGGGAAAGGCAGCCTAACATAAAGTCAGCCATGTGTGCCAGAGTACCAACAGTCAAGATTTCGCTGTCCTCACCAGGAGGATGACTCTCAATCTCCTCATCCTCTTCCTCCTCTTCTGCCCACCCACGCTGAAGAGATGGAACTAAAGTTCCATGGCTACCCTCTGTAGCGGAGGCAACCGTGTCTTCCTCCTCCTCCTCCTCCTCCTCCTCCTCCGCCTCCTCCAATTGTCGCTGAGAAGACGAAGTGAGGGTGCTCTGGCTATCACCTTGTGTAAGCTCTTCCTCCCCCATTTCCACCTCTTCCACATGCAAAGCGTCGGTTTTAATTGTGAGCAGCGAGCGTTTCAGTAGACACAGAAGTGGGATGGTTACACTGATAATAGCGTTATCGCCGCTCACCATCTGTGTCGATTCCTCAAAATTGCGTAAAACCTCGCAGAGGTCTGACATCCATTCCCACTCCTCACTTCTGATTACAGGAAGTTGAACGGAGAGGCGACGACCGTGTAACAGCTGGTACTCCACTACTGCCCTCTGCTGCTCACAAAGCCGGGCCAACATGTGGAAGGTGGAGTTTCAGCGCGTGCTCACGTCACACAGCAGCCGGTGAGCTGGCAATTGTAAGCGCTGCTGCAGCTTCAAAAGGCCGGCCGAAGCTGTAGATGACTTACGGAAATGTGCACACACGCGGCACACCTTGGTCAAGAGATCATGCACATTGGGGTAGGTTTTTAGAAGTCGCTGCACCACTAAATTAAATACATGCGCTAGGCATGGTAAGTGTGTGAGCTTGCCGAGCTCCAAAGCCGCCACCAAGTTACGCCCATTATCACACACAACCATGCCTGGTTGCAGGTTGAGTGGCGAGAGCCACTGCTCGGTCTGGTGACTAATCCCCTGCAACAGCTCTGAGGCCGTGTGCTGTTTGTCCCCAAGGCAGATCAGCTTCAGCACGGCCTGTTGACGCTTCCCCACTGCAGTGCTACACTGCTTCCAGCTACTGGCTGATGGGGGAGTGGCGATGCGTGTAGAGAATTCGGAGGTGGAAACGGAGGAGGAGGAGCCAATAACGTAGGTGCTGGTGGAAACCCTGATGGAGGTAGGGCCCGCAATCCTCGGCGTGGGTAGCACCCGTGCCATCCCAGGGTCCGAGTCGCTCCCAGCCTCCACGACATTCACCCAGTGTGCCGTCAGGGAAATGTAGCGTCCCTGGCCACAAGCACTTGTCCATGTGTCAGTCGTTAAGTGGACCTTCCCAGTAACTGCGTTGGTCAGGGCACGGGTGATGTTACGGGACACATGGTGGTGTAATGCGGGGATGGCACACCGGGAAAAGTAGTGGCGGCTGGGGACCGCGTACCGAGGGACAGCTGCTGCCATCAGGCTGCGGAAGGACTCAGTGTCCACAAGCCTAAATGGCAGCATTTCGATGGCCAGTAATTTGGAAAGGTGTGAGGTTAGTGCTATGGCCTGTGGGTGGGTGGCTGGGTACTTTCTCTTGCGCTCAAATGCCTGGGGTAACGACATTTGGACGCTGTGCTGGGACAGGGAAGTGGATGTGGTCGCTGATGGTGCTTCAGATGGTACAGGTGCAGGGCGGGAGGTATGCGGGCCTGCGCCTTCGACAGGCGATTGGCCGGCACCGAAAACAGGGGAAGAGGAGGCAGTGGTGTGGCCTGCAGACACAGATGGGCGATCCAGGCGTTCCTCCCACTTACTACGGTGCTTGGATGCCATGTGTCGGATCATGCTGGTGGTGGTGAGGTTTCTAGTGTTCATGCCTCGGCTCATTCTGGTGTGGCACAGGTTGCAAACTACAATTCTTTTGTCGTCCGCACTTTCCTTAAAAAAACGCCATACCGCGGAACACCTACCCTTTGGCAAGGTAGATTTACGCAAGGGGGTGCTCCGTGGAACATTTGCGGGCCGGTTTGGTGCGGTCCTCCTTCTTTCTGTAGCCACACCACTGCCTCTTCCAGCCTGTTGCGGTGCTGCAGATGGCTCACCCTCAGGACTGCTGACATCGCTCGGCTCTACACCTTCCCAGGTGGGGTCAGTCACCTCATCGTCCACCAAGTCCTCCTCCACTTCCTCACTCTGATCATCCTCCTCAAGTCTTGATCCCACCACATACTCAGTCATTGACAACTGTATAACATTCTCCTCAACAAGGTCTTGAGACGGAAATAGTGGTTGATTTAATGGCAACTGTGTCTCATCATCATCATCATCATCCACTACTTCCTTTGACCTTAAATGCTGTTCACATCTGTCATCTTCTTGTGATTGGGTAGCCTCTAGAGGTTGTGAATCAGGGCACAAGATGTCATGTTCCTCTGCAAGCGTGCTTGGAGAGAGGGTCAAATGAAGGATTGGTGATGAGACGAGCTCCTCACTATATCCCAGTATGGGATCACTTCTTTGACCAGACCGTGTATGGTGGGAGGAAGGATGATCAGAGTGAGGATTATTTTGACCAGACTCTTGGCTACTGAGAGTGGACTTGGTGGAAGACAGGGTGGTGCTTAACCGACTGGAAGCAGTATCAGCTGTCATCCAACCGACCACCTGTTCGCAGTGGTCGGACCTCGAGAGTGATGTCCTGCGACGCCCTGTAAAATTACACATGAAGCTAGGTATGGTGGATGTCTTTCTTTCTTGTGCTCTGGCACCAGGCACAGTTTCTCCGCGTCCTGACCCGCGCCCTGAACTTTCAGGATCACGTCCACTTCCCCGTCCCTTTTTACCCGCCTTCTTCATCTTACACAGAATATGTGACTTTAATATTTGAGTTTGAAAACTTAACAGTATTTCTTACTATTCTGCAACTCTGCAGAGTACACAGAATAGGCTGCTAAACTGCGGTGACACACACTGAATGGAATATGTGACTTTAATATTTGAGTTTGAAAACTTAACAGTATTTCTTCCTATTCTGCAACTGTGCAGAGTACACAGAATAGGCTGCTAAACGGCGGTGATACACACTGAATGGAATATGTGACTTTGATATTTGAGTTTGAAAACAACACTATTTCTTACTATTCTGCAACTCTGCAGAGTACACAGAATAGGCTGCTAAACGGCGGTGAAACACACTGAATGGAATATGTGACTTTAATATTTGAGTTTGAAAACTTAACAGTATTTCTTACTATTCTGCAACTCTGCAGAGTACACAGAATAGGCTGCTAAACGGCGGTGATACACACTGAATGGAATATGTGACTTTGATATTTGAGTTTGAAAACTTAACAGTATTTCTTACTATTCTGCAACTGTGCAGAGTACACAGAATAGGCTGCTAAACGGCGGTGATACACACTGAATGGAATATGTGACTTTGATATTTGAGTTTGAAAACTTAACACTATTTCTTACTATTCTGCAACTCTGCAGAGTACACAGAATAGGCTGCTAAACGGCGGTGAAACACACTGAATGGAATATGTGACTTTAATATTTGAGTTTGAAAACTTAACAGTATTTCTTACTATTCTGCAACTCTGCAGAGTACACAGAATAGGCTGCTAAACGGCGGTGAAACACACTGAATGGAATATGTGACTTTAATATTTGAGTTTGAAAACTTAACAGTATTTCTTACTATTCTGCAACTGTGCAGAGTACACAGAATAGGCTGCTAAACGGCGGTGAAACACACTGAATGGAATATGTGACTTTAATATTTGAGTTTGAAAACTTAACAGTATTTCTTACTATTCTGCAACTCTGCAGAGTACACAGAATAGGCTGCTAAACTGCGGTGACACACACTGAATGGAATATGTGACTTTGATATTTGAGTTTGAAAACTTAACACTATTTCTTACTATTCTGCAACTCTGCAGAGTACACAGAATAGGCTGCTAAACGGCGGTGAAACACACTGAATGGAATATGTGACTTTAATATTTGAGTTTGAAAACTTAACAGTATTTCTTACTATTCTGCAACTCTGCAGAGTACACAGAATAGGCTGCTAAACGGCGGTGAAACACACTGAATGGAATATGTGACTTTAATATTTGAGTTTGAAAACTTAACAGTATTTCTTACTATTCTGCAACTGTGCAGAGTACACAGAATAGGCTGCTAAACGGCGGTGAAACACACTGAATGGAATATGTGACTTTAATATTTGAGTTTGAAAACTTAACAGTATTTCTTACTATTCTGCAACTCTGCAGAGTACACAGAATAGGCTGCTAAACTGCGGTGACACACACTGAATGGAATATGTGACTTTAATATTTGAGTTTGAAAACTTAACAGTATTTCTTACTATTCTGCAACTCTGCAGAGTACACAGAATAGGCTGCTAAACGGCGGTGAAACACACTGAATGGAATATGTGACTTTAATATTTGAGTTTGAAAACTTAACAGTATTTCTTACTATTCTGCAACTGTGCAGAGTACACAGAATAGGCTGCTAAACGGCGGTGAAACACACTGAATGGAATATGTGACTTTAATATTTGAGTTTGAAAACTTAACAGTATTTCTTCCTATTCTGCAACTCTGCACAGTACACAGAATGTGCTGCTAAACTGCGGCGAAGCACACTGAATGGAATATGTGACTTTGATATTTTAGTTTGAAGACTTAACAGTATTTCTTCCTATTCTGCAACTCTGCACAGTACACAGAATGTGCTGGTAAACTGCGGCGAAGCACACTGAATGGAATATGTGACTTTGATATTTTAGTTTGAAGACTTAACAGTATTTCTTCCTATTCTGCAACTCTGCACAGTACACAGAATGTGCTGCTAAACTGCGGCGAAGCACACTGAATGGAATATGTGACTTTGATATTTTAGTTTGAAGACTTAACAGTATTTCTTCCTATTCTGCAACTCTGCACAGTACACAGAATGTGCTGCTAAACTGCGGCGACGCACACTGAATGGAATATGTGACTTTGATATTTTAGTTTGAAGACTTAACAGAATGTGCTCTAATCTGCAACTTTGCACACTAAACAGAATGTGCTCTAATCTGCAACTTTGCACACTAAACAGAATGTGCTCTAATCTGCAACTTTGCACACTAAACAGAATGTGCTCTAATCTGCAACTGTGCACACTAAACAGAATGTGCTCTAATCTGCAACTTTTCACACTAAACAGAATATTTTTTTTTTTTTTTTTTTTTTTTTTTCCCCCCACACAAAATAACCTGCTGCCCCCACACACAGTAGTCCTAAAAAGGACTTTTGGTTCTTTTTTTTCACAATTTTTGTTTTTTTCCTCCCTACACTGCCTTTCCCTTCCTATCCTCAGCTCTCCCTGGCTCAGACTGAGCCGAACTCGATGGTCAGGTGCTATACAGCACCCGACCACGGGTTCTGGCCAGCCAATCAGTGTAATGCCAGCAGCCAACATGGCTGCTGGCATTACACCGATGTCAGAGCCTCCCTGCACGTTTATTGGCTGCGCAGCAGCCGCAAAACGTGCGGGGAGGAGACCCGAACATGGCATTACACCGATGTCAGAGCCTCCCTGCACGTTTATTGGCTGCGCAGCAGCCGCAAAACGTGCGGGGAGGAGACCCGAACATGGCGGGCGAGCACATGCGGTACTCGTACGAGTACCGCCATGTGCCGAGCAGAGCGATGCTCGAGCCGATCCGAGCATCGGCCGAGCATGCTCGCTCAACACTAGTTTTCAGTCATTGCTCGCACAATCTCCTGGTAGATGGGAGGGTAAGGATATTTATACCACTCTGTATAGTTTTTTCAGCAGGTTGATGTGTGTAGCAGAGACCGAATCTAGTTAAAGACAATATAACGTTTTGAATAATGCAGTGTGTCCATTATGATATTTTAACACTGCAGTTAAAATTGTAAGTGTTTATCTAATCAAAGCATATACTTGACTAGTGATTTCAAGTCATTATTGGTCAAGAAGATGTAGTGTAGATGATATCACTATAGTTTCCAACATTGGGAGTTAGTTTTATAACTCTGTGATTTTAAGTAGAATATTGTAAGATTTGGGTCATAAATGCATGATCGGAATGATATACAATAAATTATTTATCTTCTGCCTAGTTCACTACAAACCCAAACCAAAACATGTTTTTTTCTTCTATAATATCCATGTTTTATGCATTAATATTAATCCCCAGTGATATGCTAAAGATCAGTATAAATATGCTGCACCTATATCAGTTGGGTTTTCTGAATCCCTAAGCACAATCAAATGCATGCCCCCCCATGCACATTTCGCCTCACCCTCATTTTATCTATCCCAAGCCATGCCCCTTTCCTTAAACACACTGAAGCAATGGGTGGATGATTGTGTACAGGTTGATGTACTTTTCTAACCCTCTGAGTGCCTCACGGGTGTGCAACGCACATCCCTATGGCACTCAAAGGGTTAAGGAAGCGATGCTGTTCTTGGTACTGAAAGGATCTTCTCCACTCCCCTACTGACCATGTGGGAACGCAGACTTAAGGGTTGTCTACTGCTGGTGATGTGTGAGGGAGATGATCCCTTTCACACCAACAGCAGTTTGACAACTTATGATTGATTGAGGGTTGCTACTGCATAGGAAATTACAGGGAGATTCCAACTTCGTCAGCCTCAGGTAGGCGAAGTTGAGACTGTGAAAGCCAACAGCAGAGGCTGCTAGTGCAAGTGGTAAAGTGCCACATTAACATATAAACACACACACATATGGAAATAGGCCATTGTCAATGTGATAGTAGAAAATGTATAAACCTATAGTAGGCATGTCGGATTGATGTTGATGTGGGCAGGTTATAGTCGTATTGATGAGGAAATGATGTCGAACACACTTTAGTGCATACTGTTGATGTGACATCAACATTATGAGCCCTCTTCGACCTTTCGTGCATCTCAGCCAATGTGTTAAAAATACACATTTAAATAAATGGGGATTTGGGGAAGTTTTATTTCTCCCCTATGATTCTGTTGGTTTGTCCATGTATTTCCCCTCTTTTCTTTTTGTTTATATGTTCCTTTAAATGACCTTTAAAAAACTCTTCTTAAATGCTATTTAAAAAATAGAGCTTAACACTGAGAATACAATTCTCTCTAATTTGAATTATCCACACTTGAATTATCCATCCACAAAATGCCCTTGTATACACATCTATGCATATAAAAAACACACACATTTAAAAGGAAACAACATTTAAATGCCTAAACATTACACATTTGCTGTAACACATCATTTGAAAAATAAAATCAGAGAATTTGAAGGCAGATATAAGAACCAAAATGTCTGTGTGGTCTGCCCATTGCTCCATCTAGCTGACCTATTGTTGAACACTATTATACATTTATCATATTGCTATTACAGTAGAACAGTGACAATCAGCCAGATTCATCCAAAAAGTTGTATATGTGGCATTCATGTTGACTCATGGGCTTCACATTATAGACACAAATACTACATACAGTAGGTGTTGGAAAAGTTAATTAACCTATTCAATGGTAGAGATGTCTTCAATGCATTGTTTCCCAAAGCACTGGAGACCTTTCAGTCACTCAGAAAGGTTAAGGTGGGGCAGTATACTATAAATGGAGACAAGAGACAGGGAATGCGTTTTTGGGATAAAACTAGGATTTGGGATATGATAAAGGGAAATGATGTCCTCCTGATGTACCAGAAGATGGACTGCAGGTCCCAGGCAAATACACCAATGGACCAATTCAGGGCTGCCTGTAGACCATCTTTGCTGTAGAAGTAAAGAGTCAATATTGTGTAACTTGACAAAAATATGTGAACAATAAGTACAGAGATAGTGTGCTGCACTATCACTTAAAGTATTAGTAATGTCCAACAAAAAGTTTTTTGCATTTAGAAGACCTTAAAAAGCCGAGCCAAATGCAAAAAAACGTACCTCTCAAACCGCTGTAAAGCTGTCAGCAGGAGATTTGTGTCGGTCGACACTGAGGCACTTGAGAAGTGCCACGATCTTGTTACTTACAAGGAATCCCTTCATTGGAATGGTCTAAAATGTGTGCCTGGATTTTAAGCACACGTTTTAGACCATTTCAATGAAGGGATTCCTTGCAAGTAACAAGATCGCGGCACTTCTCAAGCGCCTCCGTGTCGACCGACATGAATCTCCTGCTGACAGCTTTACAGCGGTTTGAGAGATACGTTTTTTTTGCATTTGGCTCAGCTTTTTAAGATCTTCTAAATGCAAAAAAACTTCTTGTTGGACATTACTAACACTTTAAATAACTTACGCGAATCACATATATGTTGTATTAGCCATTTTTTAATGTAGGAAACTAGTTTGTGAGTTTATCGATGCATCACTTACAATTATATCTTTTAGTGCTAGGGAGGTAGACACTCTTATGAGATAAGAGTCTGTAAGTGGAGGCAAAGTAGGGCTAAGACAGACAGTGCCTGTAAGGCATGCCTTAATTAGCATTATCTTTAAATCAAGAAAACTCCAAAACTAGTTGTCTAAATAAAAAAAAATGGTTATACAAGATATAGGTGGTTAAAAATCTCGAAAGTTTGTGACATTGTCCCTTTCAAATATGATTCAGCAATAGAAAATCATTTCCTAGGCATGTCACATTCATAGCCTCAGGAAAAACAGAATATACTGCTGGTGTTGAGATTCAAGCTGGAACGTTCCCTGGGCTGCTAGTTTTCCAAAATGAACAGTTTTCCATGCATCCCTCTTGTCTAGTGAAACTGTCAGACAGTGCTGGTATGCTATAGTAAAAATAATAAGAATCTTAATGCCTCTTTCCACTACAGGAATTTTGTTTTTAAAATGTACAAATAGAAAGTAACCAACATTGTAAATCAGAGAATGCTGAGTTTAATATTGTTTTTGTACTTTAAAGGTATGGTAATATTGTATTATGATAAATATTATATATCTATATATATAATTTACTAGGATGTGTCGCTTCCTGTGTTCGTAACACACCCAGACACAGAAAGCAATGCCTCCTAGCAAATTGTACATGGCTCCCCGGTATGGCGGAGGTGGAGGAAAAAGCAGCGGTAGAGCTGTACGCTTCGGGGATCACTGCAATACCACCGCTGCCCCCCCCCATCGAATGATGGGTTTCAACTTAGTGTATATATATATATATATATATATATATATATATATATATATATATATATATATATTAGAGAGACAGACAGACAGACAGAGATAGAGATTTCTTTTCCTTCTGAGTAAAATATGTATTCTCATTTTGTGTCATGTTTCATTCAAAAAGCTTATTAAAGTTCAAGCGCCTGCTTGATTTTTTAATCAAAATTCAGTTTATAAAAAGTAACTTCTAGTAAAATAAAATTACTTTTTCATTAAAATCTGTTATCACCAGTCACATTACACTATACAGTAAGTAAAGGCAACCAACTAACTTCTAGTTATTGTTGGACGCCAACTCTCGTGATCCCTAGCTAGCCACTGGCCAGCTGAGGATTATGTGATTTGTAGCCCAACAACAACTGCTGAATTACACATATCACATCTTAAAAGATCAAAATTTGCATTCAATAAACAACCTTATTCTCTTCACATAGGAGCTGCACTCATGCAGCTGATATAAGTTCAACAGATGTATCACAGTATATAAAATAAAGAAACTGAAATGGCAGAGTAATAAAAAAAAAAATCCTCAACGGGATCGAATATATTATTATTGTGACAAATAGTGGCTGTTTTTAACCTCTTTCTAGCTCTTTAGTTTGGTTTGTGCTCATGTTCTCAAATACATAACATACTGTGCAGCAAGTCATCATTGTTTCTACACACACATAATAAAACATCTGGCATCAGAACAAAGCTAAATTTGCTACAGTACCTGTACAAAACCACACATTTTATAGTGGTCAAATAAAGGCATACTTGGACGATCCTCCCGGTGGACAGTTATTCGATAGCTTCTAAGTAATACAGGATATGGTGTAGTTTCATCTGTTACAAATATAGTGATTTGATTTTGGCCTAAGCCAAGGGGATAAGTCCTCACACTGTTAAAAAAAAAAAAGAATTGTCACATTTTGTGACCCTGTATCAACATGCACATTTCTCTAATTACATTATTTGCATTTTAGAGGTTTTTATAAATACTAATGAAATAGTAACACTAATTTCTGCATAAGTTAATTTATAAAATTCCCCCTCCATCCCCTTTCTTTGACAATAGAACCAACTGAATGGCCTGCTGAGAGGATTCCATGGCAACCCAGCCATCAGATCACTGTAACACAGAAATTTGTTTCTGCGTGAGCAGTTTTAAGACTGAATTCAAATGCAGGTGTTAATTTCATCTCTGCTTTTATCTCCGGGTTTCCCCATAGACTTCAAAAGGAAAATGTTTGATAAAACGGGAGGTAACTTTATCTCCTGAATATGAATCCAGCCCTTAATGCCTCCTGTGAAATGACTAAGGGCTCGATTCAATTGAGCCCGGTAAAACAGCTGATAGGGCAAAAATGGATACCAACCAACAAAACTACATTTGTAAGTAGGTATTCAATTGTAATTGTACTACCAGCTAAAAGCACCACGGACATTAGGCCACAGAAAAGGTCTTGTGGCCAAAGGTCCATTTTGTGCTCTAAGTTCCTAAAACGCCTCTAAATAGAGGCAATGATAGGAACATCAAAGGAAAAAAGCTATCGGTGCCTGACACATTATCAGTCACCGTTCATTTGCTTATCTGTGTTATTCTTACCTGTCATCCACTGTCTGTCTCCTTCTGTCCTCCTTTTTTCTCTTTTCTTCTCTTCTTTCTTCGCACATGTAACTGTAAAAAAAACAAAAAAACAGATAGCCTTAAATAAATGTTGTTGAACATAACACACACATATATTGATAGTTTAACCCGTTGAGTGCCAGAGGGGTACGCAATGGTACCTCTCTGGTACTCAACAAGCTAAAGAATGCTTAGATGTGCGGGGGGGGATTTAGTTTATAAAATGCCAAAAGTTCATATAAAAATTGTCCCTAAGAATTCTTCTAGTGCCAAACATTTTGTATAAATATCATGTATGTTTACAATTTCTCCGCTGCTGTGTGCAGCCACAGAGGCGGTGGAGTAAGAGAGTTGCAGCACATCCTCCCCCTAGTACCACACTGGTCAATGTCCATTCCATTGTGAGGGAATTTGAACAGAGATTGTCTCCGCGGCAGCGCACAGTGAAGGAGAAATGGTAAACATACATAATATTTTTATACAAAATGATTGGCACTAGAAGAATTCTTGGGGACAAATTTTATATGGACTTCAGACATTTCATAAAGTAAATCATCCGCACACCTAAGCATTATTTAACCCGTTGAGTGCCAGAGAGGTACCGTTGCTTACCCCTCTGGCACTCAACAGGTTAAAGGGACAGTATTGTCCCAAAAAATTTTTTTACAGTTATATAGAGTTTAAAATATTAATCAAATCGCTCCAAACAACAATCTCTCAAACTGCTATGATTTGAGAGATATAGGCATTCAAAGTTCCCCCCTCTCTCCCCTTCTCCTGATTTTAGCTGTAAAGCTGACAGCAGGAGAATCGAGTCGTATGACTGGAGGAGGCTCTGCAGCAGAGCCCAGATCATGTTACTTAAAAATAATTCATTCATTGGAAAGGTCTAAAAAGTGTGCCTGGTTTGCAAGCACACTTTGTAGACATTTCCAATGAATTAATTATTTTTAAGTACCACAATTTCTTGCTGGTCCCCGGACCCGCATCTCCTGCGGTCAGCTAGACGCTGACATCAGGAGAAGGGGAGGGAGGGGGGAACTTTGAATCCCAATATCTCTCACACTATAGCAGTTTGAGAGATAGGGTTTGGAGCAATTTGATAAATATTTTAAGCTCTACATAAATGTAAAACATGTTTTGGGACATTACTGTCCCTTTAAATTATGTTAGATGTGCAGGTTATGTTCAACAACATTTATTTATAGCTGTTTGTTTTTTTTTTTACAGTTACAAGAAAATAAGATACAAGAAGAAAGAAGATGGAGAAGATGCATGAGAGAAGAAAGAAGACAGACAGAAGATGACCATGGTGCTGAAGACCCCGCTGGACATCAAGATTAATGATGTTTACGTTGCAGGGGCTGTTGCTTTGCTATGGAGTCGGGTTAACATATGAGTGCCGGTGGGGAACTCATAGGGTTAATTCTTCTAACACTGGGCACATTTTGGGTGTCTACATTGGATGTACTGATATGGGGTTCAGGGCCCCATATCAATAAATCTGCTGGGAACATAGGGTTTCTTTTTCAATTTTTTTTTTTTAATTTCAATTGCTGCGTCGGCTGTTTTAAGACCCAGTAAAGGACTCTAGTCACAAAGAAACTGGGTCTTAAATTTAAGCGATAAAGTGAGTCCCTTATTGAATCTTAATGGCTAAAACCTGGCAGATTTTTTTTTTTGCGGCATTTTTTCACAGCACAGGTATTTGAATAGCTTACTACGCTTGAAAAAATGCCGTAAGCAGAAGAAACAGCTGTCGGACACAATTGAATCAAGGCCTAAATCTGTGAATGTTTCCCTTGTGACTTTGTTCAAGAAATAACATTAAATTAGTCCTGCATGTGATGTTCATGGAGACAGACATAACAGTTGCTGGCTGTTTTTGTAAACTAATGCAGGCAGAGAAAATTATCCTATTTAACACTTTAAGCACTTTGCTCTCAAGTCATGTCAATCCCCTAAGTATGTTTTCACACTTTTTGTTGCAGTTTACAATCAAATGACAATTTTATGTGTTTCTCTGTGAATTACCCACACAGTGACAATAAAAAAATGGCAGATAGAGCATACCATTTTGGAAAGAAGACAACACACTGCAATAAATGTAGGGTCATTTGTCTTTCTACACCTAGCCCTTTCACACACAATTCTTTCAATAAGATGGTAAAAGGAAAAAAATCCATATTTTTTACATTTTACTGAAAACTTTGAAAACTATGGAAATTCTTACTGTATCATAGCAGATCCTCTTGTGCGTAAAATAACACTCCACTGGTAAGACACAGCATAACACAAGCAGCATCACAAACCTTTCATATATATTTTCTTATACTTCCATCACTTTAAAGGTACAAAGATATTTGGATTCCATGGAATTTCAATATGTATTCAACACCTATTGCAAGGCCAAGAAATTTAGTACCAAACTGATGTAGGTTGACATACCATAGGCGGCACCAGGAACACTAATCTATACCTATATACCTAAAATGGTCATAACAGGTTCAGACAACCAGATGGATCAAATGATGGGTTGCTTAAATTTCTACCCTATGTTAAAGTAAAAGCATTTTTCCAGCATTTGGCACCATAGGACTGGGTTCAGAAAGCAGTGACATGAGACAAGGACAGGTTCCACTTGACACCAATACTACTGGTCCTAACGCTGATGTTGAGGCATGAGCAGCATCACCTGCCCTAGCCAGTAAAGGTGATTCCGGAGAAGAAGAATGTGGCCATTCCCCTCTCACTGAAGTCATGGGCGTGGAAATAGTTTTCCCTTGTGCCAGGTATAGTGCATTCATCAGCAACTGTACTTTACATTACGTGTGATAAGGTAATGAAAAGGGAAAAGGAGGGGACACATCTTGGCACATCTGCCCTCATTAAGTGTATACCACATAGACACAATGTTTATGTTAAGCATGTGAAAGCTAAACCCAAAAAAGAAATAAAGAACCTCTGTCACTGTGCCTCTTGCCACTCCGCAAGGGCACTGTCACAGTATCACGGCTGGCGCCTTCTTCTTGCTCGTCCATCTCTCTTCCCTGCAACGGCAGTTGTCTTTGGATCCAGCTTGCCTCGCAGACCACGCATGCGCAGGACGCCGCTGTCTCTTTCCTTACCATCTGCGCATGCGTCCAGTCCGGCGCGTCATTGGGCTGTGGCCTCCTATCCTGCACGGCTTCCGGGCGAGCCCACCTCCTGTCCTCTCCTCATTGGCTCCTCTCCAGGATTTGAACGGGCTGCCCCAGGTTGAGGGTGCCCATTCCATGAGCTCAGTAGAGTTTGTATAGTGTCCTGTATTCTGCTTGTCTAGTGTTCTGGCTCTTGAATCCTGTGTATGATTTGGCTAGTCTCCTGACCAAGCTCAAGCCTGCTCCCTTGTTCCTTTGCCTATGATCCATTCAGTCTTGTGTATGACCTGGCTATTCTCCTGACCAAGCTCAAGCCTGCTCCCTTGTACTTTTGCCTATGATCCATTTAATTCTGTGTATGACCGGGCTTTACCTGACTACAGCTGATCTCCACTCCTGGCTCTGACCCCTGGCTTTACCTGACTATGGCTGATCTCCGGTCCTTGGCTCTTCACCAGTAGTTAGGCCTATTGCTCTTGCCTATCCCTCTCTGCTCGGTATCCAGTTTGTCCTGTCGGCCTGGTTCTCAACGGTTCCCAGGTACTCACATCCTGGTTGCACCCCGGCTTAACCGGGGTGGAACAATCTGGTTTCACGACCAACACCTCTAACCAGCTTCGGCTGCAGCAATGCGGTACCTGGCACGCCGTCACCCCTCTCAAGCCTCGCACCCAAGCTATGCGCGCTAGCATCAGAGTCGGCACCACATGGGTCCTTATCCTCCGTATGCGTGACAGGCACAAGGAACAGGAGAGAATATCCCAGAGGAAGACAAGAAAAACCTAGCCTAGAAGTGTGTACATGAGCATGACACCTGTGACATCAACATCTTCTTGCACCAGAGTCTGGGTGAGGAAAAATAAGCCCACTGTCCCTGCCCTGGCACCATCAGTATCCTCCTTTGGCATTCCAGCATTCCAACTTTGCCTCTATTACCTCCCCCCAGCAACTGATAGCAAGTCTGTAAATGTGAGGATCTGACAGTTCATGTCCACCCATTGCACATTTCTTGGTACACTGGCCACACATGGCAATGTGGTGGAGAGCAATCAAAAGCAGGATATCAGTATCTACAGACATTCCATGTTAATGAATATTCTAAGCTGGTCACAGGTAGGATTCATTAATTTCAGTAAGTCTTCTATCTTGACATCACATGTTCTTAAGGGAGTTGGCAAAGACCATAGGGACAGTAGTACTTAGTTTGTTAGGGAATGGTTTTACACTGCTTACCTAAGATTCAAGGAGTTTGTTTTGCATTTGTGCCTGTAGCTTAATATGAGAGCATCATCCACATTGGGCCATTGGCTGGCTGAGATTGATGGGAACTGTAATACTTCATCAGGTGGAGACTGCAGATTGCACTCCATGCCATGCATTAGAGAGAACATTGGCTGTTGAAATTGGGGCCTAAGTGACAGTGCATCTATCTATCTATCTATCTATCTATCTATCTATCTATCTATCTATCATTAGTAACTATAATGGACAGTAATATCCCATTTCAAGTGTACTCAGTACCATATATCTAAACATTACACATTATTTTGAATTTTTTTAATGTTTAAGAATGTCTTCCTTTATTTCTATGCAAAGATACAATTTTCAGTAATTATGATATACGTAAAAACAAATAGTAATGCTGCTTATATTTAAAGGTATCTATTTTCATCGTTGCACTCCTTTTGCTAAAAGACATACAGACAATGGACTGAGTTTCAGCAGATGGGGTATATCAAATAATCTCCTTTAAGTTTAAATACTAAGATAAATTCATGACAGATGCCTGCTACTCTAATAGCAGTTAGCAAAAACTCTCTGAGCCTTAAAATCAGTTTCAGGATCTCATTGCGATGTCATCCATAATATAGGCTGATATACTAGTTAATCCCACTTAAACCTGTGTAACAGTTGTTAGTATGGAAAATATGAACAGACTGTGTGAAACGTAAATCATATGGGATATCGTAAAATAATTTTAACATTACAGGCAAAGTAGTTCCTATTTCCTTGCGGTTAGAAAGATATACAATGAGCCTCAGGTAAAAAGCAACCTCACCATATCAGAAAATAAAACTTCTTAATATTTCCATTGATCTGTAGGGAGCTTTTCTTTCTCTCTTCTTTTAGAAACTTTGTTATTGAAGTTTTCAAGTTATGCATGCATATATAAAACAAAATGGAAAGCAAAGAAAGTGTGTATAGTAATGGCCTTCAGCATGTATAAGTCATGCAGGTGATACATCAGGGTAGTAGATGGAACACTGGATACAATGGTGCAGTACAAGAGATGCACCCTGGAATTTGTTATTTCGTGGTTGATCTGCCACCTAACTTCAAAACAACTAATATATATAACATGAAGAGCAAAATGGGAGAAATAGGTAAAATAACAGAAAAACTAATATCTCATAGGTTGTACTTTAGCAGTATGTGGTCTAGTCAACTCCACTTAATGAATGTTAAAGTCCCTAAAAAGGAGAGGATAAAGTCACCTGTCACCCAAATCCATGTAAGATGGGCTTCCCCGAGTCCCCTCTCATCCATCCATACTAGGTGACACAGGTGCTGCACTTCCAACAGCATCAGAGGCACTCATCATAGCTATGGTTGTGGATGTTGATAACCTGTGTTATTGGTGGTTACTCAACACTAGTAGTGTATGGCTTAGTGGGACTTGGTCTTGGAAGCGGCAATGATGCTGATGATGACTGACAGGATGACTGTGTATTTTTGGGCATCTTTGCTTGTCCAGGGTCAGACTTTCCAATTGCTTTCGCAAACAGTTTATAGAAAGGCAGAGTGCTCATTTTCGGTGGTGGAAGACTGAGCCTTTGCCTTTCAGCTAATTACTGGCCATGTGATCATCTCTCTCTCTCTCACTCTCAACTTCATCTGTATCTGAAGAATAGGAGGATACTGGAGGAATATATTCTAGATCATCATCATCAGTAATTAGGTCATTCTCAGCATCGGCCGCCGCTTCTCAAACAATTTATTTTTACTTTTCCTCTTTCAAGGATTTCCACAACATTCACTACCACTTTCAGGACTGGTGTTTTTGTGCTTGTTTGTCTCACTGTCAGAAGCAGCAGTTGGTTGAGCTGCTACACCTTCTTCCACTATGCCATCAACACTAGAATGTGACTTGTTGTTGTCTTCAGTGTTTTTAGAAGGTTTATTAACCCTTTGAGTGCCAGAGGGGTATGCCACGCATTGCTTTGCAATGCGTGGCATACCCGTCCGGCACTCAAAGGGTTAATAGTACTAGTGGAACTTTTGGTGGGACTTTGACAAACTACTTTGTCCTCTGGAGGAGAAGGATCACCATCAATTATTGCACACGTTGCAGCAACCATGGCTGCAGTAAATTTTTGAAAAACACTTTACTCACATGTCCCTGCACTGCTCCTAATTCTTCCCCTACTCCTTGTGCTTTTGCTTAACATTACTCAACTACTGTGTGTGTTTTTATTGTTAAGTACACAATGCAACTGATTGTGTGTGATGTATTGCCTTAAATCTCTACAAAGAACTCAGTTTACTCCCCTAGGACAGAAATAACAGTCAGATCAGGAAGAAACTTGGATCACAGCTGCCTGTCTCTTCCCAGGCAGTCACACCTCCTTTTTCCCCTTCCTGTCCCCCAGAGTTCCCCCACACTCCATTAATACAGAGAACAGATTTTCTACCTACATGACTCATTTTTATTAAAAAGGGTACACAAACCTGAGTGTAGACTGTTTATGCGAAGATATTGCACCATCACCACCTTCAAACGTGCATATTCTCCCTCACTGTGCCAAGTAACATCTTTTGTTCTGTGCCAATTGCACTCACCTTCTAGAGAGGCAGAACCGGTCACAGTATCAGCGCTTTCACTGGATAACTCCCAGTGTCGGTTTCTTTTCCAAAAACAGCTCCCTGAATCTTCAGCTCTCCAAACATGAATCTGGATTCCTCTCCTCCAAAATCTTCGATTCTTTTAGGTATGGCTTAACCCTCTATCTAGGTTCTAGCTAAGTCTATTATCTATACTGGGGTATATAGCTGAGAACTGGGATTATCCAGTAAAAAATACACTAAAATATGCAATAAATCATGCACAACACGGGTACAATGACAAAGTAAAGGTGTTACTTGGCAAGGTGAGGGAGAATATGCACGTTTGAAGGTACTGAAGGTGCAATATCTTCGCATAAACAGTCTACACTCAGATTTGTGTGCGCCTTTTCTCTCTTTCTCTCTTTTTCTGCATATTTTGGTGGACTTTGGCGCCGGAGTTCGTAAGGAAAACGGCAGTACCACTAAGTGGAGAACTATATTAATGGACTTCCAAAAGGAATCAGGTGTATTTTATTACTGATACTACGATATTAACTCTGTTGCAGGATTTTGATATTGCGTACTCATTTTTATTAGCCTGTCTTCTCTGGCTCAAAAATGTGCTGCTTTCTGTTCCTCTCACAAACACTGAATGGCACTTCAGGAGCCTAGTACCCCTTACGCTATGCCTGCAGAAAAAGAAGGGAAACTTGACATATAGTGATGAGAAATGCCATCTCCACATTGATTTCAATGCAAAGATAGGTGAAAAAAGCCAAAAAATGCCATTTGCATGAAAATTTACCTCTCGGTGAAAAGTGACATGCTTTTGCTGTTTCTCATTTGAAGAGGAAACATTCTCCCATCCCTGCTTGCTAGATTTCTAGGTATGGGGTTTCTTTTTGTACCCTATTGTACAATTGGTTCTACTTAGGTTTCATAAATAAGGCCTACTGTGCCTTGCACAGAGTAGTAGCTATTGGACTCTTTTTTGTCTTTTTATTGCAAAAGACCACACACACATTTCAGTGCTAAAACGACTACATAGATATGATTACATGATATAATTGCCACCTGAATAAAAAAGGAACATATTGAACAGAATGAAGAGAATTAAGGTCTCTGGCTGGTTGGAGATAATGGACATTGTAGTCCAAACAGCTGAATAGCCAAAGGTTACCTATTCATGCAAGCTGGGATCTGATACCAGTTTAAAAATCTAAAATTGTGCATTAAACTCAGTGCTGTATTCCTCATTAGGCATAGTGGGTAACTGTCTACAGTGCAAGGTTTTCATGACCAAACCATATTCTGAGTTGTGGATGTAGACACAGCAACTCCAGTGCTGCAAATTTATGGATTATTTACCATTTCCATGCCCTTTTACTAGTCGATATTTAACCTCTAGAATAATTCATTGCTTCACAATGCATTGTGAATGGAGTTAAGAGGTTTCATAAGCTTTGTATGTTACAGACTATGTTTTTCTGTGTCAGGCAACAGGTGTGTTTTTCTGTGTCAGGTTTTGGGTGTAGTCTAGTGAAGTTTGTGGGTATAACCATCGGTGTGGCTAAGGGCACATTGCGTATATTGCCTAGGTGCACCAGAGATGTAAATTCAGCCCCAATCATAATGCTTCATTGTGTGGTATACACAAAAAAAGTGTTGTACATTTACTGTTATAATTATACTGGGGATGGTGTTACTGAAATCCGTGGTGACATACTTCCCTATCTTGAATATATATATATATATATATATATATATATATATATATATATATATATATATATATATATATATGGATGTGCACTCATGCTGAAAATGGTAATATGGTACCGGGTACAGAATTGTAGCATATTTGAAACAGAAGATGTGCACTCACAGATTTCTAAATAAATTCAATATTTAATTGTAGAAAATATTGCAACGTTTTGGTCCTCTGTTGGGACATTTGTCAAGTAAAAACAAAGGTCCCAACAGAGGACCGAGATGTTGCAGTATTTTCTACAATTAAATATAGAATTTATTTGGAATTCTGTGAGTGAGCAGCTTCTGTTTCAAGTACATATATATATATATGTATATAGGGGTGGGCGAAAGTTGCTTCTGTGTTCCCGTGGGAAATTTCGTGAAAACCACGCGTTTAAAATTTTCACATCTTTCGCCCATTGGCCAACATGACGTTTTCGCTGAAGGCAGACACAATAGAAGTAGCTACAGAGCAAGATAGATGTGCTGTGCTGTTCCCTTGTGATATTTAGCAAACATTGAGGCAGGAGAGGCTTATAGTGACTCCTATCACTATGAGCAGCAAAAGAGGAACGGGAAGGACCCTTATTATGTGTCCACTGAGTCTGAGGAGGAGGACAAAGTGACTAGCAGTACTCAACCAATGCTGTCCAGTCCCCCTATATCACCCCAAGGGATCTTGGGGAATTTAATAAGAAGGGAGAGAGAAAAGGGAATTGGAAGGAAGGGAGAAAAGGGAAAGGGAAGGAAGGGAGAAAAGGCAATGGGAAGGAAGGGAGAAAAGGATAGTGAGAGCAGGACAGGTCAGCTGCCTGTGCCTGCTGCAAGACATGCTGCCCCTGCTGCCAGTGCCACCATTTCTGATTCTGCAGCCACTAGTGTTGTACCTGTTGCCAGACGTGCTGCCCCTGCTGCCAGTGCCACCATTTCTGACCCTAAAGCACTAGTGTTGTACCTGTTGCCAGACGTGCTGCCCCAGCTGCCAGTGCCACCATTTCTGATCCTAAAGTCACTAGTGCTGCCCCTGCTGCCAGTGCCACCATTTCTGATCCTAAAGCCACTAGTGTTGTACCTGTTGCCAGACATGCTGCCCCTGCTGCCAGTGCCACCATTTCTGATCCTAAAGCCACTAGTGCTGCCCCTGCTGCCAGTGCCACCATTTCTGATCCTGCAGCCACTAGTGTTGTACCTGTTGCCAGACGTGCTGCCCCAGCTGCCAGTGCCACCATTTCTGATCCTAAAGCCACTAGTGCTGCCCCTGCTGCCAGTGCCACCATTTCTGATCCTGCAGCCACTAGTGTTGTACCTGTTGCTAGATGTCCTGCCCCTGCTGCCAGTGCCACCATTTCTGATCCTGCAGCCACTAGTGTTGTACCTGTTGCTAGATGTCCTGCCCCTGCTGCCAGTGCCACCATTTCTGTAACTGCAGCCACTAGTGTTGTACCTGTTGCTAGATGTCTTGCCCCTGCTGCTGTGCCACCATTTCTGTAACTCCAGCCACTAGTGTTGTACCTGCTGCTAGTACTGAACCTGCTGCAAGTGCTGAACCTGCTGCCAATGCTGAACCTGCTGCCAGTGCTGAACCTGCTGCTAGTATTGAACCTACTGCCAGTGCTGAACATGCTGCTAGTACTGAACCTGCTGCCATTGCTGAACCCGCTGCCACCAATACTTTGCCTGCTGCTAGTGTTTCTTGTAGTACTTGGGGGGAAGGAGAAAGTGATGTGAAGTGTGACAGCAAGGGACCCTAAATCACACTTGCCATTCCAAAGCCGTCCTGCCAGTGCTAGTACTACTGCTACTAAGGTCCAGCAGCTTGTTAGCATTAGGAGTGAAGGAGGGGGTAATCAACAATATCCTCATATTACTAGTGACTGTGAGACTGAAGAGGAAGATTCTGCGGCTGAACTTGATGTGGTTGGTGTTAGTAGTAGTAGTAGCAGTAATGGGGAAGCAGCTGGAGTGGTAGGGGAAACATTTGAGAGCATTCAGACTAGCGTTCAAGGGAGCCCACACCATTCCCCTGGCTCTGGGAGTCCCCTTCCCTTCACTACAGTATCCAAGTTGAACATGGTCCTTAAGAGGCCAGAACTGATGTTGGGGGATGAGAACAGGCTGAGAATTAATACCACCATCACCAGCAGCCTGTGCCTGCTGCTACTTGTGCTAGTGCTAGTCTGCCTTCTTCTTCAGGTCAAAAGGCAATGGCAAATGTGACATTAGGGGACCCTCTGTCACATTGCTCATCACCTCCTCCAAGCAGCAGTGAGATGTCTGGAATAGAGCAGCAGCAGCAACAACAGCATGTAGGGACTAGTGGTGGTAGTGGTGGTGGTGATGATGATGCTGGAGAAGCTGGGGTGGAAGAGACAGAAATGAGGATGGGCATCATCACTAGCAAAGACATCTAGGAATTAGAGGAATTTGCAAATGCTCTAATTCCTTCTGATGCTGGGATGCAAGGGCAGCAGTATGCTGAGGAGCAGGTTAGTGTGCCACAGACCACAGTGGACACAGTGGGAATGGGGTTAACAAGCGATGCGGGACTAGGACAGGTTCCACTTGCCAGCAGTAGCAATACTCCTGATCCTAGTTGCAGTGCTGACTCTGAGGATGTAGCAGCAACAGCAGCAACATTATCCGCTGCCACACACAATGCAGCGGAATGTGGAAGACAAGAAGAAAGAGGCCATTCTTCTCCACCTTTCCCCGTCCTTCTGAGTCATCATGGATGTGGGACTATTTTTCTATTGGGGTAGGCACAGTACATTCATCAGCAACGGCACTGTGCACAATTTGTGACAAGTTAGTGAAAAGAGGAAATGAGGGAACACACCTTCGCACAAGCGCCATCATATCACACATGAAACACAGACATCATGACATTTACTCCAAACATGTTAAAGCCAAACACCCACCACAGAAATCAAGCACCGCTTTTGCTGTCCCTGACTCACCAGAAAGGCAACAAGAGGTGAGGCGGTGTAACGGTTTTATGTACACTCAGAGACGGAAGGTTTTGGTAAAACACAGTTTTATTACATAGTAACATAGTAGATAAGGCTGAAAAAAGACATGCGTCCATCAAGTCCAGCCCATGCCAATAACACCCCTATTGATCCAGAGGAAGGCAACAAAAAAGCCCTCTGGAGCAATTTCTAGTATAGGTGTGTGTGTGTGTGTGTGTGTGTTTGTGTGTCAAATAGTTCCCCGGCTCAATATCCTATTTGCTTTGAAGCCATCTGTCATAACTGTCAATATTGTTCTGTGCTAGATAGGCATCCATTGCTTTTTTGAATGCAGTTACATTATCTGCAAGCACAACATCCCGAGGCAAAGAATTCCATAGCCTTACCACCCTTACTGTAAAGAATCCCTGCCTGTGTTTTAGTCGAAAGCACCTTTCCTCAAATCTTAATGGATGACCTCTTGTTCTTAGCTCAGCTCTTTGCATAAATAATTCATTGGATAGTTCTTTGTATTGACCTTGAATGTATTTGTAAATGGTAATCATATCACCCCTTAGGCGTCTCTTTTCTAATGTAAACAAACCCAGTTTGGCTAGTCTCTCTTTGTAACTCAGATCCTCCAATCCCTTTATCAGTTTTGTTGCATGTCTCTGCACCTTTTTCAGTTCAGTAATGTCTTTTTTTAGAACAGGCGCCCAAAATTGTACTCCATATTGTAGATGAGGCCTAACCAAGGATTTATACAGAGGTAGGATAATATTACCATCCCTTGCTTCTACACCTCTTTTTATGCAGGCTAGTACTCTATTTGCTCTTGCAGCAGCTGAGTGACTGCACACTGCTGTGAAGACTATTGTCTATCAGTAAACCTAAATCTTTCTCTAATGAGGATTTCCCAAGTTGTTTCCCATTTAGAGTATATGTTGCAAGTTTGTTTCTACAACCCAAATGCATAACCTTACATTTATCTACATTAAATGACATCTGCCACTTTTCTGCCCATTCACTTAGTTTATCTAAATCCTTCTGTAGGGAAAAAACATCCAGCTCTGTATGTATTTCCTTACATAGCTTAGTGTCATCAGCAAAGATTGAGATGCTACTTTCAATTCCCACTTCTAGATCATTAATAAACAAATTAAAAACCATTGGGCCCAGGACTGAACCCTGCGGCAACCCACTTATAACCCTAGGCCAATTTGAAAAAGTTCCATTTACAACAACTCTCTGCCATCTATCATTTAACCAGTTCTCAATCCATGTACAGATAACACCACCCAAACCAAAGCCTTTTAATTTATGCAGTAACCTGTTGTGAGGCACTGTGTCAAAGGCTTTTGCAAAATCCAAGTATACTACATCAACAGCAATTCCCCTGTCCAAATTACTACTCAATCTTTCATAAAATACAAGTAAATTTGTCTGACATGATCTGTTCTTCATGAAACCATGCTGATTCCTACTAATGATATTGTTTGTCTTCACTTAGTTCTGAATACTGTCAGTTAATAACCCTTCTAGTATCTTACCCACTATGGAAGTCAAGCTCACAGGTCTATAATTTCCTGGTTTGGATCTTGCTCCCTTTTTAAACAATGGAACTACATCAGCTTTCCTCCAATCACAGGGCACAATGCCTGATGAAAGCGAATCAATAAATATTAAGTATAATGGTTTTGCTATTACTGAACTAAGTTCCTAAAGTACCCTTGGGTGTATACCGTCCGGTCCAGGCGCTTTATTCACTATAACCCTTTCCAGTCTCTTTTGGACCTTGTCCTCAGTAAGCCATGTAGATGTTGGAGGAAATTCCATGGTTTTGTCTGTTTGCTCACAGCTTGTCATTTCTGCTTCCTTTGTATATACTGAAGCAAAGAATGTATTTAGGGTATTAAATCACGCAGAATAATAGTAAGCCTTGCGGGTCCAGCATATAAATACAACACTGACACAGGACAGGTTACAGTAATATAAATAATAGTGATGATCGAGCACCCCAATGCTCGGGTGTTCGGGTGCTCTGACCGAGCGCCCCCGGAGGCTCGAGTGCTCGGCCGAGCACCCGATCCCCATTGAAGTCAATGGGAGGACTCGAGCATTACACCAGGCACCCCCTGCTCTGATGAGGGGAGGGTGCCTGGTCCATAGGAAAAGGGCAGAAAATGATGGAAACACCACAGAAATGGTTCAGGGACAGCATAGGGAGGATGTCTGGATGCATCTTGGACTCCAACATCGCTGCTGGGAACGATGTTTCGCCCGTAGTACGCCATTTTTACAGACTGACCGTAAAACACACAAAAAGGAAGATAAAAACGACTTTAGGCGAAAAATTGTTACCAAACAGTATTTGCTGTATATTTACTTGTATATCATCTGCAAATTCTGCAAAAAATTCCTCGATTTTTCTGAACTGGGGCCATGATTAAGAGGGAAACGTGCGCAGAGGCAAATTCTCCCAAAAATGTCCTCGATTTTTCTGAACTGAGGCCATGATTAAGAGGGAAACGTGCGCAGAGGCAAATTCTCCCAAAAATTTCCTCGATTTTTCTGAACTGGGGCCATGATTAAGAGGGAAACGTGCGCTGAGCCGACCATCTAAAACATTATGGGTGAGGGTCTGCTGCGGAGCTGACCATCCTAAACATTATATGCGAAGGCCCGCTAGTGAGCTGACGCTATAAAACATTATATGAGAGGGCCCGCTAGAGAGCTGACCCAATAAAACATTATATGAGAAGGCCCGCTGGTGAGCTGACCTATACAAAAATTGTCAAACTGCGCCCGCTGGTGAGCTGGCCCTATATAAAAATTATATCACAGGGCCCGCTGGTGAGCTGGCCCTATATAAAAATTATATCACTGGGCCCGCTGGTGAGCTGGCCCTATATAAAAATTATATCACTGGGCATATGGAAGAGAGTCAACCATATACCCGTTTTTTGGGTGGAAGGGGTGAATGGGAATACAGAGTATTCCCATCATTGTAAATAACATATATAAAGTGACTTTATGTTCCCCCGGGGCTTTCCTCCAGTGGAGTGGAGAAGTCAGGGGAAATCCAGGCCTTGTTCATTTTTATAAGTGTCAACCTATCAGCATTTGCGGTGGAAAGGCGGATACGCTTATCTGTTATGATGCCACCAGCAGCACTAAATACCCGCTCAGACAGAACGCTGGCGGCAGGGCAGGCCAGCACCTCCAAGGCGTAGAGTGCCAGTTCATACCACGTGTCCAGCTTGGACACCCAGTAGTTGTAAGGTACAGAGGGATCATTGAGGACGCTGACACGGTCTGCTACGTACTCCTTCACCATCTTCCAAAACTTTTCCCTCCTTGTGACACTAGGCTGCGCATCAGGGTGAGGGTGCTGGCGGGGTGTCATGAAGGTGTCCCACGCCTTGGAGAGTGTTGCCCTGCCTTTGTCGGAACTGCTGTGTGCTCCCCTTTTCTCCCCTTCTCGGTTGGCCAAGGTAGCACGTACTCTGCCGCCAGCGTTGTCAGATGGAAAATTTTGGAGCAATTTTTCAACAAGAACCTTCTGGTATTGCACCATTTTGCTTATCCTCTCCACCGGAGGAATGAGAGATGAGAAATTCTCTTTGTAGCGGGGGTCCAGAAGGGTGAACACCCAGTAATCCGTGTTGTCTAAAATGCGTGTAACGAGTGGGTCACGGGAAAGGCAGCCTAACATAAAGTCAGCCATGTGTGCCAGAGTACCAACAGGCAAGATTTCGCTGTCCTCACCAGGAGGATGACTCTCAATCTCCTCATCCTCTTCCTCCTCTTCTGCCCACCCACGCTGAAGAGATGGAACTAAAGTTCCATGGCTACCCTCTGTAGCGGAGGCAACCGTGTCTTCCTCCTCCTCCTCCTCCGCCTCCTCCAATTGTCGCTGAGAAGACGAAGTGAGGGTGCTCTGGCTATCACCTTGTGTGAGCTCTTCCTCCCCCATTTCCACCTCTTCCACATGCAAAGCGTCGGTTTTAATTGTGAGCAGCGAGCGTTTCAGTAGACACAGAAGTGGGATGGTTACACTGATAATAGCGTTATCGCCGCTCACCATCTGTGTCGATTCCTCAAAATTGCTTAAAACCTCACAGAGGTCTGTCATCCATTCCCACTCCTCACTTCTGATTACAGGAAGTTGAACGGAGAGGCGACGACCGTGTAACAGCTGGTACTCCACTACTGCCCTCTGCTGCTCACAAAGCCGGGCCAACATGTGGAAGGTGGAGTTCCAGCGCGTGCTCACGTCACACAGCAGCCGGTGAGCTGGCAATTGTAAGCGCTGCTGCAGCTTCAACAGGCCGGCTGAAGCTGTAGATGACTTACGGAAATGTGCACACACGCGGCGCACCTTGGTCAAGAGATCATGCAAATTGGGGTAGGTTTTTAGAAATCGCTGAACCACTAAATTAAATACATGCGCTAGGCATGGTACGTGTGTGAGCTTGCCGAGCTCCAAAGCCGCCACCAAGTTACGCCCATTATCACACACAACCATGCCTGGTTGCAGGTTGAGTGGCGAGAGCCATTGCTCGGTCTGGTGACTAATCCCCTGCAACAGCTCTGAGGCCGTGTGCTGTTTGTCCCCAAGGCAGATCAGCTTCAGCATGGCCTGTTGACGCTTCCCCACTGCAGTGCTACACTGCTTCCAGCTACCGGCTGATGGGTGAGTGGCGCTGCGCGCAGAGAATTCGGAGGTGGAAACGGAGGAGGAGGAGCCAATAACGTAGGTGCTGGCGGAAACCCTGATGGAGGTAGGGCCCGCAATCCTCGGCGTGGGTAGCACCTGTGCCATCCCAGGGTCCGAGTCGCTCTCAGCCTCCACGACATTCACCCAGTGTGCAGTCAGGGAAATGTAGCGTCCCTGGCCACAAGCACTTGTCCATGTGTCAGTCGTTAAGTGGACCTTCCCAGTAACTGCGTTGGTCAGGGCACGGGTGATGTTACGGGACACATGGTGGTGTAAGGCGGGGACGGCACACCGGGAAAAGTAGTGGCGGCTGGGGACTGCGTACCGAGGGACAGCTGCTGCCATCAGGCTGCGGAAGGACTTCGCTTGCGCTCAAATGCCTGGGGTAACGACATTTGGACGCTGCGCTGGGACAGGGAAGTGGATGTGGTCGCTGATGGTGCTTCAGATGGTACAGGTGCAGGGCGGGAGGTATGCGGGCCTGCGCCTTCGACAGGCGATTGGCCGGCACCGAAAACAGGGGAAGAGGAGGCAGTGGTGTGGCCTGCAGACACAGATTGGCGATCCGGGCGTTCCTCCCACTTATTACGGTGCTTGGATGCCATGTGTCGGATCATGCTGGTGGTGGTGAGGTTTCTAGTGTTCATGCCTCGGCTCATTCTGGTGTGGCACAGGTTGCAAACTACAATTCTTTTGTCGTCCGCACTTTCCTTAAAAAAACGCCATACCGCGGAACACCTACCCCTTGGCAAGGGAGATTTACGCAAGGGGGTGCTCCGTGGAACATTTGCGGGCCGGTTTGGTGCGGTCCGCCTTCTTTCTGTAGCCACACCACTGCCTCTTCCAGCCTGTTGCGGTGCTGCAGATGGCTCACCCTCAGGACTGCTGTCATCGCTCGGCTCTCCACCTTCCCAGGTGGGGTCAGTCACCTCATCGTCCACCAAGTCCTCCTCCACTTCCTCACTCTGATCATCCTCCTCATGTCTTGATCCCACCACATACTCAGTCATTGACAACTGTATATCATCCTCCTCATCAAGGTCTTGAGACAGTAATAGTGGTTGATTTAATGGCAACTGTGTCTCATCATCATCATCATCCACTTCCTTTGACCTTAAATGCCTTTCCCCTCTGTCATCTTCTTGTGATTGGGTACCCTCTAGAGGTTGTGAATCAGGGCACAAGATGTCATGTTCCTCTGCAAGCGTACTTGGAGAGAGGTTCAAATTAAGGATTGGTGATGAGACGAGCTCCAGTGTGGGATCACTTCTTTGACCAGACCCTCTATGGTGGGAGGAAGGATGATCAGGGTGAGGATTATGTTGACCAGACTCTTGGCTACTGAGAGTGGACTTGGTGGAAGACAGGGTGGTGCTTAACCGACTGGAAGCAGTATCACCTGAAATCCAACCGACCACCTGTTCGCAGTGGTCTGACCTCGAGAGTGATGTCCTGCGACGCCCTGTAAACTGAGACATGAAGCTAGGTATGGTGGATGTCTTTCTTTCTTGTGCTCTGGCACCAGGCACAGTTTCTACGCGTCCTGACCCGCGCCCTGAACTATCAGGATCACGTCCACTTCCCCGTCCCTTTTTACCTGCCTTCTTCATATTACACGGAATATGTGCTGCAAATCTGCAACTTTGCACACTAAACAGAATGTGCTGCTTATCTGCGGTTAGACACAGTGAATGGAATATGTGACTTTGATATTTTACACTTTGCACACTAAACAGAATGTTCTGCTAATCTGAAACTTTGCACACTAAACAGAATGTGCTGCTTATCTGCGGCTCGGCACAGTGAATGGAATATGTGACTTTGATATTTTACACTTTGCACAGTAAACAGAATGTTCTCCTAATCTGCAACTTTGCACACTAAACAGAATGTGCTTCTTATCTGCGGTTAGACACAGTGAATGGAATATGTGACTTTGATATTTTACACTTTGCACACTAAACAGAATGTTCTCCTAATCTGCAACTTTGCACACTAAACAGAATGTGCTGCTTATCTGCGGCTCGGCACAGTGAATGGAATATGTGACTTTTATATTTTACACTTTGCACAGTAAACAGAATGTTCTGCTAATCTGAAACTTTGCACACTAAACAGAATGTGCTTCTTATCTGCGGTTAGACACAGTGAATGGAATATGTGACTTTGATATTTTACACTTTGCACAGTAAACAGAATGTTCTGCTAATCTGAAACTTTGCACACTAAACAGAATGTGCTTCTTATCTGCGGTTAGACACAGTGAATGGAATATGTGACTTTGATATTTTACACTTTGCACAGTAAACAGAATGTTCTGCTAATCTGAAACTTTGCACACTAAACAGAATGTGCTTCTTATCTGCGGCTCGGCACAGTGAATGGAATATGTCACTTTTATATTTTACACTTTGCACACTAAACAGAATGTTCTCCTAATCTGCAACTTTGCACACTAAACAGAATGTGCTGCTTATCTGCGGCTCGGCACAGTGAATGGAATATGTGACTTTGATATTTTACACTTTGCACAGTAAACAGAATGTTCTGCTAATCTGAAACTTTGCACACTAAACAGAATGTGCTTCTTATCTGCGGTTAGACACAGTGAATGGAATATGTGACTTTGATATTTTACACTTTGCACACTAAACAGAATGTTCTGCTAATCTGAAACTTTGCACACTAAACAGAATGTGCTTCTTATCTGCGGTTAGACACAGTGAATGGAATATGTGACTTTGATATTTTACACTTTGCACACTAAACAGAATGTTCTGCTAATCTGAAACTTTGCACACTAAACAGAATGTGCTGCTTATCTGTGGCTCGGCACAGTGAATGGAATATGTGACTTTGATATTTTACACTTTGCACACTAAACAGAATGTTCTGCTAATCTGAAACTTTGCACACTAAACAGAATGAGCTGCTAATCTGAAACTTTGCACACTAAAAAGAATGTGCTGCTAATCTGCAACTTTGCACACTGAACAGAATGTGCTGCTAATCTTCAACTTTGCACACTAAACAGAATGTGCTGCTAATCTGCAACTTTGCACACTAAAAAGAATGTGCTGCTAATCTGCAACTTTGCACACTAAACAGAATGTGCTGCTAATCTGCAACTTTGCACACTAAACAGAATGTGCTGCTAATCTGTGGAATATGTGACTTTTTTTTTTTAAATCTCTGCCCCCCCAAACAAAATAAACTGCTGCCCCCACACACAGTAGTCCTAAAAAGGACTTTTGGGTCTTTTTTTTTTTCAAAATCGCTTTTCTTCTCCCTACACTGACTTTCCCTTCCTATCCTCATTTCTCCCTGGCTAAGACTGAGCCGAATTCTCTGGTCAGGTGCTATACAGCACCCGATCACGGGTTCTGGCCAGCCAATCAGTGTAATGCCAGCAGCCAACATGGCATGTCAGAGCCTCCCTGCACATTTATTGGCTGCGCAGCAGCCGCGAAACGTGCGGGGAGGAGACCCGAACATGGTGGGCGAGTACATGCGGTACTCGTACGAGTACCGCCACGTGCCGAGCAGAGCGATGCTCGAGCCGAACCGAGCTTCGGCCGAGCATGCTCGCTCATCACTAATAAATAATCCACACAGGTCCAGTATATGTTAAACAATATACAATACTGACACAGGTCAGGTGAAGTTCGTATGATACAGTGAGTCAATGGCAGATTGGTACTATTAGGCCAGGAACAGCGGATAGGCCCTAATAGTGGAAGGCCCACAGTACACTCTCTATGCAGAGAGTGACACAATAGCGACTGTAGCCACAAAGGAACAAGCGGAGCCCAGGGTATGCGACTGGCTACTAGAGCACCAGAGGTACACAGAACAGAACAGGAACGTCAGCCCATCCGGATTGGTACACAGAGCAGGAACGTCAGCCAATCCGGGTCTGTACACACAGCAGGGACGTAAACAGGAAGAGTAGTCAGGCAGTCCGGGTCATACACAGGAATCATACGAAATAACGGAACAAGCGCTAGCAACGGGAACACCACAAAAGGGCACTGCAGAAGTGACAGGACTGAGTATTTAAGGGCTGTCTCTTGGAGGAGAAACATCACGTTAGCCAATAAAAAGGTATCAAGAAGTAGCACTTGTCAAAATGTCGCCAGCATAGCACGGGCACCGTGATAGGCGGAGATCAAAGAGGAGGAGGAATAGAACAACCCAGGCAGAGACTGGAAGTTCCAGGACGAGTGAAACAACTAGCTCGCTATCACCTTCTAGGGTAACTACAACTTCTGCCAATCCTCCTCGTTCATTATCTCCCCCGCCAAATGATAGCTACTCTGTTGAAGTTAGGATGTGGCAGTCCGTCTCTACCCAATGCACACTGTGTGGTGCACTGACCATGCATGTCAGTGTGGTGGAGGAGAATCGCAATCAGTGCATCAAGCGGCATCTGAGGAGATTCCATCCTGCAGAATATGCTAAGAAGGTGGCAGGGAGAGTTCACCATTACTATTAAACTGTCAGCAAGTTGTCATGGGTCCTTAGCGGGTCTGGAAAAGGGGTACAGTGACAGCGGCAGTACTTGGTTTTGGGTGTCATGGTGTTTGGATACAATTGTGCCCCCAGATGTTATTTACCACACACACAATGTGCACATTGCAGTTGCTGATGAGAGCCACAGTTCCTGCTATCAAGGGAAAAAAATATATTCTAATAACAACACACCCATGATTTTGGAGGAGGGGCAGGTGGAGAAGATTTAATGGCCAACTTCTTCTTTTCGCCACTGGGGGCTACTTATACTGCTGCTACTGCCTCAGGCACATCACTGGAGTCAGTCGTGTCAAGTGGAAGCTTCATCATCCATCTTCCATGTTACTGCTATTGTTGATCCCATTCCCTTTCAGCTGCCTAATCATTGTGCTGCTTAAACAACTCAGCAGCAGCAGTACGAACAACAGTTGCAACTCAGGAGGACATTTGACAGTGGCCACTGGCCAACATGACCTGCTGGCATTAGGCCAGTAAGGCATTTTTAGTTTTTTTCCTCAGGGCTTCTGTTTTGAAAAAAAAAATAAATAAATAAATAAATAAAAGAAAAAAAACCTAGTCCCACAAAAAAATAAACAATTTTTGGTGGGTTTGTTTCTAACAAGACTAAGTTCTGCAAATCAATGTTTCCTTATGGCTTGTGCCAAACTAGCTTAAGTCCTACAAATTAAGAAAAGAATATACCCACGCACTCTTCAAGTATATAACCTAGACCTCTAGATCAACCCAGTCTGCTCAATAGGGTGCTTCAGGGAAGTTAAATTGCAAATACAAAAGACAGAACAGAAGAAAGAAACCCTGATATAACAGCACACCTACACATGCTAATTACTGTGTTATCATGGTCACATAGTAATCAAAAACTCACAACCATCAAGTAGTTGGAGATACCATAGTCAATTAAACTTAACTTTTATTAAACAAAAATTAAAAACAAACTCTCTAAAAACTCGTTTTGTATTTGCTCAGTCACCTAACTGTCATAGACAGGGAATAGACCAGTCATGTCTGTTATTACTATCGGATCAAAGATCTGGCTACTAAGTAACAAGAAATTTGTTGGTGTACTGCCGGGGCTTTATCCGGCTTGCCAGAGAAATCGTTACTGAGTAGTATCACATATCTATTTGTAACATTAGATCAAAAGATCTAACTACTCAGTAATGCTAGGTTCATTGATGTACTGCCGGGGCTTTATCCGGCTTGCCAGAAAACGTTACTAAATTATGTCAAACCTCCACACACTATATTGCCAGATCATTATCCCAAAGAAATTATAATAATAGTGCCTTCAGCAATACTAAATAGTATTCTCAAAGTGAATTCTATCTGTGAATATTATACCGGGGCATATCCGGCTTGCCACTATCTCTAAATCACAAAACTAATCTATCCAGATGCCGGGGCATATTCCGGCTTGCCAAGATTCTACCTAACGCTAAAATCTAATTGAAGTGCAATATATGCATTTCTGCGTCAGGATTCAATCTGGATACCGGGGCATAGTCCGGTTCGCTAATATACTGTCTCTCTCACCCCGCTCTGATCCAACTACAGTTCACATACACTCTACCCCCAATAGTTGTACCGGGGCATATCCGGCTTGCCAAAAATATTAAACTCGTAAGTATAATATAATATCACTATCAGATTCAAAAAGTCCAGTCCCTGTCAAGGTGAATGGAAGCAAAAAATAACGGATTAAAAGAAAAAAGACGCGACACGCGTTTCGTATTGAAACTTCTTCTTGCTGTGAAGAAGTTTCAATACGAAACGCATCTAGATTCGTTTTGTGATTTAGAGATAGTGGCAAGCCGGATATGCCCCGGTATAATATTCACAGATAGAATTCACTTTGAGAATACTATTTAGTATTGCTGAAGGCACTATTATTATAATTTCTTCGGGATAATGATCTGGCAATATAGTGTGTGGAGGTTTGAGGTTGGACATAATTTAGTAAAGTTTTCTGGCAAGCCGGATAAAGCCCCGGCAGTACATCAATGAACCTAGCGTTACTGAGTAGTTAGATCTTTTGATCTAATGTTAGAAATAGATATGTGATACTACTCAGAAACGATTTCTCTGGCAAGCCGGATAAAGCCCCGGCAGTACACCAACAAATTTCTTGTTATTTAGTAGCCAGATCTTTGATCCAATAGTAATAACAGACATGACTGGTCTATTCCCTGTCTATGACAGTTAGGTGACTGAGCAAATACAAAACGAGTTTTTAGAGAGTTAGTTTTTAATTTTTGTTTAATAAAAGTTAAGTTTAATTGACTATGGTATCTCCAACTACCTGATGGTTGTGAGTTTTTGATTACTATGTGATCATGATAACACAGTAATTAGCATGTGTAGGTGTGCTGTTATATCAGGGTTTCTTTCTTCTGTTCTGTCTTTTGTATTTGTAAGTCCTACAAATAAATGTTTCCTTAGGGCTTGTGCCAAACAAGCTTAAGTCCTACAAATCAATGTTTCTTCAGGGCTTGGGCCTCTAATAAGTCTAAGTCCTACAAAGGCCTCTAACAACAAATCAGACAAACCATCCTCTACAAAATACTCTATCAAGTCAAGTATCAGTTCACCCCAGTGGCAGTTTATGTCAGGGGGTTCCTGTCTCTGTCACTTTAAATACAAATGTCTTATTTTATTGATTTTTTTTTTATTAACTGTCCCCCCAATAGCAGTCAAGAACCCGCCCCCCAAAAAATTCCCTGTTCAAAGGATTCATTCACCAACACAGGCACCCTCCTCAGACCCCTTTATACCATGTTATGGTTTTTATTTTATTTTATTTTATTTAGGATTTCTTTTTTATTAAGTGACCCCCAATCCCAGTAAACAACCCCCCAAAAATCATCTCCTGTTCAACTGAATCTTTCCCTACACCCCACCAACACATGCACCCTCTTGCCCCTTTTTTACTGTGCCTTTGGGAAATAAAATCAGTTTAATAAAATCAACACAATATAAACTAAGATATTATGCCTATATAAAAAGGAATACAAAAACCACCAAATAATAACTCCCCACTTAGCTTAATATGAACAGAAATTCCTAATGCCCACTAAGAATGTAATCCATCCTGGATGCGATGTCTGCCTGCTTCAGTTTAAAAAAACTGCATCCTCCATGAACATGGCATCCAGGGCTGACAGAATATGTTATCATTTGAACCAAGGAACATGAGCAAAAACCTGGCCATAGTAAGGCAAATGGGAGGCTACTTAGTAATGATTAAAACAATTTCATTGCTCCTAAAAATGTTGTGTTGCTCATAAATAGTATAATTGCAGATTTTTAGAATGTAATGGCTAAACACCCATGTTTGTATACATGTTTTTCAGTGTGCAAGCCAATTGCATATTTATCAATAGTATTTTAACGTGCGTTGTTATCAAGAAGAGATTCTGAAGATACGTTTCTGTACACTAGATCCAGGCTTTCATATCTTATATTAGTTAATAAAGCAATTCTGTGATTATTTGCATACAGCATTTGTGTATTTTTTTCTGAACTGCCAGATGTGAGTAATAATAATAATAATAATAACTAGCATTTATATAGCGCCTTTCTCCCAGTGGGACTCAAAGCGCTTTCAGCGCACGCTCGTGGAATTAACCAAATCGGCAGCTGAAATAATAGATGTTATTATTACCCAATCAATGGTACTCATTTATCGACCTCGGAAGGATGATGGGCTGAGTTGACCCTGCTGGGATTCGAACCTGCAGCCTTGCTGTTGGAATAGGCTCCGTAGTCAGTGACTTTACCACTGAGCTATCTCACCAGCTTATACTAGCTATAACAAGCGTATGCAGATGTCACCATTTGCTGCTCAACTCTCACACTGATAAATTTTCCCCATTTCAAGAATCATGTTCACATGTGTGACATTAGCACATTTCAACTCTGCACGAATCACCGAAAAATAGAACAAAAGGTCCACAATGTAGCGGGTTCCCTGAACAACTATTGTTTGTGTTATGAAGCCTGTTGCACATTGCTATGTCATCACTTTGTTCTATGCAGAATACAGGGAAGTTGAAGATTTGTAAATCTGTAGGTGGATCAATTGGGCCACTGTGCAGATTATTAAAATGGACAATATGTAGGATCAAAAACTGTCCAACCCATGTATTCAGCCAATCTTGTACAGCTAATGTTCGCACTCACAAGATCATTGTACAAAACAATGGTGAATCACACGCAGGGGCTTTTAATACCCCTTCTACTAGTCAGCCATTCAATAAAAGCATATTATCTCTTGATCAAAGGGAGACCCTGATGCAAAGTTAATTTAAAGTTATTTTAATAAATAAAGAACAAAATAAAAATAAAATATTAAAATACCTTGATGCATTTCTTAGCATTCATACCACTATTTCATCATCTGTTCTGCATTGAATGAAATATGTAAAAAATACATTCAGGCAGATGGGACACCCCAATCCAACTCAGCAGGCAGATCCCTGGCTTTATCAGAGTGGCCAGAGAGTATGTGGACTTGCAGTAGAATGTGTGTTGTGATTTCCTTTGAAGTGGATAGTTTCCTGGATACAGTACAGGCCTGTCATATTAGGCCACTGTCATCTATGTGCATGATCCTGACTGGTAATCACCTCTCTCCAGAATACTCTCCAACTGGGGCTGCAATTATTCCCAAAGTTTTGGGGTAATTACCCGGGTGACTAAAGCTGCCCATAAAACACAAACCTAACTTATCTGTTCAGGGAAACTCTTTTACTTTCTGAACTATAATGGCCCCTGAGGACAGGCTTGAGAACCATTGTCCAAGTCAGTATAACATGACTAGATAAGCCCTTGCTGACAATTATCTATACAATCTTTTTCCCTGCGTCATACGATTTTAAAGATGACATAGACCACATCTCTGTATATACACTTAATTCTTCTAAAATGCATCTGGGAGTCCTCTTGTACCCACTGGTTAAGAAACTGGATAAATATCAAGACCACATGTTTCCTCATATTGTGGGAAACACATTTTCTATTTACTAACTGATATAGCTGTACAAAACTGAATGGTAACTGGGGAGTTGTTGGGGTTTTTAATCTTTCTTTTCCATCATAAAGATAAATCATTATGATACACAAAAGTAAACTTGAAATGGTTACAGAACAGGCCAAACACACCCAAATGATTTTCTAGGAAATATTAATAACTAGTGTACAAGTCCGTGTACACAGGCCAAGGTCTGGGTGATGTTAAGATGCCGGCCCTGCTCTGCATCCTGCTGCCAATGCAGCCATGCACTGTAGGCACTGCCAGAAAGCACAGAATGCTCCCAGCACAGAACTCCCAGCATTCTGTGCTCCCACCATTCTGTGTGTTCGGGCAGTCTCTATGGCACATGACGGCTTCTGACAAACATCCTAGCTAATTATTATATAGGATTCTTAAGAACAATGGACATTTTATACAAATTTAGTCTGAACCATTCCCAAAATAAAAAAGTGGGTGTCATGAATTAGCCGAATTCTTTATTCACATTAACCCTTTCAGTGCCAGAGGGGTACACAATGCATTGCAAAGCAATGCATTGCATACCCCTCTGGCACTCAAACAGTTACAGCTGTTTCTCAAAGATGCTACCTTGATATGAATCCAAATGATATCCCTTTTAATTTATAGAGTATGGGTTGCATAAAAAAAGATATGACTGCACTGTATAATATATAGAGGGCAAATATAATAAAATTGTGTTTTAAAATTGAAATGCAGAAAAATATGATGATCTAGTCAATGTTTAATGATAGAGAACTATATACTCAAGTCACATTGCTTAGCAAAAAAAAAAAAATAGAATGACTTTTAATTGCATTTCTACTAAAAAGTCCCAGGTTGTTAAAGCAATACATTGGACACCTCCCTGGCACTCAGAGGGTTAATTGTAATAGGTTATCCTTAAAAAAAAATATTACTGTATTGTATGAATATATGGAGATGGAATACATTCCTTTATAAAAATGACTGTATGTTATGAAATATATGACGCAAATGTAGAAAATTGTTAGAAAATTGCAGTGTAAAACACATTTCAGTTATGATTGCATTTATAGTATTTAATAGTACTAGAAAAGTAATATTGCTGGTGAGATGGCTTAGTTGGTTAATGAACCAGCTGTATAATCTGTTCAAACAGCAAGGTCACAGGTTCTAGTCCTGGCAAGGTCAGCTCAGCCTTTCACCCTTTTGAGCTAGATAAAACAAGTCCAGGACACACTTGAAAACGAGACACAATCTCAATTTCTTCTTCCTGGTAAAATACTTTCACACACAAAAATAATAAATAAAAATAAATAATAAGCAAATTGCTCCTTAAAAAAAAGTATTTCTCCTAAAAAGCTCCAAGGTGTCTTAACGGGGTAGTAATGTTTCAAAATTAAAGCAGCTCCAATTGATCTTCATAGTATTTGGGCCAAGGAGAGCTTTATTTCAGTACTGTCAGAGTTGTAGTTTAAGAGTGAATGATAAAATATCCCCCTTCCACCCCTTTTACCTAGTGTAAGGCACCTCCCCTCGGATGTGGAATCTGATCTTAAGACCACACAGCTCACAGCAAGGGACAATCTTCTTACTGTGAGAACAATGAAAACCCTGACCCCCCCCCCCTTGACAGGTTTTTCAGGTTTTTCCCTTATGCTAATTGAAGATTGCCCCTCTCTGCTAGCCATCTGGACACCACCTTTCTGTTCTGAGGTGAGCAATGTTACATCAGTAAAAGGGGTGGGAGGGGGATATTTTATCATTCAATTACTCTTGAACTACAACTCTGACAGTATTGAAATAACACTCTCCATGGTACATATATTATGAAGATTAACTGGAGCTGCTTTTATTTTAAAACATTACTATCCCTTTAAGCTGTATTTATATGTGCAAGTTTTTGGATGCAGTCCAATTTTTTAACACATTCTTTAAGGTTGTGTGTGAACATTTGGGTGTACAGCTAGGGGCATTTTAAAGAATGAGCATAAAATGGGATTCCCAAAAACAAAAATTCCCAACAGTCTCAGTTTTACATAAAGAATCTATTTAATCATGGGGTCTGATGGTCAAGAAAGAGGAAGGCTTTTCTGGGTGTACAACAAATACATTTGGTTTTCACAAATAGGAAAGGATGAGAATTAAAATGAACAAGTCTTAGGAGTATCCTAGATATTTACCTATATTTGGGGGCCTCCACTCACGTTCCTATATAACAAAGGGGGTTAGAGAGATGCTCCAAAAAACCAAGCTAGAACCCTTAAAGAGAGGCACTCACCCATAAACAAATGTACTCAAAATGCACATTTTATTTATATAATCATAAATATGGCAAGACAAAAATCAACAAGTCACAGTTTAAAACATACTTAAAAAACATACACATGGAGTAGAGGGCGTAAGAGGCTAGATAATGATGAAATAGTCATTACAAATAATGCATATATTCATATTGCTAAGGTGGCTGGACCTGAAACACATAAAGTGACCGTGCAAAAGAAAATTAAATAAGCAAAGTATTTAAAGTGACTGATGCAATCAATAAAGTAACTCAAACCCAACCAGTAAAATATACACTTATCAACCACAACATTCGAGACCAGCCAGCAAAATATAAGACACCTCAAAGATCCCTCCTCTCACAGCAACTACACGTCCATTCACAGTATAACCAGCGACCTTGGGGGTCACTAAAACTCCCCTGTGTACAGCTCTCGCTAAATGTGTCACTGTAACAAACACTTTACAGGACTTGATTGAAGTGGAGAAAGTCTGGGGTACCTACTGCACTATTATGGAGAAATACAAATTCCCACATTTCCATTGCATTAGCTGAGACTTTTAACACTTTGAATACTAGAAAGTCCTTTTAATCATTTAAAGGGTTAGATGTCCGAGATTTCTGTTTTGAACAGAAGGCCCTTATAAATGTAATTAGTGATTTGCTGTGCACTTTTAACACTTTAAGCACCAGAAGGGTATGCAATGCACCCTAAATCACCTCTCTGGTCCTTAAAGGATTTTAAGGCTATTTCTTTTTTTAATTTTCCCCATAGTGGTGGATTGTCAGCAAAGATGTTAGATATACATTAATATTACTGACAAAGTCAAGGTATTAAACATGTTTAACCAATCTGTAACTCTATAAAAGAGAGCCAGATTCAAGACCTTGCTGTACCTTTGTCCTTCCTTATTGTCCAGGTGTACTTGAGTTTTGCTGTTAACAGCCTCTGCTCCAATTTCCACTGTCACAACATCAAATGGCACTTCTGCATAGTAGTCTTTGATCTTTGGGTTAAATGCTGGAGACAGATCCAGCTGAGGATTGCTGAAGATACGACTGATGTACGATAATGTATCATCATCTGTTCCAAAACAGCATCAAAGAAAATGAAGAGCTTGTCAGGATTTTTAATTGCTAATTATTCACTATGCATGTAAACAGTAAGTAAATAATTTGTATCCAGACTTTAAGCTAGGACCAGCTGAAAGCAACCTTTCAAAATGGAATAAATCCACACATGATTAATGATGTTTTGACTTTTGAAAAAAATATCCTTTAAACAAATTCATATTCACAGGAATCTTCAAATCTGGCATTCTATTTATTAACAAACTCTCTTTTCAAACACTCTAAAAAGAAATATGCTTTGAATATTTAGTATAACAAAAATGTGAAGCTCAAGTGGAAATTTGAAGAATGGATGCGTTTATCTGATGTATGACATCAAACTGCTCTATGTAAAGGGAAACAGCCCCAGGAAATTGGGGCACATATCTATCCTAAATAATAATTCACTAGGATGTTTGTCACAATGCAGTAAGGCGCAGGAGAGACTGCCCATGTTCGGGCAGTCTCTAGTGCGCATGATTGCATCTCGCGAGTGAGGGAACACAAGACTGCATTGTGTGGAGCAATGAGGTAGCGGCCTCTTAACCCTCTGAGTGCCAGAGGGGTACGCAACGCATTGCTTTGCAATGCGTTGCTTACCCCTCTGGCACTCAAAGGGTTAACATTACCCGGACCTTGGCCCTTGTACACGATCTTTTACACTAGTAAGTCATATTTACTAAATTAGCAATAGTGTTCTTTTAACACATAAACTAAATTAGTCAGTGTTTATGTTTATTAAACAAAGTTGTGTATTTTAGATAAACAAAAAAGATTGCACTACACATGTCAAAAAAATCTTAAAAAGCAAATTGCCTTTTCACTTTGTTTTGATATTTATGAAATAAAAAGCTGTTTGGATTTGCTGGTAAATAGCATTCGATTCTTAGCTTAATATGACCTTCACATTAATCCAAAAAATTTGTTACGTTTTGTTATGTGTTCTCATTTACTAAGCATCTTTGTGTAATGGTAAATCATAGTAAACATAGACTTAAATTAACTGCTTTTTTTTTTAATCCGGGGGGTTTCATGTGAAAATGTTGTTTTATGATATTTCATCCAATTTAAAAAATAAATACATTTTTGATGGAAAAATGTATGTTATATGACCCTTTCTTTGGAATGAAACAAGGAGCTTTTTCAAAAGTTATTTCAACTGAAACATTTTTTTTTAATTCAGCTGTTAGCATCGGTACCAACTGGTGTCCAAAAGACAGTTGAACAATACTTGAACAGCTCAAAAGCCCCATATGTGATAAACGCTAATTACAAAAATTGCAATGCAATGGAGCCTGTTTCAGGGGTGGATCGCTGTAGAGCACTTCTGCAATTTTTTTCCCTTCAGAAATCTGTTCTGTGATCACAGTGCAGCATGGGAGGGATGACAAAAATTGCTAGAAGCCAATTGGCTGGGAGGTGCATAACCCCACTTCCCAGCCATTGGGAGTGTGCCAACCATTTGATCCAAGACTGACTGTATAAAAGCCATTCTCCGTGCAAATTTCCCTCAAGTTTTGCTCGGTAACGGCCCAAGAGGTATATGGGGGGGGTTTCATCTGCTTTCCTGCCACCGAAGCCGGCAGAGGCAGAGTACAGTTACTGAGCACATTAATGTCTGGGGCATAAATCATTTTATATGTTATTTTCTTTTACAGCAAGGTACTATATTTTGGAGAGACTAAGAAGGAAGATAGATAAGAAGATACAAAGAAAGAAGATCACAAATGAAGAGAATAGAAGTCTTTCAGTGGATGACCAGGGTGCTGAACACTGGACATCAGGATTAGAAGTAAGACTGTAAGACTGTAAAAGTGACACCTTCATTGGCTAACTGAGTAGCTCTAGGATGTAGGCTTTTTAGGTCTCTTCTTCAGGCATTTTTATATATGCCTATATTTAAATATGCCTTAAATACAGCCCTAAAGTATCTTGAAAGCCTACATCCTACAGCTACTCAGTTAGCCAGTGAAGGTGTCACTTTTACTCTGTCAGTCTCCTATCTCAAAGAAAGATGGTGTAATAGATATGGGCCAGTTTTTCCCTAAACAGCATTAAACTTTACTCTCATTAATTTTATGAACCATGATCATTTTTTTCTACTATAAATGTGTTTAGTATATAAAAGCAAACAATGTCTTTGTCATGTGGCTACATTTGCACATGCGATTACTATAGCAGCGATCACATGTGAAGAAACACTGGGGAATGACTGAAGCTGACTGCTTTGGTCCTGGAGCAGCAAGTTAAAACTTCCTCACCAGTATCACAGTGCACCCTGAGGCGCATTTTGATCATTAACCCATGACATCCCAGGACCGCCATCTTTGCGATGGTCATGTCACATCATGCAGCATTAAGGGGTTAATAGCACCTTCACCCTAAAACCATGTATGTGATGGGTAGAAGTGGTGAGTCTCATTTATTTATTTTATTTTTAAGCTCTAGTATGCAAAGAGATAATGCTATGTATGTCACAGAGAATCATCAGAACAATTGAGGGATGTCCTAATTATGCTGAAAAATGTCGCTATTGTGGCAAAATGAATGCAGCCCATTGTGTTACTGCACCGGATTCTAAAGCTTGCATTGATTTTTTTGAACTGTGTTTATAGGAGACAAACTTTTTTCCTTAAAAAAAAAACGGTATTCATTTGAAGTTGATTTATCACTGAATTTTTAGAGTAAAATCCAACTGTAATCTATGAGGAAATCTGGAAATAATACCAATAATAAATATGCTGCATATAATTGAAATGAGTGCATTGAGTGATATTTAGTAAATATTATATTCACAAGACATAATACAGACCTTTTACACTGGCACTAACTTCTGGAAAAGAAAACTGTCCTTGTGTTTTTTCTTGGAATGTGTTACTAAAAAATAAAAAAACATCATTTGTGTAAGTTCTTCAAAATAAAATAATAAATCAGCCTTAAATTATGGTTAAATTTGCAAAATGAAGATAGAGATATTAAGATAAGGTTAAAGGTATGACAGGGAAATTAGTTGATTTATGTTGTATGAAAATGAATATCACATATTATGTTATAATATCTAAAGAATACCTTATATACACATATAAAATCCAAAAATATAATTTTACCACAAAAAAACAAGTGGGATGAACTTTACGCACAATGCTAACTTCTTATTTTTTTACCTTTCAGAAGAAGTTTAAGTAGAGGTTTCTTAAAAGAGCATTAAATAATAAGTAATAAAAAGTCTGTTGCAGCTTTTCATTGCTTCGTTAAAGTGGAACTACCACCTTTAAGAAAGATGTCCCCAAATAATTCCTCATCTGGTGACTAGCTGCTCAGTAGTGCTAGTCGACAGAATTATTACCTCCTTAATGCGAATTATCCTCTGCTCCGGGACTAACAGGCAGGACGGAGTGCAGACATCTTTTCACAGTGACGTCTGCATGCCTGCTCTGTCAGTCCCAGTCAGCTCTAGGAGGCGTTGCTAGGAGCCATTCGTCTCCAAAAGGGACTGACAGCGCAGGCGTGCAGACGTCACTAAGGAAAGATGTCTGCGCTCCATCCTGCCTGTTAGTCTGGGAGTAGTGTATAATTCGCGTTAAGGAGGCAATCAATTTGGTGTGCCAGCTAGGTATCCAACGCATTGCAATGCAATTAATAGGATACCTCTCTAGCACCCAAACAGTTAGCAAGACGCTACTTACTCCTCTTTTTTAACCCTTTAAGGGCAATAGGGGTGCATCCCACATTGCAAAGCAATGTGTTGCACGCTCCTCTAGAATTTACAGGGACAAAATAAGAAAACATTTTACCATACCTGGAAACTGTCAGGGTTTGACCCTGAGACTCAGGGTTTTGACCCAAGTGTCAGGGTCTCAAGGTGACCCCAACTGTGTACTCATATAATTTGTTTCAAATGTATGTCATACTCTGTAAATATAAATGCAGTGTTATTCTAGCTTTATGTGTTAACCAATGCCTGAAGAAGGGACCTTAGTGTCCTGAAAGCTTGCACTTTCTATGTCCTCAGCCATTAAATGGTATCACCTTTTTATCACTCTTGTGAGTTATTTGCTACAATGAATCCCACCTCCTCTAAAGTATACAAATACCTTTTATCAAGCAATGAATAATGTCTTCAGTGAAATTAAACTCACAGACTTGTGTTGTTCCATAGAAAATAATTTATCAGAATTCTGACTTACTGACAAATATTATAAATCAAAGAGAATAACATATAATTTATTTATTTAGAATGTGTTTTACCAGGATGCATTGAGAGTTTCCTATTTTTTAAGAAGTATGTCCTGTTTTTTTTGTTTTTGTTTGTTTTGTTTTTTTTGCTGCTGCTGCTTATTATATAATTTATGTATTCATTTTATTTGTGGTGGTTGCTCTCACTGGAGACTCTTCTTCCCATATAATGAGTCTAGGCCAATTTTTTCAACAGGTTATGGCAGATGCTACAACTGACAACACTCTCTGTGTTATCACTTTTAGCTCCCATCCACTTAACATGGCTAATCATTAACAGGTCCTTTTTAATGAGTTACTAAATGACATCTTGAAACTTTCCACATCACTTCATAATCATTTCTGGAAACAGTTACAGAAGGGTGTAACAGAAATGACCCTGTTCCACCTTTGAGATACATGTTGAACTTGCATTACACATGTGATTTAAGAGCCACATTTGTTATTTGTGCCTACAATGTTACAGATACATAGATGCTCTGTATTAGGACTTACTGCTCCTGTTAACCCCACTGGATGCTAGAGAAGACTCCAATGCAATGTTCTGTAATATGATTGGAGGTCTCACTGGCATCCACGGAGCTAAATAAATATTTATATCTACAAGGATTTGTATGAGTGACAATAAATTCTGACTGAGACAAAAAATACACAATTTTATATGTAGCATAAAACAATCAAAAGTTACTTTTTACAATCAAGAGCTCTATCCTGGCTTTCTCTGTGTATCTAATGTCATAGTGTACATCAAGTATTGGAATGTTCATTGTTATTTGCTTGTGTAATAGGTTATACATTAGTTATTCTAGGAGCAGACAGACTGATTGTTTATTTGGTATGTGATACTGCTTAGTGAGCCAACATTTGGATAACTATATCAAATCATTTCTTGCAAAACTAGACTAACAATTATTTTAACTAGATTTGTACTGCTACATGATGAAACACATATGCAACAAATAAAAACTCTGACTTGCTCTCCACTATATGATGTCCTATAATATATAGACTGTCTGAATCTTTCAACTAAAGGAGCTTACGTTTTAGATACAACTGTTAACCCATTGAGCGGCAGATAGGTACCCAATAAATTGCAAAAGCAATGTGTTGGGTACCTCCATGGAACTTGGAAGGTTAAGGGTATAGTTTTAGAGTTTAGACTCAAAAATCTTAATTTATACAAATGCAGATGTCCTGACCTAATAATACTTAATTGTGTCTTAGATAATTAAAATGAGCATTTCTATGTATAAATATGTTAATTAACACAATTGGTGAACATTAGCTTCTACAGAGCATGCTGCATCAATGAGGCTGATGTACTGAGTACGTGGTGCAATTCTGGAGCAAACCAACTGCACCATAGGAGACAAATATAATAACCCCAAAATACCAATGATTGTTACAGATATGTCAAATGCATTGCTTTAAAATGCGTTGGGACATATCTAGCATTAAAGGGGTTAAAACCCCATTTAGAACAACGGGGATGTTGACTTGTCACATATGGTGAAGTTGGCTGGTTCATCGGCCTCACTGTGTGGAGAATGTTGAATTATTTTGCAAATCGCTTTCATGCAATTTGTGAATCGTTAGCCAATATTTAGAGTTTTGTCTCACATCTGCCCCATTTGCATTTGTACTGCTTTAGTACTTGCCTTGCTCCATATTAGATAGATGTACATGTGTCATTAGGTCCTTTACATGATCGCAACACACCTGCTGCAATGCTAACTTTGCCATAAGTTGTCAATACATAGGTGCAAAGTACTGCATGAAAAAATGAAGATTGTGCTAATTTTGTCAGTTGTGTTGCATATAGCTACCAATCTGTGTTTCTGTCAGATGATGAAGTAAGACTGTCTCCATTATGGTTATTGTCCCTACAGTGACATTTGTTCATATGGAAGATATAATCTCAAGTACAGTATCAAGCATAGAGAGGATTTCCTGCAACTCAAATGGTTGTCCTTGAAAGGTCACTTGACCAAAAAAATATTTTAATTCCACATAAATAAAATGATAAACAAAGGAAAGACTTCACATAATTTTGAGTTAAAGAAGCCTAACATTTTCAGCAATTTCCTTTCAAGTATTTTAGGAATTACATAGTTCAGTTGAGTTCCTAAAGTATTTTGAATGTAAAGAGAAGAATGTATTAATGTCAATGCCAGATGGGCACACAACACATTGCGTACCCCTCTCGCACTCAAAGGGTTAGATCCCTGTTCACCAATTATGATGAAGAGCACACTCATTAGTATTACCCTCTAGGTATAACCATATATATCATATATGGGGTGCCACAATCCCCCATGCACTAAAAGAAAAAAGAAGAGGGAACCTATAACAGAAACTCAACCTAATAAAATAAATAAATAATCATATACAAAAATACAAATGTATTAAATATTAACATAACAGTTATTAAATAAACATAAATCACAGTGAAAGGTGACATACAAAGACCCCATATATCAATCAAAAAACAAAAGACAACTACATACAGTAAAAAATAAAAACAAAGTAACCAAAACAAATCTAAAAAAAACACCCTACACTGGCACCAGCAGTAGAAAATTAAATATCACAGTCCATGTATTAGACCAGTCAAATGATGAGATGTCATGACAATGATGTCCATACAGGGACAGTTAGGTAATGAAATGATGATAACACAATGGCATATTGACGCAGATGAGACAATTAAAGCAAGCGTGACTGAAAAGTATCACATACTGAAGAGGTGAATAGCAGGATGCTGCAATATATCCAACAAAGCTGATGATAAACTCATATGTTCAGCCTGTGCAGCTATGGCTAGTGATATTTCATGTTTTACATTTCCCTACATAGGCAAGACTTTGGTGCATACAGGTGTAGTCAGTCTTCGAACCTTAACCCTTTGAGTGCCAGAGAGGTATCTAAATGCAATGCACTGGATAACTCTCTGGCACTCAAAGTGTTAATGTGTTGGGGACTACAAATCCCATCATCCAATGATAGGAGATGAAGCATTCAAAGATTGTTTAACTCCGTTCATAACAAGTATTCACTCCTGAAACACAAAAGGAACGCTGGTATCAGTACAGTTATTGTAACCAACCTACCTCATTGTAGAACTGAACTTGCTGACATCATTCCTCATTGAGTAGAAGTCTTTTAGTAGGTGAGAAAGTAGCACATGATTATGTGGAATTGATCCTACTTTGTGTCTGGAGTCCAGCTGGCTATAAAGTTCATTTTTCAAAGCTTCTAATTTAGAAGATATAGAAGGGTAGATCTGGTAGATACACAGAAAATATTTCCTTAATTTTAGGAAAGCATTTGCACCGTCACAATTGCCATACTAATGTTCCTACTATTTTGCTCCCCATTTATATAAAACTAAGCATGTTAAAAAAATATGTTTTCTATGTAATATTAGCACTATGTATAACTATTGTCAGCAAGAGTCCCTTAGTGAAGATGATATATTAAGAAGAGCTGTGTCAATTGTGGGTATACCAACTGTACCATAAGGGTCAAATAACAACTTCCCAAACTGCCATTGATTTCATGGGGCCTTCAAACCATTAAATGTTTGAGAGGTATCCGATATATTGTTTTGCAATGTGTAGAAGAAATATCTAGCAATCAATGGATTAAATGCCCTTGAAATCAATGGGAATGTTTATTTGCTCCCAATAGATCAATTTGTTTGCCCAAAAATGATGTCAGTCCTTCATTGTACATCAGCTTCACTGTCCATACAAACTATGCTTAGACCAGTGGTGCTCAACCAGGGTGCCATAATACTTGGGTGTGCCATGGACACCAACTCAGGATGCTTCACTTTTTCTATGAAGACACTGAAAAAAACATTAAAGCTGAGTTTGTAATGTACATGTATGAAAATTATTATGCATAGCATGCTCTTAGTTGTCATTCTGCCTGTGGGATCAAATAATAAATATACATTTACACATTGGACCCTTCAGTAAGTTCTTGTGAAATGACATAACATGCTAAGGCTGCTTGAAAATTCCAGAAAGCATGTTAGGGGTACCATGAGAAAACAAAAGATTTGGATGGATGCTAGAGGTATCTCCAATGCACTGCTTTGCACTGTACTGGAGACACTTCAAATAGCCTTGGGTTAAATGTAGAAGGCAGCCCTAATCCATTTCTTCATCCATGTTTTCCACTGAACATATTTTCTTTATAAATGTATTACTATATAAACATTCTCAGCAAGACCCCTTTATTTCTCTCTGTACTTGTACACTCCATCAAAAAGGTAATTGGGGATTTTAGCCTATACAACACCTGATAGGTCGTCTCATTGCCCAACTGAAAGTCTTGTATACAGCCATCTAGGATTGGATTTATATCTCAGGCACCCCTGGGAAAGGCATTTTGGGTGTCTTTATCCCCTACAATGACCACATGACCCTTTCTCTAACCTCATTCACTGTTGACTAGCAGAGAAAATGCATTTAGTTAATAAAAGCGAAGCTCACAAAATACTCAACTCAATGCCTTAGAGATCACTCTAGCATACAAGTGGTTTAATCACATTGAGTAAAAGTAAATAAAATGGTAAATAAACCAGCCAACATAAACCAAAAACAAGTGTCTGGTTTACAGGCACTAGGATTTTTCTGGCCATGCCCAAAACTAAGACTATGCGTGTGGCCAGCACAGGTGGTGCTCCCCTCAAAATCTGACACTCTAGGTAATTGCCAAATCAGCCTAATGGGAAATTGAGTCTTGCAACAATCTCTTTTTTATCTTCCTAATTCTCATTATATATTTCTGCAATCCAGTTACCTGAGGCCAGATTGAGGAGCACCTCATTGAAATACAAAATAAATTATCCATAATCAACTGACTGAAAGTTTAGGAAACTCACAAAAGAAAACAAAAATGGAGAACTGGCTCAAGACGTTTAAACTGCACCCTTCATGCTTTCCTGAAAGATTTATTGGTTAAAAAAAAAGACAGTGGGCCATGTATAGAACAATATTCAAACTAAATCACTTTGATTTTACAGACTATTAATCAAGCCCACATGGATGTTGATATGAATCTTCACCATCCTGAACTTACAGGAAAAAATAAGAATTCTGCAACGTTTTCATTTATTCGATAAGTAGAAACATCTGTATATATGATTAGTTTCTATAGTTGAAATGTATTTAGAGGATCTGTGGTCAAACAGAATTGCAATATATAATATGTTAGCATAAAACATACTGCATATTATATGTGTTTTTGTATCTATTTGTATTGAAATGGTTCCAAAGGTATTCTGTCTCTTGAGGCTATCATGTTACATGGGAGCAAGCCTTATAGGTATTGTGTGATTGTGAGCTGTCACAGCTATATTGAGTTTACTGAGGAGATCTACCAATGATAAAATAATATGTGGGTGGGCATCTTTACTCCTGATAGGTACTTAGGTAGAAAATCTGACAGTAGAAGCCATTCAGCCTTTTCAGAGGCTATACAAGTTGTTAACTGGGTGTGGACCCATCTGTTTTGTATTAATCAAGTTGGAGATCAGTAAACAGTCAAGATACGGAAGAAAAGGTAGCTCCAACATATCATTTAAGTTAGAAACGTTAATGTATTTGTATTCCAAGAAAGATACCCTAAAAAAGATTGAATTCAAGTTTGCATATTTGGAAACTGCATTAGAAACTGCCTATAGGTCATGTTAACCAAAAGTCCAGCAGATGTCTAGTTTAGGAGATATTCATACTTTTATTTCTGGGCAAAGTGAAAGTGAACACTTCCTGGTACTGCACAGAGCTTCATTAGCATATGTCATTGATGCTGCACGGTGTTACAATTAGCATATGAAAGAAGTCTGAATATCTCATAAACTGTATGTTTGCTGGCCTTTTGTTTAACATGACACATAGGCAGTTTTTAATGCAGTTTTCAAATATGCAGACTTGAATTAAGGTGAAAGTTATTCTTAAAGGTGCTTATGTAAGAGGTAGACATTGGGTATAATACTAGAGGAGTACAGGGCTTCCCATTTACAACATATTTAAGACATCAGTTTGCAATATTGTATCTGTTTAAAAAAGGTATGTGTTCCTCTTTGTTAGCTGAACAATGTGACAAAGTACCACATCACATACCTGTACTTAGTGAATCTATGCATGATACAAATTATCAAGCCCCTAGAATGCTAAATACATTACAGTGAATTACTTTTTAATGCATAAGATACATTATTAGCAACCTAAAAACATATACATAAAGGCAAAGGGCCCAATTATATGACAATCCAACATTACTTTAACACAGAACAAAAAATTGCCGCTGCTTTGAATTGAACTCGCAACCCTTTGAATTCAGGAGAGATCTCCAATGTATTGAGAGGCTGTTCTCACATTCAAGATGTTAAAAGCTCCATTTCAATCAATGTTAATCTGATGACTTTTTAATGTTCCTTCTATGGTGCAACTGGTTTGCCCTGGATTTGCTCCAATATCTTTGTGCATATGAATCAAAATTTTTAAGTGTGTTCTTGCTGCATAACAGAGATCATCTTCACAGTTCAGAAATGTTATTGTAGCAGATCAAGTGAAATGCTTCTCCTGTATAGGAAAGCCCATAAATAAACATACAACTGACAACCCCAAAACACATTACCATCTCAAACTCGCCCAGACTGGTAAGTTCTTGTACAAAACTGAATAATGTATGTATCTCCTCCCAGCTCAAATCTGGAATAGGATTTTTCCAGCAGACATTCTTCTAAAAGGGAAACAGAATTGATTTCAGGCTGAGGAAAATGTTAAATCACAATTACACCGATATAGGTGGGATTCTATTGCAATTTCATACAGTATATATACTTCAGTAGCGATCTATGAGATAAAACAAGTGATCACATTTATCAGCTGCAATTGAACTGAGGACATAGTAACACGGCCACTCATACACAGAGAATGGAGTAATTCTGTGGCAAATCAACTGCACAATATGGGAAACGTTAGTTTGCTAGATCATTTCATTACAACTGAACACATTTTAAAAATGTATGTTATATAAATATATATACCGTAGCTCCAGTATCACTGGAGTCATTATAATTTGATCCATCCTCTGTAATATTGCATAACATAGGTTAGTTGTATTGGTTTCAGCTATGTAAGAAAAATACCAGCATTCTGTTGAAAGAATCATTTTTATGTCTAAACTACAATAACTACAGTTTTTTTTTCTTTAATTGAGAACAGCCATATTTTTGTGTTATGTCTTTGCCTTCATTGAGTTTCTTTATGCAGTGTTATTTTTTCATTGTTTTTCTTGCTTTTTTGATTATTTACATTATCTGTTTGTTTCCACTCATAGTCCTTGATGAGACAAGCATTTGTGATGTATCTTTGACCCATTTAAATATATCAAGAAACCTATGGTATTGGGGTGATTCTATGTGATTCTGTTACCCTTGTGATGCCAGAGGTAGAATGATGTATGTTCTCACTGTGAGAACCGATCAATCTATAACCAGAAGTCCAAACACAGATCAGGTTATCAATAAGGCCTGTGTATGGCTGCATATGTGTAGGGTGGGGGAAGATTCGCCCATAGTGCATTTTTGTTGCCCCACAATTGCTCCTTGTTTCATTTTTGTATAACGCCCACTGTACCTCCCATATTTGCCTTCAACTGGTTTAATGCTATACTAGCCATAATCCTTAGTAGGCCATTGACCTCTTGAAAATGATGAGAATTGTAGTCCGCCAACAACTAAAGAGTTAGATGACACACTCCTGGTCTGTAGACAACCTCATATTGTTAAATGAACTGTAATACTTTTCATAGGAAAAGTATTTTATAGAACTTTTCCTGCTGATTAAAATAAGGGAACTCTCTGTGAGATTTTGAATTCAACACTTATTACAGTTTATTTTGGTGCTGTCCCTATCATTTACTATATATCCCTGTAGTCTATGACTCAAGCTATCCAACAGAGTGCACGATAAAACAAAAGTTACCTTTTGACACCAGTTGGCACTCCTCAGTTTAATTAAGAAAACAAAAAATGTCTGAGTTGTAATCATTTTTGAGCAAAAACACTCTAGTATCAAAAGGATTCATTCTGTGTATTTACATTCACTTAGAGCCACAACAGTGATTTGAAATATTTGAATATTATCTTTAAAATGTTGGATGGATTAACATATATATCAAATAATAATCACTTTTAAAGTGGCGTTGTTTGGAGAATATTCATACAACCATGAAGTTACACTAATTTGCATAACCCGAATGAGCAAAGTTTTAATTCTCGTGAGGCATCTTAAAGCAGCTTTAGCACAGGACATGGGCAACCCAGGAGGAGATTTGCAGTGTTGTGGCTTACAACACAGCACATCTGAGTGAAGCAAAACTGAGCAAAGATGAACAAAATAAATATGGCTGGAATATATCCACCACGTTTTTCCTAATTTTCAGAAAATGTCTACTATTTTTGAAATTCTGTCAATTCTTTAGAATAACATTTGTCATTATCTACAAAATATTTGATTAAATAAATATTTAAAATTTGCACCCCTACGATCAGTGAGTTCAGCAACTCAAGTGTATCTGAAAAATATCATGGTATCAGATTGTTGGGATGTTTGGGAAAGGCTAGTTCTAAGAGCAGTCATGTCATGTTTATACTTTTGAAAGCCTATATATATATATATATATATATATATATATATATATATATATATTAACTATATAGTTAAATGTACAAAGGATTGCATTAATTTCAATGAGAAAGAGGGGCATCAGGGTTTGGTGAAAACCAAAAAGGTGGCATCATCTGAAAACGTTTGGAATTCAATGATCTATATTCTCTGTTCAGCTAAACAGCTGGCACAGACAGGCCAGCAGCTGTTGAGGACTACAACAACTATCATCCTCAATCATTCAACAGTTGGTTTTGGAACAAAGGGAGTTATAGTCCCCAGCTACCTGTGTTTTACAGATATAGCTTAGTTGCATTTTACACTCTACAGATAGCGGGTGCACACATCACTGTAAATGGAAGTAAACAGAATTAAAGTAACAGAATGTCAGTAGGTAAAATAAATGAATACATATACTACTAAAATACCTAAGGTTTACATAAATTTTTCCTAATTCTTTAAAACAGACTATATTGATCTTTGCACTGCTAGCTCTAGATGACTACAGGCTGGTTGGCCATGACTGGTGTCTAACAGCTGGAGAGCATCTCTGCCCTAATGCACTGGAAGCCAGAGAGGGTGATATACTAAGAACCTGAGCCAATCAGGGGCAATCCAACTGCGCCATAAGGTGCGTATTGATTTAAAAGGGGATTTTAACCTATTCAGTGGCAGAGTGATCTCCAAAACATTGTGAAGCCCTACTTACATCCCATTTAAATCAATATGGATTTGGAAGATTTTTATGTCCAGCCGTGATGCAGTTGGCTTGCTCCAGAATTACACAAGGGGGGGTTATGCACAAAGGTGTGATAAAGAGGGGATTAAGTGGAGATTATTTCTGCAGTGATATTACTTCTCCATTTCCTCTGTTATTCTATAGAGCCTATGCACTAAGATGTCTCCAACTCTGAAAACCTCATTGCACTGGATGCAGGGGAGGGCTGGCCTAGGGGGTAATTGCCCCCTGGGCTGGTAGGCCACTGCATCTCACTAAATCTCACGATTGCTGCTGTAAATGGAGCTACACTAGTGATACCACAGAGGTACAATCCAAATGGAGCTACACTAGTGATACCACAGAGGTACAATCCAAATGGAGCTACACTAGTAGCATAAACCATTTCCCTTGTAAGCTCTATATTATCAATAGGTAAGTTTTATTTAAATTGTAAGCTTTGTAGTGGCCTGGAACAATAATAGAAATGGGCCACTTGAATGTATTTGCCCCCTGGGCCACAAATTGCCAGCCCTCCCCTGATTGGATGCATAGCATAACATAGGAACTAGAGAAGTGATATCACTGATAAAGTCATCTCGACTTGATCACCTCTTTATCACTCCTTAGTGCATCTCCCCTAAGTTCTTTTTAATATATCAGCATCAGAGAGTTTAGACTACTTAATTCCAGTGAATTCATGAGGGTCATCTGGTTTCAGTATCAATTGTTTCATTATTTTTTGAAAACAACTTTACACAATACTTACATTATAAATAAAACTTACCTTCATAGAAGAAAATTTCCTTAACTTATTTAATACATCAGAAAGGCTGAATGGTATGCTTTGTAAGATAAATTTAAATGCATCTTCAAGAATTATTTCTTTGGTTATTTGGTCTTTAGAATTTAAGCCTTCAAACTGAAAATGCTCCTTTACCTTTGAAACAAAGGATATTAAGTAATTTATTAAAAAGAAAAGAGGAAAGAAGCAGTCAGTAGAAAAATATGTTGAACCATTATAGATGAGGATTTCATGCTGACCTCTAGTGGCAATAAAGTAATACATTAATGCTAGTTCTAGATTCACTCTGGAAACAATTGAAGACAAAGATATTATTTATGTGGTAAATCTGATTGTATTTTATACACTATAACTATGCAGTTTTGCATCTGGGAGAATAAATAAATCCCACTGGGGCTCATTCCTGAAGATTTACGTGTTACCATATCTGAGATCATTTAGTCTGCAAGATTTATCTTTTCATTTTATTAGCAACATGCTTCAGTGCACAAATGATGGTGGAAAGTTCAGCACTGCACTGTGACTATATGGTCCTTATCCAAAGTTATCAGATGAAGATTCTATGTCAGTTCTTTTAAAAAGAGGTGCATCCTTCTCCACAGCTTGGGTGCTATTCCTTCACATATTATTCAATCAAACAGTATAGTCTCATAGTGCATTTCACATTAAGTGAAATAAAGGTACTTGCAGAGCTGGGAGATTCTTCATTTAAAAGTCATTTTTAGGCAAACATGTTTTTCTTTTTTTATTAACTAGTTTATTGCAAAGCCTTTGAACTCCCCAATGCTAAAAATGTTTTCACACTTTTGTTGTAGTTTACAGTCAAATGGAAATTTCTGCTGGTTTTCTGTGAACAACAAACCTGTAATGTGTTTTTTTTTTTTTGTTTGTTTTTGGTGGAGGGTTTGTTTCTGTTTTCTTCAGAAGACCCTGCACTTTTAAAAGATACCATTATTTCTGGATATCCCTTAGCATGATCATAAATTTTTACCCAGATTGCAAAAATACATTTTTCATTGAAATGTGTGTTTTCCTATAAAAAGTAGCAACTGAAAAAAAAATTTTTTTTCCATTCTACGCCACTCTAAATTTCAAGTACAAAAATGAGAAATAAGCAATTTAAACCTACAAGCTATATAATTTATCAAAAGTACATAAACTTCCAATTTTAGTGACTGCAACCAAGGCTGGTTTGTTTGAAGTCACCAGATGTATTTTGTTTTGGTTTTTTTGGGGGGGGGATTCATATTTTAAATTTTTAAATATATCGAATGTGATAGATACCAAGGAGTACCATATTAGGTTAGGCAGTTAGAGGCCTCCTGGGGAAAATGCCCCCTCATTGATATGAGATTCCTTAGGGTTTTTCCATTTTTTTGTCTGCTTTTTTGCCTAGCTCATTCCATTGAAATCAATGGGAACTTAGAAGTTACACACAGCACATAACAAATAATATTTTATTATTATCAGTTGAACAGGGGATGATTTTTGTGAGGCTTGTTTACTGGGATTGGGGGGCACTTAATAAAAAAGAAATCCTAAATAAAATAGAAACCATAAGACATGGAATAAAGGGGTCTGAGGAGGGTGCCTGTGTTGGTGAATGAATGAATGAATCATTTGAACAGGGAATTTGTTTTGGGAGGGTTTATTGACTGCTACTGGGGGGACAGTTAATAAAAATATAAGAAATTTGTATGTAAAGTGATAGAGACAGGAACATCCTGACATAAGCTGCCACTGGGGTGGACTGATACTTGATAGAGTATTTTGTAGAGGATGATTTGTTGTTAGAGGCCTTTGTAGGACTTAGACTTATTAGAGGCCCAAGCCCTGAAGAAACATTGATTTGTAGGACTTAAGCGTGTTTGGCACAAACCCTAAGGAAACATTGATTTGTAGGACTTAGGCTTGTTAGAGACAAACCCCCCAAAAATTGTTTATTTTTTTGTAGGACTATGGGGGTTTTTTCTGTTTTTTTTTTTTGTTTGTTTTTTTTAAAGCACATGCCCTGAGAAAAAATAAAAATGCCCTACTGGCCTAATGCCAGCAGGTCAGGTTGGCCAGTGGCCACTGTCAAATGTCCTCCTGAGTCTTGAGTTGCAAGTGCTGTTCATACTGCTGCTGCTGAAGTTGTTTAGCAGCAGGATGATTAGGCAGCTGAAAAGGAATAGGATCAACAATAGCAGTAACATGGAAGATGGAGGATGAAGGTTCCACTTGCCACAACTGGCTCCAGTGATGCGCCTAAGGGAGTAGCAGCAGAATAAGTAGCCCCCAGTATATGTGGAGAAAAGAACAGGTTGGCCATTAAATCTTCTCCACCTGCCCATCCTCCAAAACCATCATGGGTCTGATTGTGATTCTCCTCCACCACACTGGCATGCGTGGTCAGTGCACCATACAGTGTGCAATAGGTAGAGACGAACTGCCAAATCCTAACATTTACAGAGTGGCTATCATTTGGAGGGGGAGGTAATGAACGAAGTGGATTGACAGAAGATGTAGTTACCCTAGAAGGTGATGGTGAGCTAGTTGTTTCACTCGTTATGGAACTTCCAGTCTCTGCCTGGGTTGTTCTATTCCTCCTCCTCTTTGATCTCCACGTCGCCTCTTGTTGCCTTTCTGGAGAGTCAGAAACACAAAAAGATGTGTTTAATTTCTGTGGTGGGTGTTTGTCTTTAACATGATTGACATAAATGTCATGGTGACTGTGTTTCATGTGTGATATCAGGGCACTTGTGCCAAAGTGTGTTCCCTCATTTCCTCTTTTCACTGACATGTCACAAATTGTGCACAATGCCGTTGCTGATGACTGCACTGTGCCTGCCCCAACAGAAAAATAGTCCCATACCCATGATGACTTCAGAAGGAAGGGGAAAGGTGGAGAAGAATGGCCTCTTTCTTCTTGTCTTCCACATTCCTCTTCATTGTCTGTGGCAGTGTATAATGTTGCTGCTGTTGCTGCTACTGCCTCAGAGTCAGCACTGCAACTAGGATCAGGAGTATTGCTACTGCTGGCAAGTGGAACCTGTCCTAGTCCCACATCACTTGTTGACCTCATTCCCACTGTGTCCACGGTGGTCTGTGGCACACTAACCTGATCCTCAGCATACTGCTGCCCTTGCATCTCAGCATCAGAAGGAATTAGAGCAGTTGGAAATTCCTCTAATTCCAAAATGTCATTGCTAGTGGTGGTGGTGGTGGTGATGCCCACCCTCATCTCACTGCTGCTTGGAGGAGTGACAGAGGGTCCCATAATGTCACACTTGCTATTTCCCTTTGACCTGAAGAAGAAGGCAGACTAGCACTAGCAGCAGTAGCAGCAGGCACAAGCAGCTGATCTGTGCCCCTGCTGGTGGTGATGGTATTAATTCTGAGCCTGCTCTCCCCCAACACCAGTTCTGGCCTCTTAAGGATCATGTTCAACTTGGACAATGTAGTGAAGGTAAGGGGACTCCCAGAGCCAGAGGAATGGTGTGGGCTCCCTTGACCGCTAGGCTGGACGCTCTCAAATGTTTACATTTACCACTCCGGCTGCTTCACCATTCACCATTACTGCATTACAACCACATCAAGTTCAGCCACAGAGTCTTCCTCCTCAGTCTCACAGTCACTAGTAATATGAGGATATTGTTGATTACCCCCTCCTTCTAATGCAAACAAGCTGCTGGACCTTAGTAGCAGTAGAACTAGCAGTGACAGGACTGCTTTGAAATGACAAGTGTGATTTAGGGTCCCTTGCTGTCACACTTGGCAACATTTTCTCCTTTCCCCCCGAGTACTACAAGAAACACTAGCAGCAGGCAAAGTATTGGTGGCAGCAGGTTCAGCACTAACAGCAGGTTCAGCACTGGCAGCAGGTTCAGCACTGGCAGCAGGTTCAGCACTAACAGCAGGTTCAGCACTGGCAGCAGGTTCAGCACTGGCAGCAGGTTCAGCACTGGTGGCAGCATTGTCAGCACATCTGGCAGCAGGTACAACACTAGTGTCTGTGGTGGCACTGGCAGCAGGGGCATTACATATGGCAGCAGGCAAAACACTAGTGGCTGTAGGTACAGCAATGGTGGCACTGGCAGAAGGGGCAGCACGTCTTGCAGCAGGCACAGGTAGCTGACCTGTCCTGCTCTCAATAGTACTACCCTTTAATCCCTCCCTTCCCATTCCCTTTTCTCCCTTCCTTCCCATTCTGTTTTCTCCCTCCATTCACATTAAATTCCCCAGTATCCCTTAGGGTGATTTAGGGGGACAGGACAGCATTAGTTCAGTACTGCTAGTCACTTCCTCCTCCTCAGACTCAGTGGACACATAATAAGGGTCCTTCCAGTTCCTCCTTTTATTAGTTTGAAACCTGCTCATAGTGATAGCAGTCATTATGAGCCTTTCCTGCCTCAATTTTGACAAAATATCACAGCAGAACATCGCAGCATATCTATCTCGCTCTGTAGTTGCTTCTATGGTGTCTGCCTTCAGCGAAAATGTCAAGTTTTTATAGCGGAAGTGCGAAAAAAATTTAAATCAATGGGCGGAAACATTATAGCCATTGAAAAAATGGTGAAAGGTTTTGGCCAATGGGCGAAAGATGCGAAAATTGTAACCGCTAGTTTTAAAGTGGATTTTCCCACGAAAAAGCAGATAACAATGTGGTTTTCGCAAAATTTATCGTGGGAACACGGCGACAATTTTCACCCATCCCTACATAAATGTTTCCAGATGATAGCACTAAAGGAAAATATATGTGTGTGTTTGTTTTTTTACATAACTACCCCTTTAAAAGATATTGAAATCTTTGAAAACTATAGAATTTCCTGCACAGCAGATCTTCTCCCAAGAGCAACGGTAAGAGCTGACATAAAATACGGAGTGCAGAATCACAAAACTACCCTGTTGTACAGATACAGTACTGTGCAAAAGTTTTAGGCAGGTATGAAAAAATGATGTAAATTAAGAATGCTTTCAAAATAGACATGTTAATAGTTTATTTTTTATCAGTTAACAAAATGCACAGTGAGTGAACAGAAGAAAAATCTAAATCAAATCAATATTTGGTGTGACCACCGTTTGCCTTCAAAACAGCATCAATTCTTCTAGGTATACTTGCACACAGTTTTTAAGGACCTCGGCGGGTAGGTTGTCCCAAACATCTTGGAGAACCAACCAAAGTTCTTCTATGGATTTAGGCAGCCTCATTTGTTTCTCTCTCCATGTAATCTCAGACAGACTGGATGATGTTGAGATCAAGGCACTTCCACTCTGAAGATAGTTCTTAATAATTTTCTGCATGTTTGGGGTCGTTGTCATGCTGCATAATACCTTTGGGGCCAATCAGATGCCTCCCTGATAGTATTGCATGATGGATAAGTATCTGCCTGCATTGAGGAAACCATTAATTCTGACCAAATCCCCAACTCCATTTCTAGAAATGCAGCCCCAAACTTGCAAGTAACCTCCACCATGCTTCACTTTTGCCTGCACAAACTCATTTGTGTACTGCTCTCTAGCCCTTAGGCGAACCAACTGCCTTCTGCTGCAGTCAGATATTTCAAATTTTGACTCATCAGTTCAGAGCACCTGCTGCCATTTTTCTGCATCCCGGTTCCTGTGTTTTCATGCATAGTTAAGTCACTTGACCTTGTTTCCACTTCAGAGGTATGGCGTTTTGGCTGCAAGTGTTCCATGAAGATCACTTCTGATCCATGTAGTAGATGAGTGTACCAGGGTCTCACTGTTTTGTGCCATTCTGAGCTTATGGACATCTTCAGATTGCGAAGGGAAGTAAGCATGATGCTCCTTTCATCTGTTTTCTTGGCCGACCACTGCATCTACTGTCCTCAATGTTGCCTGTTTCTTAGTGCTTCTTAGAGCTTAGACAGCACATCTGGAAACCCCTGTCTGCCTTGACATTTCTGCTGTTAGTAGAGTTTGGCTATTCCTCACCCAATTTTATTCCTCCTATACAGCTGTTTCTCTTTCACTTATTGATTGTGTTTCAACCTACATATTGCATTGAAGATCATTAGCACCTGTATGGTATAATTGTTTAATCATACACTTGACTATAAGCCTATAAAATCTCTGACTTTGTGCAAGTGTACCTAGAAGAATTGATGTTGTTTTGAAGGCAAAGGGTGGTCACAACACATATTGATTTGAATTAGATTTTTCTTCTGTTCACTCACAATGCATTGGTTAATTGATAAAAATAAACTATTAACATGTCTATTTTGAAAACATTCTTACTTTACAGCATTTTTTCACATCTGCCTAAAACTTTTGCACATTCCTGTATATGAAAACCATGGAATTTCCTAATGTATTCAACATTTGTTACAATTCTTATAACAATGGCATGATATCTGCATGGGTTGACATAACATAGTAGGTACCAGGAGGACTAAATTAACATGCCTAAAACATTTTTTTCTAAGTGCTATGAAGACTGTTGCATATAAATGCTTACATTGCATAACTTTTCTCAATCACTACTGATCAGCTCCTATTACATTTTGTGACAATTATGGACTATTTATGTCAATGCTGACTTGTCCCAATTATTTTTGAATACTTCTGATTATGGATACTGGGGTCTATGTGCCATTTTATGGGATATTAATTTGCCTTAGGGTGCTACACTGTTTGGTCCCTTTGAGTGGGAATGTTTATTTTAATATAACATTGTAAATTTTAGATGGGTGGGAATGGTCTGGTTTTCTTCTTCTGGGCTTTTACTGGTCTGTTTTTATAACATTTTAATAAAAGGAACACTAACACCAAAAAAAAAAATTGTTTTATAATATTTTAAATATCATGTGCATCCAGCTATAAAATCCAGCGCTTATATGTTACATTCCTAAAATATAATCCTAAATCTGTGCTATTAATGCATATGTTGACTATCTTATATAGACACAATGGTTAATTATTTGTGCACAGCTAATGCTGATAATGTAATGAGATTACTACCTAATGGTTTCTACTCAGAACAGCATATATCGTATCACGGCCCATTAACAGACAATAAAACACTATCACTACTGAGGCACCCATCAAGATTACTATTGTACTGAGAGCCCTGGAATAGGCAGTAATGGAAGTCCCCCAAAGAGCATAAGTAAGGCTCCATTTTTTTGGCCTCAGAAATCAAATGAAGGATTTTTACAAAGGCTAGCATTGAGTATGATGTATTTAAGTGTTTATAATCCCAAATTATTTTACATGTTATTATTCTGTAATAACCATTATGATTATTTGGGTAACTAATTGCTGTTGTCTAATTTTTTCCTGTTTGATACTCATTAATTTGCTGAGTGCCTTTAAGGAATCATCAATTTTCTTTTCTAATCCTTTAGCTATTTTTTAAAGGGTTAGTAAACCCCCCAAAAAACTTTTCGCAAATTGATAGGAATAATAAAAAAACATGTAATGCCCTTATTCCCATCTCTCAAACAGTTATGGTGTGAGAGATGTAAGAAAATAAAGTCCTCCGCTCCCTTCCCCTTCTGCCTGAAGAGCTGTAAAGCTGTCAGAGGCAGAATCAGGTCGCCCGACTGATGGCGGCTCTTCAGGAGTGCTGACATCGGGATATCTAACTATAATTACTTCATCCGAATGGTCTACGTGTGCCTGGCTTGCAAGCACATGTTGTAAACCATCCCGATGAAGTAATCATAGTTAGATATCTCGCTGACAGTGCTCCTGAAGAGCCGCCGTCTGGTCCCGGAAGCAGGATCTCATGACGTCCGCTATACAGCGGACGCATGAGAAGGGGGAGGGAGTGGAGGTCTTTAATTTCTTACATCTCTCAAACCATAACAGTTTGAGAGATGGGAATAACGGCATTACATGTTTTTTATTATTCATATCAATTCGCGAACAGTTTTTTGGGGGGTTTAATATCCCTTTAATCCTGGAACCCCAATACGGTCTTTGGTGTCTACAATCTAGGTGTACTTTTTTGGGTTAATTATATTTTTATAACTATATAATAATTAAGATACCCTTTTATGAACTGAGGGTATATTTTCTCTGTAAAGGAGGCAATGGGCTTAACTGCTCTGGCATTCAAACGTTTATATTTTTCAGCGACAAAGAGCAAATAATTGTTGATCAATTTACTTTATACCCTCAAAATTGAAAAAAGTGAAATGCTGCAAATATATTGTTTTAATTGATAGTGGCACATGGTGTATTGAAAATACATTTCTTTAAAAATAGGGTACGGAATATAAAACTGTGAATATCACTAAAGTCTATGCATGAAACAGAAATACTCTAGCTATAGGGCCATATGCAGAAAAAAAGAGTAGCAAATCTGGATCAGCTGCACCTACATGGGGGAAAATAATTTCTGAGATTCAGATCCATTTCAATGAGTCTTTCAAATGCTTTAGCATTCAGGGAGTTAAAATCTCAATTTAAATCAATGGGAATTCTTATTTCTCCCCTATGTAGATGCGGTTTGCTCCAAAATTGGTGCTTTCTTTCTTTCTACACGCAGCCCATAATGAATGCGCTTGTATTTTTTAAATATGAGAACCACTGATTTTAGCCATAACAATCTGACACAAGCCAGATCTCAGATTACACATGCCAAATCTGGATGTGAAAATGCCTAAACAATTATGGATTTATTGAATCATGGCAAATAAGTAAGCCACATCAAAGAGCACAATTTATGGGGTCAGTATAGATTAGGAAACTCCATTCTACAGTCTGCACGCAAGCTTGCTGTAGATACAGAGAGAAGTTGGCAGGTAGACAGGGCTGTGAGCAGCCATATTGAGAAAGTGGAAAGAAGAACACAGGTAATAAAAGAAACAAAGAAGAAAAGGGCAGAAATACTGAAGAAGAGAAGGACATAAACAGAAGAAGCTGAAGATACAAAGGATTATAGAAAGATAATGCAAAACAAGATGGCAACCAAACCAGCAGTTTATATTGCTACTTTAAATATTTTATACCATATATTTCTTTTTCCATAAAAATTGCAATGACCTTCCTCAGTCTCACTTCATGTACTAGGAGTGCCTCTGTCATTTAACTTAAAGGGATAGTAATACTTCATTTTAACTTTATTTTATTTTGTAGGCATTAAAAAAACATGAAGAACGATATATTCTTATCTCTGAAACCTTTATGGTTTAAGAGATATTCACAAACTAAGTATCCCCCCCCCTGTTCAACCAGATCAGAAGGGAGGTGCCCAGGTAGACTGCAGAGAGGGACAATCTTCAATTAAGATAATGGAAAAAGCTGAAAAACTTGTCAAGGGGGGAAGGGCTTTCATTGTTTTAATACAAAGAAAATTGTCCCCTTCTGTTATCTGTACTGTCATACAACCAGACTCACATCTGAGAAGAGATGGCTTACACTAGGTAAAAGGGGCAGGGAGGGGAACTTTGCTTGTGAATATCTCATAAACCATAAAGGTTTGAGAGATAAGACTTATATCATTCTTCATGTTTTTTTAATGCCTACAAAATAAAATAAAGTTAAAACGAAGTGTTACTATCCCTTTAAATGTTGTAAGCTAGCATGCGTATAATGATCTCAATTCTTAATTCATTTTTCAATCCATGCTCAGCCAAATCAATCAATCAATCAATATCGGACTTACAGATAAGTAAAAATATGCTTATGACGCTTGTCTTTCAATGGATACTGCACTAATAGGCTAACTACCAAACTTTAAAACTGAATCAATGAATGAGTGAAAAATGTGTATGCCAGGTGCCTTTCAATGGATACTGCACTTATAGGAAAACTGCCAAGTGAGCTTCCCTATTAGTGCAGTATCCATTGAGAGGTGAGAGGCATACACATATTTTACTTGTGCTGAATTGATTGATTCGCGCTGAGCATGGATTGAAAAATTAATTAAGAATTGAGATCATATGCATGCTAGCTGACAACTTTCTAAATGATCAGCTTACATCATGCAGCCCAGGATGTTACATGGTTACGCCAAACACTGAATAAAGTTTGAGGCTGAAAGTACTGTTGTGTTTCTGTTATCCACTTCACACATTTACAATCTAACACACAACCCTAATAAACACTAATAAGAGGGGTGTTACAAAATTACTTGTTCTACTCAAGTAACATATATGGTAACATTCAAAGGGTTAAATGCCACTTCTATAATCAGACAATTACTAGCACTTTACTATAAATTACAAAGTGAAAATCTTATTTTACATGTGAAAACTATAAAATCATTGGTTTGAATGATAAACTGAGTCTTTCTCATACCATAAGAGCATCGAATTAAGATCCCTTGGGAAAAAAAAGATTATACTATAATTACTAATAAAAGAAGGTTATTTCTCTTTTTTCCAAAAAAAAAAAAAAAGGGGGGGATAAAACATTTTTTAGATATGTAAGTAAAAGGAGGAAAATGAAAGAAGGAATAGTCAGACTGAAAACAAAAAAATGGAAGTTTTGTAAATGAGAATAAAGGGCCAGCTGACTGTCTCAATGAATATTTTCTGTTTAGTTTTTACAGAAGAAGGTGAAGGGAAGGGGCCTCTGTTAGAAAAAGTAATAACAAGACATAGGAAGCATGGATGTTTGTGGAGGAAGAAGTTCTACTTCAGTGTTCTAAGGTAAAAACAGATAAATCGATGGGGTCAGGTGGGATACACCCAAAGTTATTAAAAGAACTTAAGAGTGTTCTGAAAAAAACTTTTAACAGAACAGTAACAGTAACTATTGATAGGAGTAGTTCCCAGAAGATTGGAAGGTAGCAACGAAGGTTGCAGGAAAGAGTCTAGCAACTACAGACCAGTAAGTCTTACATCAGTAGTGAAAAACTAATGAAAACCATGGTAAAGGAAAGAATTGTTAAATATCTGAAATTAAAGGGATAGTAATACTTTAAAATTGCTAATCCCAATATTGTAGGAGTAAAAAAAATAAATTATTTACCCCCAGTGATATCTCTCAAGCCTTTATGGTTTGAGAGATTTTCACTCGCAAAGTTCCCCCCTCCCTCCCCTTTCCCTGAAGTCAGCGTTGTAACTGACTGCAGGGGAATTATATCGTATGACCATCCGGCGGCTCTGCAGCTGAGCTGAGATATTGTTAATAAAAAAGAAATCATTCACTTAAAAGGTCTTCTACGTGTGCTTGCAAACCAAGAACACGTAGAAGACCTTTTACGTGAATGATTTCTTTTTTTGTTATCGCGGCTCAGCTGCAGAGCTGGCGGATGATCATAGGACATATAGTTACATAGTTACATAGTTACATAGTAATTTAGGTTGAAAAAAGACTTGCGTCCATCCAGTTCAACCCTTTTCCTATTCCTGTTTACCATCGCTGACCCAAAAGAAGGCATCCGACTCCAAATGGCAATCAGATTTCTCCCTGGATCAACAAGCCCTAACTAAATATTAATCCCAATACTAACGTGCATAGCCCTCTATATTATGCTCTTTTAAATAAGTATCCAGGCCCCTTTTAAAAGCATCTAATGTATTTGATAGCACCACCTCCTCCGGAAGTGCATTCCATACTTCCTCTGCAGTCAGTTACAATTCTGACTTCAGGGAAAGGGGAGGGAGGGGAGAACTTTGGGAATGAATATCTCTCAAATCATAAAGGTTGAGAGATATCACTGGGGGCAAATAATTTATTTTTTTTACTTCTACAATATTGGGATTAGTCATTTTAAAGTATTACTATACCTTTAAATTGCTTGCAACCCAAACAGCACAGGTTTACAGCAGGGAGATCCTGTCAAACTAATCTCATTAGTTTTTTTTTTTTGATTGGGTAACAAAAACAATAGAACAAGGGGAGCAGAAGATATGGCTTATCTAGATTTCAGTAAATAATTTGATACTGTCCCTCACAGAAGACATTAATAAATTGCAGTGTTTGGGTCTGGATGTAAAAATAGCTGAATGGATAAAGCAATGGCTTAATCACAGGTGACAGACGGTTGCAGTCAATGGAGTATGTTCAGACAAAGGCGGTGTTACTAGTGGGGTACCTCAGGGATCAGTACTGGGGCACATTCTTTTTTTTATACTTTTATTAGTGATATTGCAAAACGTCTTCAAGGAAAGGTATGCCTTTTTGCAGGTAATACCAAGTCCTGCAATAGGGTAGACATTCCAGGGGGAATAAGCCAAATGGCAAATGAGTTAGGTAAATTAGAAGAAAAGTGTGGCAGATGCAGTTTAACGTTGATAAATGTAAAATAATGCACTTGGGGCATAAAAATCCAAAGGAAAAATATAATATTAAGGGTCCTGTGCTGTCAGAGACAACAGAGGAAAGGGATTTGGGGGTAATTATTTCTAATGACTTAAAGGTAGACAGGCAATGTAAAAAAAGCGGTGGGGAATGCAATCAGGGTATTGGGTTGTATAGCTAGGGACATTAGTAGCAGAAAAAGGGAAGTGGTCATGCCACTCTACAGACCTCTAGTTAGACCTCACCTAGAGTATAGTGTACAGTATTGGAGACCCCGTCTCCAGAAGGATATAGATACTGTAGAGAAAATTCAAAGTAGGGCTACTAAATGGCGAATAGTTTACAGGAAAAGAAATATCAGGATAAACTAAAGATCTGAACATGTGTAGCTTGGAGGAGAGAAGAGAGAGAAGGGATATTATAGAAACATTCAAATACATCAAGAGATTCAACAAAGTGTAGGATGGAAGTACATTTTAGTACAGGAGTAGAAATGTTAGGACAAGAACCATAGTCTAAAACTAGGGGGACATCGGTTTAGATGTAACGTAAAAAAGTTTTACTTCTCTGAGTGGGTAGTAGAAAAGTGGAATAGCCTACCAGCAGAAGTGGTAGAAGTTAACATAATGAAGGAATTTAAGCATGCATGGGATAGGCATAAGGCTGTCCTGACCAAGGACCAAATAGGATTTAAGGTTTTTACAGTAGGAAAATGGACAGGCTAGATGGGCCGAATGGTTCTTATCTGCTGTCAAATTGTGTGTTTCTATGTTTATTAAATCTATTGGTTATTAAACAGCAAGGCAACTTTGGCACTTACAATTTTGTGATACAGGTTAAAGTGTTATTGCAATAATAGCGAATGAGATGTTGTTAAAATCTAAACTGAGTGAGAGGAGTTAATCACCGGAGTATTGTTATTTCACTAGACTGACACTTGTGTGAAATAAGAAAATCATCTGTTTTTTAACTGGCCAATTAAAGGTTATGTCATGATCCTAATACTGGCTTACATTAAATACGCTGAACTTCTCTCGATTGAGTGAACAGTAATTTATGTGACTAAATCACAATAACTTTTAGTTAGTAATCACTGTTTTTGTCAACCTCTTTTTTTCTTTTTTTGTAAATCTCTATCTATCTACCTCTCTACCTATGTTTCTGTCTCTCTCTCTCTGTCGGCCAGGGAGAGTGCCCATTTCTTTGGTTTGTATTTGCAGATATAGGACTGCATTGAATATTGTATTGAATGTATAATGTATTGAATATTTGTTCATATGAAAGTGCTAGAAAGAGTTATATCATGAATAATCATTGTATTTAGTTAATGCCTCATTAACCCTATGACTGTGCCTCATCTGACAGTAAAGGGTTTTCATCTGCTAGTTAGATTTGTATGCAGTGTATGCTCCACCCCCAGGACATAGATTGATGAATGTAAAATTACATTTCTGCACAGGTACTCAACAAAACAGGAATTCAAATGTTTTGAAAACATAAAATGAATCCCAGCTACTTATTAAAACTGCCATTGGCTGGGTAAGGATAAAAAGAATTTGACTGGGTAAAGAAGTTAGTTTACAACTAAAGTATGCAGATCCTGCTGTCATTTATAAAGTTCAGGTTATGACAATTTGTGGATGAAAACTAGTTTTGCAGTTGTGTTTCATGAACTAAATAAAAGGTACATTCATAAGACTTCTGAATGCAGAACTTAATTAATTTAATATGAACTCATTAATATTTCTACCCCGAGAAACTTATAGTATTTCTGGTTGCTCACCTCAAATACAAAAGGATGTAAGGAACTCTTGTATCCAATGTCAATGGTCAATAGCTGAGAACATTCTTTGCATCTGAAATGTATTCAAAATGTCACAAATGATATGCATACATTTTCAATTATATCTTTGATGAAATCTGCAATTACATATTTAAATACATTAATGTTTTAATGAGTTGTTATCTGAAAGCACTTATTGGGTGCAGAGTGGAACCTTAACCCTGAATTTACCAACTTGTTTTTTTTATTTAAGTTAAGCATTAAATTTAATGAAAATCTAAACCTTGGATTAAACTAAGTTAGAAACTATTGAGTTTCCATATTTTTTATAACCAACACCATAAGCTCCTGTTATGTATGATCAATATAACGTCTTGTACCATGCTAGAAAAAAATCCACCAAAAACTTTAGCACAGGATAGATGAAACACATGAAGCCCTTCTAACATCATAAGAGCCTCCTGTATTTGACTGATGGATCTCCTATAAACCAAAGCTGGCTTTATGAGTGCTGAATCAATAAAACAAAGGATGCCATTGTTTTATCCGACAATCGACCACATTAGCATTTTATCAATCAAACATACAAACCTTTGTGCTTACATATATTTTTCCATCCAGCTATGTTTGATAGATGGAACTCCTGCTACCATTCCAAATGAAATCCATCACTCAAAGACACTCAGTAGCATTCTACTACAGTAACCTTTGATTAAAAAGTAGCCCCCTTGTAAAAAATTTTTACACTTTAAACAGAATCAATTAGTACACTATGAGCTCTATGTGTGTGGTAAATTTGGTGCCAATCTTATACATTTGTTCATGAATCAAACAGAGAAGGACCTAATGGACTCCTGTGTTTGACCAATTGGTCAGCCATAGTGGAGAAATACAATAATCATCCCAGGAATCCATTATGCTTATATATATTTTGTACACATGAGACCATGCACATTTTTGTGCATACTAATGTGATTTGATGAACAGAGTAGGGAAATATTGACTTTATTCTATACAAGCTTCACTTATTAAATGGAAACTATGCTGTAGAAAATGTAGACCTTCATTTAGAAAAAAATAGATATACACAACTGAAGAATATTGGCTATGTACATCGATAAGTTGTTCAGTTCACCTGTGGTTCCCAGTACTGTTTTCAAGCTCCCCTCTCTTATCACAGTGCCCGTGCTTCCTGTCTGTACGGTATTGTGGGTTGGCGACATGGTCATTTCCGCTATTCCTTACTACTCTCTTATTAGAGATCGGGTATGAGCTCCTCCCACCATTTGTCTTTATATACCCAGCTCTCACACTTCCCAATTGCCCTTTCATGGTGTACCTGCGTCTAGTGTATCTCTTGTTGCTACGTATGTTTTGTGTATGACCCTTGGCTAGATCGACTCTGATTTCCGCTTGTTCCTGTGCTGCGCTCCATTCCTGGTTTGACCTCGACATTGGCTGATTTCCCGTTCTGGTTCTGACCCTGCTGTGTATGACTACCTGCTCTGTGTACCGACCCAGCTCTGGCATACGTTGGCTCCTGTGGTTGACACAGGACATAGGACACTTTTGAAAATGTGAATGAATTAGCACCAGTCTGTCAGAATATGACAGAATGAAAAGTATTCTATACATGGAATAATTTTATTTATAAAGACATTTTATCAGTTAAAACTGGAGATAATTTCATTTTTAACTTATGATTAGTTTTGACCCACTTTTATAACCATTTCTTTGATGGTGCCTTCCATGGTATTAATGAGAGTAAAAAGAGGAATTGTCTATTTGACACATATTTTAGCACTAATAGAGAATTTTAACAATAATTTTTTTGTAACATAGGACCCTTTGCATAGTTCTATTTTATCTCACAACAACTTGGTTTTGTAATTTGGCATAGATGAGGAGAGAGAGAACCTAGTTTAGAAAAATCTTCTTTCGGTCTGGGACCTTAAAGATCAATGAGTCACATATTGTGAAATGAAATTGCTGGGTGGGAAGAATCATTATGAGATATGAGAGAGCAGGTTACAATTTGTTACTTGAGCCTGACAAGTTCATTTTTTCTATTAGAGTTAAACCCCTTAACCTATTTCTGCTTCTAACTGTGCAGTCTGTTTTTAGGATGACCTCAGTCAGTGTTTTTCATTACATAGCACACATATTAATGGATTGTCTGAAAATTCCATTAGAGAAACACTCATTTAAGATGCTATCAGCTTTATCAGCTGCAAGACAGAGCAGAAGACATATTGACATTTTTCAGACAGCCCATTTTCCACAAATTTCTAAATCTCAGGAACAGCTTAAGAAATGACAATTAGGAGAGATATTTCCAATTGCAGCCAATACAAAACAGAATGCTTATTTATATCCTACAGTGATTCCAAAGCCAGTCCTCGGGGCATAACAACAGGTCAGATTTTATTTATATTAATCACTATGACTGTGCCTTGAGTTTAAACACTGAGAATCTATGCCCTATACAATTCGGGTCCTTAAATCTGTCCTCTCTCTCCCTCAATGGTGCAGGTTTTCAGGAGCTTTTCACATGAACAAAGATGCATCAATCAGTGGTTCAATCATTCTGAAGCTTTAGTATTAATTAATTACATTTACTTGTGTTTTAATCAATATCCTGAAAACATGTACTGGAAGGGGGAGTATCACAGTGCCCGTGATTCCTGCCTGTACGGTATTGTTGGTTGGTGTCATTGTCATTTCCTCTGTTCTTTACTATGCTCTTATTGGAGATCGGGTATGATCTCCTCCGACCATTTGCCTTTATATACCCAGCTCTCACACTTCTGATTGCCCTTTCGTTGTGTACCTGCATCTATTGAATCACTTGTTGCTACGTATGTTCCGTATATGACCCTTGGCTAGACTGACTCTGATTTCCTCTTGTTCCTGTGCCGCGCTCCGTTCCTGGTTTGACCTCGGCATTGGCTGATTTCCCGTTCTGGTTCTGACCCTGCTGTGTATGACTACCTGCTCTGTGTACCGACCCGGCTCTGGCTTACGTTCGCTTCTGTGGTTGACTCAGCTTGACTGCCTACCCTCTCTGTGTACTGACCTGGCTCTGGTTTTGACTCCTCCATTTCCTCACTGTCTGGCGGACTACCCACTCGTATTACCCTAAGGCTCCAGGCCCTGATCGGTTAGTCTCCTTGCAGACTCTGTATCATTCTGTGCAAAGCACTCCTATCATATATCCCCTCTTGCGGGGATTCGCTTACGAACTGCTACTGTCTGCTGGCTTGCCCTAGTGTTCTAGGGCTGATCGAGTGGTCCTCCTTGTAGTAGCCGGGAGTCCTGTTCCAGTACCCTGTTGCCTATTGTAACGGTTTTCAGTACACTCAGAGGCAGGATGTTTGGTAAAACACAGTTTTATTGAAAACAGACAGAATAAAGTAACCCTCGTGGTCCAGCATATAGATAACACGTAATACTGACACAGGACAGGTTACAGAGGAAACATTAACCCACACGGGTCCAGTACATATATCTGACAGCAAAATATATATTACTGACACAGGTCAGGTTACAGTTCGTGTGAATCAGTGAGACACAATAGGAAGGTGCTATTAGGCCGGGAGGCTGATAGGCCCTAATGGCGGAAGGCCCAAGAAACACTATCTATGCAGAGAGTGATACAATACCGACTTAGCCACAATGGGTGAGTGAGGCCCTGAATAAGTAACGGATTACCGGACAACACGGGGTTACTGCAACCGGAGGTGCAGTGTAACGCTAAGCCAAAACAGCAGTAACTGCGACCCAAGGATAAAGGCACCAGAACGCAAGGGTTAACGAACGCTCAGGCGTGATGGCAACTGTCAGGTAGTAGAGACAAACTGAGGTGCCCAGGAGACCAACCTCAGTAGGAAAGCAGTAACAAGCCAAGCGTACAGTGTGCAACAAGGAATAGCTCCTACCCTGGGGTATGGAGATACAAGGCACAATAGCGTAAATGGGTCACAGTAGCTGAACGGCAGAGCAGCAATTGAGGCAACCAAACAGGTCTTAAACAAGACCTGGACAGACCACCGGAAAGATTCCCCAACCGGATAACCGGACGGAGTAGTGAACCGGGCCTGAGTGGTACACAGGACAGGAGTCTCAGCCAATCCGGGTTGATACACCAAGCAGGAACGTCCTCCAAACTGGGTCGGTATACAGAGCAGGAATGTCAGCAAATCTGGGTCGATACACAGAGCAGGAATGTCAGCCAGGCTGGGTCGGTACACAGAGCAGGAACGTCAGCCATGCTGGGTAGGTACACAGAGCAGGAATGTCAGACAATCCGGGTCAGTACACAGAGAAGGAACGTAATCAGGCAGAGCAGTCAGGCAGTCTGGGTCATACACAGGATTCACACGATATACAGAGCAAGCACTAAGCAACGGGAACACCATGAAAGGGCCCTGCAGAAGTGACAGGGCTCAGTACTTAAAGGCTAACACTGGGTGGAGCAACATCACTTTAGCCAATAAAAAGGTATCATGAAACAATACTGTCAAAATGTCGCCAGCAATAAACGGGCACCGTGATAGTACCCCCCTCTCAAAGACACCCCCCCCCCCCGAGAGGAGGGAGCCAGCTTCTGAGGGTACTTGGCATGAAATCTGCGCAGCAGTCTGGGAGCATGGAGGTTATTCTGGTCAACCCAGGAACACTCTTCAGGGCCATAGCCCTTCCAATGAACCAAATATTGCAACCTCCCTCTGAATCTTCTGGAGTCAATTATACTTTGCACTTCGTACTCCACCTGACCTTGCACCTGAACAGGACTGGGGACCGCAGGAGTGGTAGTGTAATGATTGCAATCTAAAGGCTTTATAGCAGAGATACGTGGAACACATTATGAATCCGCATGGATGCTGGGAGATCCAGAGCATAAGAAACTGGGTTAATCTTGCAGATAACTTTAACCCCTTAAGGACCCTTGACGGTCCTGGTACGTCATGTCTGGATTTGAGTTAAGGACCAATGATGTACTAGGACCGTCATGGCTAAAATGATAGCAGCGTGCCTCCGTGCACGCTGCTATCATTAATGCCAGGCTGAGACTGAGCACTCCGAGACTGGGGCGTTCAGTCTCAGCCCTTCTTGCCTGTGCCAGTTCATGTGATCACCGTAGCAGCTATCACATGTACCGGCATAGTGACAGACAGTGGCAGCAGAGAAAGCATGCTGTCTGTGCCTGTCACGTCTGCCTCTGTCTCCGTTGCTATGAAAGTAAGGGAGACAGAAGTAGACAGGAGACACCTAGTGGTGAAAGGAAATACAGCAGCTAGGGGTATTAACCCCTTCACTGCTGGTGCCAAAGGCTTGCTAAATGCAGGTCAATTTCTGACCTGCAATAATACTTTTTTTTTTTTTTTTAAACACAACACACTTTTTTTTTTTTTACAAAAATATTTTATTTAAAATAAAAAAAATAATCTAATTAAACAAAAGTGGAAGTGTGATCGTTGTGGAGCTATGTAATACACTTATATACACCACCAAATGTCACGGATAAAAAAGTGTCAAAATAGGGTGGGAAAAAGGGACATAGGGATTTTCACCCAGGGGGGACAGTGGCCACTTTAAACTGTGCATTTTGTAGGTATGACTGACCGGTCATACCTTTCATGCAGTCTCCATAAAAATTTAACCCTTTGTGCCCAATTGATCCCAAGAGAAAAAACAAAAATTGTGGGGTTTTTTTTACATTATTTTACCTTTTTTTTTTTTTTTTTTTTCATTTTAATAAAGTAAATGGTGGGTTATCCATATAAGTAGGGTATCAAATGAAAGCCCTATTTGTGCTTAAAAAAACAGTATATAATTTATGGGGGTGGAATAAAAGACTTAGAGGGAAAATACTGTTGAACAAAGACATAGTCAAAAAGGTCAGAATTGCTCCGTTCCTTAAGTGAAATCCACCTCAGATTTTCCCGGCCCTTAAGGGGTTAAAGGGACCGACATACCGAGGAACCAACTTGTTACATGGAACCTGCAGATTAAGGTTTCTGGAGGATAGCCATACCCTGTCCCCAACCTGGAAGGAGACCGCCAGCAACCGTCTGGGACACAAAGGCTTGTTCAGCTTCCTGAGACCATTGGGAGGGATTAGCACCCTTGTGCGTGAGATCGGACAGTGGCTTTACAATCGTGGAAAAATCTCGAATGAACTTCCCATAATAGTTGGCAAAGCCAAGAAAACGTTGGATAGCCTTGAGTCCCTTAGGACGTGGCCACTGCAGGACTGCTGCAAGCTTATCCTTGTCCATTGCAATGCCATTTTTAGAGATCACAAAGCCTAGAAAAGGGACCATAGGCTTGTGAAACTCGCATTTCTCAATTTTACAGTAGAGTTTGTTCTCACGGAGTCTAAGCAAAACTGCGGTCACATCCTTGATGTGTTGCGACAAATTGGACAAATGTATGAGAATATCATCGAGATAAACCACAATGCAAGACTGGAGTAAGTCACGGAGGATGTCATTGATAAACTCCTGGAACACTACGGGAGCGTTACATAGCCCAAATGGCATCACCAGGTATTCATAGTGTCCTGATCTGGTATTGAACGCCGTTTTCCACTCATCACCGGCTCTTATTCTGATCAGGTTATATGCTGCACGTTAGTCTAACTTGGTGAAAATGGAGAAACCCTTTAACCTGTCAAACAGTTCCGTGATGAGTGGTATCGGGTAGGCATTTTTGGACATGAGTTTATTCAAGCCACGATAATCAATACAGGGTCGTAACTCACCATTTTTCTTTTTGACAAAGAAGAAACCAGCCCCCACGGGCGAAGATTACTTCCTGATAATACCCCTTTCAAGGGCATCCGGAATGTATTCCTCCATGGCCCTATTCTCCTCGCAGGACAATGGGTAAGTCCGACCTCGAGGAGGAACGGCGCAAGGAGGCAGATCAATAGCGCAATTGTAGGCCCTATGTACCGGCAAAGAGCTAGCCTCCCCCTTGCTAAAAACGTCACTGCATTGATGGTATTCAGCTGGCACGGAGGGAGAGGTACACATAATTTTGGTAGAATGAGAGATGCAATGCTTATTACAGTATTCAGACCAGGCCATGATCTCACAAGTTTGCCAGTCGAACCTAGGGTTGTGCATATGTAGCCATGGAAACCCCAAGATGACCGCATGGTGGGGAGACTGGATAATCTGAAAACACTGTCTTTCAGTGTGGAGAGCCCCAATACGCATAAAAAGAGGTATAGTTTCCTTAGTGATAAGAGCTGGTACCAACGGCCTGCCATCAATGGCTTCGATAGCCAAGGGAGATTCCCTCTCAATCAGTGGAATTTTGTGTAACTCGGCAAATGAGCTGTCCATAAAATACCCAGCTGCGCTGGAATCCACTAGGGCCAGAACCTCCACCGAGAGTTCTGCCCAGGAAATCACGGCCTGTACAGTAGGCTTTTGATTAGCCGGATCTAGGGACCACTGAACACCACTTAGGGCCTGTCCCCCAAGGTACCCTAGGTGCGTTCGGTTCCCGGCCATGTAGGACAGGAGCGTAACAAATGCTCAGCTTGGCCACAATAAAGACAGAGGCCCTGTCTGCGGCGATGAGCCCGTTCTTCCTTGGTCAACCTAGTGAACCGCATCGGTTCACTGCTCTCACGGTTACACTCAAGAGGCATGGGAGGTGAGGGAGGCATGGGTGGAAACTTTGTCTTGCCCGTCCCAACTCTCTGGCCCGCTGCCTACGGTCCTTGGCCGCCATTCTCTCCCTAATGCGGGAATCTATTAATATTGAATAATCAATAAACTCGTCCAGATTATTCGGCAAGTCTCTGGTTGCTGTCTCATCTTTAATACGGTCACAGAGACCTTGAGCAAATGCCGCCACAAGCACCTCATCGTTCCAGCTCACCTCCGCTGCCAATGTACGAAATTCAATAGTGTACTCTGCAACAGTACAAGACCCTTGCTGGATCTCCAATAATCTTTTGGCAGCAGAGGCGGCTCTTAGGAACTCACTGAAGTTCTTGGTACATGGTTTAGCTGCCTCCCACAAGGGATTTGCCCACGCCAGTGCTCTGCCCTTTAGCAAAGAAATCATGAGGCCGACCTTACTTCAGTCACTAGGAAAGGCTTGAGGAGTTAACTCTAGGAAGATCTCCAATTGGTTTATGAACCCTCTGCACAGTGTAGGTTTGCCATCGTACCTTAAAGGTAATGGAGCCGTAGCAGTTAACCCTCTGTTCGCGTTTGCGTGCGTCACGGATTGAGCTCCCGGTGGGGGGGACCACCGAGGCCTGTACTAGTTTATCCAAGTGAGCAGTACGCTCTAGTATACTTTGTACAGCCAGTGCCAACTGGTCCATGCGCTGCTCGTGTATATCCATCCTCCGGTGGATACTTTGTGCATTACCATCATCTGTACCGTCTGAGGTCATGGCCCTTTCGTACTGTAAAGGCAGGATGTTTGGTAAAACACAGTTTTATTGAAACCAGACAGAATAAAGTAACCCTCCAGCATATAGATAACATGTAATACTGACACAGGACAGATTACAGAGGAAACATTAACCCACACGCGTCCAGTACATATATCTGAGCGCAAAATATATATTACTGACACAGGTCAGGTTACAGTTTGTGTGAATCAGCGAGACACAATAGGAAGGTGCTATTAGGCCGGGAGGCTGATAGGCCCTAATAGCGGAAGGCCCAAGAAACACTCTCTACGCAGAGAGTGATACAATAGCGACTACAATAGCGACTCAGCTGAATAAGTAATGGACTACCGGACAACACAGGGTTACTGCAACTGGAGGTGCAGTGTAACTCCAAACCGAAACAGCAGTAAGTGCGACCCAAGGATACAGACACCAGACCTCAAGGGTTGACAAACGCTCAAGCGTGATGGCAACTGTCAGGTAGTAGAGACAAACTGAGGTGCCCAGGAGACCAACCTCAGTAGGAGAGCAGGAATAAGCCAAGCGTACAGTGTGCAACAAGGAATAGCTCCTACCCTGGGGTATGGAGATACAAGGCACAATATCGTAATTGGGTCTCAGTAGCTGAACGGCAGAGCAGCAATTGAGGCAACCAAATGGGTCTTAAACAAGACCTGGACAGACCACCGGAAAGATTCCCCAACCGGATAACCGGACAGAGTAGTGAACCAAACCTGAGTGGTACACAGGACAGGAGTCTCAGCCAATCCGGGTCGATACACCAAGCAGGAACATCCTCCAAACCGTGTCGGTACACAGAGCAAGAAAGTCAGCAAATCTGGGTCGATACACAGAGCAGGAACGTCAGCCAGGCCGGGTCGGTACACAGAGCAGGAACGTCAGCCAGCCCGGGTCGGTACACAGAGCAGGAACGTCAGCCAATCTGGGTCGGTACACTGAGCAGGAACGGAATCAGGCAGAGTAGTCAGGCAGTCCGGGTCATATACAGGATTCGCACAATATACAGAGCAAGAACTAAGCAATGGGAACACCACGAAACGGCCCTGCAGAAGTGACAGGTCTCACTCCACTGGGTGGAGCAACATCACGTTAGCCAATAAAAAGGTATCAGGAAATAATACTGTCAAAATGTCGCCAGCAATACACGGGCACCGTGATACCTATGCTCCTTATCTTTCTAGGGTTTGTCCGAAGGGGCTCCAGTCGCCCATTCCATTTCTAGTAGCCTGTTGCCTATGCTCCATAGCGTACTAGGGATCCATTCTATAGGTCTCCTTCCTGCTGCCTGGTACCTATTTATAACCTTAGCGGTTGAGGTCATTACCATTGCCTAGCCTGAGGGAATCTGCCCTCTGTAGGTCGTTACCTATTACCAGTCTGATCCAATAGCGTACTATTGGAAGGATCTATTTTTGGGTCGAGGAACTTCACCTTTTTTTGACTAGTTTCTGCCTTCATCTCCACTAGTCAGTTCCTATACTTTTTCCTGGGTCAATCTGAAGACAAGTCTTCCTCTCTGTGAGCCTGCACTGTCTCCATACCTGACCTGTGACATTGCTGGGAAGTACCACGGTACTGTCCTCCTCTGGACCTGTGTGGGTTGGGGAAGTGCATATTTCCTTGTTATTTATTTTTCAATAAAAACCTGGTTTTTACCTAAACTGTACTTGTCTGAGTGTTCTTACAAAAACCGTGACAGGGAGGTGGAGGACGGATTTGAGAGCCCCTGTAGTCAGGCACTGCCTGCCATGTCAATAGTTTTCAGAAAAAATATTCCCACAGTGTAAGATACAACAGATATTTATTTTAACCCCTTGTATGAAATGCACTGGAGACCTCTCTAGCACACAAGGAGTTAAATGTTTGTCCTAAATTATTTTACCTGTTAATAAAGTTGCGTCCAGTTTCACTCAGTACCTCAAAGGTGAGAAGGTATTCCCCTATTGTCTCCTTTATGTCATTAAAGGCTTGTGAACCATAATTACGTTTGAAGAACTCCTTGAAAAATACCCGTAGCTGTGTGGAAACAAAAATCACACATTTTCACAAAGCAGAAGCAGTTGTTTAATTCCTTTACATTTGCTTTGATCAATTGGTCGTCACCCACCATTAATCAATACAGCAAGCTGTTCATCTGTTCTAAGATTACATTTGGAAAACAGCAATTTTGAAATCGTCTCACCCCACTTTCACACACTACAAGAAACTATTATCAAAATGTGTCCACACTCATAGAAAAACACTAGTAAAAACATACTTATGAAAATGACATTCTGTATAGCTTTTTCACAATGAAATAATATAACTAAACATTAAACACTTCTAATGTTTCTTATAATAAAATGTCAGAACTATTATACTGTTTCATGTTTTGTTTCAGAAATCACATTCATCCTTGGATGCTTATTTAATTACATTAGTTGGGTTCTGTAAAGTGAAAATATTGGAAGAGTACCCATTACTTAAAGATGATTGATTACTGAAAGTTTTACATTGAGGCTGATGTAGTAAGTGTAATTGAAGTAATTCTGGAGCAAACCAACTGCACCATGGGTAAAATGTCAATTCCCCAAATTCCTATTGACCTTCCTGACTCCTTCTGAGCCTATTCCTGCTACTTCACAAGTCCAATGGCAGTAAGCCCTGCCCAACTTATTAAGCCTCACTCCCTTTATGATGAGAGTGAGGATGAAATTTGCAGGTATGCAGATGTACTAAGTATAACTGGTGTAATTCTGGGGCAAACTAATACACATGTAACCAAAATCCCATTGATTTACATGGGACTTATCTAAAAGATTTTTATTTGATTATATCCATAAAATAGCCAATTATATAAATAATAAAAATAAGGCAATAATCTTATTCCATCAAGAATTTTCCAGATCCAAGTATTGTATAACCTTATATTAACCCACTGAGTGCCAGAAGGGTACGCTACGCATTCGTTGCATACCCCTCTGGCACTCAAAGGGTTAAAGAGTGGCTATAACAATCATCAGCTGCATAAACATTTGATGTAAATGATTAAATGGATCAAATAATTAACTAGAGAAAAAAAGACCATCTTGAGATATTCTGATCCTGTTTTATAGATAAAGAATTATTGCCATATCAGAAGAAAAGAACAGAAGAGAAATGTAAGATAAGAAAGAGAGGAAAGAATGTAAGCAGAAAAAAAGCGAAAGGAAAAGAGAATGGTAACTGGCTACAAAAAGTTCCAGATGCCATTCTCACTCACTCTCTCTCACTCTGTCTATAAATTGTATATATATCTATATCTATATATATATATCTATCTGTATATATATATATATATCTATCTACAGTCAGCCATATAAGTAATCCAAGGTTGCCAGAAGATATCCCGAAACGGGAAATTATGTTTATGACAGCCATGAATCAACTTTTCAATTGTCATAATGTGACATACTCTTTCCACCCAGCCAGACAGGGGAATAGAATAGTTCCAAAAAAAGCCAGAATACACATTTTTGCTGCATTTATCAAATGAGTAAACAAGAAGCCACCTTTCACTTTTTTCTGCAAATTTTTGTGATTTAGGGGTCTGTTTACATAGTGACATAGCTGATGAGGCTGAAAAAAGACATGCTTCCATTAAGTTCAGACCATGCCATATGCTCTGTTGATCCAGAGGAAGGCAAAAAGAAATCTATGAAGCCATTTAAGCCCCAAGGACTAGATTCTATCGTAGGTGCTAAATGTCAACACACTTCCTATTGAAGTGTATGGGGAAAACTGGAGATAAACGCAGTAATAAAATTAGCACCTGCAATAGAATCCAGCCCCAAGTGGGTAAAAATTCCTTCCTGACTCCAAATGTCAGCCAGATATTTCTCTGGATCAACATTCTATCAGACTGGAAGCCAAATGTCATAATTCACAATATTGTTCTGTGCTAGATAGGTATCCTTTATGTTTTTGAAAGCAAATACAGTATCTGCAAGCACAGCATCACGAGGCAGAGAATTCCATAACTTTACTGCCTTTACTTTAAAAGATCCCTGCCTTTGTTTTAGTAGAAAGTGCCTTTCCTCTAGTCTTAATGGATAACCTTTTGTTCTTTGCTCAGCTCTTTGAGTAAGTAGTTACTTGGAGAGTTCTTTGTATTAACCTTGAAGATATATGTAAATGATAATCATATCACCCCTTTGATGTCTCTTCTCTAATGTAGTCTCTCCTTATAACTCAGAACCTCCAGTCCCTTTATCAGCTGCACATATCTACTCTATTTCCAGGTCAATAATGTATTTCTTAAGAATTGGTGCTCAAAACTGTACTACATATTCTAGTTAAGGCTTTATCAATGATTTATATCGAGGTAGAATTATGTCTATTGTCTATCAGTACACCTAAATCTTTCTCTAATGAGGATTCCCCTAGTTGTTTCTCATTTAGTGTATATGTAGCATATTTGTTTATACAGCCCACAAACTTACATTTATCTACATTAAACCTCATCTGCCACTTTTCTGCCCATTTATCTAAATCTTTCTGCAGAGAAAAAAACATCCTGCTCTGTAGGTGTCACCGCTTGCCTGTGTTCCCGTGGCTGCATCTCCCTCGTGGAGGCGATGGTGGTTCTTCCGGTTCGCGGCTCAGTCAGGCCGCGCATGTGCAGTATGCTTCTGCCTTCGGCTTGGCAGATGCGCATGTGTCCAGTCCGGTGCTCCATTTGTCTGGCTTCTCCTATCACGCGCGGCTCCCAGACGAGCCTCCTTCTCTGCTCCTTCCATTGGCTGCCTTCTGTATTTAAACGGCCTACCCCAGGCATATGGCACCCCTTCTACGAACTTGCTCTAGGCTTTGTTCTGGGCTTTTGGACTTCAGTTTGCTTCTTCTGCTGTGGTATTTGATCTGTACTCCTGGTTTGACCCTTGGCTCCACTTGACTACGTCTAATCTGTACTCCTGGTTTGACCCTTGGCTCCAATTGACTACGCTTGATCTGTACTCCTGGTTTGACCCTTGGCTTCACTTGACTACGCTTGATCTGTACTCCTGGTTTGACCCTTGGCTTCGCTTGACTACGCTTAATCTGGTTTGACCTTTGGCTTTGTTTGGCTACGCTTAACCTCAACTCCTGATTTGACCCTTAGCTTCTCCTGACCATTCCTATTGCCTACCCCTCTCAGCTCTGTATCGTCTGTCTTGCCGGCCTGGTTTCCAACGGTTCCCAGGCACTCTCATCCTGGTTGCACCCCGGCTCAATCGGGGTGGAACAATCTGGTTTTACGACCAGCATCTCTAACCAGCTTCGGCACAGCAAGGGAGTGCCTGGCACGCCATCACCACTCACCAGCTCCGCTCTCCAGCTACGTACACAAGCATCTGCACCAGAGCCGGCACACACGGTTCCCTACCCACTGTGTGCGTGACAGTATGTTTTTCTCTTATGCAGCTTAGAGTCATAAGCAAATACATTACTTTCAACTCCCACTTCTAGATCATTAATAAACAAATTAAAAAACAATGGGTGCAGGACTGAACCCTGTGGCGCCCCACTTACAACTTTAGGCCAACTTGAAAAGGTTCCATTTACAACAGCTCTGCCATCTATCATTTAACTGGTTCTCTATCCATGCACATATATCACCCCTCAAACAAAATCCTTTTAATTTATGCAGTAACCTGCTGTGAGGCATCACAGTGTCAAAGCCTTTTGAAAAATCCAAGTATACTACATCAAAATCAATTACCTTGTCCAAATTATTACTTACTCTTTTGTAAAAATAAAATATTTTAACATGATCCACTCTTCATAATACCATACTGGCTCGTACTAATAATATTGTTGGTTTTCACATAGTTGTGAATACTGTCAGTTAGTAACCCTTCTAATATCTTACCCACTATGGAAGTGAGCCTCACAGGTCTATAATTACCAGGTTTGGGTTGCACTCTTTTTGAACAATGTTACTACATCAGCTTTCCTCCAGTCACAGTGCACTGTGTCTGATGAAAATAAATCAATATATATTAAGTAGAATGGTCTTGCTATAACTGAACTCAGAGGGAGAATTACAAACATGGTGTTAAGCAAAAGGTTATATAAAACTAAGAATGCCAGTTTTGGATGGCAGGCTATGTGTAAATGTAGTACATTATTTTAAAAATGGAGTAACCAGTTTGTAAAAAATTTTACAGTGAATTTATAAAGATATGTCACTACGTGCGACAATTTTGAGACAGAATTTTCTCCAGAATCTTAATGCCAGGTATATGTTGTCCTTAAAGGGATAGTAATGTTTCATAATAAAAGCAGCTCTAATTAATCATCATAGTATTTGGACTTTGGAGAGTGCTATTTCAATTCAGTCAGAGTTGTAGTTCAAGAGTTATACAATGACAAAGTTCCCCCCTCCCGCCCCTTTTACTGATATAACATTGCTCAGCCAGATCAGAAGGGAGGTGCCCAGGTAGATTGCAGAGAAGGACAATCTTCAATTAAGATAAGGGAAAAACCTGAAAAACTTGTCAAGGGGGGCAGGGTTTTCATTGTTTCCATAGAAAGAAGATTGTCCCCGCTGTTATCTGTCTGGTCTATGGACTGCGTTCCACATCTGAGAAGAGATGGCTTACACTAGGTAAAAGGGGCGGGAGGGGAAACTTTGCTTGTGAATATCTCTCAAACCATAAAGGATTGAGAGATAAGACTTATATCGTTCTTCATGTTTTTTTAATGCCTACAAAATAAAATAAAGATAAAACAAAGTATTACTATCCCTTTAAGCATTCCGGAATTAATATCAGAGTAATAATGCCACATTTATAAAAATGCCTTAAATAATTTATAAATCAGCCCTCACATTTTCTCCAGGTGAGAGGACTTAAGGACCTTTCCTTAAAAAGTACTAGGAACGTCTTTTATAAATCTCCTTCTAAGTTCCTTCTGTATCCTTGGGTGTATGCCATCAGGTCCAGGTGCTATTGACCATAACCTTCTCCAGTCTCTTTTGGACTTGTCCTCAGTAAGCCATGATTTTGTCTGTTTACACATAGCCTGCCATTGTTGCTTTCTTTGTATATGCATAAGAAAAGAATATGTTAAAGTTGTCAGCCATGGCCGCCTTCTCTAATCAGTTCACCCATCCCAGCCTTAAGAGAACCAATATCAACCTTTATCTTTTTCTGTTTTAAAGGGATAGTAATGTTTCATAATAAAACAGCTCTAATTAATCATCATAGTATTTGGACCTTGGAGAGTGTTATTTCAATTCTGTCAGAGTTGTAGTTCAAGAGTAATTCAATGACAAAGTATTCCCCTCCCGCCCCTTTTACTGATGTAACACTGTTCAGCCAGATCAGAAGGGAGGTACCCAGGTAGACTGCAGAGGGGGACAATCTTCAATTAAGATAAGGGAAAAACCTGAAAAACTTGTCAAGGGGGGCAGGGCTTTCATTGTTCTCCTAGGAAGAAGATTGCCCCCTGCTGTTATCTGTCTGGTCTATGGACTGGATTCCACATCTGAAAAGAGATGGCTTACACTAGGTAAAAGGGGCGGGAGGGGAAACTTTGCTTGTGAATATCTCTCAAACCATAATGGTTTGAGAGATATTCGTTCTTCATATTTTCTTAATGCCTACAAAATAAAATAAAGATAAAACGAAGTATTACTATCCCTTTAAATACTTGTAGAACTGTTTAGGATTCTTCTTGCTCTCTTTTACAATACTTTACTTATTTTCAGTTTTAGCTAGCTTAATTGCGTGCTTTCTTATTGTATTACATTCTTTGTATTTATTAAATGATGCATCTGACCTTTCCGACTTAAACACTTTATAAGCCTGCTTCTTATTTCTCATTTCCCTGCAGACCTCTTTATTAAGCCACACTGGTCTTAATTTGCCCCTCTTGTACTTATTTCCCAAAGGCATATATTCACTTGTATAATTATCTAAGAGCACTTTAAACAAATTCCATCATTCTTGTGCATTTTTATCTTTGAAGATTACATCCCACTGAATATCCATTAATACTGCTTTTAGCACTGTAAAATTAGTCTTAATTTAATTGAATGTGAATTGAATGTTTTTGTTAAACCCTTGGTAATGGATTTTTTATAACAAAATTCAAAGGATATTATATTGCGGTCACTCTGCTGCCTAAATGTTCACTTTGCTGTATACTGTTTATCAAGTCAGAAATGTTTGAGAGTACTAGGTTCAGCAAGGCTTCTGTTTAATGAAATTGTAATAAAACATATTAAAAAATAATTTCCTGTTATTCTGCTGGAAGTCATATTTATCCAGTCAACTTCAGGATAGTTGAAATCTCCCATTATTATTACATTTCCTGAATGAGAAGCCTTTTCCATTTGCAGTAACAGTTGGTCTTCTTCAAACTCCCCAGTATTAGGTGGCTCGTAGCAAATCCTCATTAACATATTTGTTTTATTATATATTTCATCAGTGTGTATTTCAACCCATAGGGCCTCTACATTCTTGCTAGACCCTACATTTCTATATTTTTTTATACTAGGTTTTAAGGCATATTTTAGATATAGGCATACCCCCTCCCCTTTTATTAACCCTATCCCTCCTGAAAAGGGAATAATCCTCTAGATAGACTGCCAGGTTTCAGACAAACCAATTAAATTATACTGCTCATACACTGCAATCAGTTCCAGTTCCCCCATCTTACCATCCAGACTATGAGCATTTTCATGCACACATGTTATGTTATTGCCATTCTTCAAAACTGAATTATTTAAAATATTTATTTTCTTTTTTATCAGGTAGTAACATTAGCACCTACCTATTCAAAGAACCTATTCATCCCCCTCATCCACCCCATGCCCATTCTCTAAACCCGTTTCCCAATTTACACTGTCTTTCCCATCCTGTGTTACATCACCTTCCTCTTCCTTTCCTACTTTAAAGTCTCCCCCAACCCTCTAACCATCCTAACCCCTAGCACCATGACCCACTCTTAGTGAGGGTTAGACTCAGTATTTATGGTTCTGGCAATAACAGTGCAGTGGGACAGTAAGGTTGGTTCTGTGTCTAATGTAGGAAGAGGCTGGGGTGTTAGTATGTGTTGGTCTAAGACTATCAGTGCAGTGGGACTTGGCTGGGGATCAGTATGTGTATTTCTATGATTACAGCAGGGCAGGCCTGGGGGTGAGCAAAGTAGTGGTGGGCAACGTGAAGTCTGCCAACTGCTGCCAGACTATAACTCCCATAACATCAGCCAATGATGACAAGTGTAGTCTTACAACAGCTAGAGGGCCTCTTGTTGTCCATCCCTTCTATCAGACAGATGAAAAGTCTGGGTCAGTATGTCTGATTCTATGGCTATGGTGTGAGAATGCAGGAATGTCAGTAGGTGTGGTTCTACGGCTATAGTGGACAAGGTTGGGAGATCAATATATGTGGTTCTATGGCTACCACGAACAAGGCTGGGGGTCAGTATATGTGATTCTGTGGATTCCATGGGAAAAGGCTGTGGGGCAGTATGTATGATTCTATTACTACCACTGCAACTGGACAAGGCTAAGTGTCAGTATGTGTGGTTCTGTGGCAAACAATGCAGTGAAACAAGGCTGAAGGGATCAGTATATGTGATTCTTTGGCTACTGTGGGACAAAGTTGGGGGTCAGTATGTATGGCTTTATGGGTACTGTGGGACAAGACTGGGGGTCAATAAGTATGGTTTTATGGCTACGGTGGGAAAAGGCTGGGGGTTAATATGTATGGTTCTATGGCTACTGTGGGACAAGACTGGGAGTTAATGTGTGTGGTTCTATGGTTGATATTATAGCAGAACTAGGTTGTGGGTCACAACGAAGAAAAGTTGAAATGGCACTTTTCTTGGGAATTCCCTTGAAAGACAAAAAGTACAATTTTTCACACTACTCCCTTTTTTGTGTGAATGTTTTTTGGCCATCTGTAGTTAAAAGACTAATTTAAAACACAGGGAATCTTATTTGTTCCCTATGGTGCAGCTGGTTTGTCCCAAAATGTCTCCAGTTAACATAAAAACATAGAATCTGATGGCAGATAAGAACCATTCGGCCCATCTAGTCTGCCCATTTTCCTACTGTAAAAACCTCAAACTTTTTTTGGTCCTTGGTCTTTTCTTATGTCCTTAGGTCATAACTCCCAGTTCTGCTTAGTACATCAGCCTCATTGTTTCTACCAATGAATGAACTAAAATTAAAGGTTTAACATTTGTCTTGCACCACTGATAATTGTTTTGCTCCTGGGTGAAGTAATGAAAGTTTAGTTAATTGGTCAACCAGTTAAAATCATTAAGAGTATTATTTTTATTGTTTTGGCACAAACTCAAAGAAATAATTTCCAAAATATTTCCACATCTTGAAAAGCAATCAATATATGTCACAATACTGAAAAACCACAAAAAAACAAACTGTTTGTGAAACAAATGGCATAAATCAAAGTACTAAAATAAATAAGCTGCTTGAAATAAATTGAGCCTAAAATTAAAAAAATAAGATACAAATGTGAGGTTTACTTGTGACATTAGCAGTTAATTCCATATCTTCTTGCCTTGAAACAACCGACAGACCATTATTAAAAAAAAAGCAATGCCCACTATATGAGCCCTAATTTGTAAAACAAAATGACAGGAATCTCAGCAAGATCAGATCAAAAGGGATTTATTTTTCAAGGGAAATTTCCACAACACTTAATTCATTCTTTTTCATTTAAAAAAAAATATATATTCTTTCCTATATAGTGCACAGACAAATAAGGCTATATTTGAAAAGTGTTATGTGATTGAATGGCCACTTTTTCAGTTGAAATTCTTAAATGCTAAAGAAGTCTCCAACAAATTGTGAAGCAATAACAGCGTTCTGTATTTGATGTGTTTCAGATGGTTAGGTCATAACTCCCAGCATTCGAAATGGCCAAAGACGGACACTTTAGTTTTAGGTGGTGTTGCTAGGGGTGTGGCTAGTGGGCTAAGTATGATCAAGAATTTGTAGGTTATTTAAATGACCTATTGACAGTACTTTTTGTAACTGAATAAATGCATTTTTTTTTCTTACACAGACTAATTTCTAAATACATATACTGAAGTGAGTTTTATTGCTGTGGAGCAATGTGATACATTTAAACATACTACACTTTCTGATATTCTAAAAACAGGTAGTATAATAAAAAAGAGCACATTACAATTCATATCTTATCACACTGGATGCTAAAGAGTCTCCATTGCATTGAGGTGGATGTACTAAACCAAACTGGGGGATGCACTAAGTTGAAGATAAATAGATGTTAAAGGCAAACATCCCAATTCAAGTGTTATTCTGCAGAACCTATGCACTAAGAGCTCCCAGGCTGGAATAAACCAACAGCCCCATTCGGAAAAAAATCCCTTTGTTTAAATTGGTCTCTAAATCCCTTAACTGATAGAAAGGTCTTCAATAATTTTGTTCACAATGTGTTATAGGTCTCTTCAGCATTCCATAAAACAAACAGAGTTTAAACAGACAATAAAGGGTTTAGTAATGTTTCAATATAAAAGCAGCTCCAATTAATCTTCATAGCATGTGGGCCATGGAGAGTGTTATTTCAATACTGTCAGAATTGTAATTCAAGAGTAATTGAATGATAAAGTATCCTCCTCCCGCCCCTTTTACCTAGTGTAAGCCACCTCCCCTCAGATATGGAATCTGGTCTTTAAACCGGACAGCTCACAGCAAGGGACAATCTTTTTACTGTGAGAACAATGAAAACCCTGCCCCCATTGACAGGTTTTTCTCTTATGTTAATTGAAGAGTGTCCCTCTCTGCAAGCCATCTGGACACCACCTTTCTGTTCTGAGGTGAGCAGTCTTACATCAGTAAAAGGGGTGGGAGGTGGATACTTTATCATTCAATTACTCTTGAACTACAACTGTCTCAGTATTGAAATAACACTCTCCATGGTCCAAATATTATGAAGATTAATTGGAGCTGCTTTTATTTTGAAACATTACTATCCCTTTAACCCTTTGAGTGCCAGAGGGGCACGGAATGCATTGCAGAGCAATGCATTCCGTACCCCTCTGGCACTCAAAGGGTTAATGTGAGTTTTATTGCTGTGGATCAACAGGATTCACTTAAACACACTGCAATTTCTGATATGCTAAAAACAGGTAGTATAATAAAAAAACAGCACATTAAAATGCATATCTTACCACACTGGATGCTAATGAGTCTCCAGTGCATTGAGATTGATGTACTAAGACAACTGGGGGATGCACTAAGTTGGTGATAAATAGATGATAAAGGCAAACATCCCAATTCAAGTGTTATTCTGTGGAACCTATGCACTAAGAGCTCTCAGGTTAGGAGATCTTAGTGCATAGACTCTATAATAACACAGGTATTTGAGAGTTTATCCCACTGGAGAGATTATCTCACCTTTACCATACCTTAATACATGAAACAATTCTGGAATAAACCAACAGCCCCACTGGGAAATAAATCCCACTTGTTTAAATCAGTCTCTAAATTCCTTAACTGCTAGAGAGGTCTTCAACATGTTTTTTTCACATTGTGTTATGGGTCTCTTCTGCATTCCATTAAAACAATCGGAATGTGGACATTTTTATGCTTCTATGATATACTGTACATGAGGCCAAAAGGATTATGTATTAACTACTTACACGGGCCACAGTGCCACTGCCAGCCAGTCGCGGGGCAGTCATGCACAGTAGAGACTGCCCACTCCACAGCTGATACAGTGCCAGCCGGTCGCGGTGCAGTCATGCTCAGTAGATACTGCCTGTGCCGCAGCTGACAGAGAGCTAGACGCTCCTAGGAGTGTCCTGCTCTGTATCAGCCTCGTCACGGGCAGTCTCTACTGTGCATGACTGCAGCACGCGCAGCAGTCTCTACTGTGCATGACTGCGTCGTTATACAAGTTTTAGCAAATTATTATATAAGGAATGTGTGATATAGGTAAGATAAACTTCACAGTATGATAAACCCTCCAATTAATGTGTTATTCAACAGAGCCTAAGCATTAAAATCTATCCAGTTTACTAAATCGCCTATGTGCTACATGTTGCCTGGAGCACCTTACGGAAAGAGATTAAATAATAAACAAAATAGGTTTTACATTAAGTGCCTCAATCATACAATTAATAGGAAAGAGGTCACTGCCTTGAGAAGATTAACTTCTAATTGGTTAATAGGAGATATGCAGAAAGGTACAAGGGTGACAAGTTCTAGATACTACGCTGCTGGGCTTAATGCTAGTGCTCTCACAGGAAAGATTTAAGTGTAGTATTAAAGGGATAGTAATACTTAAAATGTAAAAAAAAATATGTTGTAGGGTTTATCCCCCTGAGTAAAACAAGAGTACTCCCACTGCTGAAAGGTGTTTCATTCAAAAGTTATTAATTTTCAAAATTGAATTTTTTAGGTGCAATATCACAGTGGCCTGAAATTGTACAGTGGCGCTATTGCTACACCATCCTATGGAGATTTATGGTCCCGGGACCAGAGCTGTCCATAGGATCGTGTAGCAACAGCGCCACTGTACAATTTCAGGCCACTGTGATATTGCACCTAAAAATTCAACTTTGAAAATGAATAACTTTTGAATGAAACACCTTTCAGCAGTGGGAGTACCCTTGTTTTACTCAGGGGGATAAACCCTAAAACATATTTTTTTTACATTTTAAGTGTTACTATCCCTTTAAAAAAGGAGGGGAACAGTTTGAGATGCAGAGGGGAAAGTATAGGGTTTTAGAGGTAAGAAACAGAAATCAGTTTAGAGACTTGATCTGCATTTAAATAGGTCATAACTATTTAGTAATTTAGGAGAATAAGATTGAACTGCTGGCAATTTTTAACACAGCTTTGTCAGCACATCAATATCTTCATACAGCTGCCGTAGGCTATGATAGTTTCAGGCATTAAAAAGGTTATGCAATATTCTGACAAATAAGGATTTCTAAGAAATAACCATGTGGCAGATGCCTGTAGTGTCTCCTGTCTGTTCTGTTAGAGACACCTTGTGGTTGCTGTCAGTACTAGCTATATTTTCTTTCAAATATTCAAAGAAAAAAATTTGAAAGAGAGAATGAATTTGTAGTAGCAATATTAAACCAGTTTTAGTAAAACAAAGATATAAATACTTTGATATTTGTTTGTTTTCTATCATTCCTAATACAGTCAAGGGTGGCAGTGATTTTTCAGCCCTGATATTATGACAGATATCTGGATAATCCGTTTGATATCCAGTTTGATAGATATAAAGACACATATTTTTCTGTGATACAGATCATGGCAACATAGTTCTTTTTCATTTAATACCTGCCATCATTAGACCATTTCTTTTGAGAGATTAGTAATTATTTAGAATTTGATTTAGGTTCAAATATGGGTTCACTTTAGTGATTCATTGTTGAACTTGTACGTCCTATATGTGACTTTTGTAGCAAGCCAGATATGCCCGGTACATTTTAATTATATTTTTTAAAAGTTACATTTTAGTTATCTTCTTTTGTCCTATACATCATGATATCTGGGAAGGGGTGAGCTTTCTGAGTGCTATCTAGCATAGTTATCTTTCTTTTTTTTCTTCAATATTATCCTCCTGTAGCACCAATAGTTAACCTCTAGTTTCTCTTAAAGATATTAGCTATTTGGATTAAAAGTGTGCTTCAGCCTTTATGCTTATCTTCTTTGATATCTGGCAATACCCTTTTTATTTCGACTTACAGTTAGTATATTAATAAAAGCTTTTGAGAGTTCAATGAGCTCCCTCATGTCAAGCAGTAATGAGTATGTTCAATTATACAGTCTGTTCAAAACAAGAGAAGGGTAGAGTAAAAATGATACCTTTATTGGCTAACTAAATGGCTTTAGGATGAAAGCTTTCAAGACACTTTAGGTCAATCACATAGTGTGTTCAAAACAATGCAGAGTTCCCAAGTTAGCTAACAATCTAGAATGTTACAGGAAAGCTTGGATAGGGTGAAAAAGACAACATTTATGTAAGTGGAGTGGGCATGAAACAAGATTCATTAAAGATTTATCTCACTACCAGAAATTTGTATAACAATTGTCTTCTCTGTAGTTTTCCATTTCCCCTCATCTTTTCATTGACACCACTGCTCAGACACCCTTTATTTATAACCACTCCAGTAGAGTAAAAGTGATACTTTTATTGGCTAACTAAATGTCTCTAGGATGTAAGCTTTCAAGACACTTCTCTTCTTCAGGCATATTTAGAATTAAGACTGAATACAAAGTACATGGCAGGTTATAGGCTCATGCAAATGCTTTTTACATTCCATTGAAAGTAAAAGTCTACGATGATCAGACTAGGAGCACCCAATGTAAGCTGCCTGGTTTATGCTTTGCAGAGGGGAATAACCACAAAGAGTATACAGACTGCTATTAATATGAATAAAATAAAACAAGAAACAACAATACAAGATATACTGATGAGTAGGCCTCAGTGAGCCAGGTGCTGAGATGTGCTGGCTAGGGAGCACAGCTAGCTGGCGGGGGTTGCTCTAGGGGAACCTTGCTGCTGTCTAGGATGAGTTAAAGGTGTTGGCAGTGAAGCCAGATAAACAGGATGACAAGCCTAGTTATAACTACTACTCACTGAGACAGGAATCAGTATATAAAACCTACCAGCCCTACAGTTGTCTCTGTCAAAATACTGGAACAGGAAGAATCAGAAACCAGGAGCAGCAAGTCGAAGCTCGAGAAGTCGAACTCGACAGAAGGTCTTTGAAGTCAAACCCGACAAAGGTGGTTGATAGAGTCGAACTCGACAAAGGTGGGCGCAGGAGAGCCTTTGGAGTCAAAGGGAGAATGACTGCAAGCCGAGTCGATAACAAAGTGGGCAGAGATGGTACCAGGGATGAGACAGAAGAATAGTCAAGCAAGCCAAGGTCAAAACCAGTTGGCCAAAGGAAGAACACAAGAAGCAAGCAGAAGAGGAGTCAATGAAACAAAGCCGAGGTCAAACCGGTACAGGATACATAGCCAAATCCGATAACATAAACAGAGTAAAAAAAAAAAAAAACGGTCAAATAATGGAATCACAGGAAACACAGGAACACTACTGAACTAAGTCACAACAGGAAAGCTTTGATCACGCACGGACACAAGGTGCCAGCTCTTGATAAAGGCTCAGCAAGAGCTTACACAACAAGGCGGGGAAACTGAACAGAAGAAAAAAGTCTCCTGTTTTTGTAAGGCTAGCAGTTTGGCCTCAACATTCTCATCAATATTTGGTTGAGTGTATTATATATATATACCCACTGACGTCTTTTTTCTTTTACCTTTTTACACCAAGGACTTACACCTGGTTTCAAATATAGGCACACATTCTCCTTTTTTGTTAACCCTGTTCCTCCTAAGCTAGGAATAATCCTCAATATTTACAGATAAAAAGAAACGGTAGACAGGGTATACAATTTTGGAAAGAAGGCAACCCTATGCATCAAATAAGGAGACACTTGCCTTTCTACTGTTGGCCTGGTATACACAAATGTTTCAAGAAAATGGTACTAAAGGAAAAAAACATGCATTTAATTTGCATTTCTACCCTTTAAAAGGTACTGAAATCTTTGAAATCTATGTAATTTTGTACTGTATTCTAGTTACCATACATTAACTGTGTACATTCACATCACATCACATCATGTTCACAGATGTGCCATCTGTAATTACACATACTGAAACAGGACTTGGCAATATGTGGTTCTTCATCTGTTGCATTTCAATTCCCCCCATCCTCAGACTATGACTGACAGAAAGAGACAGGCAGATACAGAAGGAGACAGGGAAACATGTAGTGAGACAAAGAGAGAGCACTAGATGCAGAGAAAGACACATAGAAACAGACAGTGGAAGAGCCCATGCAATAAAGGGAGCAACAACATATTCTGCAGTGCAATACAAATACAAATGGTAGGATGGCCACTCTCTTCATACTTTACATTCTAGAATAGGGGTTCCCAAATCTTTCATCAAGCACTGTCAATTTATTGCTTTTTCCAGGAAAATTCCCACCAATAGACAGTCCAAAAAATATCCTTCTTTTGACTAACCCCCCAAAAATGTTTATGGGGACTTTAACAGTTTTTGCAGGGGTTAGACTCAGGATGTGAGGTTGTGTCTATACCAGCGCAGTAGGACAAGGCTGAGGGTCAGGATGCATGGTGGTAAGAAGAATGTGAGGTTCTGAGGCTACAGTGGGACAAGACTAGGAGTATATGTGGGTCTGTTGCTACTATGGGACAGGGCTGGGGGTTAGTATTCTTGTTTTTTTTTTGTCTACTGTGGGAAAAGTGGGTGGGGGTATTACGTGTGGTTTTATGGCTAACATGGGACTGGGGGTCACAGCAGAGGTGGGCAACATGAGGTCCTCTAGCTGCTGCTGGCCTACAACTCCCATCATTCAGGCACTAGCAGGTTGGCCTCACATTGCCCATTGCTGCAGCTGCCAGGCAGTGGCACGAGGCTGGGTGAGCAGTATATAAAGTTCTGTGGAAACCGCGGTACAAGGCTTGGGGTTGAGTATGTGTATTTCTATGGCTACCTTGCAACAAGGCTGGGATGCTAGTATGCCGAGGAAAAAAAAGCAGGAAAATTTCCCTTTTGCTGCAATTACAGCAGAAGGAGAAATGTGCAGTTTTTCTAATTTTTCTCTTTTTGGGAGAAATTTTTAGCCCATGCCTACTATAAAGCTACCAGTGTATGTATCCTGGATATCCCTGTTGGATCAATTAAAGTGACTGGGCCACATAATATGAATATAAATCTCTTGATGAAGTGGGTTTATCCCACGAAACATACATTGAGAACAGAACAATTATTGGCTTGAGTCAGTGTGGGAGTTACAGGTTTAGCAGAGATGAGGCAGCGAATGCAAGTCTGGATTACCTGTTTGACGTCACTGAGAGGACAGCATGTAAGATGCCAAAAGAAGTGCAGGAATAACGAATACCCTACGACTGATGGCCTAGAGTTAATATGTGAACTTGCTTTTTGTATTCTGATTCAGGAATTTCTGTGAGTTGATACCCTGAAGGGGGTAATTTGTCTTTGATTCTTTATAACGTATAATAAAATACTACACTTTGAGTGGATCCATTTTGCTGTAACGTTTTTCTGAATATTTGCAGTGCAAGCCTCTGAATTACTTTCCTATGTTGTATAGTCATAGTCAAACTATATGCCTCAGTGTCACACATCAATAAATATAAAAAGCATTGTTTTTGCCAGGGCAGTCAATCTCTGGACCTCCAGCTGTTGCACACTACAACTCCACTCTAGATGATGATGGGAATCATGGCTCCTAACTCCTGAAGGTCAATGATAGACTACCCCTGCTTTATGCAATGCTTGTGGGGATTTTTAACCCTTTGAGTGTCAGAGGGGTACAAAATGCATTGCAAAGGATTAAATATGGTAGCCTATTGTTGTTTAAAATAATCCATGAAAATAATGCCTGGAAAGAAAGTGGACTACTATTAATAGTCTAACTGAGGTAATAATAGAAATGTAAAAATAATGATGACAATACAAACCATGAAAATGTATTCAATTCTTTTTTTTTAACTGTTGTTAAAAAACTTGCTTCTGTTTTTTTAATGAATAAATACATTTTATAATTATTTACAAGGTGCTGTAGGGATAGTTTCCATTCATTAAATCTCAAAAATGTGTTAATTAAACTACAATTGTATTCTACTGTGGTCACCAGGTGGTGCTATTCCTATGAATTGTAATGGAGAGCCATAGTCTTAGACTCAAGTTCCCTCATAGAGTGCATTATATAAAAATAAAATCCCTGTTGGGTGCCAGCTGGTACTGAATCTCCTTTGACCAAAGTGCGAATAATTGGTTTTCTGTGTCTCCCAGGAGAACACCATTTGCTGTATGGTAAAAGGAAAAGAGGAATTCTGGAGCAAACCAGCTTCACCATAGAAGACAACTAAAAAAATGGCTATTTAAGCCCTTGAATGCTACAGACACCTCAACTTCATTACTACACAAGACAGTAGAGACCTCTTCAGGATTCAGGTGATTAAAAGCCTCAATTAAATCAATGATACATTTCAGTTGTCCCATATGAAGTAGTTGGTATGCTCCAGAATTGCTCTTCATTTTCATTCTGCATCCAGCCCTATGCATTTTATCAGTGTCTAGCAAAACAGTATGTTTATCTTCTGACTTTAATATGAATCAATAAACCCTGCAAGTTCTAGAAGGACAGATAGCAATATTCTACTTTTCAGCTGTTAAAAGGGCATCCAACATACTGCGAAGACCTTCTTACCATTCAAGGGGTTAAAGCCCCATTTTACATTAATGGGAAGTTCTATACTTTTATTTGTCCCTTATTGCTTTATAAAGGAAACATTTAAGGTGATGTATGGCATTTTATTTTTAACAGCACATCAGGTAGTTAATCACAATATTTGGTGTCAGGTGCTTGTTTTGGAGCGATCATCCCTGTTATATGCCATAAAATCTATCAACTACATCTCGTTATTTTTTATCTATCCAACATACAGAACCGCAAACCAATGACAATCTGAAAAAGCACATACTTTATGCCTTGGTAAATTAGTCATAAAAATGATAGGCTAATACCAGCAGTTCAATATACATAGGACATTGAACACGCTTTATTTGACATTAGCTTTCATTTTACAGGGCAGTAAAAGAAACTTTTTACCTTTATTGGAACAAATTGTTGGTTAGGTTGGCTCTGAACAATCCCAATGGAATGAATAAATGCACGCAGAGGTGATAACGATGTGACAAGCACATATGTCCTGATGAGTGGTAAGTCCTGAAATTGATGTGGCTGATCAGACCTGAGATTGCTATAATACAAAATGTACAAAGCGGTTATACACTGCTATACAATGCTCTCTATATATAATAGCAGAAAAGAAGTAAGTCAAAGAATTTTCAGTCAAATTGGTGTGTCTATTGTGGAGATGTTCAACATTTTTCCTTCATAAAGGCCCAATTGGAGAGCTGAGATATTGACATCTCCAAAATAAACCCACTACTTGGAATGAAAATCCTGTAATTGCCTGTCTTCTTTTGTACTATACTCCATTTTCCCCAGGTTTACAGAACATTATAACTGTTTTTTTTGTGTAGACGTTTATTCTGAGAAAACCCAAGTGCACCATAGAGGATAAATAAAATCTCCCAAAGCTTCCATTGCTTTAAATAGGGCATTTAAGTGCTGGAGACCTCTCCTGCATGTAAGTGATTAAATGCCCTATGCAACAAAGGGAATCTGAATTTGCCCACTATGGTGCAGTTACCTTACTCCAGATCTTCTTTTCATTGTACATATGTCCCTATGCATGTTATCAGTGCCTAGTAAAACTGTATTTTGTCCTCTGACCTCATTTTGGACCAGTAAACTCTTTGAGTGCTAGATGGATGTGAATTACTATTTGAACTGCTCACTGATATGTCAAACAGTTAAGGATCAGAAAGCTGTGCAATGTATTGAAACCTATCTAGCTTTCACGAGGCTAAAAGCATTTAATTGAGAATTTGTATTTGTCCGTCATGATGCATTTAGTTTTCCCCAGAGTTGTCCCCCATATTTACAGCATATATCTCACTGTGTTTCACTACTGAATTTGTCTGCTTTAAATTTTGTTACATTCATATTTTTACTTTACATTCAATATATGGCATAACAATTTTACTGTTATTATGAGACTTTTATACTTATCATTTTCATAATGTAAAGGCCAATGTAATTAAAAATAGTGAGACGGAATGTACCAATCCACCAGTGTAGCGCCACTGGTGTAACCTCCAAGTCTAGGGGCTGCGCTTGAGCGTATGAACTAAAAGTAAGAAGCCCAGAATGCCTATCCTATAGGATGCTCAGGAAAATGCATAAAGTTAACCTTTTTCCTGTGCCTTGTTTCCTACATCATATAAAAAGCAGCAGAGGAAAAAAAATCACCAAAACACTCAGACTTCCCCACTGCAATCTCTTTAGAGCAAGCCACAGTAAAAAGTACTTGTTATGTAGATTAAACTTGGACAGAGCGTTGCGTTTTGCATATAGTATGCATAGTTCATTTTTCTTTGTCATGTGGAAATTAAAATATGTTTAAGAATGTTGTTATATTCCTAGTGGAGTCACTGGTGGGTGTTATTGCAGTTCTATTTACAAACACACACAAGTATGTATTTTGGTGGGGAGGGAGAAATCATGTGAGAGAAAGAATGAGAGATAGTGAATAAAGTAGCAGGATTTATTTAGTCTCTGTGTTTTAACAAAGGGTTCCAGAGAAATAAAGACCTCCAGGCATGCAGTGGAGCTGCAGGATGCTTGGTAAACTGAGCTGCCCAAACCTGGGTTGGCTGAGTGAGCATAAACTTAGGAAGAGGTGGCATGTAGTGGTGAGGGAGAAGGCCCAGCCCATGAAATGTCTGCTCCTACAGATGGGAAAAAGAGGGGGAAACAAAGGAGAAACTTGCACATTCTTGGGTTATTTATTGCATTAAATATAACACGGCTCATGTTTACTAGACTTTCAATACTATTCATCTCTAAAATATGAACATTGTATCAGGCATTGCAAGCTCACTTTAAGGGGGCATTTTAAGCATGTGTAGCTTATTAAATTGGAGTTAGGCAGGAGTAAGGCTAACCCCAAAAATGCTGTGCCTCTAATTAAACTCCTGATAGTAAGTCAGCTCTCCAACTTGTTGCTTGTAATGCACTGAAAATGTCTCCAATATGAAATGTGTTAATATCCTACCTTAGAAGGTCCCTGAATTACAGCTGAGAAGAAGCATTTGTTAAGTGTTTAAACTCCTTGACTGCGGAACAGTTTCAGTACATTGTAAACCAATGCTTTGCAGACCTCTCAAGCATCCTAGGTTGTGACTTTAACCCTTAAAGATTAGAGGTGAGTGCAAAACATACCATTGCAACGAGTTGCGCAATCCTCTGTCCTTAAGGGGTTACAAAAGCAATGAAAGTAAATTTGAGTTTCTAAATGATTGTGTTACTCCAGGGGGTTATGCACTAAGGTGTGATAAAGGTAAGATAAATTCTCTGGATATTCAAAGCCACTCACCTGTAATGCTTGATGCAATAAGTCATTTTTATTTTCAGCGCATCCAAGCATACAACATGATCAGCAGGACAGAGATGTTAGGCTTCAGTGTGAATGTTTCAGGGACTTACTCCATCCACTGCCTCAATACAACCTGAACATGTTGTAACCTGGGATGCTCTGAGAATAAAAATGACTTATTGCATCAAGCATTACGGGTGAGTGGCTCTCTTACTTCTGCTTTGCATATTCAAATGGTTCACCATGGAGATAGTTGGACAGAGAGAGCACCATCACTAAAGAGCTTGTTTATTAAAGGGACAGTAATGTCCCCCCCAAAAATGTCCCGTTTTGTAGCGTTTAAAATGCTAATCAATATGCTCCAAACCCTATCTCTCAAATTGCTATGGTTTGAGAGATATAGAGATTCAAAGTCCTCCCCCTCCCTCCCCTTCTCCTGATGTCAGATGTAAAGCTGACAGCAGGAGAATCAAGTTGTACGACTCAAGGAGGCTCTTCAGCAGAGCCATAATTGCATTATTGTTAAGTAATTCATTCATTGGAAAGGCCTAAAAAGTGTGTCTGGTTTGCAAGCACACTTTGTAGACCTTTCCAATGAATTAATTAATAAGTAACACGATTCCGGCTCTGCTGCAGAGCCGCCTGCTGGTCCCCGGACTGGGATCTCCTGCTGCCAGCTAGGTGCTGACATCAGGAGAAAGGGGGGGACTTTGAATCCCAATATCTCTCAAACCATAGCGGTTTGAGAGATAGGGTTTGGCGCATATTGATTAATATTTTAAACTCTACAAAACGGGACATTTGTTTTTGGGGACATTACTGTCCCTTTAAGAGTTTCTAAACTTTTGTGTGCAGATAAATATACAATATGTGTTATAAACTCTCTGGAGCAATAAATGCCTCAATAATTACAGTATATTATTGTATTGAGCTTATGCACTGAGATCCCTCCCACAGGAGAATAACATAGGAATTGGAGCATTTAGCTCAGTGGATAGTTTCTCTCACATTTATCATAGCTTAGTGACTCTCGCCAGGAAATTTACAAAGTTCACCCCTTATTCTTTATATTTTGATTTTCATTAGTATTATTTATATTATTTATTATTTTCACAAATCCAGAGTAAGCCATTCATTGAAAATAAATGGAAACTACCATATTATTGATTAGGTATTAAACAATATTTTCACTGTGCAGATAAATGTGTGAATATGTGAAGAAAATGATGAACCTTTTAAGTTCCAGATGGGTACGCAACGAACTGCTCCACAAGGAGTTACTTACCCCTCTGGCACTCATGAGGTTGAAGCTACTTACAAAAGTGGCTTAAACTTCCAACTTGTCCCCTGGGTTGCTGCATGTTGTGTCTTCTCTCTGCCTCTAGAGGTCAGCAAAACACTAGAGAATTCCCTCTTGGCACTTGATTCCCCAAACTGGGATGAACATATAGAAAGATTCTGCAATTCTACAAGAAACAAAACAACAACATAAATATTTTGAAGGAGATGTGCTAAAACGAATTGGAGTTACTCCGGAGCAAGCCAAAAGCACAGCAGGGAACAAATGAAAATTTCCATTGCTTTAAATAGGGTTAACCTGCACTATATAAAATAAATAATAATAATAATAATTGAATGCCATGTCTCTAACACATTGCTTCATAATACATTGGAGACGCCTCTAGCATTCAAGGGGTTAAAGACCCAATTTAAATCAATTGGAATTCTGGGAATGTTTGTGTTGGTACTTCCATTGATTTGCTCCACAGTTGTTCCAAGTATTCTTACTACATCAGCCTCATTGCCTAGATCAGTGTGTAGTATGCACTTGAAGAGCACAACATAAAGAAATTCTGTGTTATCTCTTATCTTGAAATGGTTTCAAATTGAATGCAACTTTAATTATATGTTTTCAAAAACATATTCTGTACAGACAGCAAATGGCAGTTTTTATATTCATTTCAATGTTTTAATCTGGTACAACAAATATATTACACTGTACAATAATAACTGGAACTTATATAGCGCCTTTCTCCCAGTGGGATTTAAAGCTCTGTCAGCACACGCTCTTGGAATTAACCAAATCGGCAGCTGAATAATAGGTGATATTATTACTCAATCAATGGTATTCATTTATTGACCTTGGAAGGATGAAGGGCTGAGTTGACCCAGCCGGGAATCTAACCTGCAACCTTGCGGTTTGAGCAGGCTCTGCAGTCAGGGAATTTACCACTGAACTATCTCACCGGCTTTACATAGATGTTGCATTACACTTTTGCCTTCCAGCCCTTGTAATTTTACTTTCATTTACTAGCCAATGGCCATATGGGTCGTTAATTACTGCAGGATAGGCATCGCATTGTCCTGAAATGCCCGGTGAGCCACAGACCTCCACACAGATCAGCATGCGGAACCTGGATATGCCCAACTCATGAGCACAAGTTGCCAAATGCTGCATTCTGTGAGTGAGAAATCATTTGTGTGAACAACACCATTGTGGGTGAGATATTGTACATGAGTACTTCGTAACATTAACAAGTTAATAAGTCTCCCATGTGAACATAGTGTTAGTCATATAATGTAAAAACTCATTCTGTCCCCTTGAATGCTTTGGAAACCTATTCAGCATCCATGGGGGTCAAGGTTTCAAGTGCTAAATGGTCACTGTACATTATTAATGGAATTAATGGATTAATTATGAAGACTAGTTCAGAATGAAAACTCATTTGCCTCTATTTTTTCTAATATTTTTTTTCAGAAAGGCAAATATGCAGAATGCTGAGTGGTGAAGTGTGTTGTATAGTGATTATTTACTAAAAAAACAGCATAGCAATTCACCAAAGTTCATGTTTGCAGTCACTGCCTCATCTCTGCCTCTAATTCAATACTATTGTAAGAAAAACATATTCTTACATGTTTTGCTCTGTGTGTTTATCCATTTAGGCACCAGAGGGATGTGCAAAACAAAGGGTAAATCTCTTTCAATGGGCCAAACAGGAAGGCTCATCTCTATAATGCACAAAATGGCTGATTTAATAAAAGTTATGGTGACAATTCAAGGCCAAACCAACTGCACCATATAGAACACATAAAATTGGTTATATGGCTACCAGTGTAGTTCAACAGGTGTGGGTAGCATTTCTGTGTCAACCATTGGGACAAAAGCTATTGTGGAACAGCAGGTATGGTTCTATAAAATACAAAATTAAATATAGTGCTCAAAACTTTAAAGTTTAAAAAAAAGTCCACATAAACAGTTCCAAACAGTTTATATATCCTAATCCCGATGCTCAATCCTGAGGACAAGCTGTGTCAACTTGCATGTAGTAAATCATAGATACTGCAGAAAAGAAAAAAACAGGAGAGCAAAAACGTGACCTCTAAGCCTAGCATTTTATTGAAACTTAAAAACAGCTATTTAAAAACAGATATACCCCTTCAGGGTATCTACTCACAAGAAGTTATATCTTTTTCACCCATAAAGGAAAAGGTAAGTCCGGATCTAAAGTTGTAAAGAGCCCAGTCTCCTTGCACCCCTCTCAGTGTCCCAAATGCCTCACTGGCAATCGGTCTCCACCCGATGACGACAATCCGGCAGTGAACACTGATTGGCAGGATGCTGAGAGAAGTACGAGGAGACTGGGTTCTCTACAACTTTGGATCCGGACTTACCTTTTCCTTTATGGGCGAAAAAGATAGAACTTCTTGTGAGTAGATACCCTGAAGTGGTATGGTTCTATGACTACCAGTGGAACAAAGATGGAGGGACAGTAAATTGGTTCTAAAGCTACCATTAATACAACATACCTCTCAAGTGTCCCTCATTATGAGGGACAGTCCCTCTTTGAGACACAAATCTTCTTGTCCCTCTTTTCCACCCTGGTGTCCTTTTAGGAGATTGTGTGGTGTATCACACTGCTCCACAGCAATAAAACTCACATTAATGTTTGTTTAAACTGAAGAATACATATTTTTAAATTAGTCTGTGTAAATAAAATAATTTGGTCTTGTTCAAAATCATTATTTGGTTAAACAAAGAGGTGCCAATAGGTCAAGCAATAACCTAAAAATTCCCGGTAATGCCCCATTCACCAGCCACTCCCCCAGCAACACCCCCTAAAACAGAAGTGTGACTCTTTGTCCATGTGAAATGTTGGAGGATATGGCACAAGGCTGGAGTGTCCGTTCTTTCAGTGGCTTTCTCTCACTCTTCCAGCACAGTCTGACAATGCTGTAAATTAACTGCACAAGACTACATGGGGGAAAGTCTACATGCCAGAGAACGTTACATTATTATCATTGTTTTCAGTGTGCAATAAAAATCAGGAAAATTCCCTTTTCACAGAATTCATGCGCACAGCAAAAAGTGTAGTTTTTTCTGCAGCGAACATTTTCACAAATCCCTAATGAGCACATGTCATAGATGGCATGCTTTCTCCTATAACAGTGTGTGAAAGCTCTGGTGGAGGAATAATATCAGCCACCAAATTATTTACTTGTGCTATCATAGATGCAGCAATATTTTAGTCACTGATATTAGATGGAAGCAGAACTACAATATACATTAAAATTAAACATTGTTAATCTCCTGCTAGGAGTTACACTAAGGTGACATAAGTCTCTGCAGTTGTATAAATTTCTCCAGATCATTTGTTATCTTGTTGAGTATCTTTTATAATCTATAGAAATTACCATTAACATGTATTTAAAAAGTACCTGGAGGTTTGTAGACTTATGTATAGTGACTCTCAATGTTAATCATCAGGCCACCAAACAGGTAATCAGCTAAGATTTTCAGGATATTCAGGCTTAATCACAGGTGTGTAATCCACAGATCAGTCATTGTGATTGGTCTACCTATGTTTAACCCCTTAACGACGGATGACGTACCAGGTACATCCCACAGAGACTGTCACTTAGTGACAGAGGACGTACCTGGTAAGTCTCGGAAGTCCGGGTCTCTGTGCGGCTGCACGCCGCTCGGAGACTCGGAGCCGCTGAACGCGGCTGTCACTAAGGGGTTAAGAAAGGTAATCCTCAAAACCTGACCTCTTGGTGTGATCAGAAATAAACTTGAAATGGCTCATCTTCAGCCTTACCCACTTTGCTGCTTGATTCCAATTTAAGAGAAGTGTAGTCATTCATCAAACCAAACTAGACATAGACATCTTAAAAACATTTTTAAATCCCCAAAAATATATACAAAAACGTATCCAGGTTAATCACGTGTAATAACTAAAAAGAAAAGTACTGTTTTAGCTTAAAGAAACATAGAATTTGAGGGCAGATAAGAACCATTCGGCCCATCTAGTCTTCCCATTTTCCTACTGTAAAAACTTGAAACCAAATTGGGTTATTTGTCTTGTCTTATGTTCAGGACAGTCTTATGCCTGTCCCATCCATGCTTAAATTCTGCCACTGTATTAACTTCTACCATTTCTATCTATATAAACAGATGCAGAGAAAAAACATTGAGCCCACTCTAGCTTTCAATCAGCTAAATGTCTCAGTAATGTACCATTTTGAATTTGTGTATAGGGCCCAGTGCAGGGTTTCTTAACATAAGTCCTCTGTGGAAACCAACAGGTCCACTTTTCCAGGAATCCTTACTTAATCACAGGTGAGTAATCACTGACACAGTCTTTGTGACTGGTTTCCTATGTCTAATCAGGGATATCTTGAAAATCTGAACTGTTGGTGTGCCCTGAAACCATTTGCTCTCAGTGCCATCTTCACCTTTAAACAATATCCAGAATAGTCTCTTTGACAGAACCAACATTCTAATTAATTCACTTAAAATATCCTCCTTTCTCTTGTTCTACCTGCTTATTCTAAGCATTTAATTAGGCTGTTTGATTCCTGTCCAATCTATACAAAGTGCAGCTGTTAAACCATCCACCTAATATACCAAATGCCGCATCAAAACCACATACATCTTTACAGAATGTGCATGATTATTCCTCCCCATTCATTTGTTCAACCTGTTTAATGGTAGCTGCCAGGTTATGGCAGCCTCATAAAGAGTAGTAAGGAGGTGTGATGCAATTTCAAGACAAGCGAGTGGTTAATTATGCAGGCTATGTCACACAGGTCAAGATGCTCAGCTTGCTGAGGTTAACAAGTCCCTAAAACAAAATCAAGATTTGCTAAATCCATTATACTGATTGACAAAAAGGAATAAGCCCCAGGTGGTTTAAATAGATATATTTAATGAGACTAAAAGCTGTTAGGTAAAAGAGCAATATAAATTATGCAAGACTACTCAGGTCCACTCCCCTCTAATTACCTCTCTCAACCACATATAAGGTGTCCCACACTTTGCATCCTCTCTGGAGAATATCTTACCACATAAGATTCTCCTGGAACAATACATCCCAGATGCAGTTACCTGGGACAAGCTCAAATGAATAGAGGCCTGACTGAAAATGCAATGCTGTCTACACCAGGCTATAGCCTTGGGCCTTATGCAGAATGCAAATGATGACCAATTCTGATGCAAACCAAATAAGGAATATATGTATAATTGATTTGACTTGGACTTTAAACCTCTTCAATGCTAGAAACTTTCCAATGCATTGTGAAGTATTAAAGATTTTAAAAGCACCACTTAACACTTTGAGTGCTAGACTGGTGTGCAACGCATTGTTTTGCAATGTGGTCCATACCCCACTGACATTCAAAGGTTTAAATCAATGGGGATTTGAGGAATTTTTATTTGATCCCAATGGCATAACTAGTCTCAGTTTTTGTTCCTCCTAGAAAACATTTTCAGTCAGGGGCATAGCCAGAACCTACTGGGCCCTGAGGCTGACCGACCCCCTTGGGTGCTGGGCCCCAGCACAAATGCAGCCTCTGTACCTCTTGTAGTTACACCCCTATGTTCCCCCTATGCTACAGCTGGTTTGATCCAGAAGTGCTCAACTGTAGTTTTCTACATACAAACCCATACCTTTACATAGCAAGCTCTAAAGGACAGGGAGATGCATAAAGGATGTGGTAGATGAGTTTTCACTTTCCAGCTGTTGGGCACTGTTGGGCACTATTACTCCCATCACCCTCAACCAGACAACAGCTGGAGAGTATCTGAAGAGTCAGATATTGCCTACCTCTGCAGAGAAGATACAACTGTCTAATTCCTATGGTATTCTCTGGGGCCTAGTCACTAACGTCTATGCAACTTGAAAAAGAGGCACTTCATACAATAACATAGGAATCTAAGCTTTTCTTTCAGTGGAGTGGTTTCTTTCACCTTTATGCGTGCATGTGCCCCCATGTATCATTATGTTTTATTGTTGTCTCTGTGCCACTTGTTCATCCCAATGTAATATACTGCATATTGTAAACTTCACTGATTAATTTAACTTGAAGTCTAGTAATAGGTGGAATTAAACATTAAAATGATAGGCAAAATAAAGCATGATTGGCTATTGGCTTTAAAGAGCTTCATTATCATATTTGTCATGCTTGAGGGAACTGTACAAGTAAAATCTGCTGAAAAGAGGCAGAATTTAACTATGCAAAATCAATATTAAAACCAGCAGGCTTTGATGCAATTACTCAATACACTCAGCAAATTTTGCAGAGGTAGAATTTCAAGAGATTAGTAATAATTAGAAAATGCAATAGCGAGAATGACATATGAATGCAAAGCATCATTAACACTACAGGACAGTCGGATGTTCCAAAATAGCAACATTTTATTACTATACAGACAAATTAACCTAGTGGATACTAGAGAGGTCGCCTGTAAAGCATCACATTGTATACCTCTCTAGCATCCAAGGGGTTAATACTGGCTTCGCAAAATAGGGAAAAGCAGTGAGATTAAAGGGAAAGTGATGTTTCACATAAACAGCAGCTCCAATTAATCTATTAGTATTTAGTATTTGGGCCATGGAGAGTGTTATTTCAATACTGTCAGAGTTGTAATGCAAGAGTAATTGAATGATAAAGTATCCCCCTCCCGCCCCTTTTACCTAGTGTAAGCCACCTCCCCTCAGATGTGGAATCTGGTCACTTAACCAGACTGATTTTCTTACTATGAGTATAAGAAAACCCTGCCCCCCCTTGACAGGTTTTTCCTTATACTCACTGAAGATTGTGCCTCTCTGAGATCCATCTGGACAGTCTTGATGCTCTGAGGTGAGGAGTGTTACATCAGTAAAAGCGGCAGGAAGGGGATAATTTATCATTCAATTACTATTGAACTACAACTCTGACAGTACTGAAATAACACTCTCCATGGCCCAAATACTATGAAGATTAATTGGAGCTGCTTTTATTGCGAAACATTACTATCCCTTTAAAAATAATTAGGCATTAAGAAAAAAACATAGGTCAGAATGAAAAAGAATTATACAGCATATCAGTGGAGATTAAAATTATAATGTTTAGCCAAAGGCAAGGATCAGTTTAATTTGGATTTATTCACCACTGGAAATTTCGTTTATCCAAATGTTTTCATGACCAATGACCCTACTTGTTGCAGATGAGCACTATGGGCTTCCATTGCAGGATATAACTTTATCACTGATTTTATTTACACATTTCCCCATAGACCTCAATAGAAACTGGTGGCATAAAAACCAGTGATAGCCTTTGTCACCTACAATAGACTCCAACCCTATATTTATTTATTAAACCCTTTGAGTGTCAGAGAGCTACGGAATGCATTGCTTTGCAATGCATTCCGTACCCCTCTAGCACTCAAAGGGTTAACAAAGTGTTTTTACCAGGAAGAACACATTGAGATTTCTCGCATTTTGAAGTCAGTGTAGATAGATGGATTCAGTGCTCTAAGCTGCTCTCAATAATGGAAACAGCAGAACTAGTCATAGCTACAATAAATCTTGTGGCAGACCATAAAAAACACATACAGAGCATTGGACTAACATTGTACTATGGACACAACTGGGTGAAGGTACAATGACGATTCAGCTGTAAATTAGGCACTGGAACAGATTTCTGTCTCTGTGCCTACCTAATATCAATTTACTAATGTACATACAACAGAACTCCTTCCCATACAATACTTACACCCAGGGAAGGATAATAGGGCAGTCTGTGTGCATCTCTGTGCACTTATTCCCTCAATATGGACAATACAGCGTAAGTGTATTCCAGTTCCATGATCACACTCAGGGAAGCAAACCAACTACACCATAAGGCAGTGGTAAGTAACATAAGACTCTCCAGCTGCTCCCAGACTACAACGCCAATCATTCCCCTCCAGAGAATGGAATTTAGTCTGGCGGGAGCTGGAGGCCTTAATGATGCCCACCACTGCCATAGAGGGTAACTAAAAATTGTCACTGAATTAAATCGAACTTTGTAGCCAATGCAGTAAGATCTCCACAGTGGAAGAAATCCTAGTGCATGGACTCCATATGATAACACAGCATCTGGAGAAGTGATATCACCGGAGAAGTCATCTCCGCTTTCTCACCTCTTTATCACACCTTAGTGCATCTGCCCCTTGATATGCTAGAGAGGTAAATGTTATCGCTCAAGGGGTTAAAAACTCCATTTATAGCAATGAAATTTGGGAAATATTCATTTGCCCAGTTGTTATGCTCTAAAAAAATTGCACTTCTTTAGCTCTCTGCATATTAAGGAACAATAGTTTAAAGGGATAGTAATACTTAAAATGTAAAAAAAATATGTTGTAGGGTTTATCCCCCTGAGTAAAACAAGAGTACTCCCACTGCTGAAAGGTGTTTCATTCAAAAGTTATTAATTTTCAAAGTTTAATTTTTTAGGTGCAATATCACAGTGGCCTGAAATTGTACAGTGGCGCTGTTGCTACACAATCCTATGGATAGCTCTGGTCCCGGGACCATAAATCTCCATAGGATGGTGTATCAACGGCGCCACTGTACAATTTCAGGCCACTGTGATATTGCACCTAAAAAATTCAACTTTGAAAATTAATAACTTTTGAATAAAACACCTTTCAGCAATGGGAGTACTCTTGTTTTACTCACGGGGATAAACCCTACAACATATTTTTTTTACATTTTAAGTATAACTATCCCTTTAACACATAACAGCTGTAAACGTATCCTATAACATAAAGTCCTAGAATGCGTCGCTCACTGTGTGCATAACCGCACATGCGCAGTGGGGACTCACAGAATGGGCTGATCTGGAGTGGAGAGTTCCGGAAGGCTGACAGCCTGTCTGTGCTCCCGGCTCCGGGGCAGCAGCAGAGACGGCTGGGTGACAAACCGTCACCCAGCCGCCTCCTCCGCTGCCCCAGAGCCAGGAGCACAGACAGGCTGTGAGCCATCCGGAGCTCCCCTCTCTGGATCAGCCCGTGTATACAGGCTTTGTAACTGGTAATATAATATGTCTAGATGTTAGTAAGAAAAGGTTTTGGGGGTTTTTAATGTGAAAATACCTGGGGAAATTCCAGCTCTATCACATATTGTTTTGTTCTCACAAACGAGTTGCTGAATTTCTGGCAGTAAGTTTACCTGTAAAATTAGAAAAGTAATGTTAGTTGCTTTTCACATACTATTTAATAATTGGATGCCTCTCTGGCAATCAAAGGGTTAAAACACTGAGGATGGAGTCCTAAGAAAAATGGTGCTGTTCTGGAGCAAACCAACTACACTACAGGGAACAAATAAAAACGGCATTTAATCCTTCAAGCGCCAGAGAGATTTCACACACATTGTGTTGCAATGCATTGAATCCATCTCCAGGCACTCAAAAAGTTAAAATCCCCAGTTAAATCAATGAGATTTTTTTTATGCATTGCCTATGGTGCACTTGATTTGCACCAGAATTGCACCACTTTTCTTAGGTAATCAGCCTCACTAGTCATGTGCACAAACGGATTGTTCACCACACTTTTTGAATTTGGGTGGTTTATTTTGTTATGTGCATGGAACCCATATGTATAAATATTGTGTGTATTTCATACAAGTAAGGCAGGGAAATTCAACTGTCAGACTTCATGCTGCAACTCCTGCAGTGCCTTTGGATGAAAGGGTATGGAAACTGTAGCCTCAAACAGCTGGTAGGCTGGCATTTGATTACAGGAAAACTGTAACTGTGTACATGAACATTTAAGTTGTATGTAACAATGTTTAGTGTGACTGTGGGCCATATGACCAAAGAAAAGAGAGAGAATTTCTAGGCCAATCGGCTGCATCATTGGGGATAAACATTACCACAGATTCAAATGGGGCTCTTATCTTGCCTTCCACTGAATCCTAGAAGCATATCCTATACATTTTTAAACAATTGACTGGAGACATCTTTAACATTCAAAGTGGTTAATGTGCAAGTGGTCTGGGCTACCCATCAGAAATTAAAAGCTAGACTTAGGCTTTCTGGCTCAAACCAGTACTCCTGCGTAACCCCTGTGTCTTAGACCAGTCATCTCTATTTGTGCCAACCCTGACCAAGCAAGTGTGGCACATGGCTGGCTTGTGGCAGAGTTGTGTTTTTCCATAGTCAACTAATGATTCAGCTATTTGCCTTGAATTGCCACAGTGTATATTTATTTTAATTTTGACAAAGGGAAAACAGGACAAGAGTTTCTATCTGGCTGTCAACTTGTCCTTTGCCTCCATTGCCACTAACCCTCACTCCCTTGCCTCCACTAACCTTGCACATATCAGCATTAGGGATATATAGAAGATGGCATTTCATGCTTGCAGGAATCTACTGAAAGTGAGCTATAACCGTCCTTTTGATGGAAGTTCAGGAAGGGAGGCAACTTAGGCAAAACTAACTTCTGTAAGTTGTAAAACCTCCCAGAGTTTTGAATTTCCATACCAAATTAAGATTTTGCCATGCTTTGTATCCACTGCTCTCTGAATGACATCACAATACACATACACAAACACATCATGCACGTCACCATGCATACTCACACATACTCATGAGCACACACACACTCCCTTCTACCATGTGGAAGAGGGAATTTCCCAATGAAAGCAGAAGGCCCTGCTTTACATTAAATCTCTTCATGTGGTGGAAAGTTCTACACAACCCAAATCAGCAATGGAGCACGGATGGTCTTTTTTCATAACCCTACTCATTTATCCCATTGATTCACTGTGGCTCACAAAGCAGCCCTGGATTTATTGACAGTTGTGCTCCCAGGTAAGCCGCCTGCTGATGAGGCACTATCCACATGATGATTGTCCTTTATAAAGATAATAACACTTAACATATATAATAAAAATATATTGAAAGGTTTAGTTTCCTACAAGAGCACTCCCACTGTTGAGAGAGGTTTTATTCAAAATGTATTGCAGCTAAAACCTGAAATGTTTTGGTTCAATATATCAATGGCCTGAAATGTTACAGTGACATTGTCACTACACCATTCTGTAGAGATTTATGGTCAATTGACAAAAGCTGTCCATAGGATGGCACCACTGTACAATTAGTGCACCTAAAACATTCAAGTTTGAGCTGCAGTACATTTTGACTAAAATATCTCTCAGCAGTGGGAGTTTCCTTGTTTCACTCAGGTGGCTAAACCCTACAATATATATTTATACATATTAAGTGCTACTATCCCTTTAAAAGAGATTTGGCTTCACTGATGTCTTCAGGGACTATTGTCACTTTTATTACCCACCCCTCAAAAAAGGTTATGTGGAATCTACAGTCTAAATTTTAAAGTAAAACGTTTCACCACTTTTGAAAACATGCTGTATTAGCAGTATTTTGTCATAAAATTAAGATGGAAACTTTTTTTTGAAATATTGAAGATTATAAACATGGTATTTGTACATTCAACTTAACGTCTGAATTTTTTTATGGTAATTTCTGACATTAAAATGTACATTACTAGTTACATTTTTATAATCATATGATTGATTTCATTAATATAATCTTTCATGGCCTTAACTATTAAAAAATAGGTCTGAAAATGTTCACTTACAAACAACAAATTACATTTTAAGCTATTTTTCCTTTTGAACATATGGTCCTTAGGAGCTTATTTTGGAAGCTCAAGACAAGCAATTTTGGAGAACTATGGGGACAAATAAATTCTTCAGAAATTCCCAGTTTTAATTAAAGTGGATGTGTCACATATGTATAAGATAGCATTAATATGTAGGCTACATAGCGACTACTACTAAAACATTATTAATTTTTTTTTTAAAGGGATAATAAACACGAGCAAAAAGTATAGGCGAATTGATAGGTACAATAAAAAAATACTTACTGCCCTCATTCCCATCTCTCAAACAGTTATGGTTTGAGAGATATAATAAAATACAGGTCTTCATTCCCTCCTACTTTTCATGCGTCCGCTGTATAGCAGACATCATGAGTTCCTGCTTCCGGGACCAGATGGCGGCTCTTCAGGAGCGCTGTCATCGTGATATATAACTATAATTACTTCATCGGTATGGTCTACAACGTGTGCCTGGCTTGAAAAGTTGGGTGGCCGGATTCTGACTCTGACAGCTTTACAGCTCGTCAGGCAGAAAGGGGAGGGAACTGAGACCTTTATTTTATTATATCTCTCAAACCATAACGGTTTGAGAGGTGGGAATGAGGGCAGTAAGGATTTTTTTTTAATTGTACCTATCAATTTGCCTATACTTATTTCTCAAGTTTACTATCCCTTTAAGTTTTATTTGGTACATTTTAACTTAGAAACTCTGGACTGCAGCTTCTTCCGCATAGACTATGGTTACCTGTTGTTACCATTGCTCTGCCTCTGCTCTCCTCCCTCCTCCGATGATGGAGGCTTCTGTCTGTAAGCTGGTGCAGTCTCATTGGCTGAGATTGATATCTAGCCAATGAGACCGCTCCATCTTACAGACAGAAAACTCCGTCATCGGAGGAGGGAGGAGAGCAGAGGCAGAGTAGACTATGTGGAAGCAGCTATAGCCCAGAGATTCTAAGTTAAATTTACACCAAATAAAACTTAAAAAAAAAATAATAATGTTTTAGTAGTAGTCACTATGTAGCCTAAATATTGATGCTATGTTATACATATACATCCACTTTAAATAGGTATTTTATTCTATGAATGCTGGAAAGCTTCCCAGAGTATTTCCTTGCAGTGTGTTGGAGATCTCTTTATTACTCTGGGAGGGGAATACGCAAGGTGATAAGGTGGAGATATCTTCTGTAACAATATAATTTCTCAAATTCTTATGCTATTCCAGGGCTGTCCAAGTCCAGTCCTCAAGGGCCACCAACAGACCAGAATGTAAGGATTTCCCCGATTAATCACAGGTGAGTTAATCAGTGGCTCATTCTTTGTGACTGACTCAACTGTGCTTAATCGGGGAAATCCTTACATTCTGGCCTTTTGGTGGCCCAAGGGGACTGGACTTGGACAGACCTGTGCTATGCACTAAGATCTCTCTGTAACGGTTTTGTAGGACACTCAGACCAGCAGGTTAGAATAAAACACAAAATAGTTATATGAAAAAATCGGCGCTCAGGACCAACAGTTATGAGCAGAGAAAAAAGAAAACACATGAAATATACCACTAAATCTCCAGAGACCAGAACCAAATATATATACTAAATGATTTATTGTAATAAATTATATGTATATCCTCCACCTATAATACAAGATGTCTACTAACTGACTTAAAAAAAGAATATCAAAAAATGATGGGAAAATGGATAACGACAATATCTTTTGACCCTCAATCCACCAATCAGGATTCGGTATCAAAAATAGTTCCCAAACAATAATATAAAAAACAAATAATCACAAAAAAATATATTAAAGATAAGTAAATACACCAACGGGCATACTTGGTATCTGCCACCCTGATCTCACGCAACACCAGGTAAACACCAAAGGATACGTACCCTGCGTCCGTCTCCACCCAAAGCTGCCCAACGCATAGAGCCGGACCAATCTACCTCGAGACAGGTGTATCTAGGGGCGCTGAAATTCGTCCCACCAATCTCCCACAGCACCCAACAAATGCAAAAACAGCCCACCCCTACACCCGGCTCAACCGGAGAACGTCCGACTCACAGTATCGGGCTAGCACGCACGGAGACACCATAAGGGTCCGTCCCAACCAGCATATACCTAGCCGTGAACCAAGTGGAGACACAAAATAAACAACCGTAATTACAAAAACAGACAAAGATAATAAAAGAAAATTAACCCGTACATATACGTACACCTATAAAAAGAGCCCAAGTCACATATATAAAAAAAGAAAAAATGAAAATAAAAATGATCGATCATGTAAAAAAATTTGGAAGTCAAAAAGAGGAGTTCAATCCATAGATGTTATAGTATATGAGAGTGATACAAGACATCACTTGTTCTTCTATTGTGAATATCCATATGTGATTGACTTCTTATATGTGATAGCCAAAAAATACAATATAGCGCCTAAAGGGATATATGTATAATGGTAGGTACACAGGTTCACGGCTAGGTATATGCTGGTTGGGACGGACCCTTATGGTGTCTCCGTGCGTGCTAGCCCGATACTGTGAGTCGGACGTTCTCCGGTTGAGCCGGGTGTAGGGGTGGGCTGTTTTTGCATTTGTTGGGTGCTGTGGGAGATTGGTGGGACGAATTTCAGCGCCCCTAGATACACCTGTCTCGAGGTAGATTGGTCCGGCTCTATGCGTTGGGCAGCTTTGGGTGGAGACGGACGCAGGGTACGTATCCTTTGGTGTTTACCTGGTGTTGCGTGAGATCAGGGTGGCAGATACCAAGTATGCCCGTTGGTGTATTTACTTATCTTTAATATATTTTTTTGTGATTATTTGTTTTTTATATTATTGTTTGGGAACTATTTTTGATACCGAATCCTGATTGGTGGATTGAGGGTCAAAAGATATTGTCGTTATCCATTTTCCCATCATTTTTTGATATTCTTTTTTTAAGTCAGTTAGTAGACATCTTGTATTATAGGTGGAGGATATACATATAATTTATTACAATAAATCATTTAGTATATATATTTGGTTCTGGTCTCTGGAGATTTAGTGGTATATTTCATGTGTTTTCTTTTTTCTCTGCTCATAACTGTTGGTCCTGAGCGCCGATTTTTTCATATAACTATTTTAGTTTTTTTGGAAATCCAGGGGCAAGGATTTCTTTTTTCAGGCTGCTGGGCCACAGATTTGTTCCCAGTCAACATTGTTGCGCAACCTAAATATCCTATTTAGAATAAAACACAGTTTTATTAAAAGACAAGAAAGACTGCCCTCTATAGGCAATACAGAATAACTGAAATGAACAGTAAAGTACAGATGCCCTCTGAGGCCCAGTATACAGAGAAATAAATATATACTGTCACAGGACAGGCATAAGTAACATACAGGGAACTCAGTGGTTAAAGTACATAGAAATCAATCAGTCTCTGTTGTGGTGTGTTTGACACGCCCATAAGATGGTAAAGGAGCGATAAGTGGTGCTAGATGAGAAACACCAGTAATAGAGCAGGACAGAGACTACTGCTTATGCTAAGGCAGGGAACTGAGGCCAAAATACTCTGCAAGAGCTTAATGAGCTAGAGCCACTAGCACCCCAACCGGTGCGTGAATGGAGAGAAAAGTGCACTGCAAGAGCTGAGGATAATAGAGCCAATAGCCCCCACGGACGTTATAACGGAGACCAATATACTGCAAGAGCTAGCTGTATAGAGCTAATGGCACCCACCCGGTGCGCATAACGGAGACCAAGGACACTGCGAGAGCTGTGGATAATAGAGCCAATAGCCCCCACGGGCGTTATAATGGAAACCAATTACACTGCAAGAGCTTAGCTGTATGGAGCGAATGGCACCCCCACGGGCGCTGTAACGGAGACCAACTACACTGCAAGTGCTTAGCTGGATAGAGCCAATGGCACCCCCACGGGCGCTGCACGGAGACCCAAGGCTCAGCAAGTGTAGCGGAAGGCTCAGGGTAGCGGAAGCAATGGCTCTGCAAGTGTTAACGGAGGCTCAGTGAACGGAGGCTACTGCTCTGCAAGTGTTAACGGACGCTCAGTGAATGGAGACAACTGCTCTGCAAGTGTTAACAGAGGCTCAGTGAATGGAGGAATGGCTCTGCAAGTGTTAACAGAAGGCACAGTGCTCTGTAAGCGTAAACAGAGGCCCAGAGTAACGGAGGCGGCAGGCTCAGCTAGAGTAAACGGAAAGGCCCAGTACACAGGAGGCAACAACACAGTCAGCCCTGACACAAGCACAGTGGAAGTCAGAATGTCGCCCAGACGACACTGGAACAGCACACAGTGGGAACACAGGCAGGGTCAGCAACGTAGCCGGGTCAGGTCACGGAGCAGGAACGTCAGCCAGACCGGGTCAAATCACGGAGCAGGATCGTCAGACAGGCCGGGTCAAATTACGGAGCAGGATCGTCAGACAGGCCGGGTCAAATCACGGAGCAGGAACGTCAGCCAGACCGGGTCAAATCATGGAGCAGGAACTAAGGAGCGTAGTCAGACAGGCCAAGTCGGCACACAGGAAGCAGGAACACTGGAACACAGCTACACAGCAACACTGGCTCAGGAACAACACGAAAGGGCACCTGACAGGTGCCATAGGCTGGGTATAAATAGGCCATACTGGGCAGGACAAACAAGCTCAGCCAATGGGAGTGCACCACAGCAAAGAGTGACAGAGGACGATCACGGGCACCGTGATAGTACCCCCCTCTCAAAGACCCCCTCTCCTAGCAGGAGGTCTAGGTTTCTGGGGATAGTTAGAGTGGAAATTGCGCAATAATCTAGGCGCATGGAGGTCCTTCTGATCTACCCAAGAAAGTTCTTCAGGGCCATAGCCCTTCCAATGGACCAAATATTGCAATTTCCCTCTAAATCTCCTAGAATCAATAATACTCTGGACTTCGTACTCCTCTTGGCCTTGAACGTCCACCGGCCCAGGGACCACCAGAGTGGTAGTGTAGCAGTTGCAAACCAAGGATTTTAACAGAGACACATGGAACACATTATGTATGTGCATAGAAGCTGGGAGTTCCAATGTGTACGACACAGGGTTCACTTTGTGGATAACTTTGAACGGACCAGTGAACCGGGGAGCCAACTTATTGGAAGGTACTTGCAAATTGAGATTTCTGGAGGAGAGCCATACCCTGTCCCCAACCTGGAAGGAGACCGCTGGCAGCCGTCTACGATTGGCATGCCGCTGATGTCGCTGGAATGACTGGTCCTCTGAACCTGTGCCCAAGTGTAGCGGAGCTGCTCAATATGCTCATCCAGAGCTGGAATTTGCTGCGACTGAAATGAGTCCGGGAGCAGGCACGGCTGGAACTCGTAATTGATGAGAAACGGGGAGCTCCCGGATGATGAATTAACTGCACAATTCCTGGCGAACTCTGCCCACGGCAACAGGTAGGCCCAATTGTCACGATGATCGGTCACAAAGCATCGCAGGAACTGCTCCAGTCCCTGATTGGCACGCTCAGCAGCCCCATTGGTCTGGGGATGGTAGGCGGAGGAAAAGGACAATTGAATGCCCATCTGGCTACAGAATGCCCTCCAGAATCTGGACACGAACTGGCTCCCACGGTTAGACACCACCACTCTGGGTACCCCATGCAAGCGGAACACTTCTCTGGCAAAAACCATCGACAGTTTCTGGGCCGAAGGAAGGCCAGAGAGGGGCACGAAATGAGCCATCTTGGAGAACCTGTCGACTACCGTTAGGATAAACGTGTACCCCCTTGACACTGGCAGTTCTCCCAGGAAGTCAACAGATAATTGGGACCATGGACGTTCGCCATTAGGCACAGGTTGGAGTAGGCCCAATGGGAGGTGTCTGGGGGTCTTGGCACAAGCACAAGTGGCACAAGCTGCAGTAAAAGCGGAGCAATCAACTCTAAGGGAGGGCCACCAAAATACTTGTGATAGAGACCATATTAACTGATCCCTCCCAATGTGCCCAGCAGCCTTAGAAAAGTGGTATGTCTCCAGCAGACGGGTACGGAAATGGCTCATCCACAAAACACTTGCCAACTGGGGTTTCTGGGGGAGCCCTTGCCTGAGATGCCAAAATCTCCCCCCCCAGTGGCGAAGTGATGCTAGTACGTACCTTGGCCAGTATACGATCTGGCTGGATAATGGGTACGGGTTCTTCATCCCCAGCCTTAATTCTGATCAGGTTATAAGCGGCCTGCAGATCAAGTTTCATAAAAATGGAACAGCCCTTCAACCTGTCAAATAGTTCCGTAATAAGTGGTATGGGGTAGGCATTCTTAGACATAAGCTTATTCAGACCACGGTAATTAATACATGGTCTTAGTTCGCCACTTTTCTTTTTTACAAAGAAGAAACCGGCACCAGCCGGGGAAGTAGACTTGCGTATGATTCCTCTTTTGAGGGCGTCCTCAATATAGTCCTCCATAGCCTTGTTTTCATCGCAGGAAAATGGGTAAGTGCGACCCCTAGGAGGCACCACTCCCGGAGGCAGATCAATAGCGCAATCATATGGTCTGTGCTGAGGCAATGCGCTAGCCTCCCCCTTACTGAATACGTCACTGAATTCACAATATTCAGCTGGCACGGAGGGAGAGGTACATAAAATCTTCACAGGATATGACAAACAGTTTTTCGTACAGTATTCAGACCATGATCTGACCTCACATTTCTGCCAGTCAAACTGGGGATTATGTGATAGCAGCCATGGGAAGCCCAGAATGACTGCATGATGAGGGGAACTAATTATTTGAAAACATAATTCCTCCTTGTGGAGAGCGCCAATAGACATAATAATAGTTTATGTCTAGTGATAAATGCAGGTTCCAAAGGTCTACCGTCAATATCTTCAATGGCTAAGGGAGTGTCCCTTTTGACCAACGGAATTTTGTGCAACTCGGCAAAAGAGTGATCCATGAAGTACCCAGCTGCACTGGAGTCTACCAGGCCCATCACCTCCACAGACTGATCAGCCCAAGAGAATACCACCTGGATGGTGGGTTTCTGTGTACTTGAGTCTAGGGACTGCTGTACGCCACCTAGGGCCTATCCCCCATGGTACCCTAGGTGCGTCCGTTTCCCGCCTGTGCCGGACATGTGAGTAATAAGTGCCCAGCTTTGCCACAATGTAAACATAGGCCCTGCCTTTTACGGTGCGCCCGTTCCTCCTTTGTGAGTTTGGTGAACCCAAGCTGCATTGGTTCGCCAGGTTCGGGTGAACGTTCAGGAGGAATGGGAGGCAAGGGTGGGTTTAAAAGACTGCCATGCCCATAATTTCTGGATCTCGCCCTTTTAGCAAAACGCCTTTCGCGAATGCGGGAGTCAATAAGCATAACATAATCAATGTATTCATCCAGATCACTGGGTACATCTCTGGCACCTATTTCATCTTTGATGGAGTCAGACAAGCCTTGAGCAAAAGCTGCCACTAATGCTTCGTTATTCCATCCCACCTCTGCAGCCAATGTTCGAAATTCAATGGCATAATCGCCCAAGGTACGGTCACCCTGTTGTATCTCCATCAACCTTTTGGCAGCAGAGGCAGCTCTACCAGGAACCTCAAACACTCTATGGAACTTTCTTACGAACTCACTGAAGTTCTGAGTGCAGGGTTTGGCATTCTCCCATAGAGGATTGGCCCGTTAACAAGGATATCATAAACCTGACCTTCCTCCGGTCGTTAGGAAACGCATGAGGCGTCAGTTCCAGAAATATCTCTAATTGGTTAATAAACCTCCTGCATAGGGTAGGTTCGCCATCATATCTCAACGGTAACGGCGCCACCGCTGTTAGGCCTCTGGTAGGTGCAGCAGGAAACACAGAATGGCTATCCAGTGTCGAAACTGGGGGGACCACCGGATTCTGGTTAGGTTTGTCAAGGTGTACCGTACGCTCAAGTAATGTCTGTAAGGCCAGTGCCAACTGGTCCAAACGCTGCTCATGAACATCCATTCTCCAGTGGATGTTTTGTGTATTACCTTCACCTTTATTGTCTGAGGTCATGGCCCTTTCGTACTGTAACGGTTTTGTAGGACACTCAGACCAGCAGGTTAGAATAAAACACAGTTTTATTAAAAGACAAGAAAGACTGCCCACTATAGGCAATACAGAATAACTGAAATGAACAGTAAAGTACAGATGCCCTCTCAGGCCCAGTATGGAGCCAATGGCACCCCCACGGGTACTGTAACGGAGACCAACTACACTGCAAATGTTTAGCTGGATAGAGCCAATGGCAACCCCACGGGTGCTGTACGGAGACCCAAGGCTCAGCAAGTGTAGTGGAAGGCTCAGGGTAGCGGAAGCAACGGCTCTGCAAGTGTTAACAGAGGATCAGTGAACGGAGACTACTGCTCTGCAAGTGTTAACGGAGGCTTAGTGAATGGAGACAACTGCTCTGCAAGTGTTAACGGAGGCTCAGTGAATGGAGACAACTGCTCTGCAAGTGTTAACGGAGGCTCAGTGAAGGGAGAAAACTGCTCTGCAAGTGTTAACAGAGGCTCAGTGAATGGAGGAATGGCTCTGCAAGTGTTAATGGAAGGCACAGTGCTCTGTAAGCGTAAACGGAGGCCCAGAGTAACGGAGGCGGCAGGCTCAGCTAGAGTAAATGGAAAGGCCCAGTACACAGGAGGCAACAACACAGTCAGCCCTGCCATAAGCACAGCGGAAGTCAGAATGTTGCCCAGGCGACACTGGAACAGCACACAGCAGGAACACAGGCAGGGTCAGCAACGTAGCCGGGTCAGGTCACGGAGCAGGAACGTCAGCCAGGCCGGGTCAAATCACGGAGCAGGATCGTCAGACAGGCCGGGTCAAATCACAGAGCAGGAACATCAGCCAGGCCAAATCACGGAGCAGGAACTAAGGAGCGTAGTCAGACGGGCCAAGTCGGTACAAAGGAAGCAGGAACACTGGAACACAGCTACACAGCAACACTGGCTCAGGAACAACACGAAAGAGCACCTGACAGGTGCCAAAGGCCAGGTATAAATAGGCCATACTGGGCGGGCCAAACAAGCTCAGCCAATGGGAGCACACCACAGCAAAGAGTGACAGAGGAAGATCACGGGCACTGTGATACCCTCCTGCTTGAAAAATCATAAACTCCCTAGAATAACAAAGGAACTGGACAAATGATATTGTTGGAGAAGTTATTCTGCTTTATCACCTCTTTATCACTACTGCATCTCCCCCAAGGAGCCAAATGTCCCATTTAAATCAATTTGAATTTTTATTAGTCCCTATATTATAATTAGTAGGTGCCAGACTTGCTCCTTTTTGGTACCCTGGATAAGGATCTTTGTTTCCATATGTAACAGGATTGTCTACTCTTTGACCAGTAGTTCCTTCCTTTTGATTCTATATTTTTGTCTTTGTGTGATTATCTCTTAAGTAATAGTATACTCTAATGTTTAAACATTTTAGAAAGCAGAACATACTTGATAGGAGTTATAATAGTTAACAATGACATACTTATGTTGTCACTTTTATTTAACCCACTGAATGTTAAGGAGGTCTACAACACACTGTGAAGCAAAGCAATGTGTAGAGGACCTTATTAGCATTCAAGTCCAGGGGCGGACTGAGAAGTCGGGCATTCGGTCCTGGACTGAGGGCTCGGCGCAGGAGGGGGCCCGGCCGTGACTTTGGTACAATTGTGCAGTAGCTTAAACAAAACCTAAGGGATCTGGTGGAGCACAGCTGGATTAACCCTTTGAGAGTCTGAGGGTATTATTTAAATGGGGCACTCTAGCTGAATTGAAGCTACTCAAGTCATACCACTGAACTTACAACTGAAATGGAGCTGCATTATTATTGTGGCTCAGTTTCAATTGAAAGCTCTGTGGTATCACTTGCACGGCTTCATTTCAATTGTAAGCTCTGTAGTATCACTTGTGTAGCTCTTTCAGTTGTAAGCTCTATGGTATCACTTGTGTAGCTCTTTCAGTTGTAAGCTCTATGGTATCGCTTGTGTAGCTCTTTCAGTTGTAAGCTCTATGGTATCGCTTGTGTAGCTCTTTCAGTTGTAAGCTCTGTGGTATCATTAGTGTTACTACATTTCAGTTGTAAGCTTTGTGGTATTACTCGTGTAGCACCATTTCAGTTTCATTTGTAAGCTCTGTGGTATCACTAGTGTAGCTCCATTTAATTCTAAGCTCTGTGGTTTTGTTCTATAATGCCATTTACAAAGTTAGCGAAAGGCAATAGGCTGGGACAGTGGACTGGAGTGATAACTTGGGGGTGGGACATAACTCTAAGTGAGGTAAAAGGGACCCATGACCTCCAAATCCCCGTGGGCCCTGGGTACTGTCAGTCCGCCCCTGTTCAAGTCTTAACCCTTTTAGTGCCCGAGGGGTACACAACGCATTGCAGAGCAATGTGTTGTGTTCCCCTCTGGCACTGAAAGGGTTAAACCAGGGCAGTGCATTGCACATCCCTCTGGCACTCAAAGTAGCAATGTAGAAATTGTAACAATAACCAATAAATACATTTTATGTTTAGAACAATGTATCAATGAAAAGTTATGGAGGTTTCCTGCAGACTTGAAGAATGAATTTATAAGAGTTCTTTTATATTTAATCTTGCTAGAGAAGGAAATTTGTCAGTTTTTAACTTCTATAACGTTTTATATTTAGTGAACAATCTCAGAAACATAATAGATTTTGATATTTTTCCACTCCGGCTGTGACTGAGCAGTTTGAGACATATCCAAAGTATCACTGTGAAAATAGCTATCACCGTTGGTGATTCTGACCAATAATCCATGTAATAACAACAAAAAAGAACAGTTTATGTTCTTGTCTCAACCCTGCAGAAGAAAATTCAAATAAATTGACTTATTTAACTAACAATTTAGAAATAGGCAGTCTAAACCATGGTGCACTGTTTCTGAATATCATGTAACTGTAATCAACAGAATTATCCACCTAGAACACATTGTCCATCATTGATTTTTTTATGAAGTGTCCTTTTATCTGTGTGATAATTTGTGCTGTGATAACTGGCAAATAATTTGTCACACGCTATCCTTACTTTCAAAAGGATGACTGCAAAGAAAAATTGCTATTTTTTCCTTAAGCTGTACATTTCTCTCATTCTTTAAAAAATAATTTAATTGCACCTTAAAATATTTATTTTAATTAAAGCTATGATTCATTTTACAAACAAATAATAAGAATGTCCAAGCATGGATTTAGTACAAAGTGTGGTGAGATCTCTGATCTCATGACATGCTGCATGCAACAGTAAAGAAAAATAAAGAGTGTGTGATGAATCAGCTTTAATTGACCTGTCGGAGGTATTAGATGGGTTTATTGGGCTATGTATCAACATTGGTTGATTATTTCTGTAACATCAGGAACCCTTATCTACAAGATGCAGGAAAATGGAGCATAAGAGCTGCTGGAAAGAGTTTTGCATAAAGCAGCTTAGACTATATTGAACGGTGGGGTGGATTCTGCGGACAGAGCTCTTGGTGCTGTCAACACATCTGTGTGGCATCATTTCTAGGCAAACAGTTACTTCCAACAGCACTGTGGCACAGTCATTGCTACAGGAAAGGTAAAAGAACCAAGGGCAATGTAATTGTGCAGCCAAATGTCTTGTGGGTAATTTTTGACATTTTGAACTAACAGATGTACATATCAAACTTTGTATTTAACAAAAGAAGAACTGATACAACTAAATTATAGTGACAAGAGAAAAATTCCTGATTTATTTAGTGGATTGATTTGGAAGACATTGAGAACAATTTTGTTCCATCTGAATTAATTTGAAACTAAACATCTGATTACAAGATGTGTTTGGCACGGAACTGTTTTGGTTATCCCTACTAACTTCTATAACTCTGGATCAAACAAACTACAATCCATAAGATACAAGCTAGGCATTCACTAAATGGAACACAAATTGGAACAGCTGATAAAAATTGGTGGTGGAGAACCTTCTCATTTTGTACTGTTATTTAATGAACCACTTCTTTCAGCTCTCACTAATGTATAACAGCTTCATGATTTAGTTACCAGTGGATTAAATCTTAGTGTCTATGCATACAGCTTCAAACAGTACTTTACATGTATTGAATATTTTATTGGGGGTGCATCTGTCCCATGTGTTTAATAAACATACATAAGTTCTCAAACTGTAAGCCAGTAAGGGGTAAACGTAATGTAGAGTGTAGCTGGATTGAGGGCCCAATAGGATCTATAAGTAACAGATTATGTATTCTCTCCTGAGTGTGAGCTATTCCACCTATATACCACTTTTAATTCCTACACATTCCAGAGGTTGAGCTCCAAGTTTGAAGTGGCACCAGAACTTAAAGGGATAGTAATGTTTCATAATAGAATTAGCTCTAATTAATCATCATAGTATTTGGACTTTGGAGAGTGTTATTTCAATTCTGTCGGAGTTATTGTTCAAGAGTAATTCAATGACAAAGTCTCCCCCTCCCGCCCATTTTACTGATGTAACACTGTTCAGCCAGATCAGAAGGGAGGTGCCCAGGTAGACTGCAGCGAGGGACAATCTTCAATTAAGATACGGGAAAAACCTGAAAAACTTGTCTAGTGGGGGCAGGGTTTTCATTCTTTTCATAGAAAGAAGATTGTCCCCTGCTGTTATCTGTCTGGTCATACAACCAGATTCCACATCTGAGAAGAGATGGCTTACACTAGGTAAAAGGGGCGGGGAGGGGAAACTTTGCTTGTGAATATCTCTCAAACCATTCTTCATGTTTTTTTAATGCCTACAAAATAAAATAAAGATAAAACAAAGTATTACTATCCCTTTAAGCTCATGAGGAAAAACTATGAGTGACGGCAAGTGTATAATATGTAAAGTTAAATCTTCCCTTCTTTGCTTTTATTTACACCTTCTAGTCCCTAAGCTCCCTAGATCTTTTTTTTTCAGAGAACTTTCTGTCAGGTACAATGAAAGAAGGTATAGTGATACAAGGTAAAAAGATATAGTATGGCATACAAAGTACTCAGTGCTGCAGGGATAGTGTTACATTTTATCACTGTCCTGATTTGATGGTCGACTGACCAGAAAACCATTAGGAAACAGAGATCCAGGGTGCTTAGAACAAAAAACTATAGGCAATCAGACTTTATATATGTATTATGCACATGAGAATAAGCGAAGGGTTTCTATCCCTTGAAGCACACTGAAGTCTTCAAATGAACTTCAATAAATAAACTGTGAAGGATTACAATCCCTTGAAGTACACTGAACTCTTCAACTGAACTTCAACTAATAAACAGAAAGCAGCAACTAAATAGGATAGCAATTATACATTAGGTAATTCATAGCAGGTACAGTATGATACACAAGCAAAAGCAGACCCCCAAAGCAATGTAGTAGCAAAGCACATACATACATACATAGATACATACTCACACTAATCCAAATGAACAAGGCACATGTTACTGTATAGATAGTGCTGATCTTTGGTCCGCTAAAATGTTACTTTTCGCAAGCCATAGGTTTTATTAATATGCAGTGAACTACATTTGCTGTCAACTCAAGCCTAACTAATAATACCACTGCTACCATTATCTGATTAGCATTGATAAGTGTGCGAGACAGATGTGTAGGCTTGTACAAGGCATGAAGCATGTCTTGTAAAACCGATGTTTGGTCATGTTTTTTGTTTAGAATTTTAAATAATTATATGTCTTAGAAAAAAGCAGTTTCGCTTAATTTGGACATCAGTCAAATAGGTTCCTATCTGGGTCTGTCAACTGAACAAGGTAGGAAAATGTATTTGGCAGGTGGCAGAAATTCTGGACAATTTTATATCTATCTATTTCACCCCTCTCTCCATCTCTTCCAAGTTCTTCTGCACTTGTCCCTTGTTCCCTTCTATTTCCTCTGTTCCTTCCTCTTTTCTCCCTATGCTGCCCACTGTCACCTCCAGTCTTCTCTCCCCATGCCCCTACTGTCACCTCCAGTCCCGTCTCCCCATGCTGCCTCTTCTCTTGATGATTGCTGCATCTACCTCCTCTCTCTCTCTCTACTCTCTCTTCTGGGATTCTCACTCATGCCACTAACCTCTCATAATCTCTCAAGACCTCTATTTGTTGTATTCACAAACACATATGATCACTTTACTGCATGCAAGGGCCAAACACCACTCCTACACCATGCACAGGAAAATGGATTCACTCTAAGCCAATTTCTTCTATTAGCACATGGTGAGATAGAAGGCATGGGTGAACTATATACCCCAAAATGCCAATATACCACCACTCCGCCCTCCACTTGGCACAGGCTTCAGAAATAGTTTTTTGTAGTGTAAATAGATTAATACATAAACATTAATGTTTACTTTAGTGCAAAATCATAGTACACCCCCTATTTGATACACTGAATCATCTTTAAATTTCTTTGCAAAAAGTTGATATAATTATTTCTTTAAGTGTAGTGTGTGCTCAGAATCCAGCCAGACCTGCAGATCAGATCAAATCAGTCAGGTGGCTGGATTTGGTCAGGATGACATAATTTACCCATGTCTGCAATAGACACTTAGCTGGAATGCTGAACCAAAGGAGGAAAATGCTGAAGATAGACCTACTACCCAGTAGGGTAGGGATGGCTCTAGATTTTTGGTGGCCATAAGTGAAAAATTCACATGGGGCCCCCTTTATTCCTGCATCGATATTGCCATCTGATTTTATTGACATGCAGCAGCAGTACTGTATAAGAGCTACAGGGTTCTCTGATCAAGTGGGGGACTGAAGCAGCCACTAATTCTGCTTATATTATAGCACCACCACTGCCAGTTTCAGTGCAAAGTGGCAGACACTGAAATGAAGATGTGAAGCTGGTGGGGATACAGATGTTTGACACAAGTCAATGCAAGTAACAAGAATTAGAATATGCATGGTCAAAGAAGAGGCAGCAGTCTTAATGGTGTGGGAAGTTTTTACTTGGAAAACAAAATAAATGTTATAAGGCTTTTCTTCTTCTGTAAAACAGGGGTAACCCAACTTCTTTGACATGCCTCATTTATTTTATTGGATATTTTGCTTTTACATTAAACTAGATTTGTCTATTTTGGTCACATGATTGTTCTGTTCCTATGACAATATGGAGAACCCATTGAGCACCAGCTAGCACTGTTAACAGATTGATTTAAATATTATTATTATTATTCTTTATTTATATAGCGCCAACTAATTCCGCAGCACTGTACAATAGGGAATAGACATACAGAGGTATTAAATAGTACAATCATATGTGGAGAACAGAAGGATCAGAGGGCAAGAAAAAACAAATCTGAATCGTTATAACTTCTGAATTAAGCATCTTCCAGCAGTTAGTGTATCCTTGTTTTGCTCAGCAGGAAAAACATTATAGAATAAAAGTTTTGAAAAAAAAAAAATTACAGCTCATTTAAATTAGAGGTATTAAACAGCCAGCATTCATACAAAAAGGAAGGTGATCAATGTGTGTATGTATAATGTTTCTCTATTTGCTACATGAATTTGATATGATTATATTTGGTCAGTAGACCCAATAGCAAGTAATTATATATGCTAAACTACAAAAGCCACAGTTCCTGCATTTTAATGATATTTGTACATAGGCATTAGAGAGTGGGATAGACAATGATATGGCCAAAAAAAAATAGATGAAATGCTAAAGCTCAATATTCCACCACTAAAAAGTTTATAAACTCATTGAGTGATCAACTGAAACGTCTGACCCTGGACATATGCCTAAACAAGCCTAAAAATCCACAGTCATCATTTCATTATCATCAGTGTCACCTCTTCCAAGTCTAACTCCCCCTCCAATCATACTCACTATGTTGACTAAGCAGCAACTGAGTACAACAACATCCTCAACCCTAGATACATGTGCTTCTGCTGCTGTTTGAAGTATAATGCCACTAACGCTTATTGCTCATACTATTGCAACATCGAGCCCCTATAGTATTAGTAGAAGACGTTCTTCAGGAACCCCTCATTCAATGAAATGTACAGTATGGAGATAATTCACTCAAGAGCCAAAAGCTAAACATGTTTCTCTCTGTTGTCAAAGTATATGAGAAGGGGAAAAAAGGATCACATCCTGATAGAGAGCCCACCTGAAGCACAACCTCAGGTCTGATTGGGAGACAAACCAGCAACACATCTGACATGGCACAACATTTTCTTCAGTAACAGTAACACTTTTCATACTGATGTTGTGCACATGCAAAGAGCAGAGGTGGATGACATATTTGGAAGAGGACTTATTTGATTATTTGTAGGTGACAAGAGTTATAGAGTCTCTACCCTGTCCATCACCGCCACTGGTCATGCTGTTAAACCTTTTAATTTACACAGTTATTTTTCTATGTACTGAGTTCTTAGAAAGAAGTAAAAAAGCAATAATAATAAACATAGTCTTAAAGTATGCATGTGGAATGGGAAACTAGACAAAATGTTGGTGGTTGCCAAGAAGCCCTATTCTTTTTAAGAAAGCAAGAGGTTTTAAGAAACTGATGTCATGTGTTGCATCCCAGTGGTATATGCCAAGCCACAGCCATTTTTCAGGAATAGCTTTCAGGTCGTTGGTGTCATGGACGAAGGGCTGTAAAATTCATACAGTTCACCTGGCTTACAGTCAAGACTATATGACTATCACTGCTCACTAGGTATGTTTTCCATCAGTGGGAAGCAGCAAGCAGCAGTGGGTCACCACCAATGTTGCCTCTGATTCTGCACTAGTAATAATGGCCAGCTGCAGGGTATGCCATTCCATCTCTGTGTCACGTTATGCTTTCAGAGCTTTGACAGGCAATCCCATGAAGCTATAACTGTGTTAAAAAAACTTCAGCAGCACATAGACAAATGGCTTGTACCCTGTTTGTTGCAAGCTGGCTTTGTGTCTGCTTACAATGACTCCGATATGATAGCTGCCTTGAGAAAAGCAGCTATGGTGTATGCATATGCACACTATTTCACCAATGTCCTAAATCTAATTATTACTTGATATCTCTCAAAAAACATTCTAAACATTGCTTGAAAATTAGGTGCACCTTTTAGTGTTCTCAGTACATTGCATTCCTTTAAACTAACCAGGAAGGTGACCTCCTCAAGAGGCTTCCACAGCTGAATTAAATAAGGGTACTCCAACTGCTGGCATTTACTTTATTCAAAAGACCTAGTAGTTCAAGCTATTACAAAATGGTGGAGCTGTTACGATCACATTCTGTGCGGAAGTATAACCAGTGGACCCCCACTTCCATAGGTGTGATATAATGAATCGCATGTGAGTTATATGGACAACTGGTGACACGTTCAATGAAAAAAAAAGCCAACAGTTTAAACTGTAATAACTTTGGAACAAAGCATCTCAGAGAAGCAGGATTGCCCTTGTTTTAATCAGCACTACAATATTTGTTTTTTATCATGATAAAGATATACAACTCCTACAAATGCTTTGGATACCTCTCTGGAACAGAAATAGTTTAACTCCCCTGTGTTTAATCAAGAATATCCTTAACTCTTGTTCTGCATTTAGTCTTTGTTGCGTTAAAGAATTGTATCACTATGAAGGAGGTACCAAATATAGTAATATATACTTTTTTATCATTAAGAACAAGCAACACATTTATAAGCAGACATTCCATAGAGCAATAAATAATCCCCAGGCTATACCCTTTACTCAATCAGCCTCACATTCAGTCTTTTTTGATGTTGTGCTTCCAACAAAATGTGATGGATCCAACTTTGATTATCCCCAGTGAATTTCTGAGACTTAATCAATGCAGGCTCCAAAATAAAAGGGCTAACACTTCCTTAGTAAAATGTTAAACAGATACTTATAGTCGCGTGAAAAAGAAAGAACACCCTCTTTGAATTCTATGGTTTTACATATCATGACATAATAACAATCATTTGTTCCTTAGCAGGTCTAAAAATTTGTCAATCAAATGAACAGCAACACATGGCATTTTATACCGTGTCATGATTTAGTTAACAAAAATAAAGCCAAAATAGTGAAGCAAAGTGTGAAAAACTAAGTACACCTTATGACTCAATAGCTTGTAGTACCACCTTTAGCAGCAATAACTTGAAGTAATCGTTTTCTGTGCAACTTTTATCAGTCTCTCATATCATTGTGGAGGAATTTTGGCCCACTTTTCTATACAACGTTGCGTCAGTTCATTGAGATTTGTGGGCATTTGTTTATGCACAGCTCTCTTAAGGTCCAACAACAGCATTTCAATCAGGTTGAGGTCTGGACTTTGACTTGGCCATTGCAAAACCTCGATTATTTTCTTTTTCAGCCATTCTGTTGTAGATTTGTTGGTGTGCTTGGTAACATTGTCCTGTTGCTTGACCCAATTTCGGCCAAACATTAGCAGTTGGACAGATGTCCTCACATTTGACTCTAGAATACTTTGGTATACAAAGGAGTTAATGGTCACCTCAATGACTGCAAGGTTTCCAGGTCATGTGGCTGTAAAACAAGCCCAAGTCATCACCCCTCCACCACCATGCTTGACAGTTGGTATGCTGTGTTTTTTTTTGCCAAAACATGGCACTGTGCATTATGGCCAAACATCTCCACTTTGGTCTTGTCTGTCCAGAGGACATTGTTCCAGAAGTCTTGTGGTTTGCTTAGATGCAACTTTGCAAACCTAAGCTGTGCTGCTATGTTCTTTTAGAGACAAGAGGCTTTCTCCTGGCAACCCTTCCAAACAAACCATACTTGTTCAGTCTTTTTCTAATTGTCATGTCATGAACTTTAACATTAACATGCTAACTGAGGCCTGTACAGTCTGAGATGTAACTCTTGGGTTTTTTGCAATTTCTCTGAGCATTACACGGTCTTACCTTGGTGTGAATTTGCTGGGATGTCCACTCCTGGGAAGATTAGCAAACCGTCTTGAATATTTTCCACTATTGAATAGTTTTTCTCACTGTAGAATGATGGACTTTAAATTGTTTGGAAATGGCCTTATAACCCTTCCCAGACTGATGAAGATTATTGCATGATAGTGTAATATGTCATGTGTTGTTCATCTGAGGTTGTATTTACCTAATTTTTAGACCTGCTAAGGAACAAATGATTGTTATTATGTCCTGATATGTAAAACCATAGAATTCAAAGAAGGTGTACTTTCTTTTTCACACGACTGTAAGTGTGTGTGCATATGTGTTGTTAATGTGGAAATTTTGGGCTTTGTTCATTATTTGTTTAGATATAGGAATGTGTTCAAACTGTGCTTAAAACCCAGCTTTGAAGTAAGATTGTTTTCAACCAGCTTGTTGTTCTCATTTCCACTGTGCATTGAGTGCTCAACATTTACCAATAGATTCTCTGGCATGGCCAATTTGCCTTTCAGCAGAGAAACTGTATATTTCCTTGCTCTGATGAACAGAAAAAGTCTTTATGTTACTTTTGCAATCGCAAAAATGATTTTATTTTGTGGCAGTTATAAAACATGTTTTAGCTTTTTTCAGAGCATCATCATTAAGATGTAATGTATGTATCACAATTTATATAGTGCCATACTTCTACACAGAGCTTTACTGATACAGAAGTGATGGCACAGTACAGTTCACACTGACAGTCATATCAATATCATTCTGCACTTCCCTTACAATAGCCTTGTACCTGCACTTACCATCCTTCTCCTGCTGTCCCTGTATGTTGTCCCTATAACTAAGTAGATTGTAAGCTCTCTGGAACAGGGTCCCGTTCATGATGTGTGATTCATCTGGTTGCACTTATCTCCATTAATAATGAAATAAACACACTTTAGCCTGATACTCGTATTCCTGTCCTGTATTTGTATTTTTTCGTTTCTGTAAAGTGCTGTGAACCTGTTGGTCTGTATAAAACTAGACATCTATCCATAAATACATACATGCATACAAGATGGCTATAAAAGCCTCAGACTAAAGTGCATACATGGAATTATTAGTGGGGAATAAGTACAACTAAGGGAAACACATATTGGGATTGGAAAGTCTTATTAGTAACACAGACAACATATAGAGACAGAAGGAGGAGATAAGAGCAAGTACAAGGAGGTTAGTGAGGATGTACCATCTGCTTCCCTTTTCTGTATTGTCTGGTTGAGTATAGGAACCTCCTGTGAGACGGAGGAAGGTACCATGAAAGTGAGTAACAGCCAAAGGAGGGAAAGTTTGATCTGACGTACAGGACCTCTTTGTGTACATCAAAATTTTCACAGCCAGTCATTCTTTCAACATGTTTCCACTAGTGATTATCCGTGTTTATCAAGAGTTATATTGTTTGTTGTCGTCTTGATATATTACACTGTGGGGTGTCCCCTTTTTCTCTTTTATCTCTGTGATTTTCATGTGAATGCTGGTGTGTGTTCACCTCACAATTGTTATAGGGGCTGCATTCCAAAGTTGTGGGACAGTCAATGAAAAGGTTTGCAGCTGAGAAATGGCCCTAGTTGGTATGGGATGGACAGAAAGAAGCCTTGAGTAGGATTCTCTAGTGAAAGGATGTAGAGAGAGAGAAAAGCTGAAATATAAGAGTGTGCAGAGTAAGAAACAGACAAATGATTGGCGAAGGATTTTGTAGGAAATATGGGATTTTAAGTGTAGCCACTGCCAGTAGTAGAAAATACAACTACTACATTTAATTACCCTTTAAAGAACAGGAGGGTGCAATGAGTTGAACATGCTTCTTGTCATATAGGGTTAACTGATGGATTAGCATTTTTTTACTCCTTTGTAAAGGGATATAAATAGCCATTATCAGAGAATATTGGAAGCTCTAGTAGGGTATCAATAATGGAATTCTTAGAAGTATGATCTAAAAAGACACATTTAAACTGACATTCAATGAGCCAATTATCGGTGTAAATTGGTGTTGCTCCCTAATTGCTTCCATGTGCAATGCACTTTTTCCTACAGTTAGAGACTGAGAAGCCTTTGTGTCTGGCTGCATAAAATAAAGGTAGGCCATGCAGCAAATTAGCAAAAATGTGTCAGCTATTTTCTATGGAGGCACAGTGGAAATCAACATTAAAGAAAATGTTCTCATTATACCTGCTCGAGGCAACCAGTGACCTAGGAGGTGTAAGCCCACTCAGGTCAATATTATGCCAATTAAAGGAATATCTAACAATTCACCCTCACCTTAACCCTCCAGCATTATAAATATTGAATAAAACATATGTGTTTATATTGATCCAGGTCAATAGGGAGGAAAATAAAAAAAGATAAAATTACATTTTAACAATGGTATATTTTCTTTATATGCAACTAACATAAATGGCCCTGCATTGTCCTGGGTGTGTAACATACACAGTATCATACACCTATACCTCATAGTGTCAGACCTGTCTTGCTTTCACAAGATCAGTCTATATGGAGCTCTCGATCACTCTCCTGCTGTCTCTTACATCTCTGATGTCTTACATCTCTCTCAGGTTCTCATTCCTATTCATTCTTGTCCTCATCTTGCATTCAACGTCTCAGTTTCTGTGTGTGTCTCTGTTTCCTGTGTGCTTGGTCTCTTCTTTCATGTGTATTCTTGAATGCATTTTTCTCTGAGTGCATTTCTTTGTGTATTTTTTTTTGTGTGTTCTTTTGCATGCACTTTCGCTCTCTTTCTTGCCTCTTGCATGCTCTCTCTTGTGTAGGTGCATGCTCTGTACTGAGTGTACTGCCTGTCTTTTGTATGCAAATTTTCATGCCTCTTACTCTGTGTCTGTCTCTTTCTCCTTATCTGTATGGCTCTTTATCTGTCAGTCTGTCTCCTTTTAATCTGTGTGTACACATATTATTCTGTGAATGATGGGAAGTGAAATACAGTAACTGGAGAGCTAAGTGTGGCTTATTCCTGATTTAGACTCTGCTGGTCTTCCACCATCAGTCTGGTACTTGACATCTGGGAGACTGAATCATTGTATCTCTATATTCCAGGCACACAGCCAAGTTTAAAGGAATAGTAATACTTTGTTTTAACCTTATTTTATTTTGTAGGCATTTAAAAAACATGAAGAATGATATAACTCTTATCTCTCAAACCTTTATGGTTTGAGAGATATTCACAAGCAAAATTTCCCCCTCCCGCCCCTTTTACCTAGTGTAAGCCATCTCTTCTCAGATGTGGAATGCAGTCTATAGACCAGACATTGTCCCTCTCTGCAGTCTACCTGGGCACCTCCCTTCTGCTCTGGCTGAAAAGTGTTACATCAGTAAAAGGGGCGGGAGGGGGAGACTTTGTCATTGAATTACTCCTCAACTACAACTCTGACAGAATTGAAATAACACTTTCCAAAGTCCAAATACTATGATGATTAATTAGAGCTGCTTTTATTATTAAACATTACTATCTCTTTAAGAACCTTTGTAATTGGGATGTGTAGTTTTTCACTTCAGGAAACAGAACAGATCCTAAGAAATCATGTCAACAAATCACAGAATTAATTTAGTCGTACTCCAAACTACTGCCTCACTTAAAGCGATAGTAATGTTGTAGTTCAAGAGTAATTGAATGATAAAGTATCCCTCTCCCATCCCTTTTGCTGATGTAACACTGCTCAGCTCAGATCAGCAGGGTGGTGTCCAAGTGGATTGCAGAGAGGGACAATTTTCAATTAAGATAAGGGAAAAAGCTGAAAACCCTGTCATGGGGGGCAGGGTTTTAATTGTTCCCCCAGTAAGAAGATTGACCCTTGCTGTTATCTGTCTGGTCAAGTAACCAGATCCCACATCTGATGTGAGCAGTGTTATACTAGGTAAAAGGGGCAGGAGTGGAATATTTTATCATTCAATTACTCTTGAACTACAGCTCTGACAGTATTGAAATAACAATCCATGGCTCAAATACTATGAAGATTAATTGGAGCTGCTGTTTTTGTGAAACATTACTATGCCTTTAAAGTGATAGTAATGTTTCACAAAAACAGCATCTCCAATTAATCTTCATAGTATTTGAGCCATAGAGAGTGTTATTTCATTACTGTGAGCATTGTAGTTCAAGAGTAATTGAATGATAAAGTTTCCCCCTTCCGTCCCCTTTTACCTAGTGTAAGCCCCCACTCCTCAGATGTGGAATCCAGTCCATAGACCAGACAGCTCACATCAAGGGTCAAAATTCTTACTGTGAGAACAATGAAATCCCTGCTTGACAGGTTGTTCAGCTTGTTCCCTTATCTCAGTTGAAGATTGTTCCTCTCTGCAATCTACCTGGATACTCCCTGCTGCTCTAAGCTGAGCAGTGTTACATTAGTAGAAGGGACGGGAAGGGGATACTTTATCATTCAATTACTCTTGAACTACAACTCTGACAGAACTGAAATAACACTCTCCAAGGCCCAAATACTGTGAAGATTAATTAGAGCTGCTTTTATTATGAAACATTACTATCCCTTTAAGAGTCCTTTAGTAACAAAGAATCACCCTAACTTTCATACACAGAGATTTTAAAAGAAAAATCACGTTCATTATAAAATATAGTGACCAGTTTTTTAACCCCTTAAGAACCCATGACCTGCCAGGACTATCCTGGGTAAACTTGCACTAAGGACGCATGATGGTCCTGGCACGTAATGGAATTCAGGGGTTCCCATGCAGCTGCACATCGCTTGGGGACCCCTGAATCCATTTAGAAAATAAACAAAAAAAAGCTCCATGGTCCTTAACTGCCGGCTGTGCGACCAGTCGTTAAGGGGTTAATGAAGTACAGGGAATGTACTGTATGTTTTATTGTTTGTTATTATCATATTTTCCACAGGTTATTCTTACATTATATTTGAAGTGAATATATTACATATATTCATAAAATACTTTTTATGTCTGGGCAGTGAAACAATGCTTGGGTGTGAGATAGCATATGTGTGGCTCTGTGGCTACCAATGGGACAGTGGAACAATGGTAATGTGTCAGGGTTATATGTGTGCTTCTGTGGCTACCAATGGGACAGCGGAACAATGGTAGGGTGTCAGAAAGTATATGTATGCTTCTGTGGCTACTGGAAGGACAAGACTAGGGAAGTAAACAGTGTATTTGTGGTTCTGTGGCTACCAGTGAAACAAGGCTGATTAAGCAGTGGCTACCAAAGGGACAGTTAAACAAGGCTGGGGAAGCAGACAGTGTATGTCTGTCCCATAGCTACCAGTGGACTATGAAATAAGATTGTGATGTCAGACAGTGTATGTGCGATCAGTGACTACCAGTGGATAACAAAACAGAGTGTGGGAATCAGACAATGAATGTGTGCCAGAGGGTTGTAAAAAGCATCCTGCAGAAGCACAGTGAGTAAAAGTTTGTGACGTACCAGGACCATCACTGGTCTTTAAGTGCCTGACCAGAGTGATGGTCCGGGTACGTCATTGGATGTGAAGGGGTTAATTAAGATATTGATATTGCTGTATCTATACTTGTAAGTGTCGTTATTCCACAGTCGCCCCGTGACAGGTCCTTCCAGATCTCTATTATTGTTACCTATTGTGATAGGATAGGCGATAAATTCTAGGGGTCTTCAAGAAGTTCCTGATACCCCCGCAACAAGTTATTTACTTTAATTATGAGACGGAGGAAGAGGGATTGGAGGCAGCATTGTACAGACTTGGTTATGAGACTGACGGCATTAAGGTACAAAACATAATTTTAGGAAAAATATTCATTTGTACCATACAGTGCAGATGGTTTTTAGATCCAGAACTGAATTATTTTGACTTTCTACATAAAAGCCTGCCTTGCTCTATGCCAAGTGAACTGTGAAATGGCCATAGCATGGTATAAGCAAGGGCACAAAGGGGAAAAAGAAAGTCATAAGGGGAAATGCTGTGCAATAGAGATGCACATGGGGCAACATGTGGGCAAAAATAGGAGGAAATATAAGATACAGAGAGAAATGGAGACATGAGACAGGCATCAGATTGGTGGGTTAAATGGGAAGGGGGGCAAAAGAGAGTTGCCAGGGAAGACATAGGAGAAAAGCAGGTAAAGTTGAGCACTGTGGAGGAAAGAAAAGTAAATAGGAGAAAGACAAATATAATAGATAACAAACTGATTAGAAGATTCAACACACACGTACTGGAGGACTGAGGCTCAGGATGCTAACTAAGCAGCAATCCAAAGACAGGAAACCTATGAGATCATGTGCAGGGCAGGAGCTCCTCCTGTTGTCCAATATTCACTACAGCTGAGTAGCCGGCCAAACTGGGCAATTAACCTCTTGGGTGCTAAAGAGGTATACAAAGAGCATTGCTTTGCAATAAGTTAAAGGCATCTCTAGAATTCAAGGGTTTAAGTATGATGCTGGCAAGCTGACACAAGTGTCACTGCTTCATTTGTCCTATCAGAATGACTAAGTGCTGGGCCTTAGGGACATGTTTTATGAGGCAGAGTGCCATCTTTCCACCATCTTCATTTCTCAGGTTATATGAGGAGGTGATGGGCTTAACCAGGATACATTTTTTTTTAAGTACAGGTACTTGTAAGGTTCATGCTTTGTACACAAGCACATTTACCAGCATCTAGCCTGACAGTCATAACAGCAGGCTGGCCAAAAACAAACACGGCAGCAATATTTTATTATTATATGTGTTGATTTTAACAACTGATTAAAAAATCAAAGGCAAATAATTTATGGAAATGTATGTGTGATTCCAGAAAATTTATACGAGCAACTTAAATGATCCTGCACCTCACTGAATCTACCTGCTGTTGGATGGGTTCCAGTGTGTGGACACTCACCCCGTCAGTCTCGCTTCACATAAGATTCATTGAGTTGGTCACATGGGAGCAACAAATGTGGTTCCTGTCATCATATCTGGCCTGCACTGTGCAGGACCAGAATTCTTCTTATTGTGTCTCTTTTATATATATATATATATATATATATATATATATATATATATATATATATATACACACACACACACACACTCATCTCTCAGAGGATGCTGGACAGAGACTGAAATGTTGTAGGGATAACAAGTATGTGAAGGATCCATTTGTGATCTTGCTGGGAGGTTGGTCAGAGCCTACTATAGCAAGCCCCACTAACCATGCCTGGGGCCAGGACCTTTTCTTGCTTAAAATGAAAGAATCAGAACAATGGCATAAATAGTTATTGGAGGGTCCCAGTGCAAACACTCTCTTTGGGTCAGCTAACAAAAACTATTCCCCCAGGGGTGAAACTAGAACCTAATAGGCCCTGAGGTCAATGGGCCCCTTGGATGTGAAGCCCTATCACAATTGCACCCTGTGCACCTTGTAGTTACACCCCTCTATCAAACCTCATTTTGTCCCCGTTTTAACAAAAAGGCAAATTAAAAGGTAAAAGTGGGAAGTTGAAAGTTGCCACAGCCATGTCTGACTTAGATAATAGCACAGAAATTACAATTTGTATTATTACCTTCTTCATTTTGAAAGATTCAAGGAGTTCTCGTTTTTCCTTGCAGTTTGTGTATACACTTTCATTTGATGGGATGTAGATTAGAATATCTCTGTAATTTAGCATGCCTAAAATGATAAAATAACTGTATTAGTAAATATTATCCTATTTGTCAACTTTTTCTTAAAAATAATAATAATAAATAATCCTTCTATTGATATTACAGGGCCTATGTACCAAAGACAGTGCAGCTAAACGAACAAAATTTACTTTGAACCCCAATATTGAGGAATTGAGGTGCTCAGTTCCCAGGTTCACATGAATAAACAGCACATCAACAACTGTTAGTGCTCAAATAAACTTGAAACAGTACCAGACCTGTCCAGGATACAAAAAAAATGAATAATACACACGCATTACAGTTGTATTCATTACTATCTTATCTTGCAATGCATTAAATATTATGCCCCTTGTCACTGGAAAAGTTAACAAACAAACAAGACATAATTAGGCCTGTACCACATTGCACAAAACCAACACTGTTTTGTCTGAGGGAAGTATGCAATGCCTCTTCATGTTTTGTGACCCCTTCAACCTGCAGAAGAGTGTTAGACTTTAAACCTAAAAACTCCCATTTTAAAACAAAGTATGAAGCTCCTCTGAACCCTACCCCCACCCCAGATGCACAGACTGGGCTGGGGAGGTGGAGCCTTGGAAACCTGGCCTCAATGTACTATGGGGTGGAGGAAATTAAATTGGGGGGGTGCATTAAGTTTGATAAAGAGAAGATAACTTCCATATGATAAAGTCTTGGTTCATATTATTATTAAGACTAATACAGAAATTGGGATGTTTATCCCACTAGATAAGTTATTACCTATTTATCACACCTCAGTGTATCTCTGGGACATAATGAAGTTATTGTATAAAATAAAATATATCAGGGCTTTGAAAACACACATACTCACATCCCATTACTATCACGTGGGGATTTAAAGGGAAAAAATCACAATCCTTTGTATGTTTCATTCCTTATTAGATAAAAATTGAGCTTTTTGAATTTGAAATGCTAATGTATTAACTATATATTCCACATGTATAGCTGTTCAGTAAAGTTCATCCTTTTTTCAATCATCTATATCCCTATAAATAATTCTATACCTACACCCTAAACTACAGCACATTTGGTAAATAACATCTCCTTACAATCTCTGTGTTACAATTTCAGATTTCTGGAGGAAACAGTTTAATTTGTGTGAAATCAAAATGAGACACTGAATGGTTTGTTCCTTTCTAGACAGAGCAGAGAAAGGAAAGCAGCAGAGATGAGAGGTCATCTGAAGCTCACATTTGATAAATACAATTAGGAAAGGAAACTCAACTGAGGCTGAAAGAGGGCAACCCATTCTGCTGGATTTCGATTAGTTAACCACTTGGTTTATAGAGAGGTCTCCAATGTATTGTTTCTCAGAACATTGGGGACCTCTGGCAAAAAAGTAGCACAAGCTGCCAATTGCATCACTGAACTATTTTCAGCATTGATAATTTAATATTTATGACATACATAATGCATTGATGTTCTACAGGCCAGTACTCTGTCTATTTGGATGCATGCAGTGCCTTTGTTTTGGAATGTTAGCTGGTGTTGATAATGAATGCAGCTTCTGTGCATCCCACAAAAATAAAATACAATAGCACAGGAAATACACGTGGACATTTTTTTCATGACATTTGGTCATACACTGCTGAATACAGGCAACGCTTCCAGTGGTATATATTTTAAATTGAACCAACACAGGATGTGGTAAAACATTGTCCATAATACAGAAACCCCATCAATACTGGAAAACAGATATTTAGCTACCTTGGTTTCTGCACCATGTCCTTTTGATTTCCTGTGTCTATTTACAACTAACAATGTCTTGTCACTGTGATATTAATAAAGAGATTTAAAGGAAGCATAACTCATCCAGAATAACAAGCTTCCATTTATATTAAAGGGATAGTAATATTACACATTAAAAGCAGCTCCAATTAATTTTCATAGTATTTGACCATGGAGAGTGCTATTCCAATACTGTCAGAGTTATAGTTCAAGAGCAATTGAATGATAAAGTATCCCCCTCCCGCCCCTTTTACTAATGTAACACTGCTCACCTCAGAACAGCAAGACTGTCCGGATGGATCTCAGAGAGGGACAATTTTCAATGATCATAAGGAAAAACCTAAAAAAACTTGTTAAGGGGGGGCAGGGGTTTCGCTGTGAGCTGTCCAGTCAAGGGAACAGATTCCACATCTGAGGAGCAGGGGTTTAGACTAGGTTAAACCCGAGCAGGAGAGAGATACTTTATCATTCAATTACTCAGAAACTACAACTCTGACATTATTGAAATAGCACTCTCCATGGCTCAGATACTATGAAGATTAATTGGAGCTACTGTTTTTGTGAAACATTGCTATCCCTTTAATATGGAAAGAAAATTCCAGTGGCTGATATAAGTCAGTTCTGAATGGATTATTTCCCTAAAATGAATATTTAATGAGTTTTGGATATCAAGACCATAGGAATATGAGTCTTTGTTTCCAAGCATCTGGGCCAAAAACTCCTTAAACTGACATGCCCTTAGGAAGAATCATATCTCCTTCCATGGATATAATATCCAGTGCTAATTAAAGATTAATTTTGGGGGCTTGTTCTAAGCAGAATGGTTTCATAAGGGCAATTAGGATTTTCTGCCCAGATAAATGGGGGTTCATAATTAGGAGGTGTTGGTGTACTTCTAATTAAAACCCAATTAAGGAAAATGGAATGCTTATGTAATGTATCTTCCAGCTTACTGAGTTGAATTCTGTTTAGTTCATAGCCAAAAGCACAAAATTTAAATGCGAGCACTGCACTGCTTTAGAACAGTTATGTATTGAAAATAAGGGCTGACCGAACTAGAATATATTTTTCAATTAGGTCTATTAACCACACACTCTGTCATACTGCATACACCAAACCAAATACAATACTTTGGAAGTCATTCACAGCAGTCTCTATTGTGGAAACTGAATAGGTCAACATTTACTAGGGGTTGAATGTTCAAAAGAAAAGTGGTGGAGGTCTGGGGCAATCCATTTTCACTATAAGGGAGAACTAAAACTTCCTATAGATTTAAATGGGGATTTTAACCCCTTAAATGCTAGAGTCCTCTAACACATTGCTTTGCCCCACAACTCGTCCACTTTTCTTTTGAACATATGGCCCCTAGTTAACCCTTTGAGAGACAGAGTGATATGCAAAGCATTGCAATGCAATGCATTGCTTACGCTTCTGGCACGCAATGGGTTAAGGGCCCAGCTAAAAAATGTTGAACTTTGCAGTATCTACAATAAATGCTTCTGTGGTTAACTCCTAAAGGAGTACCTGCACTCACTGATATAAGTGCAGTTATACATTCACCATTGTGTATTGTAAAGATTATAAATTGCATCGTAACCCTTTATTTTTACTTTATATTTTCTGAAATTGCATAAAGTTAAACTGCCCATACTTATTATTACTTTTTTCATTTTCACTTTTTTTCTTAACACTTTTAAGTCCCTGACCCTGACATTGAGAACCCTGGATCTGTTTCTAGAGAGTTTTCAGGGACTGTAAACCCAGAGAGAGTATAACAATGTTATATGGTATACAAAGCACTCAGTGCCGCAGGGATAGTTACTGTATATCACGTCTTGCTTTGATCAACTGACCAGAAAACCTCTGTGGAAACCCAATGATTTGAAGCCTAGTTTAGGAAATCTGTTCTCTGTATTAGGAGAGTCTGGGGGACTCTGAGGGACAGGAAGGGAGAAAGGTATTTTACCCCAAATACCCTAAAATTGTGTGATACTGACTGGTAACACTTAGGCAGAGGTGATCCAAGTTCCTTTCTGTTCTGGCTGTTATATCTGTCCTAGGGGAGTCTGTGGGTGTGAGAAGAGAGCAAAGGAGGTTTACCCCAAATACCCCCAAATTTTGTGGGATTAAGTAAACACAGGTTCCTTCCTCATCTGTCTGTTATATCTGTCCTATGGGAGTCTGGGGGTGTGAGAAGGGAGCAAAGGAGAACTACCCCAACATTCTAAGTGACTGATTGGAAGACACAGACAACCATGATCCAAGTTTCTACCTGATCTGGCTTTTATCTCTGACCTAGGAGAGTCAGGGGAAAGAAGCAGTTGAACAGGGAATGTTTTTTGTTGTTGTTTTTTGTTAACAGTGAATTTTCCTCAGTTGGGATCAGACAATGGCCCAAAAGTTGCAAGGAGGGGGGATTTTTGGCCTTATTGTCTGCCGCCTGCGGCGGCAGCATACCTTCTATGAGAACTTTAATAATAATTTTAATAATAATTTAATAGTTATTTTTCAGGTGCAACACTTGCTTACAGCAGAAGACCAAAGAAGAGCACAGATGAAGATATGAAGAAGAAGAGGATGCCAGATATAGAAGAAAAAGATAGAAGCTTACAGAAGAAGAATTAAAGAGGAAGACCAGGGTGCAGAAGACCCCACTGGACATCAGGATTACAGGTAAGTGTTCCAGCTATGGGTGATAGGATAGTGTTAAAGCTAGTATTGGTACATACAACACTCATTGAGGTTCATGTTGGTGGGGCAATTGAATTCTGATGGATCCACTATGTGTGTACCATTCGATATTCATTTTTGGCCTACCGTGGGTTTTACCGGGGATTATTGAATTGAGCCCTGTATGCCTCTTTGGCTCTCTCTCTTTCTGTCTGTCTCCATCTGTCTATGATGACATGCTAAGTAAAACAGCTTGAAAGCCACACCTTAATAATTCCTATAGATATCTGCACAGGTTTTTTTTTGTTTGTTTTTTTTGGGACATCTAGGACATTGAAACATTGTGCCTTTTATTCCAGGCATTGAGCAAAGTTTAAGAACATTTGTATTTTGGATACATAGTTTCTTACTTCAGGTAATAGAACAGATCATAGAAAATCCTGTCTACTAATCCCAGCATATATTTACATTAGCTTCACCAGAAAACATTGGATAACAGACATATAACTGTTCCTGTGCAACAGAACAGGCATTATCCAGACCACAAACCAATATACTGTACAAAATTATGATAAATAACATATATTAAAATATGTTTAAAAATGCATTGTCTATTAACCCTTTAACCCCTTGAGGACCAATGAAGCAATGAGTTGCACAGCTTCCTGGTCCTGGTCCAATGTGTGCTGCATCGGAGGACTGACCATACAGGGTAGGGAAAACATTCAAGATAAAACCTAGGACAAACGTTGAGACAGCAGAAGCCAAGGACAAAGAGCTTTTACTAGGAAGAGTTCCTAGAAATTTAGACCAGTTAGCTGTTACGAGAGAGGATATCTAGATATATTAAAGAAACACTAACCTTTCCTTTTATTTAATTGACCCTTCCAATGCCTCTTTCACCACACTCTTGCCCCCATACCTCTTTTGCCCCCAATGCCTCTTTCATCACACTCTTGCCCCCATACCTCTTTTGCCCCCCATGGCTCTTTCACCACCCTCCTGCTCTCCATACCTGTTTTGCCACCCTTTTGCCCCCATGCCTCTTTCACCACACTTTTGTGCCCCAATGCCTCTTTCACCACACTCCTCCCCCCATACCTCTTTTGCCCCCCATGGCTCTTTTACCACCCTCTTGCCCCCCCATACCTCTTTTGCACCCCCATGGCTTTCACCAACCTCTTGCTCCCCATACCTCTTTTGCATCCCCATGCCTCTTTCACCACCCTCTTGCTCCCCATACCTGTTTTGCCACCCTTTTGCACCCCCAATGCCTCTTTTCATCAAACTCTTGCCCCCATACCTATTTTGCCCCCCATGGCTCTTTCACCACCCTCTTGCTCCCTTTGCCACCCTTTGCCCTCCATGTCTCTTTCACCACACTTTTGCCCCCTTTCATAGTCCTCTCCTCTTGCCCCCATACCTCTTTTGCCACCTTTTTGCCCCCCATGCCTCTCACTACATTTTTGCCCCAATACCTCTTTTGCCCTCCCATGGCTCTTTCACCACCCTCTTGCTCCCCATACCTGTTTTGCCACCCTTTTGCCCCCCATGCCTCCTTCACCACACGTTTGCCCCCCAATGCCTCTTTCACAACCCTCTTGCCCCCATACCTCTTTTGCCACCATTTTGCACACCATGCCTCTTTCACCACACTTTTGCTCCCCATAACTCTTTTGCTCCCCATGGCTCTTTTGCTCCCCATGGCTCTTTCATCACACTCTTGCTCCCCATACCTGTTTTGCCACTCTTTTGCACCCCATGCCTCTTTCACAGCCTTCTTGCCCCCATACCTCTTTTGCCCCCCCATGGCTTTCAGCACCCTCTTGTTCCCCATGCCTCTTTCACCACACTTTTGCCCCCCCAATGCCTCTTTCACTACACTTTCGCCCCATACCTCTTTTGCCCCCCATGGCTCTTTCACCACCCTCTTGCTCCCCATACCTGTTTTGCCACCCTTTTTCCCCCATGCCTCTTTCACTGCACTTTTGACCCCCCAATGCCACTTTCACAACCCTCTTGCCCCCATACCTCTTTTGCCCCCCCCATGGCTTTCACCACCCTCTTGCTCCCCATACCTCTTTTGCCCCCATGCCTCTTTCACCACACTTTTTCCCCCCCAATGTCTCTTTCACCACCCTTGCCTCTTTCTGTCCTGGTGGCCGGATCCTCTCTTCCCACTGGCCGCGCTGTAGTCATCCGCCGTACTGACTGCCCAAACATGCAGTGGCTGATACGGAGCGGGGCGCTCCAAATTCAGACTGGAGTCCTTTCTGCACACGTTCCTGGGGTCGCGTTCAGGCATTCAGTACTGCGCATGTCTGCAGTGTGGGCAGTCTCTATTGCGCATGACTGCAGCTCACGCAGCCATCTCTACTGAGCATGATGGCTTCTGATAAACATCCTTAGCAAATTATTATATAGGATACCATGATAATGGAGGTGGATGTGATTTGTTGCAGTACCCCAAATTCCCCTAACTGAAGTGTTCTTATGAAGGGAGCAATATATAGGTGAAAGGAGTCTGAGATCCGATAGTCCTGGCACAAAGAATCATGTCTGCCTTCATTGATATTGTATCCAGTACAAAATGAAGTGGAACTGTTACTGTGTAACAAAATTGGCAATACTAAAAGAGGTCTCAAAATTACCTATACTTATATTATCAAATAATAGTTTGTGAGATATTAGATTTAGTTGTCAGTTTATACAATAACTCAGTGCTGACTGGCAGGGAGTGGTAACTGGGATGGGGAGCTGTATGGAATATTAATACTGGAAAATTGTGGGTATAATACATACTTTTTTACCCATTTTCACCTTATATGAAGTAGGGGAGAGGGGAGTATTCTAGATGAAGAAAAAAAAAATTAAAATGGCAGCAAATGCTAGCATCAACCCACTGGACTGTTCACCTGACTGCCTCCGGAAGGGGAGGGAAAAGGGAGGAGGTCCGATACAGATATGGAACTGAGCTAGGTGGGTGGAGGGAGAGGGAAAGATCAAGTGAAAGAGACCAGTATTTTAATATTTACATAAATATATATATATATATTTATATACAGAGTGAGAGAGAGAGGGAAAGGAGGAATTGCGAGGGGTTGGCTGGCTCGGGGGGCAATTGCACCCCAGGCTGGTCACAAGTCTGGGCCTCTGTCAATTTAGGTATGCCTGTGTGCAGGGCTTAAAATATGAAGTCCTTTGTTACTAGCCAGATCTGAAAAGTTACTCGCCACTGCAAGCCATAACATACCCACCAGGGCTGAATTTCTACTCGCCAGGGCTAAATTTTCACTCACCATTGGCTAGTGGCGAGTGGAAATTTTGAGCCCTGCCTGTGTGGGGCTGGACCAGCACTTCGACGTATTTTTATTTACATTCAATCAGAAGCCTCCTTCTCTACATTACCGTGTACAGTAACCCACATAATGAGCCATCCTGATACCTCGGGCTTGAGTGCTGATTGGAAGAAGCACTGGTATAGGGGGCAGGCACTTGTGTGGATGATGCTGCTGCTACTGGTCTGATCTCAGGCTGCAGAGACACGTGCGTGCGTGCGTGCAATATGTGTCGGAGGGACAGAGCAGAGCTATACCTAATCAGGTGGAGGATCTGGCACCACAAACAAGGGGATAATGGAAAGGTTTTGGTTGGAGGTTGCATTTTCCATTTGAAGGCAAGAGGGGTGTGTAACGCATTGTGAAGCAGTGTGCTGCACTTTCCTCTAGCCCTCAAAGGGTTAAGGCTGCATTCATCTGTGTGACATTTGCAATGATAAATGCTTGAATGTTATGCGGCTTGAGCAAATACCCCCAACATTTCAAATGGCCAAAGAGGGACACTTTTCTTTTAGGTGGTATTGCTGGGCATGGCTGAGAGACATTATTGAGCATTTTTAAGGTTATTTCCTAACCTACAAACATCTATTTAGGTGCAGGAAAAAGTATTTGTTATAAACAAATATACTGAAGTTTTAACAAACAAGCAAACAAACATTAATGTGAGTTTTATTAATGTGGAACAATGTGATACATTTATATACACACCAGAGGTATTGGGTCTCAAAGAGGGACACTTGAGAGCTATGAATTGTAATACCTCCTAAAGAGGGACACTTGGGAGACATTGAACCCTAATACCTCTTAAAGAGGGACACTTGGGAGGTATGGACCCTTAATATGCCACTATAGAGGTACACGTGGGAGTTATGAACTGCTAATACCTCATAAAGAGGGACACTTGGGAGCTATGAACCCCTAATACCTCCTAAAGAGGGACACTTGGGATTTATGTACCCTTAATATACCCTAAAGAGTGAAACTTGGAAGATATGGACCCTTAATTAGGGATGGGCAAAACTTTCCGCCTCAAACTGAAAATTGGAGAGAAATGGCACTTTCCGCTTGGCAAAAAATCTCCAGTGAAAAGTGCTGATTTTCTGCTTTTTCCCACTTTTTTCGCCCATTGAAATCAATGGGAACATAGAAGTTACACACAAGACATTACAAATAATATTTTATTTCCCAAAGGCAGTGCATAGGAGGGGCATAAGGGTGCCTGTGTTGGTGGGGTGTGGGGAAAGAATCAGTTGAACAGGGAATGTTTTGGGGGGGTTGTTTACTAGGATTGGGGGGCACTTAATAAAAAAGAAATCTTAAATAAAATAAAATAAAAACCATAAGACATGGTATAAAGGGGTCTGAGGAGGGTGCCTGTGTTGGTGAATGAATGACTCATATGAACAGGGAATTTGTTTTGGAGGGGTTCTTGACTGCTATTGGGGGGACGGTTAATAAAAAAAAATTCAATAAAATAAAATAAGACATTTGTATTTAAAGTGACAGAGACAGGAACCCCCTGACATAAGCTGCCACTGGGGTGGACTGATACTTGACTTGATATTATTGATAGTATTTTGTAGAGGTTGATTTGTTTGATTTGTTGTTAGAGGCCTTTGTAGGACTTAAACATATTAGAGCCCTAAGGAAACATTGATTTGTAGGACTTAGGCTTGTTAAAAACTACCCCCCAAAAATTGTTTTTTTTTTGTAGGAACAGTTTTTATTTATTTATTTATTTATTTATTTATTAAACACAAGCCCTGAGAAAAAAATAAAAATTCCCTACTGGCCTAATGCCAGCAGGTCATGTTGGCCAGTGGCCACAGTCAAATGTCCTCCTGAGTCCTGAGTTGCAACTGCTGACTATACTGCTGCTGCTGAGTTGTTTAAGCAGCAGGATGATTAGGCAGCTGAAAGGGAATGGGATCAACAATAGCAGTAACATGGAAGATGGATGATGAAGGTTCCATTTGCCACGACTGGCTCCAGTGATGCGCCTGAGGCAGTAGCAGCAGAATAAGTAGCCCCCAGTATTTGTGGAGAAAAGAACAAGTTGGCCATTACATTTCCTCCACTTGCCCCTCCTCCAAAATCATCATGGGTGTGTTGTTATTAGAATATATTTTTTCCATTGAGAGCAGGATCAGTGGGTCTCCTCAACAACTGCAATGTGAGCACTATGTGTGTGGTAAATAACATCTGGGGGCACAACTGTATCCTGTCTCCCATTCCTTCTCAGTTTCTGCTAAAAAGGCCATCAATGTCTCTTCCACCCCAGCTTCTCCAGCATCATCACCACCACCACTACTAGTCCGTACATGCTGTTGTTGATGCTGCTGCTCTATTCCAGACATCTCACTGCTGCTTAGAGGAGGTGACGAGCAATGTGACAGAGGGTCCCCTCATGTCACACTTTCCATTGCCTTTTGACCTGAAGAAGAAGGCAGACTAGCACTAGCAGAAGTAGCAGCTGGCGCAGGCAGCTGATCTGTGCTTCTGCTGGTGGTAGTGGTATTAATTCTCAGCCTGTTCTCATCCCCCCAACACCAGTTCTGGCCTCTTAAGGATCATGTTCACCTTGGATACTTGTCACAGTCTGCCCCTGTCTAGGCAGACTGCCAGGCGTGGTCATCCCTCTGGCGGATCGTGGTGGAATTGAACCGGTGTCTTCATGTACTCTGTTCCTGCTTTCTTGCCTTTGAGCCATTGCTGAATCTGTTCCATCAGTGTGATTCTAGCCTGTATTATCTGCCTTGCCTGCAGCACACGGGGGCTGGACTGCTGCTATCAGATTTCACCTATCATTCAGAGTCCACCTGAGGCAGCTTGTTAATTAAGCTGCTGATTATCTGGGTATAAAACACTGCCTCTCCCTGAGGGCTGGGTCAGTTCATTGTTGTATTTTTGTTCCTGTGGTTTGTTTCCAGATTACCAGACTGACTTGGCTTGTGACCCCAGCTAGCTGTTCCTGATTGCTCTTCTGGATCTGCCCTTGTCTGATTCTAAGCATCCAGTTCCTGTTCCTGACAGCCCCCGTGCACAGATTCACAGCCCAGGTGGCTTTTTACCTGGTCACTTTGGGCTGTGTTTATCTGCAAGGGTGAGCTAACATCTCTGCACTACGGACTCCAACCAAGGTAAACCGTTACAATACTGTAGGGAAGGGAAGGGGACTCCCAAAGCCAGAGGAATGGTGTGGGCTCCCTTGACCGCTAGTCTGGATGCTCTCAAATGATTCCCCTACCACTCCAGCTGCTTCCCCATTACTGCTACTACTACTAACACCAACCACATCAAGTTCAGCCACAGAGTCTTCCTCCTCAGTCTCACAGTCACTAGTAATATCAGGATATTGTTGCTGGACCTTAGTAGCAGTAGTACTAGCAGTGGCAGGACTGTTTGGGAATTTAGTGTGATTTAGGGTCCCTTGCTGTCACACTTGGCATCATTTTCTCCTCCGTCCCTGAGTACTACAAGAAACACTAGCAGCAGGCAAAGTATTGGTGGCAGCAGGTTCAGCACTGGCAGCAGGTTCAGTACTAACAACAGGTACAACACTAGTGGCTGCAGTTACAGAAATGATGGCACTGGCAGCAGGGGCAGCAGGTCTTGCAACAGGTACAACACTAGTGGCTGAAGGATCAGAAATGGTGGCACTGGCAGCAGGGGCAGCACATCTGGCAACAGGTACATCACTAGTGGCTGCAGGATCAGAAATGGTGGCATTGGCAGCAGGGGCAGCACATATTACAGCAGGCACAGGCAGCTGACCTGTCCTGCTCTCACTATCTTTTTCTCCCTTCCTTCCCATTCCCTTTTCTCCCTTCCTCCCCTTTCCCCCCTTCCTTCCCTTTTCTCCCTTCCTTCCCATTCCCTTTTCTCCCTCCCTGCTTATTAAATTCCCCAAGATCCCTTGGGGTGATTTAGGGGGACTGGACAGCATTGGTTGAGTACTGCTAGTCACTTCCTCCTCCTCCTTCTCAGATTAGTGGACACATAATAAGGGTCCTTCCAGTTCCTCTTTTTGCTGCTCATAGTGATTGGAGTCACTATGAGCCTCTCCTGCCTCAATTTTTGCTAAATATCACAAGAGAACAGCACAGCACGTCTATCTCGCTCTGTAGCTGCTTCTATTGTGTCTTCCTTCAGCAAAAATGTCACGTTTTTATAGTGGAGGTGCGAAAACAACGTAAATCAGTGTGTGAAAAATGTTTAGCCATTGAAAAAATGGACGAAGATTTTGGCCAATGGGAAAAAGATGCGAAAATTTTAACCGATAGTTTTAAAGTGGATTTTTCCGTGAAAAAGCGAATAACAACGTGGTTTTCCCTCGAGGACACGGCAACAACTTTCGTCCACCCCTACCCGTAATATCCCCTAATATCCTAATATCCCCAATTTTGCACAAGAGAGAACACACTGAGCACTTTCTTCTACAACAGATACTTAAGTCCCCAGCTTGGCTCCTCTTGGTAAGCTCCTCTCACACCTAACTTCTGGTTCCATATGTATGAGGGGGTTAAGGCAAAGGAGGATTGCTTTAACACACAAGGACATTGGGGAGTAAGAAGAAATATAATGTGGATAGCAAATGGGAGACAGAGGGATGGTGGGCGCACTCATTTGCAACTTATCCCTGCCTCTGTCTCACCCTAAACCTCTTCTTCAATCTTCACCATATTCCTGCATCTTCCTCACCCTAACATACTCTCTCTCCAGTGGCGTCACCAGAGAGGGCCAGGGCCCCCCCTACATTCTACTGTGCCCCCCATGTGCCCTACCCCATTTTCTTCACCCGGCAGAGCCTCGGCGGCAGCCTGAATTAAATGTACCTTGCTGCTGCAGGAGAAGAGAGTGAGCCTTAGTGCACACACTGCTCAGTACCCGATTTACTTGGGTCGGGCGGCCTTCATTGGCTTTAACGGATGACGTCAGATGCAGCGTAACTAAGTTCAGAACACTGCATCTGTGCATCAGCCAGTAGAGAAGCCTCACAGAGAGGAGGACGTCGTGGATGGAGAGCAGGCCAGCAGCAGCGGTGGGGCACTGGGGCAGCAGCCGCAGCAAGTTTTTAGCTTAAGCCAGCAGTGAACAGTCACGGTGATGGGTGAGACAATCAGATATTTCAGTTGTCTATTAAAAACATGTCTATTAAAAAAGTAACTTTGTGTTGCAAGATCATAAAATCCCCTCTGCTTTATCTTAAAGGGATAGTAATGTTTCATAATAAAAGAAGCACTAATTAATCATCATAGTATCTGGACTTTGGAGAGTGTTATTTCAATTCTGTCAGAGTTGTAGTTCAAGAGTAATTGAATGACAAAGTGTCCCCCTCCCACCCCTTTTATTGATGTAACACTGCTCAGCCAGATCAGAAGGGAGGTGCCCAGGTAGACTGCAGAGAGGGACAATCCTCAATTAAGATAAGGGAAAAACCTGAAAAACTTGTCTAGGGGGCAGGGCTTTCATTGTTCTCACAGTAAGAAGATTGTCTCCTTCTGTTATCTGTCTGGTCTATGGACTGCATTCCACATCTGAGAAGAGATGGCTTACACTAGGTAAAAGGGGCGGGAGGGGGAAACTTTACTTGTGAATATCTCTCAAACCATAAAGGTTTGAGAGTTAAGACTTATATGGTTCTTCATGTTTTTTTAATGCCTACAAAATAAAATAAAGAAAAAACGAAGTATTACTATCCCTTTTTAATCATCCCTCAGTCTACACATTAGAATATGTGTAAGCTCTGCTATGGCTGGCAATGCTGTCTGGCTCTGCGCAATCAGACTGGGAATGCTAACTAGCTAATGGATGGGAAAAAGAGGCAAAGGGTAGTGGAAATGGTACCTACTTGGGACATGCAGAATGAGAGCTCTATCTCAGCAAAGTGGACACTAGGGGCTCGGTGAGTACAGTGAATAGGCTGAGCAGAACAGGTCACAACCTGGTGGCTGTCTGTCTGGGTCGTATCCTGGTGCTGGGATCTGTGTACAACTCCTTGGTGCTGGTGATCTTTGTGAAGTTTTAATCAATCAGGACTCCCATTAATATGACCCTGCTGAACATTAGTGTGAGTGACCTGCTGGTCTGCATCTTTGGCACTCCCTTCAGTGTTGCATCCAATGTGTCCGGAGTTTGGCTGCTGGGTCCCCAGGGCTGCAAGTGGTATGGATTCTGTAACTCCTTTTTTCTGTAACTCCTTTCTAATGTTTTATAATTGCCCCCCTACTTTTGTCCCTTGCCCCCCATGTGTCCCCTAAATATGAATGTTGGAGAAGCCACTGTCTCTCTCTCCTTTCAGCCCATCTCTGCCTCTTTCACACCTTATCCTTGACTCTCTTCTTCACCTTTCAGTCTACCAGTGCCTCTCTCTCACATGGTCCTTGGCCCCTACTCTCATCACCCCATCCCTTGCCCCTCTTTTCTATAACACATCCCTAGATCCTTTTATACATAAGGTCCCTAATACTTTCCTGTAATACATACAGTAGATGTTATGCATAAGTACCCTATATGCTATGAAAGCTTATTGTATGTAATTCAGAGGCATTCATTACCTGTATAGTAAATTGATAATTTCTGTTCTTTTTAATACATACTGCAAAATATAGAAAGGCACCTATTAGGTAATGGATGTCTCGTGTATGTAATACAGTCATTCATTATCTATAGGGTAGCTACATATAATATCTACAGTATTCATTACTCCTTTTCAATTAATTGTAAGTTCTTCAGTGTCACATGTGTAGCTCCATTTCATTTGTAAGCTTTTTGGTATCACTGGCCTAGCTCCATCTCAATTATAAGTTCTATGATATCACATGTAGCTCAGTTTCAATTATAAGCTCTGTGGTATCAATAGTGTATCTACAATTCAACTGCAAGCTCTGAGGTATCACTAATTTAGTTATATATCAATTTTAACCTGTTTGGTATAACTAGTTTTTCCCAATTTCAATTGTAAGCACTGTGATATTCTAGTGTATCTTCATTTCAGATATATGATCAATGGTATTTCTACAGCTCCATTTAATTTCTAAGCTGTGTATCATTAGTGTAGCTCCATTTCAACTGTAAGTTCTGTGGTATCACTAGTATAGCACCATTTCAGTTTTAAACTCTGAATCACTAGTACCATTTCAATTGTATGCTCCGTCATATCATTAGAGTAACTGTATATCAGTTGTAGCTTTGTGTTATTACTAGTGTAGCTGCAGTTCTACTTTAAACTCAGTGTATCACTAGTATAGCTCATTTTGGAGTGCAAGATCTGTGGCATCACTAGAGTAGCTCCATTTCAATTGTAAGCTCTGTGGTATCACTGGTATAGCTCCATTTCAATTGTAAGCTCTGCGGTATCACTAGTATAGCTCAGTTTGGATTGTAACCTCTGTAGTATCAGTAGTGTAGCTCAATTTCAGTTGTAAACTCTGTGGTATCTCAGAAATAATAAGGATTAAAAATAGCCCAGAGTTTATAATTGTGCTGCCATATTACCACTAATGTAGATGCTACATGATAAAAAGCATATGGCAAGGCAACACTGTTCAAAATGTACATCTGCTGATACCTGTTATACTTTGCAACATTACAGACAATTATAAAGGGGTTGGGCTTGGATAGTGGGCTGGAGAGAAAAATGGGCCACTTGATAGTCCTCTTCTGATCATAGGCGTATATTATACGTATATACTTTATTTTTTCTCTAAAAACTTTGGTATAACTTACACGTGCATACTATACACAGGTAAGTATTAAACACCAGGCATGCCACCTTAAGGTACCAAGCAATGCCTCTTACAGCAGACTGGGACTGACAGCACAGGCGCTCAGGCGTCACTATGCAAAGACGTCTGCACTGTTTCCTGGCTGTCAGTCCTGGGAGCAGCAGAATTTCTCTGTATGGAGGTAATAATTCTGACGATTAGTACTACTGAGCGGCTAGTCGCCAGATGGGTCATTCTTTGGGGAAAACTTTAGGTGGGGTGGTAGTTCTGTTTTAATTTCGGAGAATCAATGCATGCAGAATTCATTCACTTACTAGCCATGAAAATTATCTGTCCAAATTAAAGTAAATGGAAGCTTATGAATAGAGAGTGTGTTCCTTTAAATAATATACTAAGTTAGTGAAAATGAACTTATTGAATACTTTGCAATGCAATGGAGACATCTCTTGCAATGAAAATGTTAAAATGTACGGTAACAACCTGAATGTAGGTTTTCTACAATGCATTGACTGCCAGTGGTGTGTCCAATATGTTGGAAATAAATGCACTGGACACCTCTCTTCTACCCAAAGGGTTAACAGTGTCACAAGTAAAATCTCTGCTCCCAATCAAAAAGTCTAAAGAATTTCTTTTTCTGGCTGAAGTGTTTCTCTTTGCCACGTGAACAGTTCTGCTAATGCTAGAGAGAAGGCAAATCATTCCAGTACAATTCTAAGCTCACACTGAATCGATTTAGCAGAACATTAAAGTTTCACAAATGCATCATGTTTTAGGAAATAATCTTCAAAAAAATAAATAAATGTGAACAATAAATGGCCTGACTGAAATAAATATTTAAAATTCCCAAAGCTAAAATCCAGAGTGTACTAAAAAAAAAACCAGATTTGTACAGATTAGGGGTATGTACTAAGAACAGACAGATCAAGTCTGGGAGAATTACAAGCAAATGAATCTGCCTGTCCTAAGTAACATGTTTCATATTCTGCTGTATGCCTATGTACTTACTTAAAGGGATAGTAATGTTTCAAAACAAAAGCAGCTTCAATTAATCTTCATAGTATTTGGGCCATGGGGAGTTTTATTTCACAATGGTCAGAGTTGTAGTTCAAGAGTAATTGAATGATAAAGTATCCCTCTCCCATCCCTTTTGCTGATGTAACACCGCTCAGCCCAGATCAGTAGGGTGGTGTCCAAGTGGACTGCAGAGAGGGACAATCTTCAGTGATCATAAGGAAAAACCTGAAAAAACTGTCAATGGGGGCAGGGCTTTCATTGTTCTCACAGTAAGAAGATTGTCCCTTGCTATGACCTGTCCAGTCAAGAGACCAGATTCTACATCTGAGGGGAGGTGGCTTACACTAGCTAAAAGGGGCAAGAGGGGTATACTTTATAATTCAATTACTCTTGAACTACAACTCTGGCAGTATTGAAATAACACTCTCCATGGCCCAAATACTATGAAGATTAATTGGAGCTGCTTTTATTTTGAAGCATTACTACCCTTTAAAGCCTTGAGTACATAGTTGATTTTTCCTGTCCAAGCTGACTGTGTTTCATTGCAGGAGGAGGGGGGAGCACTGCTTTAATGAATCAGGGTCAAACAGGCAGAACATACTCCCACTCCCTCGTCCCATAGATCAGGAAGGAGTAACTAGCTGAGCAAGAGCCATCCAGGGATCCTGTTTAACCCTACAGTGAGACGTCTCAATTGCTGTAGCTGATTGGAACATATTGCACAACAATGCATTACAACAGAATGTGTTCTAATTATACCAGAAATGAAAGGGTTAAGTCAAACTAAATATGCTACATTACCCCGCCCCCTTCCCAAATCTTCATATGAACAAAGATTGACCCCTTCAAATCTGGAGAGGGGGGGGGGTTAATGGTTTTAATAATAAAACATTTGATTTTATTTAAATTACAAAATGTCCTTTAGTAAAATATGGGGGGGGGGCATTCTCTCCCCAATTTCTCCATCCTAATTGGATCCGGATGAAGAGTCATAGGACCCCATATGTTTTTTCATTAAAGTTAGGTCACTTTTGTCCCTTAATGAATGAAAAAAATAATTTGGCATACATTTAACCCATATTTTTTTAACTCTTTGAATGCCAGATGCATTCACAATGCATTGCATACCCCTCTGGCACTCAACAGGTTAAAAATATGTAAACCAAAATAAATATGGAGTCTATACTTACGCATATTCATTTTTAATAAACATACACATATATACATAAATACTTAAAAGCAATGGGTGCCTATGTAGCACAGAACTATATTGAGAATTATGATCGATGGCTTCAGTGCAGATAGGATGTTGATCCACTGAACTATCTGACTGCCATTTGAGTCATGAAGGAATTTTTTTTACCCACTTGGGGCTAAATTGGAAATGGCTTTGGAGGGCTTTTTTTGCCTTTTTCTGGATCAACAGGGGCATTTTTGGCATGGGCTGGACTTGATGGAAGCATGTCTTTTTTCAGCCTCATCAACTATGTTACTATATATTGCCTACCCATAACCCCCCTCCTGCCAAAGCACAGCAAGATATCCACCCCCTTGTGATGCCATAAACCCTCTCCTGCCAAAAGCATAACATATTTTCCCATGTGATCCCCCTAACCCCCCTTCTGCCAAAGCACAGCATCTCACCATGGAGATTTGGGTTCAGTCAGGGCAACAAGAAGGGTCATGCCCTCCTCCCGTTGCTCTTGCTTGAACTATGCGTAGAGAAACAAGAGTATTGATTGCCTGATTTCTCTACAGCTATGTACATTCTGCATTCTACCTGAGCACAGAGACATGCTGATGATTTCAATTTAGGATACCCACCATGGATGCTGTTTTCTGGAGAATTTCCTACTGATCACCTTGATAGATAGGTACAAAGTGGGTCAAATCTTTTTGCTTCTAGTAGAAGAGAAATGTGCCACAAAAAAAACTTAGTAGATGCTCCTTATGGAGGCTGATATAATCCTATATAATAATTCGCTAATGTATGTTTGTCAGAAGCTGTCATGCGCAGTACAGACATCTGCGCGCTGCAGTCATGCACTGTACAGACTGCCCGTGCCACGGCTGATAACGGAGCAGGGCACTCCGAATTCAGACCGCAGTCCTATCTGCGCCGAATTCAGACCGCTCCATTATCAGTCGTGGCAAGGGCAGTGTGTACTGCGCATAACTGCAGTGTGGCCATTGCTGCCTGCCCCTGTGGCCTGTGTACACGGGCTGTTCAACTAGTAAGTAATATTGGAGCAATTGTAGTGCAAACCAACTGCACATAAAGGGGACAAATAAGTGTTTCCAATTCTTTTAAGTCGTGGTTCAAACTAGCAACTGAATCTCAACAATTTGAACACATAACAAAAAACTTATGAAATTGGTACCACTGTGTTGTATGGGACTGTTCACTGCAGCTTTAGGTCTGTGAGTATGTAATCTCAAGTACATGCAAATTGTATTTATTTCAATGGTATCACACGTTAACATGATTGCTGTACAATATGAGCACTTTAATGGTGAATCTGAAGAAAAGCATTATGGGTAGAAATATATATATGCATACGATTCAACTTGTACTGGAAAATGCATGCTAATCACATATTTTAACCCTCTGGGTACCAGAGGGGTACGCAACATATGATTTCATATGCGATCTTAATGCATTGTACAAGCCGCCAGAGTGGTTAGCCTCAAAGGATCTTAACCCTTTGATGGCAGAGAGATCTCCAACACATTAGCTTTGCAATGTGCCGGAGAGCTCTATAGAATTCAAGGGGTTAAAAGCTCCATTTAAAACAATGTTTTTTATTTGCCCCCTAAATTGAAGTTGCTTTGCCCCAGAATTGATCCAGTTCTACAAAACAGCCTCAGTGACTTTTTCCATATAAGTACTTAGTAAGACAGCTGGCACTTCTCCAGTCCAAACAGATTCAAAAATAGGTCTCACAAAACACACTGGGAAAATAACAGCTGTGTTTTTGGTTTGTTTTTTGTTTTTTTAAGAAAAAGCATACTGACGAGAACATTGACTTTGAAAGCACAGATATAAAATAAATAAATGTCCATTTTGACAATATTATCCACTAATTATTTACAAAGTGATCACCAGAAATACTTTCCACCAACTATGCTAAGAAAACTGACAAGGATTTACGAATGAGACAACGAGGCTGGTGTATTACACAAAACTGTAGCAATTGTGGGGTAACCCAAACAGGCACGTGCACAGATAGACACCAAGGGGGGCTTGAGCACCTGCCCTTTTTGTCCAATGTGTCCTCGTGCCCTTTTAACAAAAAAAAATAAGAAAAATAATTATGAGAAGTGCCCTTTTTTCATTTGAGCCCCTGCCCCCCATAATGTCTGTGAACGTCCCTGAACCCAAATGTACCATAGGAGAAAAATAAAAATTCCCCAAACCTCCTCTGATTTACATTGGGCTTTTTTCCTCTTATATGCAGCAAATGTCTCCAACATATTGGGAATATATGGGAATTTCTAAGTGTTCCTTTCCTATGTATGTAAGGCTGTGTAATAGCAAGGTACAGAGGAAATATGTGTAAAATGAACACATTTTCTTGGGCATGCTAATGGAGAGGCCATCATATAATGTTCACATTCAAGTTTGCATCTAGGCGGGCTTCTAGTTTAGCATCTAGGCGGGCATCTAGTTTAGCATCTAGGCGGGCATCTAGTTTAGCATCTAGGCAGGCATCTAATTTAGCGTCTAGGCGGGCTCTTACTTTTATTCCCAGTGTGTTTATCTATTGATTTGATTACAGATAAGTATACCTTTATTCACACTGTTTGGGTATCAGAATATTGTCACTATATCATGTATTGCTTTGCACTTTATTAGGCTCTTATCTGTATTTATTTGAGATGTTTTGTGTGGTGTTTCTTTCTCACTTTTGGGTATATCTTATCCATTACTCATTTATATACCTGAGATTTTATATTTTCACATTTGCCTGCCTTTACCATTTTTTAATTGGTTTTATCCTGTCTGTGCATATTTTTGGATTGATTAATAAAGCATATATTTTTACATATACCTATTGAGTGCTTCTCCTAATAAGCTTTCTTTTTAGGTTGGTCCTCTTGGTGTCTTTTGCCTAAAGAACCTCCCTTTTCTCCTTCTACCCCATTTAAGTTGTACCAAAGGAGAGTTTTGCACCGGTATGCACTAAAGCCATTACACTCTCTCATACATACACAAGAGCACAAAATGAGCTGAGTTAGAGGATCCTTCCATTCCTTAAACTAAGCAAATTATTAAAAATAAAATACATATTATATAATAATGATACCATAATTAAAAAGGTACAGGAAAAGTTGTGTAGAATTGCATACAGATTGTCTATAAACTGGAGCAATCCTGGGGAAAATCATCCTCACCACAGGGGAATAAATAAAAATGATCATTGATTTAAAGTAGAACTAACACTTTGTAATAGCACTGGTGATTTGAAAGATCTTTTAAAATAAACTATATTTATTCTAGCCATTCTTTATCTAAAACTATATATTAAAATATATTTAGATTTATTTATACTAATTGGTCAGTACTGGCTGGCACAGACTGGTGTGTGTCAGTTAATAACATTCCGCTCTTCTTCCCAGCTGCCACTTCCTACCAGGAAGCACTGGCATAAATGGAGAATCAAAACTAAATATCTTGTTTGCATATTCTGCTAATGGCACTATGTGGCTAACGTCTTCACTGCTATTCAGACATTTTTAGTCACTATGTAGTACCTTACTTTTTGTTGTATTTTTGTCTAGATCGTCCTTATTATATGTGATTTTGTTATTAACTGTTTGAAAGCTAAAGAATTCTTAAAGATATTGCACAAGCCAAGGGATGTGAGAGGCTCTGAGCACAAACAGAAGCAACATTGCCTGTTCTGTGCCTAGTCATCGCTCTAGAGCATCACATTTTAGCTCTCTAGTGCCATTACAGAAGAGCAATGTCCTCATCCCTTGGCTTGATTTTGAAACTCCCTAAGAGTAAAGGGTAATCCAGATGTGGACCCCTTGCTTTCAGTGCCTAGGGATATCAGCTGCATCTCACTGACGAGGCCAAAACATACATCTTGGGTTAGCTGGTATTTTCTGTGAAGGGGACTTGACCATAACTTTGGAACTGGACAGCCCTTTTGGGCGGGATTAGTCTAATATGTATGTGGAAATTTCTCCTCTGTAATGGCATTAGTTAAAATGTGATGTTCTTGAGTGGTGACTAGCTGTAGAACAGGCAACATTGCTTTTGTCCTGCACATACCATAGGGAAGATGGTCAGAGCTTGCTCACATTAAAAATCTTAAAGATTGCGGGATGCACGCTCTGAAATGCATTAAAGTGATCATACTCTCATGCCCAGTGTTGCAGGTGCAAAAATAGTAAGCCAACATCCCAGTGAAGCAAAGGAGCTGCTCCGGCAGATTTCTACATTCGGAGAAGTATTTGTATCTTAAGTGACCAACAGGTACATTATACTGTAGTTTAATCTACCATCATATTGGAAAGTATTTTCAGGAAAAAATATTTGCTTCAATGTTACTTTTTTGTCTGATTAATGTTATTTTTTCCTGATATTATAGAAAAGGGTCTAAACTTGGACAAGACAAAATAAAGCAGTCCACAGATCAGCCAGCAGCTCTTTAGCAGTACCGAGATCACGATCTTTAAAAAGAACTACTTCATTGGAACTGTCTACAAAGTGTGCCTGGCTTGCAAGCACACTTTGTAGACCATTCCAATGAAGAAATTCTTTTTAAATATCGTGATCTTGGCACTGCTGAAGAACCGCGACCAGTCTGGGGACCGGATTCCAAATCTGAAGGCTTGAGCAGTGACGTCACTCCAGGGGAAACTTTACTTGCTAATATCTCCCAAACCATAAAGGTTTGGGAGATAAGACTTCTATCATTTGTAATGTTGTTAAGGGCTACAATATAAAATAAAATTATTTTCAAGCAATACTATCCCTTTAAAGGCAATGTTCATCAAGATCTTGTTTCGTCTTTTTTAATTATTTAGACACATTTTCAAACATGACGAATTTACTTCTGAAAAAGTCCCTCTTTTACCACCAACTTATGATATGACAATTTTTTCATTATGACAACAATTTGCTCATCTCACCCTCAGAGGTTTCCTACTGTCTGATATTCCTCTCTTAGCACTGTGGGATCCAGGGATTTTTTCAAAGATCAGAGATTTTTTACATTATAAACTGTACATCATTTTTCTTTTACAATTTATAAGATATATCCCTTAAGAAAAATGTACACAATAGTTTTGAAAGCATACATATAACCTGTCTTGGCAATAACAATACATTCACACAGAGGTCTTAATTCATCAAGTCAGCTTCACACCAGTTACCACACAATGGGGCTGATGAACTGGTGATTTTATGCACTAAGGTATGATAAAGGGGTGATAATGAGGAGCTAATCAGTGCAATCAATTCTTTAGTTTCTATGATATTCTCTGGAATCAATCCAATAAGATGTCTCCAGTTTGGGTGATCTTTTTGCATAAGCTCCATAGGATAACATAGGAATTGGAGAGATTATTACACTAGAGAAGTTAGCTCTGATTTTGCTAGTGTTTCTCTCCCCTTGAGGAATTCTGGAACAAACCAACTATACATTAGGGGACAAGCAAAGATTCCCATTGATGTAAATGGGGCTTTTAACCATTTGAGTGTCAGAAAGATATCCAACACAATTCATTAAATACCTCTCTGGCACTCAAAGGGTTAATGACTTGGCTGCAGGAGAGGTCTCCAAACCATTTCAATGCAAAGCATTGGGAGACCTTTGTCAGTCAAGGTGTTAAAATTCCCATTAAGTCAATGAGACTTTTTGGAATTTGGATTTGTCCCCTAATGTGCTCTTGGTTTACTCTAGTATCACTCCAGTTTTTGGTACTACATCAATCAGACTGTATGTGTCATACACAAGATCATGATTCCAAGACAATAGCCTTTGGTTTTCTACTGTTGATACAAAAATGAATCTTTATATAAAATTGTCTTATTGCAAGGTAAATATCATATAGACATTTCTATATATGTTGGTACACTAAAAGGTTCTATCAACTACAACAAAGGTGCTGTTAACATGCCCAATAAAGCAATCAATTATGAGCACTATATCTTAGTTATGACATGTAACACGAGTGTTTTCAGAGTTAATAATCCTCCTAAATCATTGCGTACCTTGTTGGAGTTCCTCCTTCCGCTCTGTTTTGGCAGTCATGATGTCTGCTGAAAGGACTATGCATCCTAGTTTTGTCAGGATACGTCTGTACAGGTTGTATTCCTCTGTCCCAATAGATGGATGAACAAACAAAAAAACATTTTTCTTACTTCTGGAAATTAGACTCTTCTTAGTTTTATTCCCAAACTGTCAAAAAAGTAAAAACAAAATGTATCAAGTAATTATCAGCTTTCAAAATGCCACACACATCTCTCATCTCTAGTGGGAATGGGTTTTATACCAGTATCCTGCTCACTCCTACCTGCTGCTGGGTGTCATTTACTTACTTTCAAGAAATTCCCCGGAAGGGACCGCAGGGTACAGGAGGGGAAACATGTCATGGGGGAGGGTTGATTCATGGAGGAAGTGTATGTGTTGGGAGGAGTAAAAGGAAAGGGTATAAAAGGGTTGGAAACAGGAAGTGAGTTGTTGTTTGGAGGAGGAGAGGACAGAGGAAGCATTCTTCTGCACGCTGCTGTCTGGTTTCCAGCTTTCTTGCCTTTTTTCTCCTTGGCGGTTCTCCTGGGGTTTTTTCATGCCCAGTTTAGGGCTCTATGCTCCAGTCTGCTGCTGATCGCTTTTCCCTTGTGGCTGTACTTTGCTTTTTATCTTACTCTGCTGTATTTCCCCCCTTGTTCATTTTTTCCCTCCCCTCTATGGTCCTACTTTTGGCTTTCATTTATCCTTCATCCCTGTCTCACTTCCACTCTCTTTGTGCTGTTTTTTCTTACCCATTTCATCTCCAGGTCTGTCCTTGGCTCCCGGGCTGGGCATTAGGCCCGGTGCGGGCTCCTGCAGCTGCGTCCGGATGAGCCGATCCGTCCGCCATTGGAGCTTCGCGGTTTTTTCCTTTGGGAGCGGGTGCGCTCTGCAGACTCGGCCTCGTGGGGCCAGTTTCTGGAATGGAACGGCTGGCTTTGAAGGGTAGGTTTCCCCTTCCTTCAGGGCTTGAGCTCTTCGCGGCGGCTGCCAGTTCTGCTTCGCTCCTGGGGGGAGTTTTGGCCTCGCGCCGGATTTTGATGCAGCCCCTGTGAGTTCCCCTCTGGGGTGCTGGCTGACTGGAGGAAGACTGATGCACCGGCTGCTAGTATGGCCTACCCCTCCCGTGGGACTTCAGTGACACGGGAGACTGCGTGGGACAGCGTGTGCTGGTTTCTGCACCGGGCACGCAGCTCTGTCCACCAGGGTGCTCTGTTCCTGTTTTTACTCCCCCTACTTCACTACTGGACCGGCAGGAGATGGAGGCCTGGGTGTGCAGTGTTGATGGTATGTAGGGTTTCTGTCTGTGTGTATGTCTGGTGGAGTTGGTATGGGTCTGTCTGGGGGGATTGTGCGGGTGGTGCATGTATTTTGTGGGTATGTATGAATGGCTGTGTAGGGGTTTATATGTGTGGATGTTTGTGGGTGGGTCTGTATGTGTGGATGTTGGTGGGTGTGTGTATGGATTGATGTCTGTGCTGGGGATGTATGACTGGGCGGCGGTATGCGTGTGGTTCTGTGTGAGTGGGCTATATGGCTGTGCCTATGTACATGGGTGGGGTTGTGTGGGTCGATGGTATACTTATGTTTGTGGATGTGAGGTCTATATGGATGCCTATGTACATGGGTGGGAGTGGGTTTGTGCTACGGTTATGTAGGGGTAGCTATGTACCTCTTGAGAATGCAGTGTTTTTTCTCTGAAGTGTATCTGTTTTCTGTGTTCCTATGGGATTGCGTTGGATGGGAGTATGTGTAGTTTTTATGGGTGTATATATAGATGTATATGTGTATGTCTGTGTATGTGTATGCATGCCTATGTATCTGGGTGTGGATACCTGTCGGTGGATGTGGATGGTTTGGTGTGGAGGTAGTCTGTCTTATCGGTCTGGGGGTAGTCTGTCTTATCTGCATTTGCATCCTACTATGTGTATGGATGTGTATGTGTATATATATATGTCTGTGTGTGTATGTATATGTATGTATGTGTATATATGTATATGGGACAGTATATGTAGGATGGGTATGTGTATATCTATGTCTGTGTGTGTATATATATGTATGGGTATATACCAATTTAACCTTACTTGAGCTCCATTCACATGTGGATACTGTGGTCGAGTTACCTAATTTTACCTTAAAAAAAAAAAAAAAAAAATTTTTGTTCTCCTACCTTCCATGGTTTAGGGCGCACTTACTGTTCAGGCTGTGGGTATTGGGTCACACTGGATGTGTGCTGGGTCATTTGTCCAGCACGTCCTAGTTGATCTTACGGCATTGATGTGTATGTATATACATGTCTATATGTGTATATGTTTCTATATATGTATGTGTGTATGTTTCTATGTATGTATGCGTGTATAGCTCTTTATAGGTTCACCATTTGAGTATTTTGTCTAGCATTTCATGAGGACGGATTTCCGGTACGGGACATTTTTTAAGAACAGTATTCGCATTTTAGCACAGTTTTGTGGAATTGAGGGGGCACGGTGGGGATGCCGGTGGCATGCATGAGTGACACGGCGTCCTGGTTGGGAATCACTGCATGGAACTCTTGTCATGGGTGCATTGGTGTCAGTGTGTGTTTGTGTGTGTTTGGTATGCTTTGCTGCACGGATGTGGTTCTGGGCTCTGGTGGTCACATCTTCCCGGTGCATATGCTGTGGGAATCGGCCCTCCCTGTCATATCAGGCTTGGTGTGGCTGCTGCAGGTTCCGGTGGTGGTGGTGTAACTGGGGGCTGCGGACGCCCCGGTGTTTCTGATCCCCTGGGAAGGTGTGTCGGTCGGGAGTGGCCATCGGTTGGCCAATGGATGTCAGCGGTTCCAGTTTCATTTTGAGTTCCTGGCCATGGGACTACATGGCAGTGGGATTGCTGGGTATTTTGCTGCAGCGTTCGCCTCCCTGGGTGCGTCCAGCACTGCAGGTACATCGGGCTGGGCTGCTTCAGGTCCAGGCTCATTGTGGGGTTGCGGAAGGTGTGGTGGCCGGTGTAGATTGCCCCGGTTCTTCTTACGGCGGTTGATGTGAGCTGAGTCTCCTCCAGAATGAATGGCGGGGGGCACCTCGGGTGTTGCTGTGCATCATTACACTGTGCGGCTCTGCAGCAGGTGGTCATCGGACAGCTTTGTGTCAGCACGGCATGTGGCTGGTCTGTCGGTGTGTTCCAGTGGTCTTTCTCTCACGCCAGTTTGTTCCTGTCGCCTTTGTGGTTGGTGCATGCAGGTATAGTGCTATGATTTTATGTGGATAGTGCGGGAGCACTGAGTGGTTACGGACTGGTGGCTGCGCAAGGCCAGGTTAGCTCCGGGTGGATGGTTTGGCGGGCATGCTTGTTGGGTACCTGTGCCAGGTGGTTGGTTCTATTGGCGATTCCTGTGGGGACTTAGTGATTGTTGTTTCTTTTGGGTCGCTGTATCCGGAAGTTTAGTGGGTTATGTATTTTACTAGTAGGGTTGAGGTTGGTAGGTGGCCTGCTGGTTGGGTGTGTTTTTCTGCTTGAACTGGGAGAGTTCAGATATTAATTAAAAAAAAAAAAAAAAAAAAAAAAAAAAGGCCGTGGCTGGTTTTGGTGCTGGTAGATGGGCTGTTGGTGTATGTGGGGCTTTGAGAGGTTGAATGTCTGTGGGATTCAATGGTTGGTGTGGGATAGCTTGGGGGCTGGGTGTTTGTCGGTCTGCCTCGTGTGCTGGGTTTTGTGTAATGGTTAGGTATCGTGGGGTGTTTTTTGTATGTGTTTTTTCTTCGGCATGAAGGGGTTTTTCCATTTTGTTCTGACTTTGGGTGTGGATCCCTGTGTGGTATCTGTGTGTATGTATGTCTGTATATGTATATGGGGGTATATCTGTATATATCTGTATGTATATATGTGTATGGGTATATCTGTGACTGGGTTTTTGTGAGGATATCTGTCTATGTGTGGGTTTATATGTTATATCTGTTATATGTTGCTGTTTCTGTTGTCTGTTGGGTCTGTTTCTGCTGGTATTGTAGGGTGGGTAGTTATGTCTGGATGTTCAGTGGGAGCCACTGGTTCACTGTTCTGTGTCTATCTGTATTTGTGTAGTTGTCTGGGTATGTGTGTTTATTTTGTTACTATACTACACTGGTGGGTTGTGCCAGTAGTGTTTCTGTTGTCGGTGGCTTGAGGTGCAGTCGCTGGGGTGGCATGTTGCTTTGTGGGGGGTGCCTGTTTTTTTGCTGTGTGCTTTCTGTCCAGTATGTCTGTGGTTTCTTTGTTTAGTGGTTTCTCCCCCCCCCCCTTGTGCTGTTACTGTGGTTGGCAGGTAGGAGCCCAGAGGTCTAGGCTTGGGTGGTATCTTCTGGAATCAGTTGGTCATCTGTGTGTGGTGTGTTGCTTGACTGGTCTGGTTCGTTCTCTCTGGTTTGTTGAGGTTTGTTTGGTGGTGCTCTGTTTTGTGGGATGGTAATTCTTGGGTGGAGTGCCCGGTTGGGCTGTGTGCGTTGTTGTTTCTGGGGGGATACAGACCATGGCTTTGGTGGGTGTTGGGGCCGACTGGTCAGGATATTGACAGTCGGACCTGGTGGCGGGGGGCCCAACTGGTCAAGGTATTGACAGTCGGGCCCTGTGGCGGATAGTCCTTGCATGGTTTTCAGAGATCGATAACTGATGTGGTAAAGTTAGGGGATTTTATCCTCGGGTGGAAGCCCTTTGGGAGTTTACCCCGGACTTAGGTCGCGGGAGGTCACGTTACCCATTGAAGCTAAAAGTGGATGGCCAATGGGGTAATTACTTGGAGTCAGCTGTAAGTGCTGAAGAATGGTGGAATCAGCTGTAAGTGCTGAAGAATGGTGGAATCAGCTGTAAGTGCTGAAAATGGTGGAATCAGCTGTAAGTGCTGAAGAACGGTGGGATCAGCTGTAGTGCTGAAGTGTGGGAATGGTAGCATGAGCCCGTACAATTTGGCCATGCTTGGTGTCAAGGAAAGCGGATTGCCAAGGACTGTCAGTTAATGAATGATTATTGCTTAATGATTAATTATTGTTGTGTTTGAGTAAGAACAATAATAATGTGAGTAAAATAGTTAAATAAAGCTTTGGTCTGTTATCCCCAATATGATGTGTTGGTAATTATTTATGGATCATACCCTCTCCCTATGACGAGAAATTCCCCGGAAGGGACCGCAGGGTACAGGAGGGGAAACATGTCATGGGGGAGGGTTGATTCATGGAGGAAGTATATGTGTTGGGAGGAGTAAAAGGAAAGGGTATAAAAGGGTTGGAAACAGGAAGTGAGTTGTTGTTTGGAGGAGGAGAGGACAGAGGAAGCATCCCTCCCTCCCTCCCCTCGTGGGGTATGGCTGTGTGTCTTGGCTGGCGGATAGTCCTTGCATGGTTTTCAGAGATCGATAACTGATGTGGTAAAGTTAGGGGATTTTATCCTCGGGTGGAAGCCCTTTGGGAGTTTACCCCGGACTTAGGTCGCGGGAGGTCACGTTACCCATTGAAGCTAAAAGTGGATGGCCAATGGGGTAATTACTTGGAATCAGCTGTAAGTGCTGAAGAATGGTGGAATCAGCTGTAAGTGCTGAAAATGGTGGAATCAGCTGTAAGTGCTGAAGAACGGTGGGATCAGCTGTAGTGCTGAAGTGTGGGAATGGTAGCATGAGCCCGTACAATTTGGCCATGCTTGGTGTCAAGGAAAGCGGATTGCCAAGGACTGTCAGTTAATGAATGATTATTGCTTAATGATTAATTATTGTTGTGTTTGAATAAGAACAATAATAATGTGAGTAAAATAGTTAAATAAAGCTTTGGTCTGTTATCCCCAATATGATGTGTTGGTAATTATTTATGGATCATACCCTCTCCCTATGACGTGTACAGCAGTAATTCCATTGCAGAAGGATTTAGATAAACTGAGAAAAGCTCAGAAAAGTGGCAGATGACATTTAATGTAGATAAATGAAAGGTTATGCATTTGGGCTGTAGAAACAAACATGCTACATATACACTGAATGGGAAACAGCATGGAGAATCCTCATTAGAGAAAAGGATATACATCACAGCAGTGTGGACAGTCACTCAGCTGCTGCAAGAGCAAATAGGGTGCTAGCCTGTATAAAAAGAGGCACAGATGCACGTGATGCTAACATAATTCTAGATTTACCTCTAGCTTTCAAGGGGATAAAATTCCCAGTGAAACTGAAGGGAATTTGGAGAAGTTTTATTTGGTGCATCAGATTTACCCAATAATTACTGCATTTCACTGTTATAAATATGGGCAAATGACCTCTCTAGCATTCAATGAGTTAATATCCCAGTTTAAATCACTGAGCATTATTATTCATCCCACTTGGTGCAGCTGGTTTGCCCCAGAATGGCTCAAATTTCACATGTTGCATTAGGGTATAACTGCAGGGGTACAGAGGGTGACACTGTTCTGGGCCTAGTATCCAAATTGGTTGCTATCTGCCCCAGGATCCAGGAGAATCTAGTTATGCCTTCTATGAACATAAGTTTGTGCTTGTGGGCCCAAAAATGTTTGCATCAGGTCTCACCAATGACCAGTTACATCACGGTATTTCCAAAATCAACTGTTCCATCAGGGGAATAAAAACTCCATTTGATTTAAACAGTTTTTTAACCAGTTGAATTGTCCACCTCACTGTGCACTGTAAACATCTCATACCTCCCAGACGTCCCTCTTTAGTCAGGACCATCCCTTTTTTAGACCAAAATCCCTGTCCCTTTTTCTTTCCCAAGTTTCCCTTTTTTTAGGACATCAGAATGTGTGGGGTATTCATACGTGTGTATATATAACAAAGAAGCATCAGCAGCTCAATCCAAACATAGGCGGAGATTGGTATTATATAATATTTACACTCATGTTCGTGATGACGCTTGTGGCAACAAAGAACTCCTCAAACAAATCCACAAAGATATGTACTGGAAATCATGTGTGATACCTGGAGCTTCCCTGTTAGCTACATAAGATACACTGGTATATATAAAAGGTGCACTCACATGTATAGTTCCAACCAGCAATGCAGATGTTAAAACCATCAATCCTTTATTGAGACATGTAGTAAAAATCGTAACAGTACCTCAGTCTATGAAGTGAACAAATGGAGAAACAGGAACATGACTACCTTACAGCAGAATATGCCACCAACCAAAATTCTTATTTGTATCCCATTACTCCTCAGCATTACATTTCAAATTAATGTTTTTATGGGTTTATACATGTATCGGTGTAAATAAAATACTTTCATTTTGTTCTAAATCATTTAATCAGTTACAACAGGACCTATCAGCAGGTCATGAAGTAACCTTAACATTCTAGGTCATGTGACTCCAATCAGTCGCAGCCTCCAGTTAAACCAACTAAAACAAGTGTCCCTGGATATCACATGTTGAGCCCTGGTCCCTCTCTTTGATTGGGTGCCTTTACCTTGACCACTTGAATGTATGGGCGGGTGTGTCGGGGTGCCCTTGGGGTGAGAGAGAGCTATTCCCTTCCCTCTCACTTTTTTGTTGTTGTTTGGGTTTCTCTAAAATGTATAAAACGTTGTGGGGTACTAGATTTGTATTTTCCTGGTCTCATGACTATGTTTGCTCTTAGTCTATATTTTGAGGCTACCATTATCAATAAAAAATGAAAAAAAAAATGTCCCTCATTGGCCATTTGAAACATTAGGAGTGCCTCTCTGCTATTCAAGGGGACAATAAGGTCACAAGATAATCCATTTAACCCTTTGAGTGTCTCTGGTACTCAAGGAGTTAAAACTGCAGTGATTACTAACTACTGTGCAGCATGCATTTTATATATGTCCTGTTTTAAAGAGTTAACCTGGCAACCCTAGGTTAAAAAGGTATTTTTAATCCTTTCAGCACCAAAGCAATGAGTTGCAGAACTCAAAGGGTTAAATCGATGATGCAGTTGATGTGCTCCAGAACAGCAACTCTTTGGTTTCCTAAATATGGCCCTTTTTGCTTATCGATTAGAGATTTCCTCAGTTGCATTCCTCTTTAAATAAAACTGTTCAAGAGACAGAGAGAGAAGGAGTCTTCTAGGAATAGAAGAGAAGCATTACATGAACCAGTGTCACTCTGTCATTCTGTAGGCTTCTGGTTTGTTTATAGAAACTGTTCTGGGTTACTAAACTGAGGGCAGTTTCTTTCCCAGCCTCAGGATGTAGCTGTCTGTTTCACTTGGCTCTTATGTACATTCTTGACAGCAGTAGGATGTCAACTATTTTAGGCCTAAGTACAGAGAACATGTATGTTGTATAAACCTTTTGAGTGCAACAGTGATGTCCAATGTATTATGAAGCAGTTTTAGGAACCCCGGAGGCCCCCATCAGAATTGTAAATGGAGGCCCCCAAATATAGGTTAACATTTCCTTAAGGAAAGTTGTAGCCTTCCTCTTCCTTTCCTCTTATTTATGGGAAAAGCATCCACATTTACATGTTGTGCACCCAGAACTGTCTCACTTCTCACTGGCCATCTGATCAAAGAATTATATTGGTTTTTGGCTGTAAAACTGGGGCTATTGGAAGCCCAAGATGAGACCCCATAGGGAGAACTAACAAAAAAAATCCCCCAAATCCCCACTGATTTAAATGGGGTTTATACCTTTTAGAATGCTAAAGAGCTCAAAATCAAACAGTTATAAGCTCCTTTGAAATCAATTGCAATGTATATATGTATCCCTTGTAGTACAGTTGTTCTCCTCCAATACTGCTCCCATTTACTTTATGCATATGGCTCATAGTAACATAGTCAATGAGGCTGAAAAAAGACATGCATCCATCAAGTCCAGCCAATGCCTAAACACCCTTGGTAATCCAGAAGAAGGCAATCCCATTGAAGGTATTTCCAATTAAGCCCCAAGTGGGTAAACAATTCCTTCACGACTCATAATGGTAGTGAGATAGTTCACTGGATCAACAACCTATCTGCATTGAAGCCATCTGTCATAATTATCAGTATTGTTCTGTGTTAGATATGTATCCATTGCTTTTTTGAAAGCAGTAGGCAGATCAGGAAGGTCTGATAAAGACTAATTTAATTGGTAGCAGGAAAGCTGTGGAGTTCTTAGTTACTGGGGTATGAGGCGAAGGTTGAACTTGATGGACTTGTGTCTTTTTTCAACCTGGTTTACTATGTTACTATGTTACTATGTTACTATATGTAAGCACAATATAGCTTTACCGTCCTTACTGTAAAAAAATCCCTTCCTTTATGTACGTCAGAAGCACCTTTCTTCTAGTCTTAATGGATGACCTTTCATTCTTAGCTCAGCTCTTTGCATAAATAATTAATTGGATAGTTCTTTGTATTGACCTTGAATGTATTTATAAATGGTAATCATATCACCCCTTAGACATCTCTTTTGTAATGTAAACAAACCCAGTTTGGCTAGTCTCTCTTTATAACTCAGATCCTCCAATCCCTTTATCAGTTTTGTCTCACAACTCTGAACTTTTTCTAGTTCAATAATGTACGTTTTAAGAACTGGAGCCCAACATTGTACTCCATATTCTAGAGGAGGCTTAACTAAGGATTCATATAGGATCTCTGTTTTCCTAAAGATAATTCAGGGAAAGTGAAGGAAATGAATACAGTCTTTGAGCTGAATTATTTTCATTCACTTTCTATTCCATATTTGAATTGCAAAACAAACATATTAGAACACATATAGTCGTCCTAATATGTTTAAATTCAGCACTAAGTTAGCTCTACAAATTTAATCAAAGTTCACATACATAGTATTTGCCATTTATATCTTTAATATGAGGATTTTACTTTATTCACCAGTAATTTCATGATCCACAGTACATCAAAGGCATTAATATAAGCTCATTTAATCTTTATGGTTTTAGCTGGAAGCACATTGTTTTTATAAGCACTAGCGAAGTCAGTGAAAGATATAAAACTGTTCTCAAACTATTGCAAAAGAAATACGCTACATCATAAAAATATATACAGTCATTAACCCTTTAAGGACTAGAGGGATGTGCCACACGTTGCAAAACAAAGCGTTGACACACCTCTGGTACTTAAAGAGTTAACCACTTGAATGCTAGTGAGATCTCCAATGCATCTCTTTTTAATAAATATAGCATTTTGGAAGTTATTTGAGACAATCTCAAGTGGCCCCATATTACTTAAAGCGTAACTATCACCTAAAACCAAAGTTTTACCATGCGTTTTAAAGTTTAACATGACATTAGTGCTGTGTGTGTGTTCTTCAAATCGCCTAGTAGTGGAGATATTTGCCCTGCAAAATCGGGCACTTTTGCTTTGTGCGGGACTCTATGACGTCTCAGGACTTCCCAGCTGCCCCAGGGAGCGCGTTCATAGTTTTTTGGATTTTCACCTCTTCCTGAATTTTTCAGGAGCTAGTAAATTCAGCTGGTCTGTTCTTCTCAAGTAGCCCCACATAGCTCAAAACATACATATAGTTTTTGATATTTTAACCTCACTCACAAGCTAAGAAAGCTGGTTAGGATTCCTGTAGGCTTATGAACTAAAGTGGTGATAAAGGGGAGATAACATCTCCAGTGATATCACTTCTCCAGTTCCTGTGTTATTTTGTAGAGCCTAGCCACTAAGATCTCCAATTTTTGAGACATCTTAATGCATTGGCCCCATAGAATAAAACAGGAACTGGAGAAGTGATAACACTGGAGAAGTCATCTCCACTTTATCACACCTTGGTTCATATCCCCCAGAAGTTGACCTCACCACAGGAGTAGGGCATGAGTACAAATACACACCACTTTAGCAATATCAGTTTTCTAAACAGTTTTTTTTTACTGTGTGAATCATTTGAGGACAACACAGAAAAAAAAATTCTACTTCATTGTTTTCACTTAACCCTTTGAGTGCCAGAAGTTAATATACTTCTGTATTTTTCTTAGTGTAACCCAAGTAGACATGGGGGACATGCACTACGGTGTGATCAAGAGGCGATGAAGTGGAGATTACTTCTACAGTGTGATAAACTCTCCAAGTCCTATGGTTATTCTATGGAACCAATTCACTAAGGTTTTTGCAACTTGAGATATCTTAGTGCATAGGTTTCATAGAATATCAAAGGAACTGGAGTGAGTATCACACTGTAGAAGTCATCTCCACTTTATCACATCTAAACCTAAATCTCCTTAGTTCCTTGAATACTAAAGCTGTTACCAACACAATGTGGGTTACACACTAAAGAGCGATAAAGAGGTGATAAAGTGGAGATGACATTTCCAGTGATATCACTTCTCCAGTTCCTATGTTATTCTATACAGCCTATGAACTAAGATCTCCAGTGTTGGAGAAATCATAGTGCATTGGATCCATAGAATAACATAGGAACTAGAGAAATTATATTACTGAAGAAGTAATCTCCTGATCTCCACCATATCACCTCTTTATCACACCTTAGTGTACAACCTCCTTCACAATGAGTTGTTATAAGGCATGACTTTATAACTATTTTCTAAAAGTCACTGTTCTGAAAATAAATGTCAGATCTTGAGTTAGCTGTAAAAGGAGGACAGTATTTACAGATGTAAATCCATCACTTTTGAAAATGTCATAAAGAATGAAAAACGGCTGTAAGTTGAGATAATGAATACTGCCTTTCAAAGACATTTTTAATGTTAGATTTTTTTAGCTGTCTTTTTGATGTCTTTGAAACAACACATTTTTAAAGAGATCACGTTAATTATTATTATTCTTTATTTATAATAGTGCCAACTAATTCTGCAGCGCTGTACAATAGGGAATGGACACAAAGATATTAAACAGTACAAATCATATGTGGAGAACAGAAGGATCAGAGGGCCCTGCTCGTGCGAGCTTACAGTCTAGAGGATGCCATATTAATACATCCCAATCCCATATGCTAATATTACTTTACACTGTTTTCTCCAGGCTTAGACCATTTTTATTTTGATGGCTACAAGATTTTTTTTATATTTCTTCCTGTATGAAAGTAGATTAAACCAAACCCACTTTTATGAAAAAAAAAAGATGGTACTACATCAGAGAACTGAAAGACTATGGTGCAAGAACGTTTTCAGACTCACTACTGACAATTTCAGTTACCACAACTTTTTGAACGTCAGTGTGAGAGGGGTATGCAAAGCAATGCATTGCATACCGCTCTGGCACTGAAAGAGTTTAATATACTATTGTTCTCCTAAGCAGTCCATAGTGGATATCTACCAAGCCTTAAAGGGACAGTAATGCTTCGTTTTAACTTTATTTTATTTTGTAGGCATTAAAAAAACATGAAGAATGATATAAGTCTTATCTCTCAAACCTTTATGGTTTATGAGATATTCACAAGCAAAGTTTCCCCCTCCCGCCCCTTTTACCTACTGTAAACAATCTCTTCTCAGATGTGGAATACAGTCCATAGACTGGACAGATAACAGAAGGGGACACTCTTATTCCTATGAAAACAATGAAATCCCTGCCCCCCTTGACAAGCTTTTCAGGTTTTTCCCTTATCTTAATTGAAGATTGTCCCTCTCTGCAGTCTACCTGGGCAGCTCCCTTCTGCCCTGGCTGAAAAGTGTGACATCAGTAAAAGGGGCGGGAGGGGGACACTTTGCTTGTGAATATCTCTTAAACCATAAAGGTTTGGGAGATAAGACTTATATCATTCTTCATGTTTTTTTAATGCCTACAAAATAATATAAAGTTAAAACGAAGTATTACTATCCCTTTAAAATTAGCTGTGCAGCTAGTTTTGCAGTTGAACTTTCCAGTGTGGCTGCAGAGAACTCTTTTATATACTAACAAATGAGAAATTCTACTTGAACAACAGTGGGTAAAAAAATCAGTGGGGGGCTCAGGCCTGAATGGAGTAATATGCAGGAAAAGCTACATTTTTCTGGTATTACCAAGTCAAGCAGAAAACTGCCTTTTTACCACTGATTACACTGAGCCTATACATTTAGCTGAGTGGAAGTCTGCAAAAGCACATCACTACGCATGTAAAAGCCTCAGTAAATTGTGAGTAAAATCTTTCCAACTCCTATTTAATTCTGTAAAGTCTATTTTTCATTTTGGAGAGATTCCAGACATATTTTATAGAATAACATATGAATTGCAGAGATTAATGTCACTAGAGACATTTCTTTCAAGACAGTGCATATCCTCTGAGGTGATAAGGTGTAAAGAGCAGGAATGGAAAAGACAGCACAACCATTTAATAACATAAAAAGTGTTATGCAGTTGGTATTAGGAGGACTTTGGAATATTGTATGCTTAAATATTAGAACCAACAGGCTCCAGCCATATGCATTGAGAAAAAAGAACTCTGTTAGGCAGACTACTGAATTACATTTTACAACATTAGCTGCCATTTCAGGGGAGACATAAGCATTTAAGCGCTGAGTTATATGTATCCAGACAAAAGCTTAGGAAATTTCAAGACAAACAGTATTAACCTAATTACCAAAGAAAAACACAGATAGAAATTAATGGGGATTTATTTGACACTTCCGGTGGTACTTTTTAACTTCTTTAGTAAACTTTTGCCCTGATGCATGTCACATGAAACTGAGTGAAATACCAACCACAATCTAATTTGATTGAGATGCTTAGTGAGTAATTGCCTGATGGCAACTGAAACACAGAGCGGATAGGTGGATGAGTTTTTTTTAAATATACGTTTCATTCAGTGGACTCTATACCTAAATATCCAAGAATCCCTGAGGAAGTGCTAGAGGGAGCACAAAATGCTTTGGAGGAAGATATAGAGCATTGATGTTGGTTTTAAAGGGATAGTAATACTTAAATATTACTAATCCCCATATTTTAGCAATTTTAAAAATAATTGAATTGTCCCCAAGCACACGTAGACCGTTTCAGTGAAATAATTATTTTTTTATAACGCGATCTCGGCTCTGCTGCAGAGCCGCATGATGAAAGTCAGACCGGATATCCCTGCAGTCAGTACAATGCTGACTTCAGGGAGGGGGGAACTTTGCGTTCTGTTATCTTTCAAACCATAAAGGTTTGAGAGATGACACTGGGGACAATTCAATTCTTTTTAAAATGGCTAAAACATGGAGATTAGAAATATTTAAGTATTACTATCCCTTTAAACACTGGACACACAACATTGTGAGATTAAAATATCTGCTCACTGTTTGCAAATCTCAAGGGAAGCCAAGGACTATACGTGCTATAGAAGACAGACTGCAGTTCCTACCCCAATGTTGAAAGTGACAGGCGTACTAGCAGTGGAGGAACCTGACACATAGGGTGAGATGTTCAGAAAGTGGTGGTAACTGAAATTGTCTGTAATCAGAATAAAAAGTTCTTACGCCATGGTCCGTCAATTCTCAAATGTGTTTCCGTCATTTTTTGCATTCAATTTCTCCATCTCTGTCAAAGAAAAAAGCTGTCTTAAAAGTGGGCGTGGTTTAATCTACTGTCATATTGTAAAGTATTTTCGGAAAGAAATATTAATTTCAACGTCATTTTTTGTCTCATTAACGTAATTTTTTTCCCACAAAATAAAAACTTGGAGAAAACAAATTAAAGTACTGTTAGCAGGAGTGAGAAGCAATTTGTCATTTCAAAGACAAAAAATTTATTTTTCTATGAAAATTTTCTTTTCGAAGAGAAAATCAAAGACATTTTTTAAAGGCAATGTTCATCAAGATTTTCAGTCATTTTTAATTCTTTAGTCACATTTTCAAACGTGACGCATTTACTTCTGAAAAGATTGTCTTTCTTTTATCACCAACTCATGATCTGACAATTTTTTCATTATGATGATATTTTGAACATCTCGCCCATAGTGTGCAGCTGAGGAAGTCTAAGAAGAACGCCTATGTGGAATCAGCTAAGTACAATCTAATATTATCAGTGCAGTTACAAGAGCCGTCACTAAGGGGTGTAGTGAGGACGTGAGATGGGGGTGTTTAAGACATATAAGGCTCCCTGTTGTGTTATATAGTCGGGAGAATAACTTTGTTGCATTTACCGTTGCGCAAATGAATGCATGAAGACGGAGGTTGTGATCGAGCATATTTTGTGTCCACTGGACTTTTTTATATCATTTTATATTTGTATTTTTTATTATTGCGTTGCAACTATGTTTTTTTTTTTTTATTATTATTATGCTTATATTGTGATATAAAGATTTGATACCTCAGCTATATGGCTCACTGCTTTCTGTGTTTCATTACATTGAGATTGTAGGGTATTACATGTATTTTTAAGCGCTCTCCTATGTATTTAGTATTTACCCTCCTCAAATAAGGTGTTTGCCTTTATACTTCTATGCTGGCATGCACAATTATTTGCATAATGTATGCTTTAGGGATAAAAAAATGTTTTCACATTTCCACCACTTCTAAGATATTAAAATCTTTGTAAACTATGGAATTTCCTGCTGTATTAAGTACTTTCTAACAGCCCAAGAAAAAAATGGTATCCCATTAGTATGGGCTTACATACTGTAGGGGGTGCCGGAAGCATAAAACTACACATAAACTACTACATAAACTTCTGTTTCTAGAGATTATGTATCAAACAATATTGCCACATAGGGCTGTCAGATCATATATTTAAGCAGGACACATAAAAAAGTGTATGCTGCATGGCTAGGGTTACCAGTTTCCATGTGACACATTTGAAATATTCATGCTATATGGAAACAATAGCAGTGCAGGTATCATCACTGCAGCCCTGCAACATGCATTTGTCTCCTGTGTTAACCCTTTGAATGCCAAAGAGGTAAGCAATGTTTGGCAAAGGATTAAAGAGATAATCTTGCAACTCTGTTCATGGCTACATGGGAACTACTGAATGAAGTGACCAGATATTCCTTTAAATGCAGGACACTTTTGAAAATGCACACTACAGGGTTGCACTGATTCCTATGCAGTCTCACTGAATATAATGTACTACTTTTAAATGGATATCTGGTCACCTTACCACTGCAGCATGCATTTTGTGACCTGTTTTAAAGGGATGATCTGTCAGCCCTACCACACCTATCAAGATTGTTTTATTATTACCGTCCTGTAGTCTTGTCTGAAAATTTATACTGCAGGGCTACCTTGATTTCAGAGCAGTCCTGAAATATGCCTATTTCCGATGGTCACTCTAATGCATGAACAGAAGCCTAAACTGGGCATACGTAAAATAAGGGTTTAGGCCTTGGGTAATAGAGAAATATTTAACACATGCTAGCTTGTCAGTGGGTATTTAATTGACTATATCCTCATTTATTTTGAGATGTTAGTGTTAATTTACATTGCTGTAACCCCATTTAATTTCAAGTGTTATTGTTATGTTAATCTTATGAGTACCAGAAGGGTATATAACAGACTGCAAAGCAATGCATTGAATACCCCTCTGGCACTCAAAATGTTAAAGACCTGTTGCACATTCCTCTGATCCTCAAGGGGTTAAAAGCAACTGGGAGTTTTATTCAGGTGAACAGCTATCCCTTTAAATACAGGACATGAATGAAACCTAGATTCTGCAGGAATCTGTGCAACCCTGCAGTGTGAGTTTTTCCTAGGCATCCTGCCTATATTTTTTCATAAAAAAAGTTTACTGCTCCTTTAAGATTCTTCCACTTGGTGCCCCCAAAAAACTAAAGACCTCCTTTTACACATTGGTAAAAAAAAATGCCGGGGTCCTCTAGAGTGCCCAAACCCCAGACCCACTTTTAAGGGGTTAATCTGTGCTTCATATTCAGCTTAAAAACCAGAGGCTGATGTAGTAAGAAGTTGAGTAATTCCCTATGGCGCAGTTAGTTTGTCTCAGAACTGTTCCAGTTATTTGTACATCAGTAATGTGACCTGGTTGCAATTCTCATTCAGGAAGCTTACAAGAATATAATTCTGCCATGCAGTCTGTGTTTTCATAATTGTGCTACTTTAAAAGAGCTCTAATCATTTTATTAAAACATATATGTTACAGAGCTTTTACTTAGCAGGGAATGCTCTATAACATACGTTTTCATAAAATGTTTACAGCTCTTTTAAAGCAGCACACTTATGAAAACACAGCTATCAGTTGTTTTATACATAAGTTATAACTGTTCAAATAATCAGGAAGTCAATTTACAGAGCGTTTACTTCCTGAAAATTCCAACTGACACACATTCTATGGAGAACTGTTTGTCAGTGACTTTCCTCTCAAATAGAATGTAACAGTATAACTAATTGGAATCTGACCAGTTGAGGGGACTTTTGATGTATAAAAAAAAAAAAAAAAAAAGTTTAAACTGAAATAACTGTAGTAAAATGCAGCTCTTAGTAATAAGAGTACCCTTGTACTATTCAATAGGGGAAACTATTCAAAATATATATATTTTCATAACAAAAATGTACTGTTCATTTAAAATGGCAATCTGGTCACTATGTATATCATCCTCTCACATTTTTCTGAAAGTTGTATTACAGGCTAAGACTAGAATTACTGGAATTCAATTCTATTTCCTGTTCTTCGTCACAGAAGATCCAGGAGTCCAAATGTTTTAGTCATACTGTCTGCTGTTCCGATGATATGATTTACATATTTTCTTGCTCATACAAACAACTGAATAAATAATTTGCATAAATAATAAAAATAAAAGTCGAAAAGACCCCTTCTTTGCTATTGGAGCTATAAAAAATTATCTCTGTAAATGTTGTTATTTGAAGTAAAAATGGAAATGTAATACAAAATACAGCAAAGATGATTCAAAGTTCAATCAGTTCCACCAACGTGAAAGCAATCCGATAATGAACTACAGTTCACATGATGATGTTTTTATAAGAGAACAGCCAGTGATCCTATCCCAACAAAATACAGCATGAATGGACCACTGTTTCCAGGGGCAGTTACAAAGTATTTCTTACAATAGTATATTATATTTTTGGGTATATGTTTTCAGACATTTTGTTGTGAATAGAGCCTGCACAAACAGTTGCTCTGAATCCATTATCACCATTCAAAATGTAAAGAACATTATTCACTAAATTATTATTTTCTTGGATGCCAGAGAGGTCTCCAGGGCATTGTTGTGCAATGGCAATGGCTTACTACTTTAAGGACCAGAGTGTGAAGTAATGCATTGTACAGCCCTCTTTTCTTAGCCTAAAGTTACAGTGGCAGTTTGTTGCTGCACAGAAATTGCATACAAAGTATATCAGCATGTGTCTTCAATGCAATTTGAGTTGAATGAATCTACATATTTCGACCCATAATGTTTTTCTTCAAATTCAAAGTTACAGATTCTACATCACACAGTGATTGTGTTAACCTGTGATTTTTGGTGAAATACCATTGAAACCAATACACAATGTATGTACTTGCAAGTCAAAAGTTGCAGCTAGATGTGTTACTTGTGATATGCATTGCTAGGGCCGGACTTACATCTGAGGCACCCCTAGGCAAAGCTCCTGAGCTCCACATATGGCCACACCCCTGATTCTCCTAAGACTCCACCCGCTAGCCTCCACCCACTGTAGCCTGGCACATAAAGTATTTTTACCCACAAAGAAATGCTTAACCCCTTGGTAAAGCATTGCATTGGAGACGCCTCTAGCAGCCAAGTGGTCAATTTATGGTAAATAAATAGGCTGACCATACCTCACCTTTAAAAAGGGACACATAGGAAATAGGCATATTTCAGGAGTGCACCAAAATCAAAGCAACCCTGTAGTATGCATTTTTCATGTGTGTTCCTTTTTAAAGGTGAGGTGTGGTCAGCCTATAAATAAAGAGGTTGGAAAACTGGTAAATTAACAAGCCTCCATAAACCAGGAGCAAATTTTCTGGCCACACCACAACTCAGAATGTAGGTGCGGCCAGCTCAGCTGAGGCACCCCTCACAATTTGGAGCACTACAGTTGCATACTTTGCCTAAGGGGAAATCCAGCACTGAGCATTCCATTTTTCAGCAGTGCGAGCAGTCCCATATGACACAATGATACCAATTGCCTGTAGTTTGTTCATGCACTTCAATAGTTGCAATTCAGTCACCAGTATGAGCCAGGCCTTAAGGGGAACTATTCTGAAACACAATAACCAGAAATGGCCATATTTGAATAAACATAATTTTGGCAAATATATCCCGAAATTCCACCCATTTTGAGCTGTAATAAGTTTCTATCAAAGGATCTCCCACACTGGAAGTACCTTTGTTTTACTAAAAAGTAAAACACATGTGTTTTCTTAAAAGAATAAACTTTTTATGAAAAAAAGTATGTTATAGGGTTTTTCCTGTGAGCATAGCAAAGATTCAAAAGTTACTGCAACTCATACTTGTGGGTTTTTTGTTTTTTACATTAAACTGTAATTCTCTGTTGTGTTCACCGGGTGGTGCTGTCCCTATCACCATAGCCTATTACTTAAGCATTAGCATTTAGTGCATTATAACTAAAATATGCATTTTGGTCACCAGTTGGCATGCTTGATAATTTGAATTAAAAATATGTTAGAACTATAATAACTTCAAATTAAAAATCCCCTATATAATATAATATAAAATATTTTACCAGGAAGAATATATTGAGATTTCTTTCATTTTTGAGTATGTCCTTTATGTATTACTGTATGTTCATATTTTCAAACATTGTAAAACTAGGCAAAACCCGCCAATGTTTTGGGTAAGGATAACAAAAATGAGTGCTCCCAGACAGAATTCATTATTTGACAAATCTGTCCACTTGGTTTGATGAGCTGTGATGGAGAGCTGTTAGTATAAAGAATGGTTATGCTTAAGGTGACTATATATCACTTTACATCATTGATTCTTAAAAACAAACCACTGCAGGGTTGCAATGATGCCTGTGCAGTCCTGAAGGATGATATTTCCACAAATGTCCCTGATTTAAGTGATACAGTATTTAATCACCTTAGTTGTGCTTTATAGTGGTTACATTGTTGAGTAGTGAGCAGCTAGGACTGACGGAGAGACATCTATGTTAACTTCCTGGATACCAAATATTTCAGCTTAATACTACTCCAGAACAGAGCCATAGATTTAACTATGAAAATATTGCCTTAAAGGGTCATGGGATTATTGGTCTGGGAAGAGTTGTAATTAACCCCTTGGATTAGTTGGAGACCTCTAAATCATCCAAGGGGTTAAAGTTTTATCCAACTTTCCAAATGCCATTATATGTACTGGAATTATACAAGAAGAGCAATGCTGCATTAATCTATTTATTAACCTGCATAGCTACATATTTTAGGATCGTCAGATGTTAATTTATTAGAGAAAAAAAATTACCAGGTGTGAAAGTAAGACTGCTTTACAAAATTCATAAAAAGTGCCATTTTCTAAGAACATACCATTATTATTTAACCCACTAATGCACTGAAATAGTACACAGAGGATTCGTAAGCAGCTCAAGAGATGTGGCAGCAATTATGAGAGAAAGGCCTACACTGATTGTAGAGGCGAAATGACCCAAGACAAAGTTCATTACACCTGTTACGTTGACTGACCTAACTAAATGTTTCATTGGAGGACTTTTATTTTGGGACTGTTGATGCTATTAAGATCTGAAATGACCTTTGTGGCCATCAGCAGTCCAGCTAGACCTTCCATTTGGCAATTCTCTGACAATTTGCTAGGTCTCAGATGGATCTAACAGTGAGATGTGAATTGCAAACAGTGAGGTGGGTGTGGGTGTGTGTGTGTGTGTGTGGGGGGGTGATCCTATACTCTGTTTCCCACCCCTGCCACACCCTTAAACCCCCACACACACAATAGCTAAAGCTATTTCCCAAATGGCCGCGATGGAGAGAAAATTTTAATTTTGAATGTGCTGTACCTCAAAATAGACAAGAAAATAATTGCTTCACCCCCATCCAACATATTTTCTGCAATAAATTGAATAGGGGAGTTTCATATATATCATAAAAATGTAGCCAGTTATTAGAAATGTAGCTGTTGGGGACACCAATCCCATCATCCCCAACAAGCCAACGGCTGGCTGGGGATGATAGGAGTTGTAGTTCCCAGTAGGTGGAGGTCCAGTACTTGACTAGTACTACCCTATCATAGAAGTTTTTGAGTTTTTGATTAACTCGTAGAATTCTGTTAAGCAGATTTAGGCCTGGATTCCATTGTAGCTGATACCTTTATCACTGTTTTTCTTCACACATTTTTTTTGTAAACTTCAACAAGAATCTGTGAGATTAAAGCAATGAAAACATCTATTAACTGCAGTGGAATCTATTCCTTAGCTTGTGCTTTCATGCATAAGTATCTTGAAATAATACGGTCGTGAGGGGTGGAGCAGAATCATTGAATATGACACAATGGACAACCAAATGAAACTGAGAGGGTTACAGTCATAACTAGCAAAAGAAGCACGGCATTGGGAGAAGCAGGGGAAGGGACCCACACAGCTTTGTTCCACTTCCCACTGTTAGCCAAAGACCCACACATGTAATTTCAGATACCTAGCCTAGTAGGAACAGGCCAATGCTCCCTAGTGCTGTATCACTGTCAGTGCTGCTCTGCTTTGCACAGAGGAGCGGACTCGGCCTGACAGTCTACTGCTGAAATAAGAAGAAACACAAAAGAGGTTTAGTACGTTCAGATAAATTTCAGTATAAATAGATGAGAAAAAAGAGCTACTCGCACATTCCCTTAGCTACCAAGGGTAAAAGTAGTCAAAAAAGCCTGTGGAGGATATTGACTCAGGCCCAATCCCTTGCATCAATGCTGGTCAGAAGAATAACTTAAACACAAAGATCGCAGGTGTACGAATGACACGCTATAATGTAGTTGAATTAATACTAACATTCATAAGACTGACCGGCTGATACAATGAAAAAGCCGGTCATAAGGCTCACAGGGGAGTATGGTGCTGGTCCTCCCCACCGCAGGACCACTTCAGTCGGCACCTGAAGCTGTGGACTCGTATTAATAATCAGTGATACAGATTAAGCAAAAAAAAAATACATGCTGCATATAATAAAAATAAAAAATATACGATTGTCATGCATGAGTGGAAATAAAAATAGAAATATTTTAATAATTAAAAAATATATTAAAATATATAATCTATCCCAACATGTTTCATGGTCACACTGACCATTTCCTCAGGAGGTGATATAAACCGGTCTGCAAACAAACAAACTACCATCTTGACTGACCTCACTATGTGGTTGGATTATTTGAATAACCATTTACCTTTTAACACAATCCCCCCAGGTTACAGTTGCCTACTTAAGTAGTTTGTTGGCAGATAGGTTTATGGTCGATGCTACCATGAAACATGCTGGTGTAGAATATGTATTTTAATATATCTTTGAAGAAGAGAAAGGGGTCACAGAGAGGTAAATGCATACTAACGAGGGTAAGTATGAATCAGGGAAGCTTTGCACAGGGAGGAGATTTGGCCTGGTGTAGTAATCTGCTGAAATAATTTACTTCCTGTCTCTCTGCCTGAAAGCAGTGGATCACATCAATTTGACTCTTCTCCCAGTGCAAAGCAGAGCAGTAGCAGGAGGAGAGAGATTCTGGGTGGGGGAGCATGGGGAACAGATAAGGGCCCAGCCCTAAATATGGTGTTTAGAAGTGGAGACTTGAAGCAAGCTGAAGTCCCAAATCACTATATAGAAGAGGCAGTGAAATGGAGGGTGATGGTTAGGAAGGGACAGACTGGTGAAAGGAAGGATTAGAGGGAGGAAGATTTGTGCAGTGAAAAGGGAGAGTGGTAGGTAAGACAAGACTGAGCCACGAATGGGAAGTAGTAAGGACGAAGCAATGAAAAGGAGGGTGGGAGGGAGGAAGGGATGGAGCTGTGAGTCCCAGTGGGTAGTGGAGCACTATATTAGTGGCTACGTTCCTGTAGTGGTTTGACCAGGATTGGGAATGGGGCTTCACCCCTCTGACCAATCCTGTCCAAATCACTGCCCCCAAACGTTTCTACTCTGGCCTTGCTCCTACATTAATTTGTTCAGATTGAGCTGGGAGGTGAAGCCCAGGGGCGGATTGTAGTATCGGGCATTCGGGCATGCCCCGGTGGGCCGGTTGCTTCTTGTCAGGGAAGGGCCGCTCCGCAAAATGACTGTAGACTCCAGCCCCACGGAAGTGTCACAGGCAGTGACAGCAGTGTCACAATGTGAAAGAGACTGCTGCTCTGCATTTCAAAGCTGCCCCGGGTGAAGTAGCCACTTGACAGCCTTGGTTGTTTTTTTTTATGCTAGAGAGGCTTTTAACACGTTGTGAAGCGATATAAAAGTCCTCTCTAGCACTCAAGATGTTAATTTGCTCCTGTACCTGCATTCCTGTTGCTGCCCTGCTTCTCTTCAGCGGACTCAGCCTCCCGTTCCCCGGACCTTATCAGGCATGTAAATCAATCACATTCCTTTTCTGTCCTCGTCTTTTCTCCTGTTTTTACTTTTTTTTTTGTCATGACCCATGATCTCATAATTGAAAAACAAGAACCCTTTGAATGCCAGAGGGATACCCATGTGCAAAGCGTTTGATACTCCTCTGGCACTCAAAGGGTTAAAATCAGAGACATTCAGAGTAAGAGGAAATGTGTTCCTGAACATTGCTCATCAAGATAAAGAGGATAAGTGTTGAGGAAAACTACTCAGAGAAACTAAAATTCTGCATATTCCCATTGATTTAAATGGGGCTTTTGACCTCCTTGAATACAAAGGGTCAAAAGCCCCATTTAAATCAATGGGAATATGCAGAATTTTAGTTTCTCTGTTTGAGTAGTTTTCCTCAAAACTTATTCTCTTTAACTTGATGCACAATGCTCAGGGACACATTTCCTCTTACTTTGAACATCCCTGATTTTAACCCTTTGAGTGCCAGAGGAGTATTAAACGCTTTGCACATGGGTATCCCTCTGGCGTTCAAAGGGTTCTTAATGTTCTCCCATTATGAGATCATGACTCAATCACACACACACACATACATACAAATGTAACTATTGTAGCCCCTTCTACTACCCAAATGCCAGCTCAGAACCCCCCATATCCTCCTAAACTAGTAGCCTCCCAAATGTGTCCCATCTACTCTATGGCTGCCTCCATATGCCAACCTTTGTACCCAAGCACCTCCATGGGCCCATGTTTAACCATACTGGCCACCATATGCACCCCAAACCTACTACCTACCTACTAGTCCTCTGTGTTCAGAATGTCCATCATATGCCCCCCAAACAGCCCACATGCATATATATATATATATATATATTTATATATACACATACATACATATATGCATGTATCATGATATACCAACTAAGGGGCCAGTTTTTTAAAAAAATGCCCCGGGCCAGTATCTGCCCACAATCCGCCCCTGGTGAAGCCCCCTGACCAGTTATGTACAAATCATCACAACCAGTCATCTCTACCTCTTGGTAAGTTCCTGCAGTGATTTGTCTAGGGGGCTTCAACTCCTTCTTACTGACACCCATCACCCATCTTGTTTTATAGATAGATATAGCTATACATAAGTCTAGCAGAAATGTCCCAGCATTGTGCAGGACAAAGCCGGATCATGGGCAAGACAACCGCTAAAAGTCTCCCTCAGATTTTCAGTGCTAGTGTGCAGTCTGACACAGAAAGGAACAGTCCTGGTTCTGCTCAGGGCAGGCTGGATGACAGGAAACACTTTCTGTCAATGTCATCTGGCGGCTACTAGTATATGACATGTCAAATGTTGCCCTGCTGCTAACTGATGAAGAGAAAGTAAGTTGCAATGTATTGGCGATCTCTCTGGTGCTAAAAACAGTTAAAGTGTTAGTAATGTCTAAAAAAAACTTTTTTGCATTTAGAAGAGCTTAAAAAGCTGATCTAAATGCAAAAAAAATGTATCTCTCAAACCGCTATGGTTTAAGAGATACGGGCGTTTAAAGTTTGATTTCTCCTACTGACAGCTGTAAAGCTGTCAGCAGGAGATCCGTGTCGGTCGACACGGTAGTGCTTGAGAAGTGCCGAGATCTCCTTTCTTACAAGGAATCCCTTCATTGGAATGGTCTAAAACGTGTGTCTAAACACTAGGCACACGTTTTAGACCATTCCAATGAAGGGATTCCATGTAAGTAAGGAGATCTCGGCACTTCTCAAGCTAGGCACACGTTTTAGACCATTCTGATGAAGGCATTCCGTGTAAGTAAGGCGATATCGGCACTTCTCAAGCGCCACCGTGTCGACCGACACGGATCTCCTGCTGACAGCTTTACAACTGTCAGTAGGAGAAATCAAACTTTAAACGCCCGTATCTCTTAAACCATAGTGGTTTGAGAGATACGTTTTTTTGCATTTAGATCAGCTTTTTAAGCTCTTCTAAATGCAAAAAAAAAGTTTTTTTAGACATTACTAACACTTTAAGGACCATAGAGGTGATCAACATATTGCACATCTCTCTGGCTAATGTACATGTGTATTAGAAGGGAATAATTCTGGAATAAGAGGGGGCCCTGGTCTGATGTGCACATGCTTGAGCTTTTACTACTCAGGTGGTAAGTCCCCACAGAGACATGTCATATTTTGTGAGTGCAGCTGTCTCCTGTCTGAGAGAGAACAGAATGCAAGCTAATGAAGAGAACAAAGTGCAAGTAGAATTTCTGCAATGTCAAGCACTCTTAGGATATAAATTAGATAGCAATACTCACAGAGCCAATCATTCCACACACTGACACTGATATTCGCATCCAGAGAATAGGTTAAAGCAGTGATTCTCAACGTTAGTCCTCGGGGCACACCAACAGTGCAGGTTTTCTGGTTATTCCTGCTTAATCACAGGTGAGTAATTAGTGGCTCAGTCATTTTGATTGATTTCACCTGTGATTAATTAGGGATATCTTGAAAACATGACCTGTTGGTGTGCCCCGAGGGCTGGAGCTGAGAAACATTGGGTTAAACCTTGTCCCTGCTCAAGCACCCCAGGTTTCTTCTTTATTCCTCTGTGTCCTTATATCCAGTATTCCAAGGGTTAATATCTTGAAAACTCTATATAGGTAATACTAAAGTGTACTTTGGAAGCAATTTAGTGGTGCTGAATTAAATATAATAATAAATAAACACTAGTTATTTTAAAAAGAACCATCACATAAGGTCATTCAAATTTTACAGAAAAAAATTTAAAATCCGTTCACTATAATGTAATGTGTTTTGTGGAATTCAAACCAGCCACTTTATCAAACAATAATGAACTTCCTATCTGAAAAACAAAAGATGCATGCTAGACTGGTATAGATTTAAACATGCTATTTGTCTAACAGGTTTGAATCTAGCACATGCTGAGATCAAATCCAACAGTCCAGCATGCATTGCATTCTCTCTATATCTGAGCCTAACACTGGCCAGTCATTTTGTTCCTGCCATAGATACAGGAACATTCACAAAATATTACAGGTCTCTGGACAGCAAAGACTCAATCATGTACACAGCAGGCCAGGGCCCCCTCTTATTCCAGGAAAATAGTGCCTTCTGATACCTATGTATATTAACTGGAAGGCTATGCCGTATGTTGTTTAATCTTTTTTAGTGCCAGAGAGATATCAAATGCAATGCACTGGATACCTCTCTGGGACTCAGAGTTAAAGGCATAGTAATACTTCATTTTAACTTTATTTTATTTTGTAGGCATTAAAAAAACATGAAGAATGATATAAGACTTATCTCTCAAACCTTTATGGTTTATGAGATATTCACAAGCAAAGTTTCCCCCTCCCGCCCCTTTTACCTACTGTAAACAATCTCTTCTCAGATGTGGAATGCAGTCCATAGACTGGACAGATAACAGCAGGGGACACTCTTATTCCTATGAAAACAATGAAATCCCTGCCCCCCTTGACAAGCTTTTCAGGTTTTTCATTTATCATAACCCTTTGAGTGCCAGAGGGGTACGCAACGCATTGCAAAGCAATGCGTTGCGTACCCCTCTGGCACTCAAAGGGTTAATTGAAGATTGTCCCTCTCTGCAGTCTACCCGGGCACCTCCCTTCTGCTCTAGCTGAACAGTGTGACATCAGTAAAAGGGGAGGGAGGGGGAGACTTTGTCATTGAATTAATCTGGAACTACAACTCTGACAGAATTGAAATAACACTCTCCAAAGTCCAAATACTATGATGATTAATTAGAGCTGTTTTTATTATGAAACATTACTATCCCTTTAAATGTTTAATGTGGTAGGAAGGTGGGCACAGCATGCTGCTTTAACCCCTTAAGGACCGGACATTATGGGACATTTCCGTCCCATAACGTCCGCATAGGGGCACGTTGACGGGCCGGTACACGTGACCTGTCACGTGTATCGGCGCGTCACTATGGGGCTTGAAATAGATCGCTCCGATCTTGGAGCGGTCTATTTCATGCCCCATTTTTACTTACAGCGCTCCCGGTAGAGCGCTGTAAGTAAAATGTACGTGACGTACCAGGACCGTCAAGGGTCTTTCAAGCAAGTTTACCCTTGACGGTCCTGGTACGTCAAGGGTCCCTAAGGGGTTAAATTGGCAGTGAATTATTACGATTACTAATTGTAAACTCTGTGGTATAACTCAGTTTCAGTTGTAAATTCTGTATATCAATTGTGTGGCTCCATTTCAGTTGCAAGCTTTGTGGAATCAACTGCGTAGCCTAATATCAATTGTAAGTTCTGTGGAATTACTAATGCAGCCTCATTTCAACTGTAAGCTATGTGTTCTCATTTTGTAGCCCCATTTCATGAAAGCTATGTGGTATCACTTGTGTATCCCCATTTCAATTGTAAGCTACATGTGTATTATATTTAACCCCCTTGGATGCAAGGGAGGAGCCCAATGCATAGTTTTGCAATGCTTTGGTGACCTCTTTGGCAGCCAAAGGATTAAAGCATTTTATATAAAGTCAGTACTAGTACCTCCAACCACAAGAACAATGGTCAGACTGAGAGGTTTGTAATAGGGGGACAAGCTGGGGGGTGCAATTTGGGATCCTGCCTAGGGCGATGTAGAGACTTAATCCAGCTCTGGCCCAGCATAAGCAACATACCTCCTTTTTAACAGACATGCCAAAGAGTAAGTCTTCAGTCTGTCTTCACCTGTGTTTGTCTGTCTCTCTCAGTTTGTGGCCATGTCTCTGTCTGTGGATGTCTTTCTCGATTCATCTGTTTCTTTATCTTTGTCATCTCTGTCTCTATGTGTGTGTGTCTGTGTGTGTGTGTCTCTCTCTCTCCCTTTCCTCTGTCTATATCCATCTCTTTCTCTGTCTGAGGATGATGGGAGTTGAGGTATAGCAGCTGGAGAGCCATATGCATACCTGGGAACTCTCCGGATTTGCCCCGGAGACTCCGGTTCTGACAGAGATTTACCGGGTCTCCGGGACAGAGGCTGATTCCTCCGGATGTGGGGAGTTTCTATTGAAACTCTACCCACTTACACGCTTTCTCCCGCTGTTCCTCCGTCCCCAGCCTTCTGTGTGACATTTTTAACCCTTTGAGTGCCAGAGTGGTACGGAATGCATTGCTTTGCAATGCATTCCGTACCACTTTGAAACTGAAAGTGTTAAACACCCGCCCGCTCGCGTCAAGCCCCGCCCCTTTTTGACGCGATTAGCGTCATTTTTGTCACCCCCTGCTGAACAGACGACTACCCTCCGGGTAGCCCTCAGCTGGAAGTTCCCAGGTATGGCCATATGCTACCATCCCCTGCTTTGATCTGTGCTCATTATAACAGCAGGGGGTTATGCACTAAGGTAAAGAGGTGATGTGCCGAGATAGCTTCTCTGTTGATATCAGTTCTAGAATTCCTATGTTATTCTATGGAGCCTATGCATTAAGATCTCCAAAGCTGGAGAAATAGTCTCAGTAGGAACATATGGCGTGATGCAAGAAACGTGAGCAATCACTGTTTCCCATGTGAAAACCACTAGGGAATAGGTTTGCGCATGATTTTGTTGAAGTGAGCATGAAAATTCAAGATTAGCGAATGGCTGAGTATATTTATTTTTTTGTGGGAGTGGCTAAGATTAACGAATCTGTGTGAGTAGAATAGCAAATGCACCTAATGCAAGAACTGCTATTTCGAATGAATTTATACGTCTGTGTACTGTTGTCGTAAAATGGATTTTTTTTATGCGCAATTCAAGAAGCGTTCGGTATTTAGCTTCCTGGATTATAACATGCGCAAAATCTACCTGCGCACAAAAATTCCTTTATCCGATGAGAACCTTTCTTGCATTGCGCCAATAAGAACTGGAAAAGTGATATCAAAGGATAAATCATCATCACTTTATCTCCGCTTTATCATCTCTTAGTGCATAAACCCCCCTGGTGTTCTACTGAGTCTGGGAAATTTACCAATTTGAAATATTGTTACAAATGACAGTAATTCTCTTTCAGTTTTGCTGGTTTGTAGTGTTTTTAAGCTTCCATAAAATAGTGAAAAAGTTACAAAATCAGGACTACGGTGAGGTACCTAATATTATAGAGGTTTCCACTGGAGGGGCAGACCTAGTTTACGGATAAGTACTAGCATTGTCAGAGTTTATATCGGGAGGGCATCCGTTCATTCACCGCAGTTGGGAGAGGTACGCCTTGACATCTAAGGACACCTGTATTAGAGAGCTCACAAGACAGGTGAGCATTACTAACCATAACCAGCTTCCCATTTTGTGTACAAGTCAGGAGAGGGTATCTGGACCTTTTAAGCTACGATAGTTCTACCTTGGGTGATACTTTAGGATTAAAGAAATAGATCTACATATGTATTTTTTATTTTCTGGGGACATTTAGTGAAACTTTTTTTATATATAGTAGTACCACTATCAGGTATATTTGTAATGTATTTTTGTATGTAGTGTTTTATAGAGAGGTTTAATTTTAATAAATTGTACCTTTTCTATTTTTGCCATATGCTCATTGGGAGGGGTTATTTTTCTATTTATATTATGGTGTAACGCTCTCCCTTAGTTTTACATAATGTCCAGATAATCTAACATTTAAAAGTCCCTTTAAATGGGACTTTTAACCCCTTGAATGCCCCATTCATTGAAAAGCAATGTGTTAGAGACCTCTCTAGCACTCAAGGGGTAGATTCACTAAGCAGTGATAAAGAAGTGATAAAGTGGAGTTGACTTCTCCAGCGATATCACTTCTCCAATTCCTGTTATTCTGTGGAGCCAATGCACTAAAATGTCTTCTGCTTTGGAGATATTAGTGCATAGGCTCTATAGAATAACATAGGAATTGGAGAAGTGATATCTCTGGAGAAGTCGTCTCCACTTTATCATCTCTTTATCACCGCTTAGTTAATCTCCCCCAAGGATTTAACCAAACCATTGTAATCAACAGGGACTTTATTCCTCCCATGGTTGTACTGGTTTGCACCAAAAGTGCAATTATTTTGCTGTGTAGGGCCCTGACCTACAGCCATACCTCCCAAGTCTCCCTATTTAGAAGGGACAGTCCCTCTTAGAGACTCAAATCCCTCTGTCCCTTTTCCCACCCTGTCCCTCTGTTTAGGAGATCAGACTGTGAGATGTGTGTGTAAGTGTATCGCATTGCTCCACAGTAATAAAACTCACATTAATGTTTGTATAAACTTCAGTGCATGTGTTTATTAATTCGTTTTTGTGAATAAAACACTTTAGTCTTGTTCTATATCATTTATTCAGTTATACTAAGAACTGTCAATAGGTCACTAAATAACCTACAAATTCTCGGTAATGCCCTGTCCACCAGCCACACCTCCAACAACATCACCTAAAACAGAAGAGTCCCTCTTTGACCATGTGGAATGTTGGGAGATCTGTGTACAAATACTTATAACAAAAGCGCCCCATGCCTGATTTGTTTAACCTTTTAACCCCTTAACGTCCAGTGACATGCCAGGACCATCACTGCTATTTTTTCGTTAAGGACCAGTGATGGTCCTGGCACGTCACATACTTTTTACTCACAGCACTGTAAGTAATAGCGGGGACTGAAGTTGACCGCTCCAAGACTGGAGCAATCTTTATCAGCCCCCCATTCAGCGTGCCGGCACACGTGATTAGTCACGTGGGCTGGAAAATCAAAGTTTCCTATCTGGTCCTTAAAGGACCACACACTCCAGGACCGCTGGTCCTTAAGGGGTTAAGGACCAGAGGGGTGTGTATTGTATTGCTTTACATACCCCTTACTAAAGATGGTGAAGTGATTACTCCAGTGTCTACACATGAATTCATAAATTACCTAATATGTGTTAACATACACATAACAATAAATATATAGCTACCACACACTCACACAGTCTACTCAGTCTGAATGCTACCATCTGTCAAGGGGAATGTAGCTATGATAATTACAGTAGTAGCCGCAGTCATTTTTATGATCTCCCACTGGATTCAAATGTAACACAGTGAGCAGTAAAGCTGTTGATCCTCCATTTCAGCCATAGACATACAGAGCTACAAACCGAGTCAGAAAGGGCTGGACTCTTGGGAAAATTAAATCATGTCAAGGGTGCAGAAAACATGTCAAAGCGATTCCAGGAGAAATGAAACACTAATGGGTCTATTAACTGGTGTTTATGGGCTGTAGAAAAATGCAAAACATACAAATGTAATGTGTTTGCTCCCATCTTGCCCTTAAAGGGACCTTATCCCCCCCAAAAAAAGTTGATGATGTTGAATGAGCTTTCCAAAATCACATAAATGTTTTATTAGTCATTTTTGTTAGAAAACTAGTCTTAGAGCTATTTAGAGATATATATTATGCTTATTAAGGCATACCATGCCGTCACTGCCTGTTTTGGCCCTACATTACCTCCCCCACTCACTGACACTGCTTAGCAATTCATTACCCACCTCCCTTAGCACTTAGAGGGTTAAGTGTCGGTGAGTGGGAGAGATAATGTAAGGCTAAGACAGGAAGTGTCTGCACAGAATGCCTTAAGTAGCATAATCTAATCTAGCAATGTAAATAACTCAAATTTTAGTTTTCTGAATAAAAATGGCTAATACAACATATAGATGTTTCAAAATCACAAAAAGATGTTTTTAGGTGATAGTGTTCTTTTAAGGGGTTAACCCTCAGAATACGAGTAGGGCTCCCAACAGATTTCTCCATAATGTATTGGGCCCTAAGTAGTTAGTACCACACTGGCATGTACAATAATACACAATTATGGCCACCAACTCCAAACAGCCACATTCAGAGGCATGATCCCTATTGTACAGCACTGCAGACTTAGTGCTATATAAATAAAGAATAATAATAATAATAATAATAATAATAATTCTTTCTGGCCAGAAACATCATCATTTGTAACAGTTTGCATCCACTGCAGCCTGGATGGATGTTCAATATCTCTGTGCTACATAAGCAATGCATTTTATACTTGATCATAGCTGCCTATTGTGGAGAGATTTAATTATAGGACTTATATATCCAGTTTCATACCTGGTACCTGTGTGAGTTCTAGCTCTAATCTTATAATTATGTTCACTTGTTCTTACCTTTCTTGTGAGCTGATTCTCACCTCTTCAGTGTGTACCCTGGTTCTCACTTGACCCTGTGTTTCCTGGTTCTTACTTTGTACTCTGGTTCTCACTTTATCCCTGTGTGTCCTGATTCTCACTTGCTTCCTGTGTACTCTGGTTCCTTGTTGACCCTGTGTGTTCTGGTACTCACCTGCTCCCTGTTTTTCTTGGCTCTCTCCTGGCCCTTTGTGTCCTGCTTCTCACTTTGTCCCTGTGTGCCCAGGTTCTCTCCTGACTCTGTGTGCCCAGGTTCTCTCCTGACTGTGTGCCCTGGTTCTCTCCTGACTCTGTGTGTCCTGGTTCTCACCTGCTCCCTGTGTGTCATGGTTCTCATCTGCTGCCCTGTTTACCCTGGTTTTACCTGCTACATTTAGCCTAATTCTCACCTACTCCCAGTATGCCCTAGTTCTCACTTGCTCCCTGTGCATCCTGGTTCTCACCTTCTTCCTGTGTAAATCGGTTCTCACCTGACCCTGTATGCCCTATTTCTCATCTGACATTTTGTGCCCTGTTTCTGCCTTAGTTCCTGTGAGCCCTAGTTCTCATGCAACCCTGTTCCCTAGTTGTCATCTAGTGCCAGTGAGCCCTGGTTCTTACCCGACCCTGTGCCCTGGTTTTCATCTATTCCCTGGGAGCCCTGGTTCTCACCTATTCCCTGGGAGCTCTGGTTCTCACCTGCTCCCTGGTGGCCCTGGTTCTCACCTGCTCCCTGGAAGCACCCTGGTTCTCCCCTGCTCAAGCTGATCACTCACACAGTAGCACTCTAGGCTATACAATGAGCTCACTTCCACACTGCTATAGGTATGCTTGTGATGAGTATTACAGTACCAATAGAAATCTAAAACGTTGGTTAACAGATGTAATTCCCAAGATGTACAGTAGCAAAGGGAAAAGTCTGGTGAATTTTACAGACTTGTTTTACTTTAACCCCTTGAGTGGAAATGGATTGCAATGCATTCCGCACCCATCCATATTTCAAATGTTTAGCACATTCTCCTATTTTTATTTAACATACAAATACTCCAATGTTTAACCCCTTAAATGCTAGAAAGGCATCCAACACATTGCTTTACAATACGTATGAGACCCCTTTAGCATCCAGAGGGTTAAAATAACAATTATACTAGTGGATTCCTCCGGGAAAGTGATGCGGATTATCCACAAAGTGACATGTAGTGTGGCTTTTATTATACCTAACAACCACCAGAGCTTTTACAGACATAGTAGAGGTCCTATAGTCCAGCCTCATCCCTTCCCTAACCCACCCATTGGCAGAGAAGGGCATTAACCCTTTGAATGCTAGAGAGGTTGTTATATTGAAGATTTCTCTACAATAGTAGGTGTTAATGACAAGGCAAGAGAGTCCTCACAAGGCACGTGTTGGTGGAGCTGATCCCCTATGTATCATACTTACCTCATTCACTCTCCTGTACAAGCTAGTCCATGGGTTGAGACAGTTCTTTCCCTTGGTGGTCTCATCCACAAAAACCTCTTGTGTTTCAGAGCCATACTCTTCTAAGGTCCAAGATGCATTTTTCCAAAACAAAGTCACGCACTGATAGAAAATGCACACTGCCACAGCCAGAACTACAAACACTGGCCTGGGGCAATAGCGGCGCCTCCACCCCATGACTTCTAACACTGCCCTACCACTATCTCTTCCAGGCAGCAACATGCATCTTCATTGCGGTCAGACATTTCTGGGGGTTCCCATTCTCCAGGCCATTATCCATGGAACTTCTTTTCAGTTCAGGCTGGTGATATTATGTAACTCAAATTACTGTAATACAGTCAGAACAATCCACAGGCAGGAACAGTCACTCCTCTCCGATAGTGGTCATCTGATGCTCATTAAAGAAATACTAGAAGTAGAAAAGACTAAACCTCATGGTCCAAGGGGCATCCAGGTTCCTCCATTCCTGACTTTGAGCAGTTTTGCTTTCTATGTCCTTCCATTAGTATCTGCTGTCACTAATTCATGATGTTCTGTTCAGAATCCACACTGCTTGTCAGTATCTTGCATATAACAGTGCTCTGGAGAGAGTCATGAAGTTTACTTTCCATGCATACTTTAGTTGGAGTTCAGTTTACTTCCAAAGTCCTCTCCCTGCTGCTGAAAACTCTTTCCTCTATCCCCTTTTGGGCTGTTGGTGATGTATGCACTCTGCACAGCAGTCAGCTCTGCCTTCTGAGTAACACAAACACAGCACACACACACACATTCACTTGGACCACAGGCAATATAAATGAAAGACTTGCTTTCTTTCTGGGTGGGGTTGTCCTAAATATAAAAAACAGGAACTGTAATAATGCAGTTTAGTTTTCATCCCTAAACTTCTAAGCAAAGGATTTGTTAACTAGTTATACACTTTAAAATAAACCATCTTTTAGTCTGGTTTAGAATGTGAAACAGATGTCTGAGAAGGGGGAAGCTGCACATGCTTTATTTAAATTAAGGTTTTGGCATCTGGATAGTGCTATTTCTGCATGTGTTCAGTCCCACTAACAGGACCTTAGCTGCTGTTATCCTGAATACACACACACAATATATACTTAGGAATCTCTGGCTCCAGAACTGTCATAATTTCCTGGCTGCAAATCTGGTGCAAAGATGCATCAATTTTCCCAGAAAAAATATCTCAGAAAAATAAAAAAGTAATGTTACCTTTTCATTTATTGTAGTATTATTACACCATGCTTGAAACTAGACGTTTGACCAGTTGTAAATACAGCAATGTATTGCTTGTAACTATGGGGGTTTAAATAAAGTTATGTGAGCAAACATTAAGTGATATTGGGCCTTATATATCAAGCTGAAATAGAGCAAGTCTGGAGCAAACCAAACGTACCATAAAAGACAAATACATCTTCCCAAAATTCTCATCGATTTAAATAGGGCTTTTAACCACTTGAATGCAAGAGAGGTCTCCAAAGCATTACTTAGCAATGCATTGGAGATTTCTCTGGCATGCAAGGGTTAAAATCCCAAATTAATTTATGTGAGACTTACCCCCATAATGAACTTGGTGTACTCCAGGAGTGCTCCATTTCAGATGAATAAGTAAGTTCTTGTATTCAAGTCTATCAGTGTTCTCTGTTGTACAGCGCTGTGGAATATGTTGGGGTTATACACAATGAACATTATGTATGTATATCTTTATTTATATGGCACCACATGGTGTACACAGCGCCTTACAATAGACGTATCTTACAATAAATAAGAAGGGATAAAAGAAGTGCCACATTCATAGAAACAATGGCCCAAGGAGCATACAGTCTAAATGGGTAATAGAAACAGACAACAGGGTATGAGGGTGTCAAGTGCTGAGCTAATGCATTTATATGCTGGTCCAGTATTACACCACACTGTGCTAAGAATGAATCTAGACTGAGTCCGCACTAAGGAAACATTTCTACTTGCACAGCGATAGGTAAGTTAGGCATGGAACATTAGTAATTAGAATAATATGCCACTATCTGTCCTGTAAATAAACGTAAAGGATAATTTTTCAAAAATTGTTTTAAATACCAAGATCATGGCATCATATAAGCAGATTTTAACTCTCTATAAAACAAATGAAACTTTTCTTAGGGTGGCAGGTTAGCTTTAAAGGGTTAGTAATGTCTAACATTAACTAACCCTAATACTGAAGGTATTAAAACGATAATATTAATGTGCCAAGTTGTATCTCTCAAACCTTTACGGTTTGAAAGATATAAGCGCTGAAAGTTCCCCCATCCTGTTGACGAGCTGTAAAGCTGTCAGCAGTGGATCTGTGTCTGCCGACTCGGCAGCTCTTCAGCAGAGCTGAATGAGCGGTATCGAAAAACAGATACTTCACTGGAATGGTCTACACAGTGTGCTTGGTTAGCAAGAACACTTTGCAGACCATTCCTCTGAAGTATTTGTTCTTCAATAGCGCTTATTCAGCTCTGCTAAAGAGCCGCCGAGTTGGCCGACACAGATCCACTGCTGACAGCTTTACAGCTCGTCAGCAGGATGGTGGAACTTTTAGCGCTTATATCTCTCAAACCGTAAAGGTTTGAGAGATACGACTTGGCACATTAATATTATCTTTTTAATACCTTCAATATTAGAGTTAGTAAATGTTAGACATTACTAACCCTTTAACCCTTTCAGTGCCAGAGGGGTGCGCAACGCTTTGCTATGGCACTGAAAGGGTTAATCATTTCAATATCAGACCTTTTATGTATTTGGTCTGTTTAGAATTAAAGGCTTGACTGTATGGTGGGAATTTTATTCAAAATCTTAACCATTTGTGTACTTTAGAAGTGTGCAAGGAAATCATAGCATATTAATAAGAGGTTAAAGTAAGGATCAGAGTAATGCATTGGACATCTCTACGGCACTCAGAGGGTTAATTGGAAATAACTAGAGGCTGTGACACCAATGTAGAGGCCAGTGATTCTGTTCTGTAAATGTTCTCATGAGTTGTGACACTGACAACTGGCCTAGTGCTTTCTGGAAACAGATATAAACCTGTTGAAAAAAGTGATTTGTGCTTGCAGCTGACAACTGATGTTGTTTTTGCCGCACACCACTAATAGACGTTTGCCTGAAAACCTTGGGGTAATATATCAGTGTCTCTTCTACAAAACTGAGTTGCATTCTTTATTTAATGTACAAAGCCAATTTTTACCATTAAAAGGGAAATTATAAAAATAAGTGGGTGTTAATTTATTTAACAGAACAAATGACTTGGATGTCCTCCATGCTGCAGTAAGGCATTTCTCTCTCATACATATATTAAGACTCTACAGGACAGAAACAATTTCCCAAATAGGAGCCGCTATTTAGTTAATGGATAGTATATACAGTGTATTTATTAAGGGATGGCATACCTTCTCCTTATGTACTTACCAGATACATAGATATACTGCGGTCTTAAACATTCACAGTGGGACAGTCAATAAAAATAACATCTCTGCCTGCATTCTTTCAGTCCATACAAACATTTTCTTACTGTAAAATAGCATTGTACAAATAAAGACTAAAACTGAATTATAAAGGAGTTCCTTTTGCAAAACCATATTTAGATAGTAGACTTCTATAATTAGAGATTTCTACATAGGAAAGCCCATGTATTAAACAAATTGATGTACTTACTCCCTGTAGTGAACTGTGCTGCCATTTGCTGTGGTTCTATAAATGGTCATTCCTTGTTCTGAGCTGAGAGGTGCTAGAAAGAGGATGATAATAATAATCCAACAGGACACACAATGAAGTAGATATACTATGAAGTACTGGAGCAATTCTGGGGCGAATTGTTTGCACCATAGGGGACAAATAAACAAATCGCATTGATGTAAATCAGGCTTTTTTAGTACCTTGATTGGTAGCAAGATCTGAAATGAAGTGCTTTTGCAATGCCTTGGTGACCTTTCTAGCATTCAAGGGCTTTAACCCTTTGGCACTCAGAGAGTTAAAAATGTAAATTAATGAGACTTTTTGACATTTTTGTCCCCTATAATGTAGTAGATTTGCTCAAGAAATATGACAGTTGTTCTTGGAACATCAGTGAACATTGCATGTTAACCCTTTCAGTGCCAGAGGGGTACGGAACGCATTGCAAAGCAATGAGTTCCGTAGCCCTCTGGCACTGTAAGGGTTAAATGACAAATAATCCTCACTGCCTAGAAAGTAAATCAATGGTCATTCAGATGGGTCTTCAATATAAAAATTCTTAAATGTTCAAAAGCTAACACTGTCTGACTGCAGAACAAATACCCTTCAGTAATGTTATAAACATCTCATCATCTTTAAGAACATGGCACAGAATATCTAGAGGCGTATGTAAAACTGCAACATCAAAGTCATTCTGCTTAAACTCACTGCACTATACTGAACAACAAAACATTTCTATTGATTAAAATGGGGCTTTTTTGTTTGTTCACTATGGCCTGGTTGTTTTCCCCTTTACACAGTAGAACATCAAGATATTTCTTACCTATAAAACTATGATAGGGAGATTCACTAAGTGGTGATAAAGAGGTGAGATTACTTCTCCAGTTTATCACTTCTCCAGTTCCTATGTTATTCTATGGAGCCTATGCACTCCAAAGCTGGGGAAATTTTAGTGCATAGCCTCCATAAAATAACATAGGAACTGGAGAAGTGATGTCACTGGAGAAGTAATCTCACTTATTTATCACCACTTAGCGAATCTCCTCCGATATGTCTCTGTGAGGTAAAAGCCAGCACCTATTGGGAGATGCACTAAGGTGAGATAACGTTGAGAAAATCTCCAATGAGAGTAATTTTAACAGTTTGAGTGCCAGAGATGTATGCAATGTGTTGAACTCAGAGTTAAATTCCTATCGTAACGTATGGTTCCTATACATATATACAATTATTAGGGTTTAAAACTCTGAAGTGCACATTACATTTTTAATGGTCCATAAGTCTATTGTAATTGTTTTTATATGTATTTTATTTTTATTTTTTTAACATAGATTTGTATTGAGATTTTTTCCATAACATTGCATGTAAATGTCATAGACGTGGAGTACATAGAATCCTCATAACTTGTTAGTAAATTTGAAACAGTATTATGTCATGATTATGTCGTTATTTGTATTTTGAAAATATTTTACATATTATTTGTCAGAGACCATTGTGACTCTTAGTCATAGTGATCTCAGTGAGTCTGTGTTAACTCTTTTACTGCTAAGAACCAGTTCATTCAGTTCCCAGCAGTAAGAAGGTAAGCCAGGTGTCTGACAGCTGACTCTTCACTCAGCAATGCACAAGCATGCAAATGGGAGCCAATGTCACAAACAACAGCATAACTGGGTACCTCCAATAACAATCTGATGGATAGCAATGTGTTCATTTTAAAAGAAGCTACAGAGAGCCAACTGAAGTGTTCCCTGCATTGTTAGAAGATTGAAGAGGTCAGACACTACCTGATTTGGTCTCATGGTATCAGATGGGCAGCTCTGTCACTGCTGACAGAGCTCCTCTGTCTGTTTTAAATGGCCAAGGCACCTATATGTATGAGCTTTTGCCATAAAACCAAGTTTAGTGACAGGTACATTTAGTTACCTTTGGTTCTTTACCAGTTAATATCAAAGTGTCTAATCATTTAGCTACATTTTGAAATTATACTTGGGTTGGTTGTCTTGTTGGGAGTTTGATATTTTAAGCAATGTAGTTATATACTTTGTATAAAAAATGCTATTAATATTAACTCTTTCCTCCTTAAAGGGTGCTTAAAACAAAGATGGAAGTCTACCAGGAAATGTGTCTGATCTCTTGGAGATTTCGTAATCTAAAGATAATATTAATATTTTCCCCAAAAATATTACAAGTACAACTCCCCAATAGCATGTTCATAGAAAGGAGTAAGGTTACACAAATTTCCTGTGAGCCATGTTGGTGCACCACATAAAGCAAGGCACAGAGGAAAGCAAAGCCCTGAAACGCCCATACACTTTCATACCTTAGTGCAAGAGGTGACAAGTGGAGAATTTCTGGTGTAAGTACCTTAATGAATTGATCTTATGCAACAGTAGGGCTAGAAACTAGATTCAGCAGTATGTTTATAAGAAAAGTAGATGAGTTCTGGCACAAACCATTTGCACTATAGGGGAGAACAAAAAATTCCCATTGCTTTAAATGTGGATTTTAACCCTTTGAATGGTAGAGAGGTATCTAACTAATCACTTCTCAAAGTGTTGGATACTTCTCTATTATTCAATTGTTTAATATAGCTATTTAAGCCAATGGGAATTTTTGGAATGTTTAAGTTATCCTCTATAGGACAAATGATTTGCCCCAGAACTCCTCCATGTTTCCATGAAGACCTTTCACATGATTTAGCATGACATCATAGTAGTAGTACACCCCCCATCCCTTAGCAGAGCACATATATAAAATATATATGTATCAAAGCAAATTTTAAGTAAATGGGGACCAAAGTAATTGCACTACATGTATCAAAGAAGGGGGTCCATTGAAATCAAGGGACATTTTAATTGATCCTCATTTAAACTTTTCTTTGATAAGTATGCCACTTAAGAGGGTATTAAGCAAAAAGTAAATTTTCCTTAAAGAACCGTTCACCACTATTTGACTTTTTCTTACCTTTTGAATTACCTTCAGCACTCCCAACAGACCCACTGTAATTAAATGTCTTTGGTGAAAGGGGCCTACAAGCTACTTAGACTTAGTAAGGGATAATGGGACTTAATTGTGGTATGGAATAGGATATGTCCCCTTTGTGGGGAGGTGTCAGGATTCGAATCACATTTGTTTTTTGGGGTTTTTTATTTGTATTTATTTTTACAAAAAGAGTCCTCATCCACCACTGTAAGCATAGAAATATAGGGTAGATTTGTACATGACACATATGACTAATCCTTTCTCTCTGTGGGAAAATACATGTGCAAAGCAAGGTGAGGTCAGGAGAGGCAAACCCAGCGTTGAATGTTGTTTGATGTATGTGTAAATGGCAAATCAGGCCTCCATTTATCAGTATATTCCCCGAGTTGGCCAATTCAACCTGGTATATGAAGAGAAACATAAGGGTATTGGATAACTGATTACCATAGTGCAAATTGTCACAATGATGGATTGCTCACCAGTTTTTTACTCTGCTGTCTTCCACAGCTCAGCTAGTGTCCAGGAATCAGTGAAGAGAGGCACACAGAGTAATGCATTTCCATGTGTATTGTGGATTCTTCATTGATTCCTTCTTACTGTACCTTTATGCTATAAGAATTGTCATAGCTGCCAGGCGTTTCAGTGGAAAACTGCCTTAGGTTATAGGAAGTAATTAGACAACAGGCACCTGAAAGGCAAACTGGAAATAACGCCTTTCTCCCAAGCCACTGTTATCTATATTTCCTGCTCTCTGGTAGAGTATCCAGGACAATGTGTTCAGATGCAATCATTTTAATGAGTCTTACAGAATTGCTTCGTATACAAAAAAAAAAGTACATTGTCAGTGGTGTGTTTGTTTTCATGATGTTCAGTCCATCACGTTTTGCTGCTAATGTGAAAAAAAGCAGATGGATTACATTTTGGGCCCCTAAAACAAAGATCAAGGAAATTCTGGGGCAAAAAACTGCACCTTAAAATTGTGATTGATGTGAATAGAGCGTTTAACCTAGAAATTAGATCTGTTTGAATAGCACGGAGTAAAATAAAGGGACACTGGACTGGACTAAGTGTAGGGGTAACTAGAACAAGGTAACAGCAAGATTTACAGTGTACAATAGAAATACGTTGGATCTGAAATCATGCCACAAAGATTAGGCCATGAGGTAAAGGGGTGGTGGGTATAATTAGAGCTAGAGTATTGCTCCCTTAATTTTGAAACTGAAAATTGGACAACCACTGACCTCAAGAAAAAATAGCATCAATTTGCACAAGGTTTCAACTTCTCACTTCTGCAGTCACAGGAACCAATGCCTTTGCAATATGTTATACTGGATAAATCACAAAGATGTTTTTAACCTTTTAAGGACCAGACGGGTGTGCAACACATTGGGAAGCAACATGTTGCATGCTGTCTGGTCTTTGAAGTATTTGTCTGATAAATTATTGTAATCCCAGTGGCACCTCCTAAGATTCATAGATTCCTGCCTGTGCACACAGGCAGTAGCAAGTATGCCTTGTTACTAAGGCCTCTTGGAATGTTGCAAAGTGAGTAAGTTAACCATAAATCTCCACAGAATGGTGTAGCAACAACATCATTGTGCAATTTCAGGACACTGAGGTACTGCAGCTAAAAAATTCAACTTTGAGCTGTAATAACCTTTGAATAAGATAAACCCTACAACACCGTTTTATACACACACACACACACACACACACTCTCTCCTAGGACATATTATTAATATTATTGGCACCTAAATGCTATTCCTCTCCAAGTCTGTGTCAGTCCCTGGAGTGCTTGACACAAAATTGGACTGGCTAGGCAGATATTGATTATCTCTCTGCTTCTATACTGTTTGTGATTGTGTACTGTTACTGTTGATTTATCTGTTTAATGTTGATTCTACCTTTTTTCTTGCATGTGCAGGCCTACTCACAACTCCCTATGTGTGTGTGATATTCTCTACAGCTAGGGGATGCAATTTTATAACTTCCATTAATATATGATCAAGTTGGTGTATATATATATATATATATATATATATATATATATATATATGTATATACGATTGCCTTGGGTTTCAAGATTCTAATCCTTAAGATTAAATGATTTAAGGACCCTTGCCTCTCAGCACCTACAGTATGATAGCTGGAGACATTAACATTTTGCATCTAGATACCACCTTTTTTCTCACCCTGACATGACATTTTCTCAAATTGATCTTATATTGGTAGAGAATTGTGTCTTGCAACAGATTGCTGATGTGGGTTTGGACTTGGTGACTTGGTCCAAACATGCTACTGTGTCTATAACTTTGGCACTGGATGGTGGTTGCACTAATCCTGGCCTCTGGAGACTCAATGAGAAAATCTTCTTGGGTATCCCAAATTAGGAAAGCTATTCAGAAATATTTTGTTTTGAATTCTGTAGAAGATACCTCACCAGAAGTGTGTTGATATTCCCATAAGGCTGTGATATGAGGCCATATTACAAAGATTGTATCTTGTTATAATAAACAGCACAAGCATCACTTAACTCTATATATGGCTAGCTGAGTTAGATTCCCAGAACAAACTTGCTCTATCTGCCTTTATCATGAACCAACTTAAGGAAGCAGAAAATTTAGCACTCCTGACATGTCACTAGTCTTAAGGGTTAACGTTGTGTCCCCATCCTGTCCCCTTTCCCTACGTCATGCTGACTTCTTTCAGAGAAGAAAGCCGGTCCGGACAGATTGCAATGAGGGTCAATCTTGTGTGAGCATAAGAACAACCCTGCCCTGCTTCGTCAAAGGGGGGCAGGGTTTTCCTTATACTGATAGACACAAGATTGTCCCTCATTGAGGTCTGTCCTATCAAATGATCTTTTTACAGATCTGTGGGAAGGCAGCATGACGTAGGGAAAAGGGGTGGGAGGGGTACACTTGAAAATAAATTAAAGAATACAACATTAAGGACACTTAGAAAGGTATGTTTCATTATAAAAATGTATAATGAATAATCAGCGATGACTGAATATTCAGACATTACTGTCTCTATACATTCTGTTCTCAGAGTTATAAACTCAATAAATTGTTAGCTAATCTTCTGAAAAATTTCTCAGAAGCAAAACGGTTTATTCCCTATGTGTTGAATGAGGCTGGGTTGAATTTGCTAAATATATGAACAATTGTATAACCTATGCTCTGAGATGCTCATTCCTTACCCTACTAAACAACAGATAAGAACTTCTTTAGATTCACTATCTCTTCCCTCTCTTTCTTCAACTGACATACCTACTTTCACTGAAACTATCAAACTACAAGAGATATGTAAAGCCATTAAATCACTTTTCTTAAATTCAAATTCCCAGGTCCAGATGGAATCACTAAATACATGTTCTGCTTCTCGATAAAATAATAAAATATCTGAGTAGCACACTCAATTCAATAACCAGAACATAGACCTACCAGACACGAACATGTCTAGGGTGCTCTCATCCCTATAAAAGACATATGACACAAAAAAAAGAAGTACCAAGATAGGGATTTGTAAGGCACTCAGTCTAATAAACACTAAGTCAGTTAAATACAAAAATAGAAAAAGTATTAGTAACAATAACCATACTGGCAGGTAATAGACACAGTGTTCCCCCCTCACTCTCCCATCCCTATATCTATAAAAATATATCCCAATAATAAACTAAACATATAAAATCAAAACAAAATCATAAATGTAACCCAATACTGGCGCCAGTAAAAAATTGCAGCAAAATGGATAAAAATAAATCCAATAATGTCAACAAATTCAGTTGATACTCTGATTATGTCAATATAATCCGTTTCTCCTGTCACAATAAATTGTAATAGAGCTGAAGCAAGATGATAGCTATTTCAAAGCAGCAAAAGCGAAGCCAAGTAGTGTCATAGAGATAGATGTTATGTGAAGCGTTCATAAAGCCATGGCACATGGAACTGTGTGCAGCACAATTCAATCATAATATACGTTGGCAATATATATATTGCTAGTACTCACGAATACAACTGAGTCTGGACTACCGTTAGGATTGGTGTGCAGTCCTGCAATTCTCGGGACACTTTCACTTTATCCCCCACAGATTTCGATACAACACCTGCCTCTGCTCTCTTCCGGTGCCGATGCCACTCACAAGTTATACCAACATGTACTCATTTGCCATATAAATCCATCCCTTCATAGATCTGTATATCCTCCTTGGCTAAATTTCATCTTGCAAAAACAGTTAGTCACTATGCTCCATATTTCAGTGGCTCCCAAGGTGCTTCTTTCCAACGCGTTTCTCCCGCAAACTTTGTGGGCTTCGTCAGGGCAAACCCCTGTACTTCCTGGTCACGTTATTTAAAGGGATCCAACCAGAAGTTAGATCACCATATCTTAGCAACAATTATAAACAAAGTCGCATTGATTACAACCACGGGACCCAACACTCGTGCCCCCATTTCACGCTCAAAAATGAGCAATCCCTGTAGCCAAATGTTGCCCCCATGGTCAGCCTCAGACCCCACACCACAATGGCCCTTAAAAATAACAAAAGACAGCCCATACTATCTCCAATGTCCAAGGGATCTCAACCGTGGCTAGAACACTGCAGCAACTGAGAGCCCTCCAGCAATCTAAATCTAACATGACCTGATTAGACTATAACTCAAACTTCACATTCCTACAACATCTCAAGATAATAGTGAATGGAAAAGCATGTCATAAGGGAGAAAAGATATAGAAATCATATGCCCCAGGGCAACTTAATGAAGCCCATTTCTCTATACAATAATTCATAAAAACATATTAAATTGAAGATCTTCATTCAAGCCGTTCAGAGACTTAGTCCCCAGATTATATATCCATCTAGACTCACACTACAATAAGTGTCTATCCCAATCACCCCCTCTAATACCCCTCACGACATGCTCCATTCCTATCACCCTAAGTCCATTCGATAAACCCTGATGATAATATAAAAAAGGACGTGCCACTGGACTATCCATGTTCTAACACATGTCTTCTAAGTTCTCTAAATGTTTTTCCAACAGATTTGCCCACAGGGACAAAATAATTGAACTATTACCCCCTTTGTATGACAATTAATAAATCCCTTTATTTTATAATTCCTTGTTCCATCAAAATTACTAAAGGTCTTACTCTTCTTCACAAACCTGCATGCATCACAAGATCCACAGCTGAACATTCCACAAGTCAAACCCCTACCAAGCCATGTTTCCTTAGATTTTTTTGGTTCCCAAAGACTGTGGAACAGATTATCCCTCAAATTTTGTGCACTAAGTGCAACCAAAGCCAGACAACCACCCACGATCTCTGCGAAATCCGCATTCTGTGTGAGGATACTCCAATGCTTGACCAACAGACTTCTCAAAACAGGCCAATGACATTCATAGGTGATAACTTTTCTGTTGGGGAACAAAAAGCGTTAAGGGACCTGCAGGCACATCCAGAGGTGGTGATTAAGCGAAGTGACAAAGGGGAGAATGTGGTGTTGATGACAGGAGAGAATTATATAAGGGAAATTAGACGCCAATTAAGTGATAAGAATTATTATGAAGTTTTGGAAGGTGATCCAAACTAAAATGAATCAAGCTATCCTGAGGAAAAAATTAGAGTTCAGTTTTGAAGAAGGATTGATTTCAAAGAAAGAACTGGAGTATATGTGGGTGGATCATCCAGTAACACCCACTATATACATTTTACCTAAGACACATAAGTCAATGAAAGCCCCACCAGGATGACCAGTTGTCTTGGGGATGGGGAGTGTGTCAGAGAAAGTAAGTCGTTATATAGATAGGAGGTTAAAACCTTTCCTCGGGACACTTCCATCTTATGTGGAAGATACGGGAGACGTTATTAGGAGATTGTTGGGGATTGATGTGTGGGGGGACTCCCTCCTAGTTACGATGGATGTGGAGTCTCTCTACACATCAATCCCCAATGATGTGGGCTAACGAGCCTGTCACTCTTATTTGAATTCGAGAAAAGTTGACTATAGTCATCAGAATGAATATATTTTAGATTTATTGGACTTTGTCCTGAACAACAACTATTTTATTTTTGGTGGAAGATATTATCTCCATTGCAGGGGCATGGCCATGGGGACGACGTGCGCCCCAACTTACGCATGCCTCCACCTGGGCTGGTGAGAGCAGTTTGTGGTGGGGGATGCGTGTGGGTTTGGGGAGCACATAGCCCTGTTGCTGCGCTATATAGATATTTTTTTTTATTTGGGAGAGAACTGCAGATGATCTCAAGTTGTTTGTCCAGGATTTAAGCTCCAATGAGTTGAATATAAAATTGACGTACCAAATGAGTCCTGTGAGTGTGGACTTTTTAGATTTGAAAATCGATAAAGAGGAGAATATTCTAAAAACTACTACTTATAGGAAACCAACATTATTATTATGAGCAGACAGTCATCATCTGAAGTCCCAGATTAAAGGAATCCCCTATGGGCAATACCTCCGGTTACGGAGGAATTGCACAGAGATGGAGGAATATAAAATTAAATCGAGAAAACTAACGGAGATATTTTTACAGAGGGGCTACAATATGGGTGACCTGAAGAAAGGATACCAGAGAGCACTTCATCAGGATAGGAATGAAGTCTTTTTTGGTAAGAAAAAGAGACGGGTACGTTTTGTCACCACCTATGGATGTCATTGGCCTGTTTTGTAAAGTCTGTTGGTCAAGCATTGGAGTATCCTCACACAGAATGCGGATTTCGCAGAGATCGTGGGTGGTTGTCTGGCTTTGGTTGCCCATAGGGCACAGAATTTGAGGGATAAGCTAGTCCACAGTCTTTGGGAACAAAAAAAAAATCTTAGGAATCATGGCTTGGTAGGGGTTTGACTTGTGGAATGTTCAGCTGTGGATCTTGTGATGCATGCAGGTTTGTGAAGAAGAGTAAGACCTTTAGTAATTTTGATGGAACAAGGAATTATAAAATAAAGGGATTTATTAATTGTCATACCAAGAGGGTAATATATCAATTATTATTTCCCTGTGCGAAAATCTATGTAGGAAAAACATTTAGAGAACTTAGAAGATGTGTTAGAACATCAGTGTGACATAGAAAATAAGAACATGCAGAGTCCAGTGGCACATCATTTTTTTATATTATCATCAGGGTTCATTGAATGGACTTAGGGTGATAGGAATGGAGCGTGTCGTGAGGAGTATTAGAGGGGGTGATTGTGATAGATACTTATTGCAATTTGAGTCAAAATGGATATATAATCTGGGGATTAAGTCTCCGAACGGTTTGAATGAAGATCTTCAATTTTATATGTTTTTATGAATTATTGTATAGAGAAATGGGCTTCATTAAGTTGCCCTGGGGTATATGGTTTCTATACCTTTTCTCCCTTATGACATGTTTTTCCATTCACTATTATCTTAAGATGTTGTAGGAATGTTAAGTTTGAGTTATAGTCTGATCAGGTCATGTTAGATTTAGATTGCTGGAGGGCCCTCAGTTGCGGCGGTGTTCTAGCTGCGGTTGAGATCCCTTGGATTAAGATTAAGTGATATTTTCATGAAACGCATCAGGCGTTTGTGGTTTTACATATGTCTGGTGTATCATTTTCCATATCATGAATGATGCCTTTAAAAGTGGAAGAATAAAGTATTTTTTATCTACATAAGAGAGTGGATTTCTTCTTTGGCTGTGGATGAGCGGTGGATCCGTTGAAGCACCTCTGTAACGGTTTGTTTGACACACAGACACAGTAGGTTTGGATAAAACACAGTTTTATTAAGCAATTGGGAATACAATAACCCTCACAGGTCCTGTAATATATTCTAAATATAGTACAGCCACAAGACAGGTTAAATATATATAAGCCCACACAGGTCCAGTATAAATACAGAGTACATAACACATTATACTGACACAGGTCAGGTGAATCTTGAAAGAGTCCCAGTGTATCGGTACTGCGTGGGTTAATAGCAGTCAGCGAGCGTAAACAGTCCCATGTGTGGTAAGGCCTGTTAAGAAGCTCACCTAGGATAGAGAGCTTAAATATGAGTAACGCCCAAGAATAAGTATAGCAGGTAATGGTGAACTGCCTTAGCAGTAACGGAGGCTGAGCGACTTGAGCACTGCCGGAGCAGTAACGGAGACTAGGCCACGTGAACACTGCCGTAGCAGTAACGGAGACTGAGTGACATGGACACTGCCGTAGCAGTAATGGAGACCAAGCAACTAGAGAACTGCTGTAGCAGTAACGGAGACCAAGCCCTTGGATACTGTCGTGGCAATAAAGGACTTTGAGCCACAGGGACACTGCCGTAGCAGTAACGGAGACTAGGCCACTTGCACTCTGCCGTAGCAGTAAACGGAGACTAGGCCATTTGCACTCTGCTGTAGCAGTAAACGGAGACTAGGCCACTTGTACTCTGCCGTAGCAGTAACGGAGACTAAGCGACTAGAGACTGCCGTGGTAGTAATGGAGACTGAGCAACTGAGCACTGCCATGACAGTAACGGAATTGAGCAACTGAGCAACTTGCCCTGAGGAGGCAACCAACCGGGAGAGGATAGTATGACAAGCCAATAGGAATGTCGCCGGGGTGACACAGAGGCAACCAAGACCAAAACTGCACAGCTGTCACAGACAGCGAGAAAGGATCACCGCCCTCAACCGGAGACCGGACGAGTGCACCCAGAGCAGGAACGTCAGCCAATCCAAGTCGGTACACGGTGCAGGAATGTCAGTCAAGCTGGGTCGGTACACGGAGCAGGAACATAAGCCAAGCTGGGTCGGTACATGGAGCAGGAATGTCAGCCAATCCAAGTCGGTACACGGTGCAGGAACATCAGCCAAGCCTGGTCGGTACACGGAGCAGGAATGTCAGCCAAGCCGGGTCGGTACACAGGAGATGAGAAGCAGAATGGTCAGGCAGTCCGGGTCGGTTCACAAGCAGGAGACAAGATGCAGAGTAGTCAGGCAGGCCGGGTCGATACACTGAGAGCAAACTGAAATCAGGAACAAGTGCTGGTACTGGAACACCACAATAGGGCACTGGAGAGGTGCCAGAACCCAGTATTTAAAGGCCATACTGGGCGGGACAAGCACAGTATAGCCAATAGGAGTAGAGCAGGAGTGTAGACTGACAGAATGTTGCTGAAAGAGCACGGGCACCGTGATAACCTCCTCCGGTGTCATATAGTTTGTCGAAGTCCGTGGCCAGGACTGTGGGGGTAGCTCCAGATCCACAACGGCTTTCAGCCATGGTGAGTACATGTATTTATGACAAAGTTTTTATACATGACTACTATTGATTAGGCATATAGTAGCAATCTCTCTATTTCGTGTTCTATTAATCCGAAGCAATGCCAAATAATATCCCACTGACTCAAGTCTCAAGCCTTCAGTGGTCATTTCCTTACCTATGGGGAACTGATCATCTTAAATATCTAGGGATACCACTTTATTAATCTAACTGCAACAGAAACTAAGATGATACTCCCCAAAATATTATTCTCCGTATACACTACTATGCAAAAGTCTTAGGCAGGTGTGGAAAAAATGCTGTAAAGTAAAATGCTTTCAAAAATAGACGTTTTATCAATGAACAAAATGATAGTGAGTGAACAGAAGAAAAATCTAAATCAAATCAATATTTGGTGAGACCACCCTCAAAACGGCATCAATTCTTCTAGGTGCACTTGCACAAAGTCAAGGATTTTGTAGGCATATATTCAGGTGTATGATTAAACAATTATATCAAAGAGATGCTAATGATTATCAAATTAATATGCAGGTTGAAACACATCTCGGTGAGGAACATCCAGACTCGGGTAACAAGGTGAGGTTGCTAGAGACGGTTTAATCTCAAAAGTCATACACCATGGCAAGACTGAGCACAGCAACAAGACACAAGGTAGTTATACTGCATCAGCAAGGTCTCTCCCAGGCAGAAATTTCAAGGCAGACAGGGGTTTCCAGATGTGCTGTCCAAGCTCTTTTGAAGAAGCACAAAGAAACAGGTAACGTTGAGGACTGAAGACACAGCGGTTGGCCAAGGAAACTTAGTGAAGCAGATGAAAGACACATCATGCTTGCTTCCCTTTAAAATTGGAAGATGTCCAGCAGTGCCATCAGATCAGAATTGGCAGAAAAAGTGGGATCCTGTATATCCATCTACTCTCTGGAGCAGACTGTCAGAAGAAGTCTTCATGGAAGATTTGTGGCCAAAAAGCACAAAATGTGATGGAATATAATTGAACGGCCTTGGAGGTTGATGCGCATGGCAAAATTTAAGTGGCCTAGGCGGGTAAGTGAATCAGATGAAGTGTAGCTATTGACTAGAGATCTAATGCAAATGACTTTGTCTTGGGGAAGTCTAGATTCGAAATAGTCTGAATCTAGGATGATGCCTAGGAACTCAACTGTGGTGGAGGGGCCTCTAGTTTTGTCTAATGCTACGGGAATATGAAGCTGTTGGAATAGTGACAGGAGTTTTTGCACGAAAGTGAGATAGGTGGTGAAATAGTATTGTTTTTTCCACGAATGCTAGAGTATTGAACTGAATATGCTTCCGAGAGGATTGAGGAGTTGAGGCTGGGAATTGGAGAGGAGTGAGGGGTGGAGAAGTCTATGATGATTCACTTTTTTAAGGAGAATTTCCTGGTCGCAATTCCTAAGGGGTTTATTCTCCAGACTGGAAAAGGTGGTCTGGGGAAGGGGCCTAGTAAGAAATCTTTTTCGTACTCTTTGACGAGGAGGGAGGTGACTACTCCTGGTTCGTCTGTAGCTGATTTTAGATTTTTACATTCCAGTGATGTGGATGGGCAGGCTATTATTCCGGTGTAGAATCCTTCGGAAAAACATGAAATAAGGAAGTTGGTGATGTGGTTATTAGGACGAACTAAAAGGAGAGACTGGAGAAGTGGTACGTTGTTTATGTCTAGTCATTTATTTTATGTGAAACATGAACAAATGGTGCATGAATGGGCATTGTGACAAACGGGATAAATATGAAGGAGACGACAGCCACTAAAGAAACAGCCTTTAGAGTTGCTGTATATTGGTGGATGAGCCCTGGTAATATATCTGTTGGCCTAACTTATCTCTGGGTCCTTGAGGCTGTGTGTTCAGGGTGCAACTAGTAGTATGGGTGGAGGGTGGATGAGAAGTTTGTTGAGAGGTGCTGGCTATTGGCATAACATCGGTGATGGGGCAAAGACTGGAGAAGTGTAAAGCAACCTGGCAGATGTTACATATGAGGGCCTTTAATCCCATGAAATGCCTGTAAAACAGCTTGTTGTCCAGTGCGCTCCAATCAATGGTGAAGCAAAACTAGGCAAGTGCAGCTCCGGCTTTGGAGGAAAAGTCTTTGTGGTAGTCATAGAAGAAATGTCCACCATATTTGTAAGCCAGGTCGGTAACTGTGTATAGGTAACGATCGCGTTCTAGGTGTCTGTTGGGATATGCTGAGCATAGTATGTCTCTATAGACACTAAGCACAAACACAAATTCTGTGATAGATAAATGCTTTGACAGGAGTGGGTCTTTGGATTTGAGTGTTACAGATATATCACCGCAGCTCAATGTTTTGTGATGCTATGAGAAGTGATATGAGATTTACATCTTTCTCCTCATTTCCCTCCGGATATGTTGGGGAATCATATGTGCTGGTGTGATTCTGGGGGATGTTATGGTGGATGTACCTGGAATAGCTTGGGAGCTAGCTCTTGGAGAGAGCTGAAGGCTGGGAGCTGCTGTGACTTGTTCCACTGCTGGTAGTCGACGTTGGCCATGGCTGAAGTGAGGTCTGAGAGTAGTGATGTAATGTGCGTGAGTTGGTTGAAGGTAGGGGGAATGGGGGACTGAGGTGGGGTGGCTAACTGAACTGAGAAATGTGGTGTTGAAGCGGTGGATAATAGAAGGTAGAAGAATTCCGCCTTTCTAGCAGAGGCTGGGAATGGGACGTGGTGTCTGTTAAGTTTGGCCATGATTTTTGGGATCATCCATTCCTTGTAAGCTGAGAGTGATGGTCCTGGAGATGAAGGGGAGCCAGCTGCTGATCCTTCTGTATTGACTTGCTGATCTGAATTTTCCATAGTAGTTAGAAAGGAAGCATAAGGGAGAGGGGAGAATAATTGTGAAGGTGGTAGGGTGGGAAAGGTGGAGGGATGAAGTGAAGGGATGGGTGTGAAGGGGAAGAGAAGGGCTGGAGTGAGGATGAGGGAGGACCTTCTGATTACTAGTTTTGTGTGCAAGTGATCTTTCATTTTGGTGGGTGCTGGAGTGCATGGGTTGACCTTCAGCCCCTTCTAGGAGGTAAGGTGCGTGAGTGAGCCTTCGGCCCCCGCTAGGAGGTAAGGCATGTGAGTGAGCCTTCGGCCCCCGCTAGGAGGTAAGGCACGTGAGTGAGCCTTCGACCCTGGCTAGGAGGTAAGGCATGTGAGTGAGCCTTTGGCCACCGCTAGGAGGCAAGGAGCTTGAGTTGGAAGGGTGTGTAAGTGAACCTTTGGCCCCCTGCCAGGAGGTAAGGTGTGTGAGTGAACCTTCTGCCCCCTACTAGGGGGTAAGATGCATGAGTGAACCTTCTGCCCCCTACTAGAGGGTAAGGTGCGTAAGTGAACCTTCGGCCCCCTGCTGGAAGGTAAGGTGCATGAGTGAACCTTCAGCCCACTGCTAGGAGGTAAGGTGCATGATGGAAACTTAGGCCCCCTGCTAGGAGGTAAGGAGTGAGTGGACCTTCAACCCCCAGGTAGGAGGTAAGGTGCGTATCTGGACCTTCGGCCACCTCCTTTTATGAGGTAAGGTGTGTGAGTGAACCTTCAGCCCCCTTGGTAGGAGGTAAGGTGCGTATCACAGTGCCCGTGCTACTGCTGGCGACATTCTGTCAGTTTTACGTCCTGCTGCCTTTTATTGGTTGATGTGGCTTTGCCCCGCCCAGTATTTGTCCTTAAATACTGGGCCTTGTCACTTCTCCGGTGCCCTTTCGTGGAGTTTCAGTTGCCAGCGCTTGTTCCAGTTAATCGTGTGATCTCTGTGTATGACCCGGACTGCCTGACTACTCTGCTGTATCCGTTCCTGCTCTGTGTACCGACCCGGACTGCCTGACTACTCTATCTACGTTCCTTCTCTGTGTACCAATCCAGCCCGGCTGACGTTCCTGCTCTGTGTACCAACTCAGATTGGCTGACGTTCCTGCATTGCGTACCGACCCGGCCTGGCTGAAGTTCCTGTTCTGTGTATCGAACCGGTGTGAGAGAACATTGTCCATGTATCAGGGTCTGTCTGCGGACCCATCCGGTATCCGGCTTGGTGGATGTCATCCGGTGTCCTCTCTGTCCTCGGACAGAGCCTCTGTTGCCTAGTTGCCGCTCAGGCAGTCTAGTCTCGGTATACCTGTCACTTACTGTGTCGCGCAAGCCACACTCCGGTGTGATAGATCCATCTGGTTGCATCACGGTACGCTTGACCTTTTACTACTGCAAGCTGAGGCTGATCTTACTCTGGGCGCCTCAGGCTGCTCTCACTATCTGCCAGTCGACATTAGGTCTAAGCATTCATTAACACCTTTGGGGAAGGTGCCATTTTCCACCGGATTTCAGTCCGTTAGGCGTTCCTCCGGGCATACAGTTGCAGTCCTCCGTTACTGCTACGGAAGTCCACAGCTTATCCTGGGCCTCCGTTTGGTCCTGTGGCATTACTCGCTATTCTGTCACTCTCTGCAGAGTGAGAGTCTTGAGGGCCTCGCACTATTAGGGCCTGTCAGTCTTCCTGGCCTAATAGTGACCATTTCACTGCTGTCTCGTTTGAGTATCACACGAGCGTTACCTGCCCTGTGTCAGTATATTATTGTTGCTGATTTATACTTATACTGGACCCGTGTGGGTACTGATTACTTTAACCTGCCCTGTGTCGGTACTATATTGTGTACATATATTACTGGACCCACAAGGGTTATTATTATTATTTTGTGTTTATTCAATAAAACTGTGTTTTTTATCTAACTTACTGTGTCTGAGTGTCAAATAAAACCGTTACAGTGCGTGAGTGGACCTTCGGTCTCCGAGCTAGGCGGTAAGGTGTGTGAGTGGACTTTTAGCCCCCCTGCTAGGAGGGAAGGTGCTTGAGTGGACCTTCAGCCCCCTGGCTAGGAGGTAAGGTGCATGAGTGAACCTTGGGTTCTTCTGCTGGGAGGTAAGGTGAAATAAACCTATGGTTCTGTTTGGAAGGTAAGGTAAGTAGGATGGAAACCGTTGACCCCAGATCTGATGTGAGTAGTGAAATTTGGAACCTTCTGCCTCTGTTCTGGAGGTAAGGTGCATAAGAATTGAAACCTTCTGTCCTTTGGATGGAGGTAAGGATTGTGGATTGGAACCTTCGGCCTCTTGCTTGGAGGTAAGGTGTGAATGGGAACATTTTGTCCTCTGCTAGGAGGTAAAGAGCGTAATGACCCTTTGGCCTCCTGCAAGGATGTGGGGAATTTTTTTTTTTTTTTTGTACCTGAAGATGTTTATTAGAGCTGATTCTTGATCTAGAATGAGGGACGGTAAAGGAGAAATGGTAATGTAAAGTGATGTAAAAGTAGTGTTTATTATTGATGGGGATACGTGGAGGTAGAGGGATTAGGGGAATGTGCTGACTTAAGATGGTAACTTGACTTACTTGGTGATTGAGAAGGGATGAACTGGATGTAGGAAGATCAGGGAAGTTTGGATGATAATCTGAAAAAAGGTGTAAAACCAATAGCAGGTATCATACAGTAAGCAGAGTGGTAAAAACACTGTACTGAGAATAAAATATCGATAGAGGGCAACAGAGGACCAGCTCTAGGTGCTGATAGCAACCGAAGGTAGCTTGGAGTGTCAGATCAACTGATAGGCTATGGAAACATAAGTAAGTTTGTGTTTGAGGGGGAGATAGAGGAAAGACAGAGGTGGACTATGAAGGGGTGGAATACTTACTTTGGCTGTTTTGGATAGGTTGCTGCTTGGATGTTTGGAATTCGCTAGGTAATCTGTGACAATGATAAAGATGTTTGCTGGGGATAAAGAGGTATTTATTGATAGTTTTTTAATAATTACTGTGATGGGGAGGAGGTGATAGGGAAGGTGCTTAAATTTATTGCTTCAACTTGGAAAGGTTGAAGTGAACATCCAGGAGAAGAGGAGAGGGGAAGAGATAACTTGCAGCTCCTTGTCGGCTGCAGCTGCTAAGCTTTAAGATGCTGTGGTAGCCAATCAAAGACGTTGTAGGGAAGTGGAGGGATCAGAGGATGGTGATTTAACTTAGAAGTTGGAGTTTAAAAGCTAAAGCTGGTGGAGGGAGGAAATAGTGGTAGGAGAAAGGACTAGAGCAGTGGAGTAGATTAAAATAGGTACCGAAACAGAGATGGATTCTTAATGGCTGAAGTGGTGAGGTCTGATGCTCTGGTGCAAATACATACTGCACACAGCTTACTGCTGCTATATTTGAGGCAGACTGTCAGGAGATGCTATTGGAGAGAAGGTAATGTGTGTAGCGAGGGTAGCGGTTGAGTGAAATTGTGAATAACATGGAGGGCAATTAAGTATTTACTGTGGCTGCTTGGTCAAAGGAATTGAGGGTCTGGTTGGACGGAGCTTCTACTACAGGAAAAAGAGAGGGAACGCCAGGTAGTAAGTGAGCGATAAGGGGAAAGGAAGCCGTGTTTGACAAATTGAATGGCATGACTAACTTACTATGAAGCCGCACACTACTGGAGGCTCTTGGTTGCTGTAACGTGAATAAGGCTGATTTCAAGGTTCACTAGTGACGTAGTGAGCCCAGTGGGGGGGGGCTGATGCCTTGTATTTAAAGGCCTGCAGCCCCTCCCACAAATTCAGGCACAGCCTTTTAATTGTGATATGTTTAAAGAATTAAACTGGCTAACAGTTGAATCACCTTTCTTGACTAGTTTGTGGCCATTTCTCTGGAAAGCAAACAAACCGCCTGAGCAATATACTTACTCCAGCTTTCCATCTCCACTGCCAATAACTCACCGAGAATGCCATACTACAATAAAGAAGCCTGTCAATCTGCCTTCTCCTTTAGAGTTGAAAGTATGGATTAACCTACCTGAAAAAATCATGTCTTCTCCCATTCTAAAACCACTAAAAAATAACTACTTCTTTTTATTTAAAAATAACACTTAAAGGGATAGTAATACTTCAAAATTACTAATCCCTATTTTATAGCCATTAAAAAAAGAAGAAAAATGCCCCCAGTGGCATCTCTCAACCCATATGGTTTGAGAGAGATCTGCTTGCAAAGTTCGCCCCTGCCTGATGTCAGCGTTCTAGCTGTCAGCAGGGAAATCCACTCCTGGGATCAGTTGGCGGCTCTGCAGCAGAGCCGAGATGGAGTTAATGAAAAATAAATACTTCACTTAAAAGGTCTTCTACGTGTGCTTGATTTGCAAGCACACGTAGAAGAACTTGTAAGTGAAGGATTTCTTTTTTATTAGCACAATCTCGGCTCTGCTGCAGAGCCTCCAACTGTCCCGGGAACGGATTTCCCTGCTGACAGCTAGAACGCAGACGTCAGGGAAAGGGGAGGGAGGAACTTTGTAAGTGGTTATCTCTCAAACCATAAGGGTTTGAGAGATGCCACTGGGGGCATTTTTCTTCTATTTGTGCTGTGAAAGGCCAACCTTTGGCTATCCAACTGTTGCAAGCTGCAATTCACATCATAGCAAGCCAGGGATGGCACAATTCCCAAAAGACAAAAGACTAGGAATGCCAAATAGTGTAAGTCACACACAACAATCAGATAAATAATAATGTAATATACTCACATTATTCAGTGGTCAGAAGCTTGATACCAAGTATTCTCACTTTCAAGCATACGGAGAGTCAAACCCGTCTCCGTTCGGGTGCAGCATCAATATGTATCCAATTGGAAAGTTATTCCTTTATTTTTGTGCATAAGGCACATATGTTAACAAAGGGATGGCACAGTGTGGCTCTCCAGCTGTTAGACTGACTCTCATCATCCTCAGACAAAGACTAACATACAAGAAGAGAAACATACACGTCCACAGAGAGGCAGACAAAAAGAGACACTGAAACAGAGAAAGACAGGCTGAAAACTTAAACTGTGTGCATATATATAGATATAATATATATATGAAGTATAAGAAGACTTTGTGCCTGGCAAAACACACCCAGAACACAACCAGGGGAGGCAGTAAGTAGGAGTTACTGCTCTCATTGGGTGATTCAACAGAGGTGTGATTTTCACACCAGTTGCAGGCCACTGCTACTGGTGAGAAAATCATGCAGGGAGTTGCCCGCCCCCACTATCCAGCCCGCCCACCACTATCAAAGTGAGAAAAAAACAAAATGCCTGCCACTCACTGCTACACCACAGACATGCTCACAAGCCACACACACAGGATTGTATTGATTGAACCATACAGTGAAAGAAAAGCATGTTGGGGAATCGTGAAGAACAGCGTACAAAAATGACTGTCATTAACTCTTTGAGTGCCAGAGTGGCACTAAATGCATTGCAATCCAATGCTTTGCCTACTACTCTCATACTCAAAGGGTTAACCAATGGAACGCCAACCACCTCGACCTGTTTCCGAGTCAGGCTGCAGCGGTAAGGCCCAAAAGTGCGAAGGCTCTTTCTGCACTGATATAGCTGACCTTTTACAGCTTGTAAAGTCCATTTCCTCAGCACTGCTCCTGCCTCTCTCCCCTTCTGTGTGTGCTCCGGTACACCCTATTATTGAGCACACATTGAGAAGGGGAGAGAGAGGCAGGAGCAGCTCTGACAAATGAACTTCACAAGCTTGTAAATGCCTTCAATACATTACATGCCAATAGCAAAATAAGCACACCAGCAACTACTGTCTCATCCCACCGGCTCTCCTCCTCTGTACAGCTGGTGTCCTCTCTGCTCTCCCCTGTCCCTGTAGAGTGCCTCTTAAACAGCTGGTTTTCAATTGCTCCCCAGCCCGCACGCTGCCAGCGGTACTTGCTGCAGGCTGTGGTGCGGACCAGCAGCTTTTGTGAATGTGCTTGCTAGCTGTCATCTTTTTTAAAAAAAATATATATATATATATATAAGTAGACTGGAGGATGCAGCTGATGGGGATGTGTATCAAAAAGGGCTGGCCTGCCCCGGCCTGGAATATGCATGCTAGCAGGCTGGAAAGCACTTTTCCTATAAATCCCTCACTGCAATCCTTTCTTCAGCACACGGATGCGCTACAGCTGCCTCCATGTACATCTGCAGCACAAAGTAAGGCAAAGTCTCCAGGACAGGCAGCCGCCTCCATGTACAGCTGCAGTCAATAAAACTCTGGCCCACCAGAGTAAAAAAAAAAAAAAGTTCTTCAGCACACAGAGGCGAGTTCTACAAGAACAGAACCACTTGTCAAACAATCCGAAGAAGATGGAAGTGAGTAGTCAAGGAGAGTTGGTGTATGTGGTAAGATTAAGGCTGGAGAGGCCTGTTTTCAATCTGTGTATACATGTCTGTCTCTCCCTGTGTGTGTTATATATGTCTATTACACTATTTTTCTGCAGTACATTGCATGCATGTATGTATGTATGTATCTGTGTTTCACTCTTTATGTTTCTGAGTGCACGTGTGCCTTTCTGTGTGTGTAGCTATGTGTGTGTCTGTGTGTACATCTCTTGCATCCGTGTGTGTACTTTAATTTCCTACATAATGTGATGGCCAACACCAGCCCACATTGTTAATTACATGTATGTATGTGTGTTTCACTCTTTGTGTATCTGAGTGCATATGTGTGTATGCAGCTATGTGTTTCTCTGTGTCTATATGTCTTGCATCCATCTGTGTGCTTTAATTCTCTACATAATATGAAGGCCAACGCTGTCCCAAATTGCTAGTGTATATATATATATATATATATATATATATATATATATATATATATTATACCAGCATTCACATACCCCCTTGCAAAACTCACTGAATACTCTGGGAGCTGTTTTAAGTTGTAAACATAAAAAGTAGGAAAAAAACACACTCACAAGCTTGAGAAAGGCCCGTGTAGTGGACCGAAACGTTGTTACTATATTGTTCTGCAATAGTAGTGTGATTCTACGATGTTACTGCACTGTTTTTCACTGATGGCTTGATATTATAATATGAGATTTGATTTTTTTGAAGATACGTCAGTGTGTTTTTTCCTACTAATATATATATATATATATATATATATATATATATATATATATATATATATATTCTAGCAATATGTGACGGCGTTGCCCATCATTGTAGTAGGGTATGTGTTATGTAGCATTTTTTGTTCGAAATGTTGTAGGTGGCATGTTGAAAGTATTTTGTAAGAATTTTTTGTGTTTGTTTGTATTGTACATTTCATTTAGCTGTATTGACTGATGATGTCTTTTTGTGTACTGTGTGAAGCAGAAAGAATCATACTGCACACATACATAGACACACACAGATACAGTGACATATACAGACATTGATCATACATACACACGTACATACATGCGTACACACACACAGACACATACAGATATTATTACAGTCCTGTAAGTGCCAGAGGGGTAGGCAAGGCATTGCTCATTGTGTTGCTTAATCCTCTGGCACTGAAAGGGTTAACCAGCTGTCCCAGTATGTAGCGAGAGTCATGGAGTCCACAGTCCCTGAAGTGGACTCTGTACATGCATACTCAGAGGCTGCCAGATAACCGCCGGCCCAGCTCCCTGGCCAGGAAGACACCTCCTGCCCCAGGCCTCGGCCAAGAGCGTTACTAGGGACGCAGCCCGGGCACCGAGAGCGGGAACTGAGGAGGGATGGTGTGTGTGTTTGGAGCAGGGATAGTGTGTGTTGTTGGAGCAGCTATAGTGCGGCATGTATATTTTTTTGCCAGGGTACTTACACAATGCAGGTGTGTGACAGAGGGCAGAGAGCGGCGGAGAAGAAGCTTGTGTGTAAGAGTGTGCACTGCAGAGTGGCCCCAGCATGGTCTGTCTCCAGCATCTCAGCCATGGGTAATAGCCGCATCCAGCTGCTGCTTGTAGACAGCTCCTTGAAGGGCCGCATGACCGGGTTGTTGCGGGGTGGAGTGTTGTGCTTCATGAAGGGGGAACATGAAGGATTTGGTACTGGGCTTGCCTGCCTCCAAGCTACATGAAGCAGCTGGGCTTCCTGCAGCAGAAGCACATTGTGCACCAGGAGCCGAAAGCATTGTTGTGTTGGGGATACCAGAAATGAAGGTACACTGGAGCCGATTCCTCCCTCTCTTTGTTGGATCAGCTCATTGTGTGCCTCAGGTTGGTGGAGGCACCCCTGGGGACTGTGTGTGTGTGTGTATGTGGTGTAGGAGCAAGTGGCAGCCATTTTGTTTTTTCAGTCACTTGGATAGTGGTGGGCGGGCTGGATAGTGGGGGCAGGCCAACTCCCTGAATGATTTAAATCACTCCTCCATTGAATCACCCAATGGGAACAGTAACTCCTTACTTAAGCTGAGGTAACATAGCAATATAACACACAGTGGCTCTTCAGTTGAGGCAACATAGCAATATGCTGAGGGATCAAATAGAAAGCGGTGTTTGAGGCTTGCTCTCTGTAACATACAGCAAAGCATCTCTCTCCCTTTAAGGAGAAAGGGCGGGAATCAGGAAGCAGGAAGTGGTGGAGTGACAGTTGAAAACAGACAGTAAGGTGACTGAAGAGATGAAAAGAGTGAACCCTTTGAGTGCCAGAGGGCACTGAAAGGGTTAAATAAAAGAGTTGCTATTAAGTTTATCCCTGAGTTTGTATTTTATGGAAACATTACACCCTCGTACTGAAACAGAGTGTATGGAGGGTTACAATTATCTGTGGGAGGTGAAACAGAGTGTATGGAGAGTTACAGTTATCTGTGGGAGGTGAAACAGAGTGTATGGAGGGTTACAGTTATCTGTGGGAGGTGACACAGTGTGTTTGTGGGGTCATGATCCTGAGTGAGAGTGTGAGTGGACCGGGAGAAGTTATTGATATCCCCTACTTCAGGAGCGAGTGGCAGCTGTATTTTTTTTGTCAGTTGGATAGTGGTGGGAGGGCTGGAGGGGGCGGGCCAACTCCCTGTATGATAAACACGCCCCCATTGAATCACCCAATGGGAGCAGTAAAGTCCCCATTGAATCACCCAATGGGAGTTGTGTCTCCTAATGAGACATAAATTATGTAATGAGGCATTCTGTTCAATGTGTGTTTGTTTTCTGAGGAGACATAAATTATGTTCTGTGTGAGGTACTATAAATTATACAATGAGGCTTATTCTTTATATATATATATATATATATATATATATATATATATATATATATATATATGACCTATGGGGTGGTTGCCTATAAAGGCTGGGAGCTCCAGTTCTTGTGTGGTGATCTCTCCCCAATACAGGTACACAAGTCCTTTCTCACACTTTTTTAAATCAATGTTTGTCCATTGTTTTTAATTGCATACACGGGGACCTTCATACATCTAACAACATATAAAGAAAAGGGGTCCCCCTCCCACGCGTTATTATAACATCTCCTCAGGGAATTTTTAAATTTATTTTTATTTTATTTTCTTTAGCTAGGGATTAAGTGTTGAGAGTAGGTACTTGCCACTAATGAGGAACCTTGACGTGATTGGTGAGCTTACCCCTCTTTTTTTGGGCCAAAAAGGTTGGCACTAATGCCTCATTCTTATTCACAGTGTTATTATATATATGCCCAATATAGGGCGCACTAATTACTAGTACACTGGAGGAGCGCAGGTTTATGGTCTGTTCTATATATATTTATATATACTAGCAGTGTGAGATGCTGTTGCCCATCTGTTTCTTTATTTGTAGGCAATGCTTAAACCTTTGAGTTTCAGAGGGTTAAGGAATGCATTGCAATGCATTGTGTACCCCTTTACACTCAAAAGGTTAATGTAAGGCTTAGTGACACACAAATGTATATGTATTATTTATTAATTGATACACTGTATACACAGGGGTCTATTTATAATGTATTTTAATACATACTGTACACACAGGAAGGTATGTGTACATTAAAGGGATAGTAATACTTGGTTTTATCTTTATTTTATTTTGTAGGCATTAAAAAAACATGAAGAACGATATAAGTCTTATCTCTCATGGTCTAAGAGAAATTCACAAGCAAAGTTTCTCCTCCCGCCCCTTTTACCTAGTGTAAGCCATCTCTTCTTAGATGTGAATCTGGTTGTAAGACCAGACAGATAACAGCAGGAGACAATCTTCTTTGTATGAAAACAATGAAAGCCCTTCCCCCCTTGGCAAGTTTTTCAGCTTTTTCCCTTATCTTAATTGAAGATTGTCCCTCTCTGCAGTCTACCTGGGCACCTCCCTTCTGATCTGGCTAAACAGGGGGGACACTTTGCTTGTGAATATCTCTTAAACCATAAAGGTTTGAGAGATAAGACTTATATCGTTCTTCATGTTTTTTTAATGCCTAGAAAATAAAATAAAGATAAAACAAAGTATTACTATCCCTTTAATATAAATTATATATACAGTCCTGTGTGATGCAGCTGACATTAACTGTTTCAGTGGCAGAGGAGTAAGCAATGCATTCTGTACTCATCTACCACTCAAAGAGTTAAGCATTGGTTAAAAAACAAAAAACGCTGTCCCACCCTGCTATATACATAAATATATATATAGTTATTTTTATTTATTAATGTTTGTTTTCTTTTCTTATTTGTGTAAATATATAATTTCATACTATAAAAGCTCTCCAAGGCCTACTTGAAAATGAGAGAAATTTATATTCTGTTAAAACAAGTTCTTAACCCCTTAACGACCATCCGCGCAGGCACGCGGTGGTCACTAAAGGACCATGGAGCATTTTTTTTTTTATTTGGATTCCAGGCTCCCCCCGTGGCTACACGCCATTCGGGGAGTCCGTGACGGTCATAGTACGTCATGGGTCTTTACCACAGATTTACCCATGATGTACTATGACCGTCAAGGGATGTGAAGGGGTTAATCAATTAATTCAATTAATGTGGCAGATCTGTGGCTACCAGAAGCAATGGAGCCAGCCTAGGGCATCAGACAGTGTAGGTAGGGCTCTATGACTACCAGTGGATCCAGGCCGGGGGGGACAGGTCAGACAGTGTATGTGGGGTATCTGTGACTACCATGTAGCAATGGAACCAGGCTGGGAGTGGGGATGAGAATTTAGTGTTTTAATTTATTTTAGACTTTGGGAGAATCACAACCCATCCTGATGCCCATCCGCAATCACCATGTTCCCTTGCCCCGATCCTATTCAATTGGGCATCCTTTTAACCCTTTGAGTGCCAGAGGGGTACCACTCAAATGGTTAATGTGTGAATTGAGTAGAAGGACCATCAAGGGCTACTCACATCATTTATGATGCATGTGGGCCTTGAAGGTTCTCAACCTGGAAGTTTTCAGAACACGGGTGAGCAAGTAAGTGAAGGCAGTGATAATGTTCATGTTCACAGCAATAGTCATGTATCTGATTGGATAGGTGAACAATGCCAGGGGACATCAGGAGTGGTCCTGATGCCTTCCTATGAGGCCTGATTTAATTTTAGAACAGTGCATAATGCAGAATCAAGAGATCTGCACTGTTGTTTTTTATATATATATATACACGATTGCTCTCATGTGTACTTTTAACAGTAAAAACGTCCTGCAGTGTAGGGAAATTGCTTACCTAAATGCAGGGCAATTTTGATGCTTCTCCCTGCACTAATGGGACCTTGTTATTTTCAACATGTTGGCCCTACAGGCCTACTTTGCCACTATTATTAATTCATTCTGCTCCCAGCTCCATTCTCAGCCTTCCATGTTAAATGTATGGCCCTGCTTCCCACTCTGTCTGTTCCATGCTCCAGTCCCTTCTCCTATACTCAGCTCCCACTCCTATACTCAGCCCTATCTCTCCCCTACTCATTTCTCCCATGCTCCTACCCCCTGTAGCTTCAATTCCCTTGTGCTCTCTCATAATATCCCACACCTGCCTTGCCTTTTACTCCTTTGTTTTGCCCTTTCCTCTCCCTTCCACTTCTCATGCTTGTCGTTCCACTACATATTCTGGATGAATTTGGATGGGCCTGGACTTTTCTGCAGGTTCACCAGAATGATCCATAAAACAAATTGCTTACCTTTCATTCATCCCTAATTAAAAGCTCCATCTATGGGATCTATGGTTTATGTATATTTGATAATATCCTAAACAGCTTAATCTTTTGAAACCTTAACTTTACAGCTGTTGCTATTTGAATATTTTAATATTCTCATATTAGGGTTGCCACCCAGCCAGTATTTTACCGGCAGGCCGGTAAAAAATTGGCTTCTGTCCAATGTTAAATCTACGGAGAGAATGCCATGGCCGGTATTTTTTTAAAGAAAAGGTGGCAACCCTATCTCATATATAGCCATTGAAATAAAATCCAATAACACGGTTGGAGAAAATACAATCTCCTGCAATAAAGTTAATCTAGTTAAGTTACAATTTCCATTCACTTCATTTCAAAATCTGAGCCTGTGAGGGAGACAAAAGAACTGCAGGACAATATTTGGTTCTCACATTTTCTGTATATGTTAATTATCCACTGAGGATATAAGGAAATTACATCATACCAGCTGTATTAGTTTTATTCCAAAATCTGCAAAAGAAATGTTAAGTCTGAAAACATAAGAGAAAAAAAGTACATATTTTTATTACATTTGTATGGGCTGTTTTCAACAGATCTGGGAAGGTGACCTTGTCATATGGTTATATACAAAGCACTGTATCTACAAATAAAAGTGGAGAACATATGATGCAAAGGGAGTTATGTACTAAGGCATGATAAAGAGGTGATAATGTGGATATGACTTGTCCAGAGACTTTTTATCACGCCTCAATGCATCTACCCCATAAACTTAAAAAACCTTCCTTCGAGAATGAGCATATCAGCTTTCCTCTTTGTAGCCAATATGAGCTATAGTCTGGTTGCTAGTCGTATTTCCTTTCAGTCTTCTTTCAGTCCTCTCCGGTCTTCCTTGAGGTTATCTGTTACTATTCGTCATGCTGTACAACTGGTCTTAGTGTCCAGGAGCTGTGAATGTTTCAAGGTGAAAAACAGTCAACCACTCTCTACCTGGAGCAGAGAATGCCAAACTGGGCAGCCACTTCCACCGCTGACACCTAGCATAGAGACTTTAAATCATGAATAAAAAAAAGTATTAATAGTTGAATATAATGCGTCTAAATATGGATTAAAAACAACAGTTAAAGTGAAAATGATAAAAATAAAATAAATAACCCCTTCCTATCTATATATCACGTTATGTATTAAAAGGTATGTTTCACTTGATTCTAACAGACCTAATATCATGTCATATAACATTATTACTTATTAAGTAATGTATCATTAGTATAACAATTCTTCAGGGAACCTGAATACTATTAAATTCATATAATCGATAAATATTAAGCAAAAGAAAATTTCATAATACCACACATGAACTAGAAGAAAATGCTATAATACTATACATGAAACTATTCAGAATTGTGACTCATAACCACATATATAATTATGCTCTGTTGACCCTCACAAATCCACCCAACGTACACTCTCAGGCTCCATCAAACTTCAACTCATCCCAATCTGATCCATTCAGTAGCCTGCCCTCAGCAGTCCTATTAGGCCAAAGGGACACACCCAGCTATGACATATATAGGTAAAAGGAATGAGAACGGTTTTAAAAGATGTAAAACAACAACTACTGATAATACCAAATGTCTAATAAATCAATCAATTCATGCTACAATCAGTTTATATGAACCAGAGCATCAAAAACTCTAAGCCTCATCATAATACAGAAAGACCTCATTTCTTTTTATGATCTTAGGGGAGGGCCGACCACCACAAACAACTCAGACCAAGAAAGGCATCAGATCAATATCTGGTTTTAAACAGCTCTCCCCTAATGTTTGCAGTTCATTGATCCAAACCAGTTCCCTTTTCCTCAGATGGAAAAGCCTCCCCCACCAAACACACACACACACACACAAATACTACATATGGCAGTTACTTTTAAATATATGTACTATTGTTCACTTCATTAGGTATGAAGACAGGGCATGTTTCTCAAACTCAGGCTATTTTTCTAAGATGTTCAGCAAGTCTCCTTTCTTTCTCCCTGTGCAGTTCACATACTTAAGGCTACAACTGCAAGTGATCAAGTCCACTTCATAAGATGAATTACTATTTATTTGTTACTAGTGTAAAAGCCCTTGTACATGGGCCAAGGTCTGGGTAATGTTAGCCCTTTGAGTGCCAGAAGGGTACGCAACGCATTTCTTTGCAATGCGTTGCGTACCCCTATGACATTCAAAGAGTTAATCGGCCGCTACCTCACTGCTCCACGCGATGCAGTCTTACGTCGCTTCACTCACGCGATGCAATCATGCGCAGTAGAGACTGCCCGAACGTGCACAGTCTCTACTGCGCATGACGGCTTCTGACAAACATCCTAGCAAATTATTATATAGGATATTAACCATCTTCTGTGCAGTGTCTGAGTGAGCTCTCAATGTTTAATGGGATATAGATATGCAAGCGCTATAATCTTAACTAACATACAGGCTAATATTGATGAATTCTAGTTCCTGTTTCTATCGCATATACTTGGGCTTCTGCAACCTTCTCTGTTTCTTGATTGGTTGTTCATGCCAGCTGTCTCTCTCTGGAACATGGACTGCCTCATGTTGCCTTGTCTTCTGATTTTGTACTTTGCCTTGGACTTTACTGTATCCTGCTTGTGGTCACTTAAAACTTGTGGCTCAAACCTTGGGACCTAGCACCAGGCTTCCAGCACCTGGCTCTGATCTGGATTTCCTGACCCTGTCTGTGACTGCTGATTCTGATACTTTGACATTTGTACTGTAGCTTCCTGGTGACTTCTGGGTACCTTGAACTCATAGACCTGCATCTGAGAGGACAGTCAATGTGGTGGGCTCTGTCTTCATTCTCAGGCTCTCCACTGGTGTGTTTTAACACAGGTGTGCATATCCCCGCATCTGGATACAATCTCCAAGACAACACTAATGGTACATTATATTCTTCTAATACATTAGCAATTTGGGGTCTTGTTTAACCCTTTCAGCACCAGGGGGTGTGCAATGCATTGCAAAGAAATGCATTGAGTACACCTCTGGCACTAAAAGGGTTAATAATGCTCCAATGTTTTAAACATTATTTACAATACCCTTAATATTATGTGATCCCTTAATGTAGTTGGTCACAAAAAAATGGAAACTGGGGTATTTCGTTCTTATTTTTGTACCTATCAATTATGTTATTTCTTGGGATTCATTTGACTTTCTCATAAGAATTTAAACGAACTTTCACTATAACCCTTTTCTCTGAACCTATTCCTTAAAATAGCTGTCTTTTCCTCTTCTCAAGTGCAAATTCTATATATTATTTGCTTCGTGTAAATGGCATGGAGCTGTCCATTACTGTCTAAACTTTTCTCATATTCTTGGTGCTTATTTTACCGTCGTTGCTTGACAAAAACACATCTAAGAACTCTAAACTGTTCTTTTAAGTTCCCTGTAAACCTGAGACCTTGATCATTAGGATTAAGGAATGAAACGAAATTCATCAAAAGTATCTTTAATACTTTGCCAAATTATTAAAATATAAATGAATATGTTTATATAGTGTTACAAGTGTATGCAGCACTTTATACTTTAAATTAATAGGTGAGTGCTATATGTATAAAACAAGATCCTGTGTATAATTCAAAATAATTAAATCAATAGATAAAGCTGCTGCAAACCCTTACTTAAAATAAGGAAAAAAAATATATATATATAATCAAATTGGGTGAGCGCTGTAACAATTAATGTGACTTATAACATAAATCGCACATTCAAATTTTATGAATACACCATGCAAATTATTTAAAGGGATAGTAAAACCCCCCCCCCCAACAACTTGACGGCAAAATACAGCAATCATTGAAACATACCGAACGCACTTAGTCCCATCTCTCAAACCTTTATAGTTTGAGAGATGTAAGGCAAGACAGTCCTCCGGTCCCTCCCCCTTCTGCCTGACGAGCTGTAAAGCTGTCAGAGGCAGAATCCGGTCGGGCGACTTTCGGCGGTTCTGCAGGAGTTCTGACATCTAGATATCTCCGTATAATTACTTCATAGGAATGGTCTACAACATGTGCTTACAAGCCAGGCACATGTTTTAGACCATACCCATGAAGTAGTAATACGGAGATATCTAGATGACAGCGCTCCTGCAGAGCCACCGTCTGGTGCTGGAAGCCGGATCTCATGACGTCCGCTATACAGCGGATGTATGAGAAGGGGGAAGGAGCGAAGGTCTGTCTTGCCTTACATCTCTCAAACCATAAAGGTTTGAGACATGGGACTAAGTGCGTTCTGTATGTTTCTATGATTGCTGTATTTTGCAGTCGAGTTGTTGGGGGGGTTACTATCCCTTTAACAATACACATTTAAATTAGAAGATACCCACAACTGAAGAAACCAGGTGAAGATATAGAGATGCAAACTGGGTGATTTTCTCATATGTTAAATACATAAAACAGAAAAACAAAACACATAGCGTGATCTATGCAACAATGTTCCCACAAAGACCAAAAAGTTTTTATATATCTTAAAATAATATTTAACAACTAATAACTTATATTTAAAGTATTGAATTATATAAGTCCTTTTAAACTAAATAAATATGTTGAGGCTTGGATTATCCGAGCTTCTCCAATATATGTGATCGAAAAGTGTATAGATATTCTTGAAATGATGTAATTACTCAGAGCGTTCGCAGCTCCTGGATATCCATGGAAGCTGGAGGTCCACTTCCCCTCCCCCCAACTTAAAAACATAACTATAATAAAGACACATACACACTTGAAATGGTGGTAAAGGCCGCAGCATTTTTTTATTTGAACCAAAATATAACTTATTCTGTTCACCAACTAAATAACCATAGCAATAAAACCATTTTACCAGCCCTAGCAGCCTGGTAAGTCCAATTACCATATATCATGACCGACTCTGCCCTACCAGCCAGGAGTCACAAATAAATAATTAAATAACAGTTTATTTAACAACCTCCATGCTGCAACAACTCCTTACTTTTTTTTTTTTTTTAAAACAGGGAGGGTGGGTGGGAGCTTACAAACACTCAATGCTCTTGTCGCTGTGAGGTACCAGAAAAAAGGCAGTTCTATTTATAGAATTTCTTCCAGCCCTGTAGTCTACCTGGCGCGAGGTAAGTTGCTTTAACCAATAGAACTACAGAGCGGAAATTAAATACCAGCATCCAGAAACTTCTTTTAGACTTTATTTAATTAAATTTAAAGGAACAGTGTCCGTATCATAGTAGGAACTAACGGGACATGGAGCGACAAGGGGGGGACCCCAACTGCATGCAGTCCCTCCCCTATTCAGTCCGGTCCTTTTCATATACACTCTGGACACTAAGACAAGTCATTTGTACAGTACCTTGAAGAATAACAGATAACACTGAGGCCCAGAGAGGACTGAAAGAGAGGGAATACAACAAGTACAGATTGTATTTGCTACAAAGGAGGACTCTAATATGTTCATTCTCTAAGGAGGACTTTGAAAGTATATGTCAATGTGTTGTGTGTGAAGCTGTAATGAAAAGCTACTTTCAGAAGGTGTTCTCTGCACTTGTTTGTAAATACATTTCTTTCTTTGGAAAGTGGATAAGGCCACTTGCAAAGTAGCTGCATTAAACTATTTGATGGTTTTCTGTATGAAACTGATAAAAGCTAAAGACCATATCGTGACACTTTCATCTATTCATCCTTCTTCCATTTCACCCCATTGCAGTTCAGTAGCTTCTCCAGTTTCATCCTCATGAAGTTTATTGTTAAGGACATTTGAATGGAGTGGAATGATATATAAACGGGTGGATGATTTTATTTTCAGTTTATTCTTTACTATATTCATCTTTCTTATTCATCTACTTCCATATTCTTAATGGAACTGTGGGAAATACAGAACTTGATGGGCGAGCAATAAACCACCATTTTATTTTCTTCTTTACTTATAATATAATACTTGGATCTAATATTCAGAATATTGTAATGAAAGAAATATGAAAAAAACAGAACCAATATTATTGTTATTATATCATTTGTGGTCGGGGCTTCCAGCGATGGGAGCTCCTGATAAGGTTGATGTAGGTGTGGAGCCCTTGGTGTCAGGACACCTTGTGCAGTGGCTACTCGAGCCGACTGCATTTGTCCTCAGCGGCTCCAGCCGCATTGTCTGCTCTACTCTGTGCCTCCGTTGAGGCAGGATCCCCTTCTGCTTGGCGGCTCAGCCACTGGTTGTTCTGGTGTGGCTCAGCCGTCTCTGTTGCTGGGCTCCGGCGGCAGGTGATGTCAATACTGGGCGTACGTCCAAAAGCATGGACATGCGCTCCATTTAAAGAGACAGCCACCTGTTGGCTGCTCCTCCTCTTCCTTTTGTTCCCCTATTTATACTGCCTGGACACAGGGCTTAGTTGCCCTTTCGTTGGTGTCCAGTGCAGTTCTTGAGTTTGGGCTCTGTGTATGATCTGGCTTGTCTGACTAACCGACCTGGTACTGACCTGTGGTTCTGTCTGATTACCCGCTCTGTGTATGACCCTTGGCTTCTCGGACATCCATTCTGGTGCAGACCTGTGGCTCTGGCAGTCTACCCGTTCCATGTATGACTAGTGGCTCTGGCTGACTAACCGCTCAGTGAGTGACTTCTGGTTTGTCTGACTACCCTTTCTAGTGTTGACCTACGGCTCTGTCCACTGCGCCTCCAGCATACAAACGCTTCAGCGGACATCCTATCTGGTGCAAACCTCTGGCTCTGGCTGACGACCCGCTCTGTGCATGACCTCTGGCTTGTCTGACCACCCAATCTAGTGCTGACCTGTGGCTCTGTCTAACTGCCTTGACAGTGGCCTTCCTTTCAGTTAGATATCCAACCTGGTGCAGGCTTGTGGCTCTGGCAGACACTTCCCTGGTGCCTTCCTAGTTGCCAGTGGTCCCAGGTGCAGACCTGGGACTTGGGCTCTCTTCGTCTCTTTCTGGCTTCACCCAGGTGTGGACCTGTGGTACTGCAGATTCTAGTTGCTGGCTTTCCCAGGTGTGGACCTGGGACTTGGGCTCTCCTTGTCTCTTCTGGCTATCCCAGGTGCAGACCTGTGGTACTGCCGTTTCTCCTAGTTCCATTGCTGGGATCCTGTTGTCAGAGAATCGCACGGTGTATCGGTTTGTTTGACACACAGACACAGTAGGTTTGGATAAAACACTGTTTTATTGAACAGTTGTACGTCAGGTACTCCCAGTGGTTTTGGCACGGAAAACTTGATGGAAGAGGGGGTCTGCCAAGAATGGAAGACCCCCTGTAACTGGGATGGAAAGAGTTGCATTATAGACCTAAGGTCCCTAGTAGCAGCCTTGAACTCTTGCACCCAAACTGGCTCTAATGCATGGCTGGAGGTCCTTGGGAGTCTCTCAGGGACATCAGAACATGCTGGGCATAAATGACCTGAGAATTCGCTAGGTAACCCTGAATGACAGGAAGAGCAATGCACAATGGGGGATACAGAGACCCCAGCATCCTTAGTCTTAGGTCTGGCCCCAAGCTCCAACGGTATAGACATTCGCACAGTGTCAAAAACATTACAGTATAAGAAATCACCCGATGACAGTGTGTAGGATTAAAATTTCACCCCAGAAATTGTTAAAACAGACTTATCTGGCAGGCAAAGTGTTAATCAGCAGAGGAGAGATGGAGATTCCAAGCCCTGCGTAGGATACTCATCCTGGAAATGGCACAAAATGGCTGTCTCGGTGGGAGCCAATCAAAAACGAGTTTGCGAAGAGCTCATGGGAAATGTAGTTTTCCCAGAAAAAGTACCCCAACAGTGTCCGAAGCCCCCTGAGCCCCCCAACACACTATAAACATAAACCGGATGATAGAGCAAGGGCAGACAATAAAAATTAGCCATCTCTGAAGTCACTAAGTGGAGCGGTTGCAGAGATATGTCCCAAACTGTACAGTCCCAAAGGAGTGAATGGAGCAATGGCGCCTATGCTCTAAAGTGCGCGGAACTCAAATTTTACAAAATTGAAACAGTAAAATAAAAATGCATGAAACATCACTAGAACATGTTAAGATACCAAAAAAAACACTGAGCCAGTAGGAAAAGTGTCAGAACCCTGCCCCCCCCCCCAAAAAAAAGATGTAAAACCAGCAGCTAAAGGGTTAAAGTACCACATAAACCTGCTCCAAAACATCCAACAGACATACAGATAGACCCAACGAGTGCAGGAGTGTGCAACAGGAACTCCAGTGGTAAAACCCCTGTGTGGAGGGGCACTGTGGGACATGTGGACCTGTAGCACTCAAAGGGTTGGTTGCTTACCTTTCCTGCAGATCTTCTGTCTTCAGATTACCATGTTTAAAGAAGACGCCTCAGTGGGCAACTCCTGAGGAAAGAACTTTTAGCCAAGATTTTCCCCCAGGGCTTAAGGTCCACAAAAACCACCTGGTTACTGAGCTAGCCACATCTAAGGGCATTGTCAGTAATGGTAATCCATCTAATGGTGGCATTCCATTTCTAACAGAAAAATAAAAACATTTCTAAAACTATAGCAGAATTGTTCTCTTGCCTGTGTCTTCACCAAAGAACAAATCTTTCTGGAGCTGGTTGTCCAGCTGCAGCCAAGGAGAGAAGGTAGGCTCCACCCTCTGCATACAATTGTAGAATTATTCCTGCCTACACTTAAAGGGGCGGATCACCTAACCAAAGTTACCAGTAACCTGTATTGGACGACAGAGAAACTATGATGCCATAAATACAAAAACTATATATGAAAAATATTTATGTTGGTAGTGAAAATTCCAATTACTTTTAAAGGGGAACTACCACCCCGCAATAACTTAAGCTTGATTGATTGCTCATCTGGTGACTAGCTGCTTAGTAGCGCTAGTCGCCAGAAATATTACCCGGTTCTGCAGATATCGGCGTTTTACCGATGGTGACAGGAGCAAGAAGCACGGACGTCTCTTCACAGTGACGTCCGTGCGCCTGCGCTGTCAGTCCCTTTTGAGCCAGTCGGCTTGTAAGATACCAAACAACATGGGTTTACAGCAGAGAGATCTTGTCAAACTAACCTCAGATTTTTTTGACTGGGTAACTAAAATAATAGACCAAGGGGGAGCAGTAGATATAGCTAGATTTCAGTAAAGCATTTGACACTATCCTTCATAGAAGACTCATTAATAAACTGCAGTGTTTGGGTCTGGATGTAAAAATAGTTAAATGGATAAGGCAATGGCTGAGTGACAGGAGACAGAGGGTGGTAGTCAATGGAGAATATTCGGAAGAAAGGAGTGGAGTACCTCAGGGATCTGTACTGGGGCCCATTCCTTTTAATATTTTTATTAGTGATGTTGCAAAAGGTCTTCAAGGAAAGGTATGCCTTTTGGCAGATAATACCAAGATGTGCAATAGGGTAGACATTCCAGGGGGGATAAGCCAAATGGCAAATGATTTAGGTAAATTAGAAGAATGGTCAAGAGTGTGGCAGATGCAGTTTAAGATTGATAAATGTAAAATAATGCACTTGGGACATAAAAATCCACAGGAAAAATATACTATTAAGAGTACTGTGTTGTCAGAGACAACAGAGGAAAGGGATTTGGGAGTCATTATTTCTAATGACTTAAAGGTAGGCAGGCAATGTAACAAAGCAGTAGAGAATGCAAGCAGGGCACTGGGTTGTATAGCTAGGGGCAGTAGTAGCAGAAAAAGGGAAGTGGTCATTCCACTCTACAGATCTCTAGATAGACCACACCTAGAGTATTGTGTACAGTGCTGGAGACCCAATCTCCAGAAGGATATAGATACTCTAGAGAAAATTCAAAGGAGGGCTAATAAAATGGTGACTGGTTTACAGGAAAAGAAATATCAGGATAGACTAAAGGATCTGAATATGTTTAGCTTGGAGGAGAGAAGAGAGAGAGAGGGGATATCATTGAAATATTCAAATAGGTGAAGGGATTCAACAAAGTGCAGGATGGAAGTATATTTCAAAGGAGTAAAAATGTTAGGACAAGAAGCCATAGTCTAAAACTAGAGGGACACAGGTTTAGATGTAATGTAAGAAAGTTTTACTTCACAGAGAGGGTAGTAGATAAGTGGAATAGCCTACCAGCAGAAGTTAATACAGTGACAGAATTTACGCATACATGGTATAGGCATAAGGCTGTCCTTAACGTAAGAAAAGACCAAGGACCAAAAAACGTTTGATGTTTTTACAGTAGGAAAATGGTCAGACTAGATGGGCCGGATGGTTCTTATCTGCCATCAAATTCTATGTTTCTATCTGCAGTGGGACAAGATGGGGGGGGGGGGTAGATAGCATATGTGGGGGGAGTGGACAGTGGATTTGAGGGATGGGGTGGGTGAGTTATAATGGGGTGTTGGACACCCCTATGACACTTTTTTTATTATAATAATTTTTTGTTATATTTTTTATTTTTTCATTATTATTCATTTTGTAATCTATCTTATTTATTCTTTGAGTGTGAGAAAGATATCCAATGCAATGGATACCACTCTGGCACTCAAAGGGTTACATTCAGACATCGTGGGGGACATCAGATCCTCTCCTGATGTCCCTCCAGCTACTGAACTCCCAGCTGATTTGAATATCTCCAAGCTTCATCCAGCAAACATCAATAAGCAAAATTAGAGCACTGGCTTGATGTAGCAGTAAATATCCCAACAGAGGCTCTGGAATGATAAAACCAATGTAACTTATTGAAAAGCAAAATTAAAAGTATTCATACCTGCTACATATGTTACAGCACACTAAGGAGAGACAGAGTGGCAAGATGTGAAGCAGTGTAAATATGTAGATCAACGTGTTTTGCACCTCAGTGGTGCATAATCATGACCACACATGGCTCCCCTGCTTCCATTTTAATCAGACTACCAAGTAGGAGTAGGAGGGGTCAGGATGAGACTTTCCTGTCACTCCTACCAGGAAGGATTGAAGCAGGGGAGTATTGCTGTTCCCCTGCTTTGCATTTAATGACCTCCCAACAGAATTGGCTGGGACACCAATACCAGGATCCCTTCCGATGCTTCCCCCCCCACCCGACTAACACTTTTTAAAAATTGTGGCCACTGCATGCTGGCGACTGCAATTTGGAAATACGACGAACAGGCTGTCTACGCCCATATTTTGTACCAAAGTGGCACTCTGAGAGGATATGAGAGAATGTCAGCAATACGAGAGGGTGCTGATAAGTATTGAGCCTTACCCAGAAAAAAATTGAGCTAGGAAGCTGTAAATTGCAGGGTGTACTGGCCAATTTGTCTATATTCAATGATTTTAACTTATCTTTATTTTTAAGGTACAAAGTGAACATAGCAGCACTTCCAGAAAAGTTCAATGTGGAAGAGCATAGGACCATAATCAAGTTCTTGTTTCTCCAAGGGAAAGGTGATCCATGAAGAAATGTCACAAACTTTGGTTGACAGTGGCCCTTCATATACAACAGTTAAACATTGGGTTTCAATTTCAAAACTGGTCATTTCTGTGTTGAAAGTGAGAAACCCAGTGTAAGGCCTGTTTCTGTCTCTGTGCATGCAAATGTGAAAGCCATCCATGACATGGTCATGGAGGACCGCAGAATATCAGCCAAACATATTGCTACATATCTGGGAATATCACGAGTGAGTTGGTGCCATTATCCACAACCACTTGGAAATGAGAACGCTTGCAGCAAAGTGGATCCCAAAACGATTGACAACCGAACAAAAGAGGAGACGTGTGGAGACAGCGGTGGCTGTTTTGGAACATTTGCAAGAAATGAGTCAGATTTCCTGGACAAACTGGTAACTGGTGATGAGACATGAATCTACTGTTATGACCCTGAGACAAAGGAACAGTTTAAGAAATGGAGGCACAGTGGTTCCCCCAGGCCAAAGAAGTTCCGTGTGCAAAGGTCAGTGCAGAAGCAAATGGCAACAGTTTTTTTGGGATAAGAAGGGAGTTCTGCTGGTGGACTACACTTCCAACAGGGTTCAACCATAATGCAACATATTACTGTGCTTTATTGACAAAGTTGAGGCAAAACATCAAGGAAAAAACATAGAGGAAAGCTCTCCAAAGGTGTCATCCTGTTGCATGACAACACCTCATCACACACTGCAGGTAACACAATGGCAAAACTTACCTTCTTAGGCTTTCAAGTGATGCCACATCCACCCTCTTCGCCCGACCTGGCTCCTTCTGACTATCATCTGTTCCCCAATCTCAAAAAACACCTAAAGGGACAACGATTTGGGAGTGTTCTGGAGGCAACTAATGCTGCAAATGAGTGGTTACACCAGCAGTTGGAAGAATTGTATTTGCAGGGACTTAAGAAGCTGCAGGACAGATGTTGCAAGTGCATTGACTTCCTGGGGGAATATGTAGAATAGTGTGGCAGTTACAGCTTCCTAGCTCAATTTTTTTTCTGGGTAAGGCTCAATACTTATCAGCACCCTCTCGTATTGCCTGTGGCAATAAGTGATCTGAAAAAAATTATAGGCTTATTATCTGTACAGATAGCAAAGAGAATGTGTGTGCCCTGGGGGAAAGTAATGTCTACCAGAGATTATCCCAAAGAGAGGTGTTCGGGATTTTTCCTTTGGTGACTAGGGGCTCACTCCAATTGACCCCATAAAAAAAAAAAAAAAAAACTACAATTGGCATTTTTAGCCACATTTATTTTTTTTATTTAGAAAATGTTTTACCAGGAAGAATACATTGAGATTTCTCTCATTTTCAAGTATGTCCTGGATAGTTTTCAGTAAAAGGTTACATATTTACACTAATTGTGAGACATTATATACAAACATACAGAAATATACATACTTATTAAATAATGGGATTATTTACAGTTACACACTGTTTTTAGATATAAAGAAACATTTGCTTTTAAGGATTTTAGACTGGGTGCAGATGTGATTTTTTCCGGCAGATTGTTCCAGATTTTTGGAGCTCTGAAGGAGAAGGCAGATCTTCCTGCTTCTTTCTTGTATTGTGGTATACGCAGTGAGTTGTTAGTAGTGGAGCGGAGGTTATAGTTAGTATGGAGAGCTGGGGTGAGCATACTGCTTAGGTATTGTGGTAGTTTTCCAGAGAAGTGATTGTGTACTAAGCAAGAAAGATGAAGGTCACGTCTAGATTTGAGTGTTAGCCAATTTAGTTCTTTTAGCATGTCACAATGATGGGTAGTGTAGTCACACTGGAGGATAAAGAGGCATAATGAATCATATAGAGTGTCAAGTTTACTGAGGTGGATTTCTGGCGCTGGAGCATATACTACGTCACCATAGTCTATGACTGGCAGCAGCATCTGTTGTACAATACGTTTTCTCACCTGGGTACTTAGACATAATTTGTTTCTATAAAGTGTACTTATTTTGGGATAAAGTTTAGAGGTTAATTTGTCAATGTGGTGACCAAAATTGAGGTTAGGGTCAAGCCACATACCAAGATATTTGTAGGAGTCTACTGGGGCCAATTTACGATTAGACTCTGTCACAATGGATAGGTGGATATTGTCGAAATTACGCAGTTTGTGCTTTGTGCCAAATATCATTGTGACTGTTTTATCTGTGTTTAAGAAAAGTTTGTTCTGTGTTATCCATCTTTCCACTTTGTAGAAATCATGTTGTAATTCGGTTTCAAGTTGTGATATGCTAGAGTTTTTAGCATAGATTATGGTGTCATCTGCATACATGTGTACTGAAGATGATTTGCAAACCTTGGGCAGATCATTTATAAAAAGAGAAAATAGAAGAGGGCCAAGAATGGAGCCTTGGGGAACTCCACTTGTTATTTTGAGCAGACGGGAGTCATTGTTTGCAACTGACACATACTGTATTCTGTCTGATAAATAGGATCGGAACCATTGTAGAGAATTATTACCCAATCCTGAGTTATGGAGTTTGCTGATAAGAATGTTATGGTCTACTGTGTCAAAGGCCTTAGCGAAATCAAGGAGAATAGCTCCAGTGAGTTCACCATTTTCCATGCCAGTCTGGATATCATTGGTTACTTTTAGAAGAGACGTGACTATTGAGTGGTTTGGTCTAAACCCTGATTGAAGAGGGGTGAAGAAACTGGTCTGTTGGTAATATTTATGTAGTTGCACATGTACACATTTCTCTATGATTTTAGATAAAGTGGGGAGGAGAGATATCGGTCTGTAATTTGATACTACATTTTTATCCCCACTTTTGTGGATAGGTACAACTCTTGCCACTTTCCAGGATTTGGGCATATACCCTGATGTCAAAGAGGCATTAATTAGAGTTGCTATCGGTTGGGCTGTGACCATAGCTTTAATAAAATTGCTGGTAGTTGGTCAGGGCTCAATTGAGATTTCAGTTTTGGGTTGAGGAGGTGATCATATACTTCACTTTCATTTACTGGCCTGAAATTGAATTAATTTGCACTGTTGGACCAGGCAGCAGGTGCCAGTGACTGTTCTGAACTTGGTGGGACTTCAGAGTGGCCTTTGTTTTGTTTAATCAGTGTGGTGGCACATCCAACAAAGTAGCTGTTGAAAGCATTGGCTATGGCTGGGGGGCACTGTATGGTTTCATTGTCTATTGTTATATTTGATGGGTGAGAATGGTTAGGTGGATTGTAGATGTTTTTTATAACCTTCCAAAAGTTGGCTGGCTTTGAAATGTTATTGTCCAAGTTGTTATTAAAATATTGTGCTTTTGCTAGTTTTGTTTGTTTTGTACATGTATTCCGTACTTGCCTATATATAGTGTGATCATGAGGGGAGCCAGTTTGTTTAAATTTTGTCCATAATGAATCTCTGAAACTGAATAATTGAATCAAGTCAGCTGAGACCCATGGTAGATGTGCCCCCCTGACCCTGACCTTTCTTAGTGGGGCATGGGTATTACAGACCTGTAGGAATTCTGAGTTAAAAAAGTCAATCGCTGAATCAAGGTCAGGTATTAGATGTAATCTATGCCATGAGCAATTTTTTAAATCATTTAGAAAGGACTGAAGGTTAAATTTTCTAAATGATCTCGTGAGTATGACTTTGAAATTTGATTTGACTGGTTTTATTTTGCGGACACAGTAAACTATGGAGTGATCACTAAACACGTAGGGGAAGATATTTGTTGTGATAAGTTCAGTGCTTTAAACAATGAACAATATTTTTCATTCCTGGAATCAAGCCAATTAATATTAAAGTCTCCAAGAACCATCAGCTCGCTTTTCTTGTTTTGTGTGGCAATCACCTTTAGGTGTTGAGCTATGTCAGATACGGTGTGTGCTGAGGTATTTGGCGGTCTGTAGATGCCTACAATTATGATTTGTTTCGAGTATGGAAGACAAATTTTGCCAGCTATGTATTAATAAGAATCAGTGTTGTGAGAGTCCTTTAGAAGTGTAAAGTTTATTGGCTCCTGTATGTAAATGATTACACCTCCTCCTCACTTTGCACGGTCTTTTCTAAAGCATGAGTATCCATCTATGGCAACAGCAGTGTCTGGAATTTTTGGGGATAACCAGGATTCAGTAAGAATAAGAATTTTTGGTTTGTATGCATAACACCATGCTTTTAGTTCGTCCATTTTGGGCAGTATACTGCGTATGTTGCATTGCACAAATGACAGACCCTTTTTAAAGGGGAGGTTGCCATTTATTTCTATTTTAGGGCCAGGGTTAGTTTCTATATCATTTGCTAAGGCAAGTAACAATATGCATAAAAATTTAGTGAGTTGTTTGCGGTGAACATATAGTGAGAGGGTGCGTTTGTTGCTATAATTGCTGGGGCTGGGTGGGCTTGATTTTAGTACTCTCCACCAGCATTCAGTTGATAGTGCACATGTATGCAGAAGTCCATGATGAATTATTATGTTATGGTGAGGGTGCGGGGCATGGTTGCAAGGATGAGAGTAAATCTGTATTATTAGTGGGATAGTTAGAACAGTGAGTATTAATCTATTCATGTTGGCATGCATGAGGAGGATACTAGGGGAGATATAGGTAGACAGAAACCTCTTGTTATTGTGAGACAGAAAAATAAAGTCTTTCCTTTTTTTTTTTGTTTCTCTTCTCCTCTCTTCCCTTCTCCTTCCTCCCTCTCTCTCTCTCTCTCTTCCTCTCCTCTCCTCCTCTGTTATATTAGTAATATTTATCTATTCTCTAGTTCCATTTCACTCCTTATTTGTTTACTTACCTGTGGTTTAAGTGTTGCAGTAGCTGTCATTCTTTCCTGTCCACTCTCCTGTCAAACTCTCATGTTTAACTCTTGCTGCACTTTTGCTCCGGTCTACTTTGCTCCCAGGTGTAGTGGGTCCCCTTGAAATTCACCCCCTTGAAATTCCCCCTATCTGTGTCTGAATTTAAACTGGTGAGGTCCCCATGCTGAGGCTGAATGAGTATCTGTTTCCAATTACTAACTAATATGTACATAGATTGCCCTGTGTGTAGCCAGGTGTGACACCCTAAAAACAGCTGATAAGGAATTGAACAGACACAGAGAGATGTAGGAGGGTTGTGGGGGAGGAAAGACTGTGAAGAGTCAGAATCAGGGTGATAGAGGTGATTAGCACATACCACAGAGAGTTAAAATGAAGCTTGAAGCCAGATTCAGGGTTGGGGTGCTGAGATGGTACAGAGGTGATTAGCACATACCACAGAGAGTTAAAATGAAGCTTGAAGCCAGATTCAGGGTTGGGGTGCTGAGATGGTACAGGGGTGATTAGCACATACCACAGAGAGTTAAAATGAAGCTTGAAGCCAGATTCAGGGTTGGGGTGCTGAGATGGTACAGGGGTGATTAGCACATACCACAGAGAGTTAAAATGAAGCTTGAAGCCAGATTCAGGGTTGGGGTGCTGAGATGGTACAGGGGTGATTAGCACATACCACAGAGAGTTAAAATGAAGCTTGAAGCCAGATTCAGGGTTGGGGTGCTGAGATGGTACAGGGGTGATTAGCACATACCACAGAGAGTTAAAATGAAGCTTGAAGCCAGATTCAGGGTTGGGGTGCTGAGATGGTACAGGGGTGATTAGCACATACCTGTAGGGAAGAGAATAAAAACTTGTAAGGAGACTGTCAAACTCTCATGTTTATCTCTTGCTGCACTTTTGCTCCGGTGTACTTTGCTCCCAGGTGTAGTGGGTCCCCTTGAAATTCACCCCCTTGAAATTCCCCCTATCTGTGGCTGAATTTAAACTGGTGAGGTCCCCATGCTGCTATATAAAATCCACACACACTATCACCTAGATGATGTGTCTGACTCTACAAATAGAAACAGACAGATATTGCTCAATGTATATCTTATAGTGACTCCGCAAAAACAGTTATATGAAGTTTCGTAGCATAAAAAATCCAATTGTCCAAAATGCCTCACAAGATCAGTCAATTAGAAAATATTCAGGAAAGTCTCTCATAAGGAGTTTATCACAATCAGTCAAACCTCTGCTTCAGGATATACCAGGGAAATCATCACACAGTTACTCAAATCACCACGGGAATCTGATCTGCGCTGTCCCTTCAAAAACATAAGCAGACCATAGTGTAGTATTTAGTGATTAAGGGAACCCTTCCCCCACTAATTATACTCACACTCTTATGGTCATTTAGCGAGCATCTTAAAATTGCATGAATGAATCAATGTGGCAAAAGTCCTTAAAACCACACTTTATTCTAAAACCCAAACACAAATTAAATCAGCAGTATCCGTGTGAATGCAATAACCCAAAACCCTGTAGTATTTTACTGGTAAGCTAAAGTGAACCTTCTCCTATTGTTCTAGATCCCAAGATTCAGTGTCTGATGTCACTACTGGAATTCTCACATACAGAGGGGTACGCCGTCCACTGATTGACTCTGACTCCACGCAATGAATTTTGTAAATGATTACTTCATCCGGGGCCAGTTAGTGTTGGGATATCCATATATTATATATATATATAGGCTTTTACGTCACACACTTTAATTTTCAATCCTATATAATAATTTGCTAATGTATGTTTGTCAGAAGCTGTCATGTGCAGTACAGATGGGTTGCACGTGCTGCAGGCATGCTCAGTACAGACTGCCCGTGCCGCTGCTGATAACGGAACGGGGCACTCCAAATTCAGACTGTAGTTCTCTCTGCACACCAAAGGTGCACAGAGAGGACTACGGTCTGAATTCGGAGCGCCCCACTCAGTTATCATCCACAGCACGGGCAGTCTCTACTGTTCATGACTGCACAGCGGCCCTTGCTGCCTAGCACTGTGGCCCGTGTAAACGGGCTGTTCAATTAGTTCCTAATAAAACAGTTAAGATTAATCGAAACATGCATAGCTAATGGTTGCAAACTTTTTAATTTGAAGATCTATTCAATTTACCATTGTGACACTTTAACCATATCTCCTCTCAAATTATTTTCCACTTGGTCTATTGCTACAAATTAAGTTTTTCAGGAATACATTCATGGAAATTTTTGCAGTGTTCAGACACACTGTGGGATTTTGACTGTGTCTTCACATTCCAAATATGTTCATTAATTCTAACATGAAAAGGGCGTATTGTGCACCCCACATACTGGAAAGCACTCCAGTAAATATACTACATTTTCACTTTTACACGTAATAAACTTCTGAATTTCAAGAACTTAATTTGTAACATTTGACAAGTTCTATTCAACCCGTTCCCTATTATGTCTTATTTTACATGCTTTACATTTCCCATATCTGTAAAAACCCTTTAACTCTTCATGAAAGTAACTTTTATCGGTGCATCTTTTAAGAAGTTGCGAACGATTTTGTCTTTCAAATTTGGTGCGCTTTTAAAAACTAGCTGCGGTCTTTCTGGTAGTATTCTTCTCATCCCTCTATCCTGTAACAAGATAGGTCAATATTAATATCTTTGTTATTATAGCATGGTCCTCGTTATACTTAGTTACAAAAGGCACGCTTTCTTCTTCTTTCTTTTTACTCTTATTTATCAAACAGCTCCTATCTAATTCTTTTACTACATCTAAACAGCTTTTTAAAATCTTATCCGGATATATATACATTTTTTTTTTAATCAAAAAACTGTTTGTTCATTGCTTCTGCTTGGTCTACAAAAACCTGTTGCCGAGAGCAATTGGTTTGCTCACAGCAACAGGACTCTAGGGAAGTACGCAACAGGTTGCCCCCACAATGAGGTCTGGATTAAACAAAACAAACTGATCCAGGGGCAAGCAATTCCAGTCACCTGAATTGTGGGACAAAGGCTTGACCATGCAGGTACAAGTGGCCAAGCCTATGCCCCAAACATGGTGTGGTGTGGTGTGTGTGAATAATTTATTTTTTTAATCAACCAGACCACCATCTTTTGGTGTTCAAGCAGCAAATAGATTTTAAAATGAATTCACTATGGGAGAGCATGAGCCACAATAGGAAACTAGTTTAATAATTTTATATATATATATATATATATATATATATATATATATATATATATATATATATATAAACACACCCTTTTTTTGAATGTTCGTTGTGATAGAAGTGGGAAGAGTACCCTTGTTGTGGAAAAGCACTAACATTTTTTACTTGAGAAGCACTTTGCAACAGCTCTCACCTCCTGACAAAGTGGCCACCTTGATTTTTTTTTTTTTTTTTAAACATATTTGGGGGAAAAAAAAAATCATTCAAAACTGCCGGTGTCATTTTAACCAAAAGTCTAGCAGATGTATAAGAAATGGTCACACTTATTTCTGGGAAAAGCAAAAGTCTCACGGGGTAGCACATAGCTTCATTAGCATATGAAATATCACTGGTACTGCAATTAGTATACAGCACCAAGTGTGAATCTCTCTTTAATGGTACATTTGCTGACCTTTTGGCTAATTTGACAATCAGTTTTTAATGGAGTTTTCAAATATGCAGAACTAAATCAAGGTGACAGGTCCACTTTCTACATAGAATTTAGGTATTCAATATTGAACTGGATTTTTATTAACCCAAGTATAACTCTCTCATTTGGATAAAATGTCAAAACCATACATTTCTTAAGAGGTGTGTGTGTGTGTGTGTGTGATAGATAGATCTAATTTTTTTTTTTTTTGTATTCCTTTTCTCCCTCTCTCTTCTCTGTGCTTCCTTCCATTTAAATTACTACAGCACACTTATGCTATCTATTGCTACTATCATTTATGTACTATTTTGAGTTATAGACCAATTGGCTATCTAGTACGGTTCATTATTTTTATGCCCGAATTGGCTCTGCAATATCTGTACCGATGTCTAATTTTTATTGTAATGTGCCAAGTACTTTCAATAAACTCAATGAACTTAAAAAATAGTGTCAAAACCAGGTTTTCTCAAGGCCTAATATCTCAAAACGATCCAGTGCACCATTCTCTTAATGGTAATTGCAGGGAACCAAACACGAGGGTCTGGGAGAAAGATGGTGAGAATTCAGCTTCAACTTGGTGAAGTGACATAAAAACAAAAACAATTTTTAAGAGTATACGGATGCCTGCTGTACTTGGTGAAGAGACTTTCAAGAGTCTAATGTGTTACTTCGTTACAGCCAGACATAATATAATCTGCAGAAGGACCTCAATTCTTTGCTGGAGGAACTGAAGTAACCTTGGTACAGTTATTCAGAATTGGTATAGGCTTCTGAAGACAGATCTGTATTCCTGGAAATACAGTCATTCCTCCTTCAACCTCTCACTTCTCATATACTAACCATATCACACTGGCAGAGCTAGGACCTGGAAACAGATGGTTTCCCTTTGTTAAAGGAACCATCATGTCTCTTTAAAAAATCTTTCACCATGTCTTCTGTATATTATTAGTAACATATTGCGCTATTTCTAAGATCTTTTGTTTAGTTTAAAAGTTATCCAGCGCTAAAGATCCCCCGCCCCTTCTGTCCATGTCACTCTGAAGATGGAGGCTGGTCAGGACAGCTGCAGTGAGGTACAAGCTTCAGTAAGCAAAGGGAAATCCTGCCATCTCATCAATGGGGGGGGGGGGGGGGGGGGGGCAGCAGTCAAGTTGCATGATCAGATTTGTGATTCAGAAGGCGGTGACCAGAAATGGGCAGGCAGGGGCTCTTTAGCGCTAAATAACTTTTGAACTACACACAAGTAAGAAATTAGACATAGCGTAATCTGTTACCATTAGTATACAGAAGACTCATAGAAAGTCTTTTAAAGAGACATACTATGCCTTTAAGACTTGCCACTACTCTACATTGAACTTTCTCAGTACTCTACTTAAAATACTGTCTAAGCCCTCTCCACTCAGGCTATATTTTAGGACTAATTTTCTCCCTAAATCCCAATTCTTTCCTTAGCACAGACTGCTCTTATGCTGGCGTTTACACTTTAATGTTTTATATATGTTAATGTTGCCTAAATATGGTCATCTCTGTCCTGGCCATTCAGTTTTTGTTTCCAATTAATTAGACATTTTAGGCCATTGTGGATCTTTATTTTACCCATTTGCACACTTTATTGTATACGTTGGCTTACTTCTCTTGTTTGAGAGATTTACAAAACAAATTATGCTTCTGTAACCAAGTATTCTCATTTGTCCATAACTGTTTATTCATTCAATAAAGAATGAATGCAATGCAGCTTCACTCAGAAAAGAGATGCATCATGTGTGTCATGAAATCAAACAGAAACAGGGTATTATACGTCCCTAACATTATAGGGCTTGACATATGCATTAACCCTTTAATTGCCAGAGGGGTACACAATGCATTGTCACTTAAAAGGTTAATACAATAACTTGCTAAATGAACAGATATGAGTACCCAATGCAAGTAAGACGATGTCTTAACAAGTAGGAATATGAGACAATACCAAACAACACATATGCATACTTTAAAAATGGTAAATTTTTTCTGTTATTTGCATTTCTTCTGTATCCCTACACGGCATTTAATATGGGTAATCTCTCCGTCCTCCAGCTGGGTAGGACTTCCACAATCTTTAAATGTGAGCTTCTGGTTTGAGGTATCAGTTTCCTTTTAGCCAAGCTGAAAAATAGTAAAAGTATATGATAAATAGGGTAGGGTATGCCGTGTAGGGACACAGAAGAAATACAAATAATGGTAAGAAAAATGTTTCACTTCTTCTGTGTCCCTCCCCAGCATTTAATATGGGACTTAAAAAGTAATACCCATAGCAAGTGAGAAGTGTGTGTGTGTGGGGGGGGGGGGGACAGGACACAATTAGATCAAGCAATTTTGCTATCCCCATAAGGGGGGGGGGGGGAGGACAGATCCTACCAGATTCAAAATGGGATGACTGCCTCCAGAACTTTCCATCCGTATTTGGCATCAGCAGATGACTGGACATCCAGATGGTAATGTTTGATGAATGTAGACAGTGAAGACCATGTTGCTGCCTTACACATTTCAGAAGGAGAAGCTTCAGCCTTCTTAGCCCAGGAGGTGGATAGTGCCCTAGTAGAATGGGCCTTCAGGTTCTTAGGAGCCTGTTGACCCACTTCCTTGTATGCCAATTGGATGCAGGAAGTAATCCAACTGGATATAGAAGCCTTTGAAGCCGATTTCCCTTTGAACTTTCCCTGAAAATAGATGAAGAGGGAGTCTGTTTCTAAGTTCTTCTGTCCTCTTCAATTATAGAGATAGAGCTCTCACCAGGTCTAGATTATGAAACTGTTTCTCCTTAGGTGCCTGAGGATTAGCACAAAAGGATGGTAGGATGATCTCCTGGTTGAGGTGGAATTCAGAGATGACTTTGCCCCTGAAGGATGGTTTTAGGACTACTTTGTCCTGATGGAAAACCATAGAAGGACTGTTGCAGGATAAGGACTGTAATTCATTTACCCTACAGGCCGAAGTGATTGCTGTCAGAAAGCTTTCAAAGTCAAGAATTTTAGTGGAATGTTTTCCATAGGTTTGAAGATATGAGCTCTGGACAAGTTCAGGTCCCATGGTGGAATAATATTACAAATAGTGGGCATGATCTTGGATATTGCCCTCAAATACCTTTTGATAAGGTCATGATCAGACCGTTGAGTAGCCAGGATGGCTGATAATACTGATACTTGCACTCTGATAGATGCAGGCCGTAAACCTGCCTGAAACCCATCCTGTAGAAATTCTAAAATTTTATGAATGGAAGTGGATGAATCCTGTGGAAATTTTGTTTGAAACCAGGAGGAAAAGGTAGACCAAACCCTAGAATATACTATAGATGTGGATTTTTTCGATCCAGCAATGATGGTATTTGCGACAGTCTGATAAGCCTTTATTTTTTTTACATGACCCTTTCAACTTCCAGGCCGTCAAGCGCAGTAGACTGGGGTTTGGATGACATATCGGCCCCTGAGACAGTAGATTGGGAACCAGTGGAAGCGGCCAAGGGGGTTCTATTGACATGGACACCAGGAAGGAATACCAAGGTCTACGGGCCCAGTCTGGGGCAATCAGGATAACAGCCGCATGATCTTTCCTGACTACGTCCATCAGTATTGGAAATGGAGGGAAGACATATGCCAAGTTGTAAGTCCATGGAATTTTCAATGCATCCTGTCCCTCTGCCATTTGATCCTTCCATCTGGAGATATACCTCTGGCATTTTGCATTGGCTTTGGAGGCCATGAGATCTGTCTCTGGGTGGCCATAATTGTGACATATCTGGTTGAAGACTGAGGGATCCAGGGACCATTCCCCTGGATCTATGGGACCTCTGCTTAGGTAATCTGCTATAATGTTGCTTTTCCCTGTTATATGAGAAGCTGAAATCCCTTTTAGACGTTTCTCTGTCCATAGAAGAAGTTTCCTGGCTACCTTATACAGACTGAGGCTCCTTGTGCTGCCTTGATTCTTTAGGTACATAACAGTGGGAAGGTTGTCTGAGTAAATTAATACTGACTTTCCCCTTAGCTTGTCTATTAACTGCTATAAGCAATTCCAGACAGCTTTCATCTCTAAAATATTTATGTCGAGATGTCTCTCTGAAGCCTTCCATTTGTCTTGAACAAAGATTGTCCTCCAAGTGCCTCCCAAGCCCGTCAGGCTGGCATCTGTGGTCAGTATCTCCCAGGTTTGTTCTTCCAGACATGCTCTTTTTGAGGTTCGATGTTCTTAACCACCAACTTAACTCCTTCCTTGTTGATGGAAGGTGTGTTATTTTCTGGTAAGAGTTCCCACAATCTTTGTTCCAGAATTTTAAGAAATTCCACTGGATGGGGCGAATATGAAGTCTTGACCAGGATACCACTTGTGTGGTTGATGAAATATTGCCCAGAAGTTCCATAAATTCCTGAGCCGTGTGAATCAAACCCTTCTTGAAGTGGGATATCTTTCTGGAAATCCTGTTGATCCTGTCTTCCATTAAGGTGACTGTGTTGTTTTGAGAATCCAAGTTCAGTCCCAGGAAGGGAATAGTTGGCGCTTTTCTTGTTTTATTAGCCATCCTAACAGACGAAGGTGTTCCAGTGATTTCTGTGTGTATAGAATCGCTTGAGATTGGTATTCTGCCAGTATCAGTATGTCGTCTAGATATGAGATGAAGTATATTCCTTGTCTTCTTAGAGGCTGAATGGCTGCCACCAAGACCTTTGAAAATACCCTGGGAGCTGAAGATAGTCCGAAGGGGAGAGACGTGAACTGATAATGTTTTTCCTCTACTGCAAATCTGAGAAACTTCCTGTGGGATGGTCTTATGGGTATATGGTGATATGCGTCTGAGATCGATTGTAGACATAAAGACCCCTGGGAATACTGTTTTTATTATGGAAGCTGTTGATTCCATTTTGAAATGAGACACTCTGACTGGTTTAAGGTTTTGAGTCTAGGATGGTCTGGAAGCCCCCTGAATTCTTGGGAACTGTAAATAGGACTGAATAAATGCCAAAACCCTGCTGATGAGAAGGTACTGGCTCTATCACTTTGTTGGATAGAAGATTCCTGATAGCATCCAAGGCGGCTGTGGCTTTCCCCGGACTGGAAGGAATTTTTGATCGAATGAACATGTGGTGAGATAAAAAATTCTAGTGGGTACCACAGCTGCAGGATCTGCCGAACCCAATGATCCGGTTTTGCCAATTTATCCCAGGCAGCAGAAAATGACTCAGTCTGCTCCCGACTGAGTCTCTGGCCAGGGCCAGCTTCTCTTCATGGGAATTTTTTTGGACTGAGGCTTCATAGGGAAATCCTTCCTGTAGCCTCTACGGGAGTTTTGGATGAATCCTTGCTTCCTGTGGTAGTAGGGTCTTCCTTGGAATCTTGCCTGTTCATAAACTGAAGTATTTAGTCCCCTTGATCCTGATGCTCTGGGGAAAAAGAATCTTGGTAGTCTTTCTTGGAGGAAGATGGTGCTCTTACTTCCTGAGGTTTTCTTGATAATATCAAGGTGTTCACCAAATAATCCAGAAAATGGCAAAGAAACAAGCCTGCTCTTGGAGGATGTGTCTGCATTCCAGGATCTTAGCCATAGGGCTCTTCTAGCAGCAACCGAAAGAGCAGAGGACCTGGCAGTAAGGTGAATAATGTCTGAAGATGCGTCGCAGCAGAAATTTGCCGATTCCTTCATAACTGCAACTTCCTTTACTATCTTAGATCTTGATACGTTGGATTCAATCTTTTCTTCCAGGTTCGATAGCCATATTCTCATAGTGCGGGCCAAACAACTCAAATAAACTGTTGTAGCTGCCTTAAGATTGTGTCCTAACACTGTGAACTGGCGCTTAAGTATCCCATATAGCTTCCTTTCAATGGGATCCTTAAGTGATGTTCCGTCTTCCAGAGGAAGAGTCGTACGTCTGGCTAGTTGCGTTACGGTTGCGTCTATCTTAGGAGGTAGGATCCAAGGCTTGATATCATCCTCCTTAAAAGGATACATCTTTGAAAGACCTTTCACCATGTCTAGGATGGACTGATGTAAGGGAAATATAGGAACTTCTTTTCTCTTCCCCAGGAACGCTGCATCCATAATGTTTAGGTCTTGTGGCGTATTGGACAGGACCAGGGACTTCCGGATTATGCGGACCAAACCATCTATTTTATCTGTACTGAAGGAGCCCTGGTCTTCATTCAATTCCCCTTCTTCCTCAGATGAAAAGTCTGATTCTGGATCAAATAAGCAAGTTTCTTGTTTATCTTCCTTTTGATGGGTAGAAGTACCTTCTCCTGGACCCAGACTGTCGTTTCCTAGAGGGTTCACCCTCTTGCATAGATTTGAAAGTATCCTGCATGTATGATTTCATCCAGCCCAAAAAAATTAGAAAACTGACATGTCATATCTAATCCAGCTGCACTCTTAATACATTCCTGGCATATCTTGCCTAACTCATTAGAGCTTAATTTAGCATTACAATTAAGGCAATATTTAAGCTTAGGGACACCCTTATCCTCCTTGCCAAGAGCATCAGTCTTCTCCTTTATCTCTCCTCCTCCTCATCGCTCTCTCTGATTTTTAGAGGTAGACATACTGAGAGACAGGCTCAGAAGGAATAAAAAAAAAACACTTACCTTTTATACCCAGGTAAATGAGGAGAAAAGGAAAGTGATCCTGTACTGCCTCACAGCAGATTCCTAGGACCGCCGCATGACTTCCTGGAGAGTGTGTTTCAGCAGTGGAACGCATGATAAGTATGTGACTTCCGTTTCCTGTAAACATGCAAGGCAAAGAACATGCGTCTGGAGATTCTGAACAGCGGCTGTGATAGAGGTATGTCCTTCTCGCCGTGCAAAGAGGGCAAGGGTAGGACAAAAAAAAATAATAAAAAAAAAAAAATAAAAAAAAAATAAATAAATAATGATACCTCAAACCGGAAGCTCACATTTAAAAGAGACTGAGGCAGTCCTACCCAGCTGGAGGGCAGAAACATTACCCATATTAACCCCTTAAGGACCACTGCCGTGCCAGGACCATCACTTAAGGACCAATGACGGTCCTGGCACGGCATGGAGTTCAGGGCTCCCGGCGCGGCTGCACGCTGCTCCGGAAGCCCTGAACCGGAAGAGATAATAATAATAATAAAAAAAAAAAAAATGCCCAGTGGTCCACAAGTGCCGGCCGCACGGGATTGCGCTGGTCCTTAAGGGGTTAAATGCCAGGGAGGGACACAGAAGAAAGTTACAATATTTAAATAGCAGACTTTCTAATTTTACGTCTTAAAATAAATCATTCCTTTGAGTAACTTTTCCAATATCACTATTTCTGCTATGCTGCAGAGCCGCCTCGTCACAGCCAAAGCGGATCTCATTCTGTCAGCTTTACACCTGACATCAGGAGAGAGTGGAACTTTAGACACGAGAATCTCTCAAACCATAAAGGTTTGAGAGATGGGATTTGTGCCACAAATTTATTTTTTTTAACCTACAAAAACAAGAAAAGTGTTACAGTTGAAGTCTCACAATAATACTCCTATCAGAAAAATGCTCCCCACCTACTGCAATGTTCGTGTATATTCATATCATGCCACTGAGATATTTCCTCAGCAGAAAACCCAGAAGGCAGCAACCCATACAGATGTCCTTTTAGTGAACTTTCAGAATGAACTAAATAAATATTTTACAATGCAAATTGTGAATCTTCTAATAAATGTCTTCAAGTGTACATAAGGGATAAAGCTTTTGTACACACTTTTTTAATTTTCCCCTAAACACACCAGAATATAGTCTAGCAACCAAACATTTTATATTCATGAAAATGCAGTTAGTTTATTTGCTAGTATTACCATTTCAAGAACTACTTGGACAAAAATAAAATAAAAAAAACAAAAACATTTAGTATAAAATTGCTCACAAAACTTTACTACACTATATTGTGTGTAGTAGGATACAAATACTAAACATCACTATTTTAATTCCTTATACACAACAGAAGGAAAAATGATTCTGTATCCACATAACTAATAGATACCAGCCTACACTAAGTATACAGTTTATTTTCTTCAGCCAGCTGAAGGGAAACTTACAGGTTACTGCACATCATGTTGCAGTAGATTTCTGTATTTTTTATATACAGTTACGTAACAACCTGAATTTCCGTGCAAGAGATACCCCTTTAATATACAATGTACATACAACTTAAAAAGAAAAAATCCTTTAAGGATAGAATTAGACAATGCCCAGTGTAGTTACTAAGAATGATTAAGTACAAATGAGGTGGTAGTGAACTGGAAAGGCATTTTGCTGCATACATTTCCTGGTAATATTGCAACAACAAGCAAAATGAAAGTTGAAACATGAATGGAATATTACATCTATATTTGTCAGAATGACAAAATATGTAACGTGAAGATTTAAAGTCTGTTTCTGAAGAGGAATTCAGTGTTATTTATGCCTGCTGCCTCTTCTCTTCATAGCAGCAGTGCATTGAGGGCAGTACCATTTGCCTTTTGGAGCCTCCGATAACCCAACACATCCATAGTGAAACCATTCAATTGGGCACTGGAAAAAAGAAAAAAAATATATTTTTTTCCACAAACATCAATGAAACAAGTATATATTTATATAAAGATAAGAGAAGACTTAGAGAAACATGTGAATAAAGTAGCCGGGTGGTACAACTTATTTTTCTAACTTGGGAGTCACTTTGCAGACACACACACAAACTCTCCCATCATCTCATGGCAAGATCTTTACTGTTTAGTAAATTGATCACAAATCTTATTTTGAAATATTTAGGGAGATAAAGTGTGTTAATGTGTACAACCACAGACCTGTGTATTGTTGGTAATACAGCTCTTTTACTAAGAGCTTTGTTTATTTGGAATCTTACAACAGTAGGAGTGTATAAAGTTAATCAGAAAGCAGAAGTGTCAGAATCCTCAAAGATGTTAATTTGCTGAAGTGTACATCACTCTGGTCCATAAATTTTGAGTGCCAGAGTGGTCACTGTGTTTAAATTCACTGAATACATCTCTGGCACGCAAAAGGGGTGAAGGGGATGGGTCACCAAAAGAGAAGTTCTTTAGAATATTACAAACCACGTGCGTTTTACCAGCTATTACTTTGTAAAAATTTTTGGTGTCACCATTCAACACTTTAAGAATGATGTACCGTATTATTAGGCAGACCTCTACCGTTCCTTGAAATATCATTATGCATGGCCACAACCTGTAATCATGCCAAGGTCTATCGCAACAGAAACAAATACTTGGGGGGGGTGGGGGGTGCTTAGGAGCCACATAATCTAATCAGGAAACACACAAATTGTAAAATAGAATACATATTAAAATCATTTGGACATGAATATCCTGTTTAGATAGTTACAATATGCTACATTGTTTCAACTACTAGTATCCAGTTCATTTTAATTCTACTTTGCCAGCTGTGTAACTTTGCTGGCCCCTATTTGTTACAACTAAATGAGCCGGGCCTATTTGTTACAACTAAATGAGCCGGGCCTAACCCATGTGTAAACAGCTTATTTATCATAATGTGAATTTGGTGTGTGCAAAAATAAATGCCAGGCACAATGCAGACAGGGGACATATGAATTTAAACATTGCAGTTTGGGGTCCAAACTTCTCATTACATCTTACAGTTATTACAGGTCTTGCATAAGATTCAGATAAAAATGTCTGGAAACTTCCTAGCCTAGGTGTGCAGTAGTCATCCAACTAGACATGGTTAAGTCTAAGGATTCAATAAAATAATGTAAATAAATTGCAGAAAGAGAAGCATGAGTGGAAGATCTTGTATCTGTGCTTTTGTAACCACCAATTCTTCTGGATGGATAAAAATGTCACAGCAATTTTTTCTGCAAAAAAGCTATATAACAGAATTATACAAGCCAAAAAATTAAATAGCAATAAATGAGACAAGAGGATTTCAGTTTTACCTGTTAAATCCTTTTCTCTTAGTCCATACAGGTTACTGGTAACTTTGGGTAGGGGATCCACCCTTTTAAGTAGGCAGGAACAATTCTAGAAGTGAATGCAGGGGTGGAGCCTACCTTCCCTCCTTGGCTGCAGCTAGCCAATCAGCTTCAGTAAGATTTGATACACTAACTATTGAGTAGATAGTAGAAGGGAAAGAAGACTCCTGTGAGCATGAACCGGAAGGACCCCCACGTTCTGCCACAGGAGAGCCAAGCATAGTCCCTTGACAGGGTGGGAGACCAGTAACATGTATGGACTAAGAGAAAAGGATTTAACAGGTAAGACAAAAATCCTGTTTTCTCTGTCGTCCAATACAGGTTACTGGTAACTTTGGGATGTCCAACCATTGAGTTTCCCAGAGGAGGGAAGGAAGGCAAGGACCAGGCGCAGGGCCCCCAAAGTCACCAGAGCATATATGATCCATCACATCAGAGATACCCCAACAATAACAAGGCAGTGTCAACGGACACTGAACAGGGGTAACAAAACCCCAGGAACTGTTACACAGCACAGTGAACTAGAGCCAACAGGGCTCAAAATTAAAAGCACTAAAGAACCCGAAAAGAAGATCCTAAACAGGCAAGACTGCCTCCAGGACCTTCCACCCAAAGCTGGCATCAGCTGATGCACACACATCAACATGGTAGTGCTTCGAAAAGGTGAGCACAGATGACCAAGTGGCAGCCTTGCACAACTGATCAGCTGAGGCCCGATTCTTGTAAGCCCAAGAAGCGCCAATAGATCTTGTAGAATGAGCCATGACCCAAAATGGAACAGGCTTCTTCCTTAGCTCGTAAGCCTTATGAATAGTAGACTTAATCCAAGACGCAATGGTCACTTTAGATGCAGGTCTCCATGCCCTGGGACCCTCAGGAATGACAAACGGTGCGTCAGACTGTTGAACGGACTAAGTGCGATGTACATAAAACTTGAGACAGCGCACCACATCTAACAAGTGGAGATCCCTCACCTTGTCAGAGGTAGGGTCAGGGCAGAAAGAAGGCACCACAATCTCCTGATTAATGCGGAACTCCGAAACCACCTTCAGGAGAAACTCCTGCGTAGTGCGAAGCACTGCCTTGTCCTTGTGAAACACCAAAAAGGGTGGTCTACAAGACAGAGAATGCAACTCCGCGACACAGCGAACGGACACGATATAGCCAGGAGAAAAACAATTTTCCACATCAGCAGGCATATAGGAATAGTAGACAAGGACGCAAAGGGAGGGTGCTGAAGGACACCCAAAACCAAATTAAGATCCCACTGAGGAGCGGGAGTCTTGAAAACTGGACGAGTATGAGCAACTCCCTGAAAGAAAACCTTAACATCAGGAAGAATAGCGCTTCTGAAAGAAAACAGAGCACAGATGTCTGAACCTTAAGGGAACTCAAATGGAGGCCCTTATCCAAACCGTCCCGCAAGAGGCCAGGACTGTAGGCAGATCAAAATCCTGAGATAGGTCCCTATCATCACACCAAGAGAGAAAGGTCGACCAGACACGATGGTAGGCCTTTGAAGAAACAGGTTTGTGGGCACTAAGCATAGTAGCCACCACACCAGAAGAAAAAAACATTTCTTACTCAATATTGAGGATTCAATTCCCAAGCAGTCAAAGCCAGACAATGAACATCCTCTTTCCACAGGTAACCCTGTAGAAGATCCAGACGGCAAGGAAGCCGAAATGGCTCCACCACCGATAGGTCCACAAGCTCCGGAAACAAAGCCTGCCGAGGCCAGTACGGAGCAATCAGAATGACTGTACAGAGCTCCAGTCTGAGTTTTCTTATCGCCTTGTGCAACATGGGGATGGGAGGAAAGACGCAAGCCACAGGAAATAACAAAGGAAAGGACATGGCATCCACCGCTAGAACTAGAGGATCCCTCCAGCAAGAGCAGAATGTTGGAATATTCCTGTTGTGTCTTGCCGCCATTAGGTTGACGCATGGAAGACCCCACCTCTGACCAATGAGGTTGAACACCTCTGGGTGCAGTTCCCACTCTCAGCTGTCCACTGTGTGTCGACTAAGGAAGTCTGCCATGATTGTCTACGCCGGTAACGTGAACTGCAGATATGGCAGGAACATGTTCTTCTGCCCAGGACAAAATAGCTTTAACCTCTGACCAAGTTGCGAGACTTCTTTTTCCGCCTTGCTTGTTGTTGTAAGCCACTGCTGTGGCATTGTCAGACTGGACCTGGACAATCCTCTAGTAGGCGCATCCAGTGGTGAAGGGCATGAAATATCACCTGATGCTCTAACACGTTGATGGGAAGGAGAGATTCCTCGGGTGACAACCGTCCCCGAGCATTCAGATGACCCAGAACTGCTCACCAGCCGGATAGGCTGGCATCAGTCTTCACAGTGGTCCAGAAGGACACAAGGAAGGGCTTTCCCCTTCAGTAGATTGGAGAGGTTGAGCCACCATGACAGACTCCATTACACATGAAGAGGGAGGGACACTGACATCTTCAGGAGGTCCACCTGAACCCTGCTCACCTGTATCACAAACCTCTGTAGTTCCCATGGCAAATGGGACCGCTTCTAAGGTGGAGATGAATTTCCCCACTAGAGAGGGCAGCTTCTTGACTGGATCGTGAGCCAGTACAGCAGAAACCCTGTGGGCGATCTGTTGAGCCACCTCCTCCATGACAAACACCATGCTCTGCTGAGTGTCCAAGAGAATGCCTAGGAAGACCAGTTGCTGGGATGGGACAAGATCTGACTTGTCCATGTTGAGGATCCACCCGTGATGGGAGAGCGCACGAATGCAGTCCTGAACCTGCTGATGAATTTCCGCAAAAGGTGCCTTCAGAAGCAGGTCGTCCATGTATGGAGTGATTCTGATGTCGTTCCGATGGAGGACAGACACTAAGGCTCCCAGAACATGACTGAAGACTTGAGGAGCTGTAGCCAGACCAAAGGGAAGAGCTGAAAACTGAAAACGCCCTTGGTTGCAGGTAAATGTGAGATACTGCTGGCTCTCTGGATGAATGGAGATGTGCAGATACTCGTCCTGAAATTCCAGAGAAGCAAGGAATTCCCCGAGGGACACATCAGCAATCACCGTCCTTAGGGACTCCCGGTGATGAGTCTTGATCACAAAGGAATTGAGATCCTTCAGGTCCAAAATCAGACAACAGCCGCCATCCTTGGAACCCACAAATAGGTTTGAGTAAAAACCCAAACCCCAATCCTGAATGGAACAGGTTCCAGAATCTCCTTGTCCAAAAGGGGCTGGATAGCGCTGACAAGACGGTGTTTCTCTATGCCCTGAGGTGTGTGAGAAGGGAAAACCCGGAAAGGAGGGAGAGAGGCAAAAGGGATCCTGTACCCTTCTGCCACCACCTGCAAAACCCGCTGGTCCACAGAGTCCTCCCAGACACTGTGGGAGTGACGCAGACAGCCACCCACAGCAGAGTGGGGACCTGAGTTTGGCGAGACATGCCGAAGGAGGCTTGTGAAGCCTTGGCGGAGGGCCTGGGCTTCCATTATTTTTGGGCTTGGTGAAGGAAGGAGGAGCTGAGGGAACTGTCTGGTTCGCCAGACATGTCTCAGTCTGGAAGGAACGAAAAAGCCGATTACGTTTAATAGGTGTCTTCTTCCTAGAGACCATAGTCAAAAGTGTACTCTTGCCACCTGTGGCCTCACTAATCAGATCCTTAAGTTCTGGCCCAAACAGAGAAGTGCCCTGAAAGGGCAACGAGACTAATGCCTTCTTAGAAGCAGTGTCAGCAGACCAGATTTTGAGCCTAAGAGCCCGTCTGGCAACCGCAGACATGGTGGAAACCCTAGCCACCAAATGGATGGCAAACAAGGCAGCAGATATAGTGCTTGGCTTCAGAAATGTTGGCAAGTAGCCGCAACATATCAGGAGTAGGAGCTCTCTGATGGAAAGCAAGTGTGAGCTGTTCAGTCCAAACTGCAATGGCCCTGTTTACCCAGGCCGCAGCAAATGCTGGGCATAAGGAAGTACCAGCAGTGACAAAAATGCACTTGAGGGGGGCCTCAAGTTTCTGGTTAGTCCAGTCTTTAAGAGCGGAAGCATCAGCAACCTGCAAGGCAGTGGACTTAGAAAGCCTAGAAACAGATGCATTCACCTTGGGGGGATGAACCCACTGAGCATGCGCTGCATCAGAAAACGGGTAAAGCTTGGCAACTTTCTTGGAGACGGAAGGTTTTCTGTCCGGAGACTTCCACTCAGGCACTAAACGGTCAAGAGTGGGGTTAGGTGAAAAACAAGTATGGGGCCTCTCTGAAATATATCAGAGGGATCCGAAGAAACCTCTTGAACCAAGGGAATGTTTAGGGTGTTTAAAACAGCCCTAATCAGGCCCTCAGCCGAGGGATCAGCCTCAGCCTCAAAGGGGTCCCCAAAGAATTGAGGGGAGCCCACAGCAGAACATTCCTCATTGTCAGAATCCACCAACAGTTCCTCTTCAGAGGAATCTGATAAGTCAGGTACTCCCTGTGGTTTCGGCAGGGAAGATGTGACAGAAGTAGGGTTCTGCCAGGAGTGGAAGACCCCCTGTAACTGGGATGGAAAGTTGTAATGTAGACCGGAGGTCTCTAGTAGCAGCCTTAAACTCTTGTACCCAAACTGGCTCTAATGCATGGCTGGAGGTCCCTGGGAGACTCTCAGGGACAGCAGAACATGTTGGGCATAAATGACCTGAGAATTCTCTAGGTAACCCTGATTGACGTGAAGAGCAATGCGCAATGGGGGACACAGAGACCCCAGCGTCCTTCGTCTTAGGTCTGGCCCCAAGATCCAATGGATTAGACATTCTCAGTGTCAAAACCTTCAAGTATAAGGTATCACCCAAATACAGTGTGCATGATTAAAAGTTCACTGCAGAAATCCCTAAAATACACTTATCTGGCAGGCGAACGGTTAATCTGCAGAGGAGAGAAGGAGAGTCCAAGCCGTGCGTAGGATACTCATTCAGGGAAAACACAAATGGCTGAAGAAACGGGAGACAATCAGGAACGAGCGTGCGATGCAAGCGTTCATGGGAAATGTAGTGTTCCCAGAAAAAGTACCCAAACAGTGCCCAAAGCCCCCTGAGCTCCCCAACAAACACCGGATAACAGAGCAAGGGCACACAATCAAAATGAGCCATCTCTGAAGTCGCTACGATGAGTGGTTGCAGAGATATGTCCCAAAATGTAAAATCCCATAGATGTGTCACTAGACCCCATAAACACTGAACCCAGTAGGGAAGTGCCAACCCCCCCCCCCCCCCCCGATGCTAAACCAGCAGGCAAAAGGTTAAGTTTACCACAGAAACTTGCTCCAAAACACCGGACATACAGATAAACCCAACGCGTGCAGGAGTGTGCAACAGGAACTCCAAAGGAAAACCCCCGTGCGGAGGTGCACTGTGGGACATGTGGACCTACAGCACTCAAAGGGTTGCTCACCTTTCCTGTAGATCTTCTGTCTTCAGATTACCATGTATTAAAAAGAAGCCTCAGTGGGCAACTCCTGAGGAAAGAACTTGTAACCAAGATCCCCCCCTCCCCCAGGGCTTAAGGTCCACAAAAGCACCTGGATAATGAGCTAGCCACATTTAAGGGCATTGTCAGTTATGGTAATTCTCCTAATGGTGGTATTCCATAACTGAGAGAAAAATAAAAAATTAGCTAAAATTATAGCAGAACTGTTCTCTTGCCTGTGTCTTCACCAAGGAACAAATATTATTGGAGCCGATTGGCTAGCTGCAGCCAAGAGGGGAGGTAGGCTCCACCGCTGCATTCACTTCTATAATCGTTCCTGCCTATTTAAAGGGGCGAATTGCCTACCCAAAGTTACCAGTAACCTGTATTGGATGACAGAGAAATAACATTTTGCATTTAACACAATATCAGATGTGTCCAACACTTTGAAAAACAATGGATTAAACATCCCTCCTCTGGCATTCTAAAAAGCAAATAGAGATTTTAGAATATCTAAATTATGATAAAGGGCACAGATGGTTAAAATAAAAGCCGGATGAGTTTCAAGAGCAAATCTAAACAAAGTTAGTACAAGATTAGGCAAGAAATTTGCTGCATAAGTTACATTACATACACACACAGTCTCCACCCAATGGATTCTTTCAATATGGTTTATTACACCTGAGAGGTTCAAATATTTAGAAACAACGTACCCTATTCACAAGAGTAGCAATTCTAGAGCAAACGACCTTCACCATGGTGGACAAATGAAAATTCCCCTTGATTTAGATATGCTTTTTTTTTTTTTTTTTTTTTTTTTTTAAACTGGTAGAAGTCTCCAACACATTGGTGACCTCCCTAGTAGTTAAGGGTTGGGGGGGGAAGCACAATGGAGTTTTAATTTGTCCCACACAGTGTGGCTGGTTTACTCCATAATTACTACTCTATTTTTCTGAATACAGTTAAAACATCCTATACTGTTAGTGTCAGAAATATTTGGATACTTACGTCTTGATTATCGCAGCCTACCATTTCACCATATGATACCTAGAAAAATGGAGAGGCGAAAAAAAAAAGCCGTTACAAATCAGCACAAACAGAGCAGCCATTTCTATTGAGCAAGTGTATTCTTGGAAGATTGATAGGGAGAATTACAGAGATCATGGGGTAAAGTTCCCTCCACTAGGGGGAAGGGCACCAAAAGCACCAACAGACAGTACCCGTTAACGACTACTCGATCCGGGGTAGCAGCCGTAGAGTACTAAGGCACTTTTTATCACGATGAATTCTGGGATAGCAAAGTGGCATGCAGCCACGCTGCCATCCCAGCATTCCATGACATGCCAGGAACGTCACTGGTCCTGAACGCCAGACCGCCATGATGGTCCTGGAGCATCATATCTCTTTAAGGAGATAACAACTATGGCCTGCAAGCATTTTCAACTCTGTAGAACTTTATAAAAGGTATGTACAGAAGACCAGGTGGCAGCTTTACAAAGGTGATCTGCTGAAGCCTGATGTCGACCCAGACAACGCTCAAGGAGATAGTTGAATTGGCTGTAGGCCTGTATGGTTCTTGTCTAGATTTTAGACTATAGGCTTACTGTAGTCCATTTAGCTGTGGTAATCACAAAAACAGGTCTGCTCTTCCTCCATTTTGAAAAGGAGATCAACTTGTGGAAAGGATTTAGTGATCTGAACATTGAGTATAAGACAACTAACATTTAGTGTATGGGATTGTATCTTTCATGTTGTTTGGATTGAGACAGAGAAAAGAAGATAAATTCGTCATTACTGTGAAGGATATCACCTTGGGTTAGAAGTTTAGATGGTCCTCAGAACGGCTTTATCTTTATAAAAAAAAAAAAGTGAGGAAATCTTCAGGAGTATACTCTAGATCTAACACGGAGCTGAAGACACTGCAGTAAGAAAAACATTACTGTAGCCAAGGTGTTCCAGAGAGGACAAAGACAGGAGACAAAATTAAGCATTTTGCAAAACCTCAATAAAGTTCCAAGTCCAAAGGAGAATTTGGTTATCTATAAATGAGTGGTTCACATGTGCCACCCCTTGCATAACTGTTTGACACACCGTAATTTAGATTTTTAGGGAGAGGAGTTTTAAGACTCTAGTTCTGCTTGGAGGAATTTGAGAAGGAAATCTGAAAAAGCTCCCCGATTTAGCATTGCAGTAGCTTTAAAAAAAAAATAAAAAAAATCTCTAAATATTGTATGCAAGCAAGCAAAAGAATGCTGCATTGCTGGTTACAACTAGATGTGACAATTTAGTTATGTACTTCTTGTTTCACCTCTGAAACAAAAAAAAAATTGCAGATGTGAGGAACTTAAAGAATGCAATTGATTTTTGAGTGGAATCAAGGTTCCCCCACATCATGCAAGCTCAATTTACATTTGGGCACTGAACAGGGTCTGGACACTGCTCAGGGATATTGAGAACTTGTCCGGAGGAAGAAACACCTAACGTTGAGACGTGTTGAAATCCAGATCTAAGGTGGTCTGAGGTTGTTGTCGGTTAAGCAGATTATCCATAAGTCATCCCAGAGAATCTGATGTCTGTTGCAGATATGTCATCAAGAGGTAGACACCAGCTGTCAAGGATCACACAACCATGTCAAGTTGTGTGGTCAAGAAACCAGAACTTAGTGAATACACAGCTGCTGTGAGTTCAAAGGGAAGAAACACAAACTGGTAATATGATTGTAGAATATATACCTCAGATACTGATGATGACCTGATCAGATCTGAATATGGAGACATGAGACATACAGGAGCTATGACAGATGTGAGGGATTAAAAGTACTTGAGGGCACAGAGTTCCATTATTGGTCTGAAGCCACAATCCTTCCTGGGGACCCTAGTATCTAAGATTATTAATGAGTAGAATAATCTGATAACATGAGGTTAAAACTCACAATACTCAATCGTCTGACATTTCATTCCTCCAGAAGGATGGTCTGGATTGGGACTCACGCCTAACCTTCATGCTGAGGAAGGATTTTCCTCTTGATCTATCAGCTCGGATTAATGGTAAATCTAGTAAATTCAGTGAATACAGAGGTCTTTTCCACTCTCAGGCTCTAATGGTCTTCTCAGCTTGCAGACTTACCCAGCACCCTTAGATAAATACGTGCAACCCCCTTTTGGTTCCAGTGTCGATCTTTCCTTGATAGGGTCACTCAGATTGAAAACTAACAGCCTAGGTCCACCATTCTCATCCATTTTACTATATATGGATGTAGAGGTAATCTTTAGGTAACAACAGGGCATCTAGAGAGTGATCATGTAGCCACTGGATTGCTTAAATAAGGAGCATAAAAAGACAAAATTAAATAAAATAAGTCTAATATGAGAAAAAAATAGCCCTATTGCCATTCACAGCACATAAAAATTATAATATATATATATATATATATATATTATAATATATATATATATATATATATATATATATATATATATAATTTTTTTTTTTTTTTAGATATATAGATAGATAGATATAGAGATTTATCTATCTATGTGTGAGTTTGGTTCTCAGTTTCATTTGAACTCTAAGTGCCCTACTTCCTGGTGGAGGGAACTTTTCCTTTTGGTTGGTGTTGCATGCTGGACAGAAGAGAAACCACCACTGAATGATGGAGTACTCAAACTATACTTCAAGGCTGCCCAGATGGAAAATATTTCAACAACTAAAAATTATTTACTACTTTTTTTATAAACAGATTTTTAGTTCTGCCATTCTCATTAGGACATGCACACAAAAATAATAAAATGTTTAACCTGATTGCAAATGCAGTAACGGGGTTCATTTGGATCATATGTCCAATCAACTTGACTATTGGAATCAGACTCTGGAATAGCTGCTGCCTGCTGATGAGACAGTTCATGTGCCAAAGCCGATGAAGACGAACAAGATGACAGAGAGGAAGAGGAAGATGATGAGGAAGACTGTTGGCTTGAAGATTTGCTCCTAAAAACAAAAACACACACCAAATTATACAAGATAGATGATACAATTATTTGCCATCAATTTACTACACATTTATTAATGGGGAAAATATACAAGAAAATCAAGCACACATTCTAGTCACAACACACGCATACTCAGTATTTTTCTGACTGTATGGAGACCCTTGTTTCAGGTAACTGTATTTCAGTCAAAGTATAGACTGGTGTGGTTACATCTGGGAGCACTAATTTAAAAGAACATTAACCTAATAATTAAACTGGTTGATATACCTTTAATATCATGAACTTCTAGCTAGCATCTCCAAAAATAATTAGAATACCTAAAGTCTAAGTTTTTAAGTCTTTAATACATGTGTAGAATGTCAAACAGCAGTTAACTTTGTTTGTCCTGCTTGTAAGAGACAAGAGCTAAGCTAGTTCATGCACTGAGATTAGTAACCAACAGTCCTTTATTCAGAATGGCTTCTAGCTTGCAAAGAACGCTCTTACAAATCTATAATTTTTTAGATAATTAGTCGGATTGCTATGGTAGTAAAGGAGACAAGCAAAAAACAGGAATGGCTCTTCTCTCAAAAAATAAAAAAGATTTTAGACTTCAAAGCAAATAGATAATTTTTACAAAGCCAGCATAGGGATATGGCTGCGAATATGGCAGGAACATGTTCTTCTGCCCAGGACAAAATAGACTTGACCTCTAACCAAGCAGCCCTGCTTGTTACTGTAAGTCATGGCCGTGGCGTTGTCAGACTGTACCTGGACTGGACAGTCTTCCAGCAGAGGTGTCCAATGACGAAGGGCATGAAATATCGCCCGAAGCTCCAACACGATGGGAAAGAGATTCTTCCGGAGACCACCGACCCTGAGCATTCAGGAGACCCAGGACCGCTCACCAGCGGGAGAGGCTGGCATCAGTTGTCACCATGGTCCAGAAGGATACCAGGAAGCACATGCCCTTCAGCAGATTGGAGAGGTCAAACCACCATGACAAACTCAGTTCCATATGAAGAGGGAGGGATATGGACATCTCCAGAAGGTCTGGCTGAACCCTGCACACCTGGATCACAAACCTCTGGAGTTCCCTGGTGTGAGCTATGGCAAATGGGACCGCTTCTATGGTGGAGATGAATTTCCCCACTAGAGAGGACAGCTTCTTGGCTGGAACTGGATCATGAGCCATCTCATCCGTGAGAAACACCATGCTCTGCTGAGTGTCGAAGAGAAGGCCCAGGAAAACAGACGCTGGGATGGGGCAAGATCTGACTTGTCCATGTTGATGATCCACCCGTGATGGGCGAGAGCATAAATGCAGTCCTGAACCTGCTGATGAAGAAGTTTCGCAGAAGGGGCTTTCAGAAGTAGGTCATCCATATATGGAGTAACTCTGATGCCGTCCCAGTGGAGGACGGACACTAAAGCTCCCAGGACACGGTTGAAGACATGAGGAGCTGTAGTCAGATCAAAGGGAAGAGCTGAAAACTGAAAGTGCCCTTGGTCTCAGGCAACTCTGAGATACTGTCGGCTCTCTGGATGAATGGCGATGTGTAGAAACGCGTCCTGAAGATCCAGAGAGACAGGGAATTCCTCCAGGACATAGCAGCAATCACCATCCTTAGGGACTCCTGATGAGAATAGGTCCTGATCACGAAGGAATGGAGGTCCTTCTAGTCCAAAATGGTATGACAACCGCCGTCCTTCTTGGAGACCACAAAGAGGTTTGAGTAAAAACCCATACCTCTGTCCTGAACTGGAACAGGTTTCTAGGACATCCTTATCCAGAAGAGCCTGGATAATGCCATTGAACAGATGGCGTTTCTCTGTGCCCTGGGGCGTATGAGAAGAAAAAAACCGAAAGGAAGGGAGAGAGACGAAAGGGATCCTGTACCCTTCCTCCACCACCTGTAAAACCCATGGGTCCGCCACTGAATCCTCCCAGACGCTGGGGTAGTGACGCAGACGGCCACCTAGGTTTGGTGAGTCATGCCGAAGGCGGCTTGGAAGAGACCTTGGGCTTCCATTGCTATCTGGGCTTGGAGGAGGCACGCGGAGCTGAGGGAACAGCCTGGTTCGCCGGATGTGTCAGTCTGGAAGGAACGAAAAAACAGATTACTCTTGAGGCGCGTTTTCTTCCTGGGGAAGAAAGGCAGAAGGGTAATTTTACCCACTGTGGCCTCACTAATCAGATCCTTGAGATCTGGCCCAAACAATGAAGTGCCTTGAAAAGGCAAGGAGAGCAAGGCTTTCTTGGAAGCAGTGTCAGCAGACCAGATCTTGAGCCAAAGTGCCCATCTGGCAACCACAGACATGGTGGAAACCCTAGTCACCAAATGGGGCTTTTTAGGCTCCTGAAACATCAGAAGGATCTGCAGAAACCTCCTGAACTAAGGGAATGTTTAGGGTAGCCAAGACAGCCCTGATCAGGGCTCAGGATCAGCCTCAAAGGGGTCCCCAAAAAACTGAGAGGAGACCACAGCAGAACATTCCTCAAAATCTGAATCCACCAACAGTTCCTCCTCAGAGGAATCTGATATGTCAGGTACTCCCTGCAGTTTTGGCAGGGAATATTTGACTAAAGAAGGGGTCTGCCATGAGTGGAAGACCCCCTGTAACTGGGATGGAAAGAGTTGCAATGTAGACCTAAGGTCCCTAGTAGCAGCCTTGAACTCTTGCACCCAAACTGGCTCTAATGCATGGCTGGAGGTCCCTGGGAGAGACTCCGGGACATCAGAAAATGCTAGGCATAAATTACATGAGAATTATCTATAGGTAACCCTGAATAACATGATGAGCAATGCGCAATAGGAGACACAGAAACCCCAGCGTCCTTAGTCTTAGGCCTGGCCCCAAGCTCCAACGGATTAGACATTCTCACAGTGTCAAAAATGTTTAGGAGTACAAGGAATCACCCAATTACAATGTGTAAAATTAAAATTTCACCCCAGAAATCTCTAAAATACACTTATCTGGCAGGCAAAGGGTTCATCTGCAGAGGAGAGTCCAAGCCCTGCATAGGATATTCGTTCTGAAAAAGGCACAAAATCGCTGCTGGGCGGGAACCAATCAGAAACTAGCGTGTGAAGCAAGCGCTCATGGGAAATGTAGTTTTCCCAGAAAAAGTACCCCAACAGTGCCCGAAGCCCCAAACCCCCCAAACACAATTAAAATGTTAACCAGATGACAGGACAAGGGCAGACAATTAAAATGAGCCATCTCTGAGGTCACTAGGTTGAGCGGTTGCTGAGATATGTCCCAAATTGTACAGTCCCATAGAAATGAATGGAGGAATGGCATCTAAGCAGTAAAGCAGAACTCAAATTTTTGCAAAGTAGAAACCGTAAAATAAAAGTACATGAAACATCACTAGAACATGTTAGAAGATCCAAAAACCACTGAACCCAGTATGGAAAGTGCCAATAACCGCCCCAAAGATGCAAAACCAGCAGCTAAAGGGTTAAGTTACCACATAAACCTGCTCCAAAACACCCAACAGACATTCAGATAAACCCAATGAGTGCAGGAGTGGGGGAATAGGAACTCCAAAGGAAAAAAAACCCTGTGCGGAGGGGCACTATGGGACATGTGGACCTGCAGCACTTAAAGGGTTGCTCACCTTTCCTGCAGATCTTCTGTCTTCAGACTACCATGTTTTAAGAAGCAGCCTCGGTGGGCAGCTCCTGATGAAAGAACTTGGACCCAAGATTTTCCCCCCAGGGCTTAAAGTCCACAAAAGCACCTGGTTACTGAGCTAGCCACATCTAAGGCCATTGTCTGTTATGGTAATCCGCCTAATGGTGGTATTCCATTTCTAACAAAAAAGCTCTAAAACTATAGCAGAACTGTCTTCTTGCCTGTGTCTTCACCAAGGAACAAATCTTACTGGAGCTGGGTGGCTAGCTGCAGCCAAGGAGGGAAGGTAGGCTCAACCTCCTGCATACAATTCTAGAATTGTTCCTGCCTAATTAAAGGGGCGGATCGCCTACCCAAAGTTACCAGTAACCTGTACTGGACGGCAGAGAAATATTTCTTCAATATATGTTCTCCCCTTCAAGAGAGACAGTCAACACCCTTTTTGTTTTACAAAGTCTGCAAGTGTATAATATGTAAAGCCAAATTGCTTATACTTTGTTCCAAATCTTAATCCACTTTTAATATACACTTATTTCTCCGACAATGAGCTTCCTGGATCTCGGAGCTTTCAGTCAGTGACAGAGAAAGCAACATATCTATACAATGTTGCCATATTTCTGCAGCTCTGAGTGATCTGTATGCTGCACAGGCAGGCTTTTCTGTATCATTTCAATTTTTTATTTATTTTTTTTTATTTATTTTTTTTTTTAAACATTGAGGAATTCTCTCTGTTTTCATAAACCTAGATATAAAGCTTTCTGAAAACAAATTCAGTTAGTTCCTTTTCAGGATATAAGTGGAAAAAATAGGTGAAGATGAAAATATATAAATAGAAATTGGCACTACATATTATGCACTTGCAGAATACCTAAAGTCATAAAGCAGACTGTTAGAACTTTGAACAGGAACATTTAATAACCTCCATTTACCTTACAATGGCCAGAAACACCTAATGCCCCCTATGTACTTTTGTTCACAAGAACATCTATAGTCAGTCCTAGGTGTTAGGTCCATAGAAGCAGACATGACCATTTCTGGTACTTCTCAAACTGAAGCAGAAAGAGGGCATGAGTGTACTTAACTCTAAGAACTAGAACAGCTTCAGATACTGTGGTCCTGCCAGAAACCATCATGTCCGCCACAATGGATATGATATCCAGGACTGATTGAAGAGGTTACGTCTTGAACAAAAGCACAAGAGCAAAATTCTGGGGTACTGCAAATACATGTTTGTTCTCTCTCAGAAACTATGGTACAGCCACTTACATATGTTACGTATAGCACTTTCAATCTTTGCTTCCTTTAGCTTCAAAAGGAAAACCGCAAAGACTACAAGTAATACAAAAGGAGATCTGTATTTTCAGAAGGGTCATTAAAAAGCCACTATTAAATAGTACACAAAACATGAGAACACTTAGTTTTAACAGTACACAGAAACAGCAGAGAGGCCATTTGACAATATATGCTGCTATGAAATTCTTCCTTAAACTTAAAAGCTTACCAAAAGGGAAAATACAATATATGTTAAATATCAGTCTTAGTTAACAACTACTATACCCACCTCTGGCATTAGCAGCATTATAAACTTACAGCTCTTAGTGTAGAAAGGTCCCATCTGGCATTCTCCTCCTCAGAGCTGGTGTGTGTGTCACACCAACATTAACCTGTACAGCCAATAGGAACTAGACTCACTAGCAGCTTCAGAGCTTGCTGGAAGTTTAGTACAAAGATGTACACTTTGGGATGTGAGTTTATAGTACTACCGCTTCTTGAGGTCAGCGTAGAAAAGACTGAGCTTGAACCTTGTGTGTGGAACTCATTCATTAAAATAAATTTTGCCTTACAAAGTAACCAGTAATAAAATACTCTAAAATATTAACCATGTTTGGCAGTTTAACTCACTTGCTTTTTCGCCCTCCACTTCTGGAATCTGTGGTTGCTGATGAAGTTAAGGTCTGCGTTAATGTAGAGGCCAGTGCAGAAGATGCATAGGTAGCGGAGTCTCTAGACAAGGAGATCCCAAGCTGGAAGTCATTGTTTTTAAAAGCTTCGTAACTGGCTTTAAGACTGGATGTTCTTCTGCCTTCTTTCATCTAAGAACACGTTCCGTAAGATTATATTCAGTTGTATAATACACAAGGACACAGTTTTGGTTCAACTACAAGTTTATATTTATACAACCAGATGAATTAACCTCTTGGATGCTAGAGTGAAGCTATATAATCCAAGGTGTTACTGATAGAAGATTTTTCTTTCAAAAGTCAATATTGATCCACCTTTTGTAACCCTTTGACTGCCAGAGGGGTACATAACGAATTGCAAAGCAATGGGTTGCGTACCCCTCTGGCACTCAAAGTGTTAAACCAAACTGCAATTTTCTATTGTATTCACCAGGTAGTGCTGTTCCCATCACTTACTATGTATTGACAAAGTGATTCAAGCTCTACCATAGAATACACTAAGAATAATTGCCTTCTGAAAAGCAGCTGGCAACAGTTTCATTAACCCTTTGAATGCCAGAGAGGTATGCTACACATGGCAACACAATGTGTTGGGTACCTCTCTAGCATTCAAAGTGTTAACACGGGTTTCATCTGTAATAACTAACTTTTGAATGAAAACACTTCCCAGCTGTAGTAGTATCCTTGTTTTACTCAGCAGTAATCAAAAACATCCTATAACACAAGTCAGATATTCAGGCATTAGAAGTAGCTATATGCAAAATGTACCTGTGCTGTTGCCTGAACTGCCTGTGCTGCAGCCATAGTGATAGCACCAGCCCCAGCACCAGAGGACAGGGAACTCAAATTGTAGGACGCCAGTGGCTGGGATGAATTCACATTGTAGACATTATTGGAAGAGGATGACGACAGATTATTTCTGCAGCCTATAAAGTAAAACCAACCACAATAGAAGCAGAGCAATCAGTTTATGAAAAATGTGACAAAAATTCAACTGACATTAAATAAAATAAATGTATTTAAAGCAGAACTTTCACCTTCTATAAAGTCGCCCTCCAATAATTAAGCATATGGCAACTAGCTCCATAATATTTCTATTAGATCACATCTATTAGATCACAGAAGTACCAGATTCTACAGTAATCCTTAATCTTTGGAGACTGATGGCCAGGTTAGTGCTGTCTGCGGCATCAGTCCTTTCCGGTGCCTTTCAGCACAGTGCAATGCCTCCTAGGGGAGAATGGGACTGACAGAGCAGGTGCGATGTCTCTCAGACAAGATATCTGCACTGATCCCTGGCTTCTGGTCTCTGAAGATTAAGGATTACTTCTGAATCAGGTACTTCTGAGATCTAAGAACCATAATGAAGCTAGTCGCCATATGCTTAACAATGGAAGGTGAATTTATACAAGGTGAAAGTTCCGCTTTAAAACTAGTATAAATGGCCTGAACCCCATCCAAGATTTGAAACTTGTACAGTTGTACATTTGAGATTTATGCCAAAACAGTTTTGCAGCAGTTTGTGGGCACAGCCACTAGGTCACTCCAAAATTGTGGTTTGTATAAATATACAATTGGTATAATCAGGGGTACAGAAAATCTAGCACTAATTATAATCTTTGTAATGTTTTCTCCCCCTCAGTCTTGCTACATGTCATCAGATTTACATGGGTAGAAGTTCTGCTGATGACAAAGTCACACATGCAAATAAAACCATGAGGCAAGAAGATGGAGTGGACAGAGCAGGGGATTCCCTCTTAGTATTGAAATAAATGGAAAGTTGCATACATCAAAATTCTTCCTAAGAGAACAATGAAAGCCCCTCCCCCTTTTGCAAGTTTTTCAGGTTTTTCCCTTTTCTTAATTGAATACTGTCCCTCTGCAATCTACCTGGGCACCTCCCTTCTGCTCTGGCTGAGCAGTGTTCAATAAAAGGGGCGGGAGGGGGATACTTTGTCATTGAAATACTCTTGAACTACAATTCTGAAAGAATTGAAATAACACTCTCCAAAGTCCAAATACTATGATGATTAGAGCTGCTTTTATTATGAAACATTTATATCCCTTTAAATGCAGCCACAAAGTTAAAAGAAATGTAATTTACCAGAAATTATTTCCTATGGTGCAGTTGGTCAGCCCCGGAATTACTCCACTTTTATATTAATACATACTGTCTACAGCAGTGATTCTCAACCAGGGTGCCGTGGCACTTTGGTGTGCCACGGGCATCAACTTAGGGTGCCTCGTGTTTTCTATAAAGACTAACAAAAATGTTTTTTTAAATAAAGAATTATAGAAATTTATGCACAATATGTTTAGTTATGATATTCTGATTATAAGACCTAATAATACTGAATATTTATTTATTGTACCCTTCATTATGCCCTTCATAAAGTACATTAAATATGTTAGGGGTGCCCCAAATGTTCAAGATTACGTGTTAGGGGTGCCCTGAGCAAAAAAGGATTGAGAACCACTGGTCTACAGAGAAAAGGATGACCAGGTGAAGGGCAGACACAAATCCATTATGGTTCATAACTTCGATAGCTGAGGGAAACAAATCACTCCATTACTGTCCTGTTCTTGTTCACCAATTACTTAGGTTCCTAATAAGAAAATTAACCAACCAGAGTCCCCTTTTTGGAATGTGCAGACCATTGTTGCTTCTGCCCGATTTGTCAAGAACACTGGATCGTATGCACAGAAAATAAGGTGAAGCAATTGTGGAGCAAACCAACTGCACCAGAGGAGACAAAGACATTTCTAAAGGTCACAATGGATTAAACCAGGCTTTACCCACTGAAATACTAGAATAGTTATTTAAAAAAAAAAAAAAAAAAAAAAATCTCATCTGGTGGGAATTCTCTTGTCTGTCAAGGTACAGTTTGCACCAAAATATGCACGTGCAGCAACAAGTACAGTCAACTTTTGATTATCCAGGGTAATGCTGGGGATAGTGGTCAAAGTTAAAAACAAAACCTCTTAACCAACACAAACACGTAACAATACTAGCACAGCCTTCCATGGTATCAGGGAAACCTTGTGACATTTGGTACAATGTACTGTATAGCAAGTGCGAAGAGGCTTCTCTGACACAGTGGAATCCTGCACTGCCACTAAGGGTCACTTAGAGACAATGGACTCATTCTAAGGTACTGTATAATAGTTGATGTTTTGTAGCACACACTATGTTTACCACTTTATGAACAGACCAGGGCACTATTATTTTTACCACTAACTCCACAATTCGGTTAAGCCACCCCCTGAATAATAAATAGAGAGCAGACTGTATGTTGCTTTTTTTGAATGGAAGTCTTATAAGACACTATATCTGAATGTAGATTATTTTATATTTTTAAAAACAAGTATGCTGAAGAACATATCCATAAATACATAAAGTACATAAAGGAATTATACCTGGAGTATTTTCTTTGGAAGCGTCTGAAGTAAGAGTTGATAATAATGCTTCAGATTTGAACTTCTTCTCAGGTACATGGTCTGTTGTGGAATGGTGAGATGGGTTGTGTTTCCGCTCTGTGAACACAAACATCTGTCATTTTCCTCATTTGCTGCTAAAGGTTTGAGAAACTTTAGAGATCAAGGGGTGATCAATCTTTGGGCTTCCAGATAATGGAAATTATTTTCTTAACTTATTGATATATCCTTTTCTCTTAGGCCAATGATGGATGCAGAGACCATAGGGTTATATTACCAGGTGGCGCTCCCCTCTAGAATCTGTGAGGGAGAGCTCTAAACAGTAACAATTATTGGGTAATATACTGAATAATAAAGGTTACAGTATAGTGCTCTCCATCACAGAGTCTAGAGATCACTACCTGGTAATATAACCCAATGGACCCTGCATCCCTCAGTGATGCTAGAGAAATTATGGACTAAAAGTCCTCCCATCACCCCCAACCAGCAGGTGGTAGGGGATGATGGGAATTGTCTACTTCCAACAGCTGAGAGTTCCAAAGATCGAATAACCCTGCTTTAGACCTTTAAGGAATAGAACTAAACTTACTCTCTGAGGAATGAGAATGAACATGATGATTATTAACAGGTTGAGATGGCGTGTCTAACTCCAATGATCCTATAAAAGAAATAATTATAAATAATGATCCTATTAAAAGTCATTGCATATTCTGCAACAGCTTAATATTTAGTCATTCTACCATCTATACATACATACACATGTTTTTGTAGTTCAAGAACCGCACGTTTCAGCCCCACTTTGGGCCTTTGTCAAGGAGCTATAGATCGGTCTCTCTCTATAAGGAGTCTGGTTCGCTGTCAGAAGGCATGGTGGGAAGGTGCCGATTGTTCGAGGTGGCAGGGAGCGTAGCCCCTTGCCTCCTCAACCAACCACACTGCTGGCACTTTTTTGTTACCCCCATTGGCTTGCCCGCTATCTCCTCAGCCAACCAGTTAAAAACCAAAGTCAGACCTCATGGTGGGGCATCAGGACCCCCTACTGATGCCCCCCCTACACAGCTACTGATCTACCTGCAGGGGGTCAAGAGCTCCCCTACTTCCATTCTACCCAGGGCGGAGAGGGTGAGATCGGCAAACTCTTACACATCATTCTGGGTAGAAAGAAAGCAGGGGAACCCTCTTGCTCCCCTGAGTCGCCTCTATTGATCTCCCAACCCAAACTGCTGGGAGCTCAGTAGCTTGGGGGGGGGGGGGGCAATCAGGAGGGGTCCTGAAGCCCCACCACAAGGTCTGACTTTTAGTACAAACTAACCCTTTCACTGCCACAAGGGTATCCCCTCTGGTGCTCAAAGGATAAAAAAAAAAAAATAATACCAATACTAGTCATTTGGAGGACTGAACTGAAATCACTTGCAGTCATAAACAAACTACAGGATAGCAGCAGCATATGGTTTGACTTCACAAACCAAGTTTACAGAGATTCAAGGGGGGGGGGGGGAGAAACCAAAACACATGAGCAACTACTCATAAAACACCTCACTAAATACTGGATTCAAGGGCCTCAAATTCATCCTCAACTGAAGGCTTCCTTTCCATGAAGACTTCAGCTGGATGAGTTTAGGATCCTGGAGTCTTGCAAAGAAGCATGTCCTCTGCAGACAGGATATCCATTGTGGATTCATAGTGGAAGTTAGTCTATTCTGCAAAGATTAAAAGAGCAGTAAACTTAATAGAGGAAAAAAAAACACACACAATCATTGCTTGTTCAATAAAACAAGAAAGACTCCAAATAGTTATGGTTTTTATGTTGTCTTTAATACCAGATTTTAGTATTGTTTAGTATTGTAACAAGTATGCACCTACTTCTTTCCAATATTTCAGTAATGCCAGCATTGTCAGCCTCTAGTTCCATTTTGAACTTAGCTAATTCTTGGTCCAATTTCCTCAGATGTCGATCAACCTATTAAAAAAAAAAAAAAGCCAGATGAAGTATTTATACAAGAACAGAATGAGTCTAACAAGAAACTAGGCCAATAAGGCCAAGCAGTTTTTAAAGAGATAGTAATGCTTCAAATGTAAATATATTATATATTATCGTAGGGTTTTTCCTCCCGAGTAAAACAAGAATACTCCCACTGTTGAAAAATGTTTCATTCAAAAACTATCATAGCTCAAACTTTAATTTTTTAGGGGGCTTGCGCCTGGTCCTTGCCTTTCTTCCCGCCCTGGGGAACTTAATGGTTGGACATCCCAAAGTTACGAGAAACCTGTATTGGACAACAGAGAAAATAGGATTTTAGTCTTACCTGTTAAATCCTTTTCTCTTAGTCCATACAGGTTACTGGTAACTTTGGGTAGGTGCTCAGCCCATTTAAGTGGGCAGGAACAATTCTGAGAAGTGAGTGCAGAAGTGGGGCCTACCCTCTAACCTTAGCTGCAGCTTCTGGTTAGCTTCAGTAAGTTTTGGAACAAACAACAACAAGTAGTCCGCAAGGAAACAGAAGACTCCTGTGAGCATGAACCCAAAAGTGGTCCCCCACGTTCTGTCGCACGAGAGCCAAGCAAGGTCCCTTCAAAGGGTGGTAGACCAGTAACCTGTATGGACTAAGAGAAAATGATTCAACAGGTAAGACTAAAATCCTATTTTCTCTGTTGTCCAATACAGGTTACTCGTAACTTTGGGATGTCCAACCATTAAGTTCCCCAGGGCGGGAAGAAAGGCAAGGACCAGGCGCAAGCCCCCAAAGTCACCAGAGCACCAATGAACCTACAGATCATGAATAGCTCAACACTAGCCACAAAGTGTCAATGGACACTGAACAGGGGTCAGACAAGCCCCACGAACTGTAGTACAGCACACTGAACTAGAGTCAACAGGGCTCAAAAGTGAAAAAGAGTACTGAGAGACAAAAGAGATCCTAGACAGGCAAGGCTGCCTCCAGGATCTTCCTTCCCAAGCATAGTAGCCACCACACCTGTAGAAAAGCCTTTCTTCAAAATTGCTTGAAGAGGTTCCGCTACCGAGAGGTCCAGAAGCTCCGGAAACCAAGCCTGTTGGGGCAAGTACGGAACAATCAGAATGACTGGGCAGCGCTCCAGTCTCAGCTTCCGAAGTACTCTGTTCAACAGGGCAACAGGAGGAAACATGTATGCCAGAGGAAACATCCACAGGATCAGTAAGGCATCCACTGTCAGAGCCAGGGGATCCACCCAGCAAGAGCAGAACGTTGGCACCTTTCCTGTTGTGCCTGGTTGCCAATAGGTCGATGCAAGGAAGACCCCACTGCTGGATGAGGAGGTTAAACACCTCTGGATGCAGCTCCCACTCTCCTCTATCCACCGCGTGTCGACTGAGGAAGTCTGCCAGAACGTTGTCTAAGCCAGGAATATGAACTGCGGAAATGGCAGGGACATGCTCCTCTGTCCGTGATAAAATAGCCTTGACCTCTAGCTAGGCTGCGAGACTTCTTGTGCCGCCTTGCTTGTTGATGTAGGCTATCGCTGTGGTGTTGTCCAACTGTACCCTGACCAGGCAATCATCCAGTTGCCATGTCCAGTGATGTCAGGCATGAAATAATCGCCCGAAGCGCCAAGACATTGATAGGAAGGAGAGATTCCTCCTGAGACCACCGGCTCTGAACAGTCAAGTGCCCCAGCACAGCTCCCCATCTGGAGAGGCTGGCATCCGTTGTCACTGTGGTCCAGAAGGGCACCAGGAAGGGTCTGCCATTCAGGAGATTGTTCAGGTTGAGCCACCATGAGAGGCTCTGCTCCACTTGAAGAGGGAGAGATAGGGATCTTTCCAGGAGATCTGGACGGCCCCTGCATGCCAGGATTAGAAACCTCTGAAGTTTCCTGGTGTGAGCCAATGCAAATGGAACTGCTTCTATGATGGAAATGAACTTCCCCACCAAGGACAACAACTTCTTGGCTGGAACCGGATCCTGAGACAGGATAGCCTGGACCTTCAGTGCTATATGATGAGCCACTTTGTCCGTGAGAAATACCACCCCTCTCTGAGTGTTGAAGGAGGCGGCCCAGAAAGACCATCCTCTGGGAAGGAACAATATCTGACTTGTCCAAGCTGATGATCCACCCGTGATGGGAGAGAGCACAAATGCAGTCCTGCACCTGCTGGTGAAGGAGTTCCGGAGAAGATGCCTTCAGAAGGAGGTCGTCCATATACGGAGTCATCCTGATACCGTTCCGATGTAGGATGAGATCAATGATTCAAGGACTCTGTTGAAGACTTGAGAAGCTGTGGTCAGGCCAAAGGAGAGGGCAGAAAACTGGAAATGCCTTTGGTCGCAGGCAAAGTGGAGATACTGCCGATTCTCTGGATGAATGGTGATGTGTAGATAGGCATCTTGAAGATCCAGAGACGCCAGAAATTACCCAGGGGACATGGCCGCAATCAACGTTCGCAAGGACTCTTAACGATAGTGAGACTTGACCAAAAACTGGTTGAGATCCCTCAGATTCAGAATAGGATGACAACCTCCACTCTTCTTGGAGACCACAAAGAGGTTGGAATAAAACCCTCAACCCTGTCTCTGGAGAGGAACTGGTTCCAAGACCACTTGTCCAGAAGGGCTTGGATAGCAGCCTCAAAAAGGCGAAGCTTTTCTGTGCCCAGCGGAGTGTGAGAAGAAAAGGCACGAGGAGGAGGAAGAGAGGTAAAGGGAACCCTGTACCCTTCTGCCACCACCTGTTCACCATAGTTTTTTCCAGATGGAAAGGTAATGGCTCAAGTGCCCCCCCCCCCCCCCCACACACACACACCTGAGGATGGGAACCAGGATTTGGCGAGTCACGTAGGAGGAGGATTGGAAGTCTCGGGCTTGGTGGAGGAATTAGTCCTCCATTACGGTTTGGGCATTGAGGAGGAGCACGGAGCCTGGGGGGGACCACTTGGGTCGCTGGGCCGAGAATCCGTTTGGTAGGAACAAAAAAAGGCAATTCCTTTTGATAGGCGCCTTCCTCTGTTGACCACTGGAAGCAGACTACTCTTACCCCAGTGGCCTCACTGATGAGATCCTTAAGATCAGGCCCAAATAGAAAAGAAGCCTGAAAAGGCAGAGATAAAAGCGGTTTAAGATGCGGTATCAGCAGACCAGAACTTGAGCCAAAGAGCTCACCTGGCAAGCAAAAACATAGCAGAAGTCCTAGCAATCATACAGACTGAATCAAACAGAGCAGCAGAAACATGATGTGCTTCAGCAATGCTGGCGACAAGTCTCAGCATTTCAGAAATAGAAGCTCCCTGAGGAATAGCCAAAGTAAGCGGTTTAGTCCAGACAGTAACAGCCCCATTCACCCATGCAGCAGCAAACGCCAGGTGTAAGGCAGAACCTGCGGAGGCAAAATTAGCTTTGAGAGAGGTCTCAAGCTTCCTATCAGTCCAGTCCTTCATAGCAGAAGCATCTGCTACAGGTAAAGCAGTAGACTTGGACAACCTGGAAACAGGAGCGTCCTCCTTAGGTGGGTGGACCCACTGAGCCAACACTGCTTCAGAAAATATGTAAAGCTTAAAGGGGAACTTTCACCCCTTAATAACTAAAGCTCCCCTTACTGCTGACCTGGCGACTAGCTGCTTAGTAGCGCTAGTCGCCAGAAAACTTACCCCGTTCTCAAGATTTCGCCGTTTGAAAGGATCAGGAAGCACGGACGTCTCTTCACAGTGACGTCCGTGCGCCTGCGCTGTCAGTCCCTTGTGCACCGTATGCACCGTACGGTGCACAAGGGACTGACAAGGGACTGACAGCGCAGGCGCACGGACGTCACTGTGAAGAGACGTCCGTGCTTCCTGATCCTTTCAAACGGCGAAATCTTGAGAACGGGGTAAGTTTTCTGGCGACTAGCGCTACTAAGCAGCTAGTCGCCAGGTCATCAGTAAGGGGAGCTTTAGTTATTAAGGGGTGAAAGTTCCCCTTTAACAAATTTCCTAGAGACAGATGGTTTCTTGTCTGGAAACTTCCACTCAGAGACCAAGCAGTCAAGAGTGGGATTAGGTGGAAAACATGTATAAGGGCGCTGAAGCTCCTGAAACAAATCAGAGGGGTCCGAAAAGGTCTCTTGAACCAAGAGAATATTCAGGGTGGTTATAACAGCCCTGACCAGGCCCTCAGCAGAAGGGACAGGGTCAGCTTCAAAGGGGTCCCCATAAAACTGAGAGGAATGCACTGCAGAACAGTTTTCATCATCATCAGAATCCACCAATAGTTCCTCCTCAGAGGAATCAGACACGATAGGGACACCAGGCAGTTTTGGCAGAGAAGACCTGATGGGAGTGGGGGCTTGGCCTGAGCAAAAGATCGCCTGTAAAGGGGATGGAAGGAGTTGTAAGGTAGACCGGAGGTCTCTGTAGCCTTAAACTCCTGCATCCAGACTGGCTCTAGTGCATGACTGGAGGTCCCTGCAGGAGATTCAGGTGCAGCAGCACATGCTTGGCAAATATGACCTGAGAATTCTCTAGGTAATCCTGTATGACACGAGGAGCAATGAGGGACATGGGCATCCCAGATTCCTTGGTCTTAAGTCTAGCCCCAGCCTCAAGTGGAATAAATATTCTCACAGAAGTCAACTGGTCAATAAATACACTGATCACCCAAAAACAAAATGTTTAAAAGTGATAAAATAGCTCAGAAAATGTTATAATAAACTTATCTGGCAAAGAAAGTGTTAAACAGCTGAGAAGAGGAAGAGTCCAGGCCCTGTGTAGGATAACCGTTCTCAGAAAGGCACGAAATGGCTGCCGCAAAGAGAGCCAATCAGAAACGAGCATGAGAAGCAGACGCTCTTGGGATCTGTAGTTTTTCTGACAAAAGTACCCCAACACTGCACAAAGCCCCCCAACATGTTCAGAATGTTGACCAGATGACAGAGCAAGGGCAGACAAAAAAAAAAAAAAGGAGCCGTCTCTGACCTCGCTGTGAAAAGCAGTTGGAGAGGTATGTACCAACTGTACAGTCCCACTGAAGTTAATGGAGCAATGTCATCTGTGTGGTGGTCTTAAAGGCGCAGTACACAATTTCAACAAAAAACCTGCTCCAAACACCCAGACAGACACACAGATAGACGCAAAGAGTGCTAGAGTATGCAATAGGAACTCAAATGATAAAGACCCCTGTGTGGAGGGGTTCCATGGGACATGTGGACCTCAGCACTCAAAGGGTTGCTCACCTTTTTTGCAGGTCTTCAGACTACCATATATAAAGAAGCAGCGTCAGTGGGCAACTCCTGGGGAAAAAACTTGCAGCCAAGATTTTCCCCCCAGGGCTTAGGTCCACAAATATGTACTTGGTAAACTGAGCTATCCACATTTGGGTGATGGGAATTGTCAGTGATGGTAATCCACCTAATGGTGGTATTCCATATCTAACAGAAAATAATAAAATTCTAAAACTAAACAGAACTGTTCTCTTGCCTTGTTGCTTGCAACGAGGAACAAAACTTACTGAAGCTAACAGGGAGCTGCAGCTAAGGTTAGAAGATAGGCTCCACCCCTGCACTCACTTCTCAGAATTTTTCCCGACTACTTACTTAAAGTGGCGGAGCACCTACCCAAAGTTACCAGTAACCTGTATTGGACGACAGAGAAATATATATTTTCATCTTCAGTGTTACTATCCCTTTTAAATCACAGAAAGGCTTACATTGCACACTTTGGTATATATAAAATATTTGTAATTGGAAATGCTGTATCTAGAGATAGATAATAAAATGAACATTGGAGCCGGACAATTGTTTAGAAGTGAATGGGTGCACGTACACAAGTGTGTATAATATACTCCACATATTTAGGAACCAGCTGTGAAATTTTTAGAAGCCCTAGCTACAAGGATCCTCTACAACACTTATGTTGTAATCCATATGTTCACTCACGGACAGTGGTACCCTCACTGTTTGGCATCTGGCTCTTACTGTAACAAGCCATTAACCCAACCTTCTGCATGGGCTTCCTTTTATTAATAAATTAACATGGGCTGAAATGGAAGTTCCCAAGTCACACCAAAGCTGTAACTGTCAGTTTCATAACTGCATGGTTGATTGTCTTCCCCCACTTCCATCAGAAGCTGACTCTTTTCTCACTCGGGTCAGGATTACAGTTTTCATAAAGAACAACTCGCATCAGAGTATTGTATGCTGTGACTGTGGAACAGCACGTCTGAATGGGAACCTGCCCAGGAATCAAAAGGAACACCAACACCAAAAAAGGTAGTAGGTTGAGGACTTTAAATATCATGCACTTACAGGTAGCAGACAAGAACATTATTAAAATGTTAAATCACTAAAATATCATCCTAAACAGGTTTTATAACACTTGTAAATTGTCCTGTTCAAAAAGCATTTAATATTTGTGCTGTATGTATGTATTGTGAAGCAATTCACTGGATACCCCTCTGGAAACCCAAGGATTAACAGATGATTGTGGAAAATGGATGGAAACCCTGTAAAAGGCAGGAATGTCTACTCCCCCAGAGAGCAAAGGACTAGATTTTAGGCCTCAGAAAACAGAGGTTTTGCACATGCTAGCATGAAGGGTATATGAAGCTGCACGAGACAGATTATACAGGGACAAATGGAAAAGAGGGGAACAGAGGTATGGTGTAAATAAAATGGTAGTGCAAATTGTTTGCTACCCTTCATCCTAAGGTAATCAGCTAAAAACTGGCACAACTGAACGGGCCTCTTTCTAGTAGAAATGGTAACGAATAGCAAGCAAGACACTGAAAATATTTCTCTGTCATTTTATCAGTGCTAGGAGGGGGCAGAGCATGCCTGTGGTGCTCAAATACATTAAAATATGTACTCCTAGACAGAATTAAAATGTTTTTCTTTCACAATAAAGAGCTAAAATCTTTAAAAACATAAAAGTTAAATGTGGTAATGATTTATCAGGCCTGTTAAACTAATTAAACTACATACAGTGACAACTGTCCTAAGATTAGAACCTGCCCTGTTTTGTGAAACATAATTAAATCCGGGGTTGACAACATTTTCTTTAAAAGGAGCCGTTTATAATAGATGAAACTTACAGAGCTACTCTAAAACATCTTAAATTTATGAATTTAGAACAGCATGTATTTAACAGTCTCCAAAGTTTCTCTTATCTGCTCTTTGTTACTTCCCACACCATCCAACAACAAAGTACTGCACAAACCTTCTAAACCGCTCAAGGGTGATAAAATTGTTACAAATGTATAATTTTTAGCAGAAGTAATACATATTCACTATATAAAGAAAACTTGCAGCTCTCCAGTGAGCCACAGATTTTGATTGATAATGCCTTCCTTCTTTAATACTGCCCCATATCATTAAGCATGTTTAAATGTATTAGACTTAAAAGTTGACAACTTTTGTTTCAATGGGTGACTGAATAAAGAGTCACAGTGTGGGCTCTTACCCACGTATATAAAGAATATGGAATAAACTGTAGGAAGCAGTTATGGCAGTGGAGCAAGAAAACCATGAAAATACTGTGAGGCACTCTAGCTGCATTACTATTAGCTCTCAGACTGACCATTCCTGGGTACCACCGATGAAAGTTGTGCCCAGAATGGCATGGGCAGCAGATTTCAGCCAGTGGACCTGTCTCTGGCAGGCCAAATAAATGATATCCCAACTGAACTGGAAAGATCCACTCACTGGTAGCTGGACTAGCAGTAGCTTGCGAGCTACCTTGTTGGAGATCCCTGACCTGAATCATGGCATACATAGCCACTGTCACTTGTATAAACAGAGGGGCAAGTTGTCATGGGGTTTATCCCTTTTTTTTTTTTTTTTAAAGTGACATTTACTCACATTTTGTTTTTCTCTGTCCTTCCACGGCATTGACTGAGGGACTAACTCTGCCTCCCAGCTGGTAGAACCAAATTAAAATATTTAAGTATCTGTTAGAACCTACTCCCATCAGTTAACATTGTCCAAGCTACAAAACACAGATGCTTAAAAAGGTACTCCTGGATACACCTCATTACATCTAAATGCATGATAACGAAAGTACAAATGTACAAAAACAGGAAAGATACAAAACCATTTATCAACATTCAGCTAGGGGTGGATACAGGAAGGATACACAAGAAAACATTGGTGAGTAAATTTCACCTTTTCCTTTGTGTCCAATTCACAACTGAGGGATTTACCAAAGCAGTGCCCCAGACACATGGAGGGATGAGCTCCATTTATTGAGCAAGGGCTGCTTCTAGCACCTTCCTTCCGATTCTCGCATCAGCTGAAGTGAGGAGATCTAGTTTATAAATGTGTGAAAGTAGACACTGAGGACCAGGTAGCTGCCAGGTGGTAGAAACTGCTCTAGTAGAATGGGCTTTTATAGAGGCAGGCTTTAGCCCCTTTTTGAATCCATCTTGCAAGAAATCCAGAACTCACCGATGGGAAATATGAAATGTCAAGTTGTCTTTCCCTATACCATTCATAAAAGATGGACCAGACACAATAGTAGATTTTTGATGAAGGACAACATCCAGCTAGAATGGAGTAAGTCACTGGGTCGGATAGGTCTTTGATCTTTAAGATTCCCATTCAGCCTCTATGCCCTCAGCCTCAAGAAAGCTGGGTTTGGTTGCAGCAGAGGTCCTTGTGTCAGGACGTCTGGAATCAGAGATAGATTGTAGGAGCGCTTAACATGCTTTGAAGGTCTGCTTACCATACCTTCCTTGGCCAATCTGGCACGAAGGGAATCACTTGTGATTTTTCCCTTCCGATTTTCTGAATCACTTTTGTGAGCAGAGGAAGAGGAGGGAAAATGTATGCTAACTGGAATTTCCATGGAATTATTAGAGCCTCTTGTCCTATTGCTCTGCTGGATTTTCAACGGGACAGGAAACGGGCACACTGCGTTTGTGTCTGATGCCATCACATCTATTGATGGCTTCCCAAATACAGAGATCACTTGAAGGTACACCTGTCTGTTGAGGGACTATTCCCCTGGATCCAAGGTCTGACGGCTGAGAAAGTCCATTTGGTGATTGAGGTTTCCCGATAGATGGACTGCTGTTAGAGCCTGCAGGTGTACCTCTGCCCAGTTAAGGATTCTTAAGGCCATCTTGTTGAGAGAAACTCCTTGTTCACCCTTGGTTTTGGAGATATTGTACTGCAGTCACACTGTCTGATCTTATTACCGATTTGTGTCTTAGTTCGACTACCAAACCTCTCAGAGTATTCCATACTGCCATGAGTTCCAGAATGTTGATGTGGAGGCTTGTCTCCTTTTGGTTCCACGTTCCCTGCATGGTCTTTGTGCCCCAGATTCCTCCCCATCCGGTCTTGCTGGCATCTCTGTACACAATTCTCCAGTCTGGATCTCATAAGTATTTTCCTTTTGCCATATTGTGTGGATGATACCACCATTTTAATTCCTTTTTTTGTGGACTATAATAGAGGGATTTTCTGATGAGGGCTGTGTGGCATCTTTTTCAAGAATGTTAGACAATTGTATTGGAAAAGACACCTGTGTGAACTCGCCCAAGGAGAGGTTTCCTAAGAGCCTTGAGAATTCTTTTGCCATCTGGAATTTTCTGACAGAAAGTGTTGACTCACTGCAGAAGTCAATCACGTCTGTCCTGTGAAAGGATAGCTTGATGTCTGAAAGTGTCGAATTCTTTTCCCAAAAACACTAGTCTTTGGGTTGGTGTTAATTGGCTCTTCTTGTAGTTTATTACCCATCCTAGTTGTTGTAGGAGGTCTATACACTGGTGTGTGCTTGCAACAGATTGATCTAGAGCTCTCTATCACTAGCAGATCATCCAGATGCGATAGGATCCAAATCTTGTGACAACATAATTCTGCCATGTGAATTGCTAACATCTTTGTTAAAGTGTTAGTAATGTCCACAAAAAAGTTTTTAGCATTTAGAAGAGCTTAAAAAGCTGAGCTAAATGCAAAAAACCGTCTCTCTCAAACCGCTATGGTTTAAGAGATACAGGCATTTAAAGTTTGCTCTCTCCTACTGACAGCTGTAAAGCTAGCAGGAGATCAGTGTCGGCCGACACGGAGGTGCTTGAGCAGAGCCGCAATCTCGTTGTTTACCACGAATCCCTTCATTGGAATGGTCTAAAACAAGTGCTTGTAAACCAGGCACATGTTTTAGACCATTCTAATGAAGGGATTCGTGGTAAACAACGAGATTGCGGCTCTGCTCAAGCGCCTCCGTGTCGGCCGACACGGATCTCCTGCTAGCTTTACAGCTGTCAGTAGGAGAGAGCAAACTTTAAATGCCTGTATCTCTTAAACCATAGCGTTTGAGAGAGACGGTTTTTTGCATTTAGCTCAGCTTTTTAAGCTCTTCTAAATACTAAAAACTTTTTTGTGGACATTACTAACACTTTAACACCCTGGGTGCTCATGCCAACCCAGATGGAAGGACCTTGTATTGGAAAGGATGTCCTAATATGTGGAAACGCAGAAATCTCCTGTTGGATTGTTGTATCGTTATGTGGTAGTATGCATCCCTCAAGTCTATAATTGTGAGGAATGCATTTTTTTGCACCATCCTGAAGGTTGATTGAACTGTTTCCATCTTGAATTTGTGCGTCTGAAGATAGGAATTGATTTGTTTCAGGTCCAGAAGTGTCTGATGGTGGTATTGGAACCGCAAAGAGTGGAACAGAACCCATGACATCTTTCAGTGGGACTGGTTTGGACGTTCTAAAGCAAGAAATCGAGAGCCCTCTCTAATGCCTTTGACACGCTTTTGTTCCTGATCCTGGAAGTCCTGAATATCTGTTTTGTTGGGACAGTGTGGAACTCTAATGCATACCCCATATCTAAAGTCTGCAGGACCCATTTGTCTGGTTTGATGTTCTTCCAATGGTCATGAAATAACTCCAGTCCGCCCCCTACTGGAGTGAGAGATGGAGGGTGCAATACTTCATTGGAAGTTTCTTTGAAATCTGGGGTTCATCTGGAACTCCTTCCTTGTTCCAGATTTAGCCCCTTGACCGGCTCCAAGCTGTCTCTGATCATGGGTCTTACCTGGCCTATATCTGTAAGTCTCGGAATGCTCATTTCCCGAAGTTGGATCTAGTAGGGGATGCTCTGGTTCTGCGCTCCCTTGGTAGAAAGGGGCTTTCCCCCTTTATGACTGCTTGGTCTCATCTAGTTGGTTTCCAAACAGTCTGTGTCCTGTAAATGGCAGAGAGACCAACTTGTTTTTTGAAGCAACATCCGCTTCCCATGACTTCACCCACATGACTTCACCCCTAGCTGTAACTGAAAGTGATGAAGAACACGTTAGAAATGTTGTTATCTTGCGAGGCATCACAGGAAAAGTTGATTGCATCTTTGATAGAAGACATCCTTTAAGAGGCGAGATCGTGATACAGATAACTACTTTCTCCTTGAACTCAGTCAGCCAGATGCGTAAAGTGCAGAATACGCAAGCCATGGCTGTAGCGGTTTTGTCCAATGGCTGTAAATAGCTTCTTAAAGGGGAACTACCACCCCGCAAAAACTTAATCTTATTTTAGCTGCTTAGTAGTCGCCAGATGAAGACTTAAATAAGATGAAGTTTTTGCATGGTGGTAGTTCCCCTTTAAGTGCAGTCAGCATGCTTATCCATGTTGTCACGCAATGTGGTTCCATCCTCAAGTAACAGCTGTCCTGCGTGATATTTGCAGGACAGTGGCATCTACCTTTGGTGGAGCAGTCCAATGTCCTGTATCTGCCTCTGAGAAAGGATATAGTTTTTGAAATCTTCTGGACATGGTGGATCTTTTATCTCCTGTCTTCCATTCATTTGTTACAATTTCCTGGAAGAAGCTGTAGACAGGAAACAGAGGAGACTACTATTTTTTTTTTTTTTTTTTTTTATTTAAATAAAAAATGAACACAGAATCCATAACGTTTAGTTCGTTATGCGTCTCTGCCATCCCTAATGTTTTCCTCATTAAAATGTATTACAGTCAATTTTTTTCTGTAATGAAATTACCTGGTTCTTCAGAGATTTCCCCTTCTTCTGCGGATGAAGAAGCAGATTCCATTTCTGCCATACTAACTTCATATTCGTCTTCAAACAGATGTGAAGGGCCTTCATCTGGGTACGAGACTCTGGGGTGCTGCTTAGAGGATTCCTGCAAAGAGGAGAAAGTCTCCTCTAGAAGAGCTCATCCAGCCTAGGAATTCTTTAAATTGGGCTGGTACTTCATGAGTGGCAACTTTTTGCAAGCATTCAGAAATGCTAATTTAGAAGATTCTTTAGCATTTCGAAACCAGCACAAATTTTAATTATTGGTGCAGCCTTATTCTCTCTGGGGGGGTTCTGATCCTTTATCCAGTACCGACTGAATCAGCTATGGTTAGCATGTTAGAGAATCAATGGCAGAGTACACGCATTTGCAGAGTGTTTGTAAGAGGAAAGGTGAGTGAAGATCCCAGTTTGCTTATTATTGCTACAAGTATATGGACATTGCATTTTTCATCTGAGCGTTTGTGTCACTGTTGTTTCTGATCCCACTTTAGACTTGTGACCTTTACCTTCCTTGGACCCAGATAAGATAATGAAGTTAAGCAACACAACTTTAAACATACCTTAATAAATAAGAGACACAGAATACAGCTGAAACCAGACGTTTACATACACTATATAAAAAGACACATATGCATGTTTTTCTCACTATCTGACATGAAATCAGAATAAACCTTACCCGTTTTAGGTCAATTAGGATTACCAAAATTATTTATATTTGCCAAATGCCAGAATATAGATAGAGAGAATTTTTTAAGGCATTTTAGTACTTTCTGCAAAGTCAAAAATTTACATACACTAGGATTACTATGCCTTTAAACAATTTGGGACAGCCCATATGATGATGTCATGTCATGTCTTTGGAAGCTTCTGATAGGTTTATTGGCAACATCTGAGTTAATTAGAGACACACCTGTGGATGTATTTTAATGCACACCAGAAACACACTGCTTCTGTGTGTAACATCATGGGAAAGTCTAAAGAAATCAGCCAATATCAGGAAAAGAATTGTGGACTTGCACAAGTCTGGATCATCCTTGGGTGCAATTTCCAGATACCTGCAGGTGCCTCGTTCATCTGTACAAACAATTATACGCAAGTACAAACAAGATGGGAATGTCCAGCCATCATAGCGCTCAGGAAGGAGACGGGTTCTGTGTCTCAGAGATGAACGTGCTTTGGTCCCACATGTGCATATCAACCCAAGAACAAAAGCAAAAGATGCTGGCGGAAGCTGGTAAGACTGTCATTATCCACAGTGAAACGAGTACTGTATCAACATGGGCTGAAAGGCCACTCTGCCAGGAAGAAGCCATTACTCCAAAAGAAACATATAAAAGCCAGATTAATGTTTGCAAATGCACACAGGAACAAAGACCTACTTTTTGGAGACGTGTCCTGTGGTCATGAAGAAACTAAAATTGAACTGTTTGGCCATAATGACCATTGTTACGTTTGGAGGAAAAAGGGAGAAGCTTGGAAGCCTAAGAACACCATCTCAACTGTGACACAGGTGGGTGGCAGCATCATGTTGTGGGGTTGTTTTGCTGCAGGAGGGACTGGTGCAATTCACAAAATAGATGGCATCATGAGACAAGAAGATTATGTGGCAATACTGAAGCAACATCTCAAAACATCAACCAGGAAGTTAAAGCTTGGGCGGAAATGTGTCTTCCAAATGGACAATAACCCGAAGCATACTGCCAAACTGGTTACAAAGTGGCTTAAAGGGATAGTAATACTTAAAATGTAAAAAAAAATATGTTGTAGAGTTTATCTCCCTGAGTAAAACAAGAGTACTCCCACTGCTGAAAGGTGTTTCATTCAAAAGTTATTAATTTTCAAAGTTGAATTTTTTAGGTGCAATATCACAGTGGCCTGAAATTGTACAGTGGCGCTGTTGCTACACCATCCTATGGAGATTTATGGTCAACTGACCAGAGCAGTCCATAGGATTGTGTAGCAACAGCGCCACTGTACAATTTCAGGCCACTGTGATATTGCACCTGAAAAATTCAACTTTGAAAATTAATAACTTTTGAATGAAACACCTTTCAGCAGTGGGAGTACTCTTGTTTTACTCAGGGGGATAAACCCCACAACATATATTTTTTTACATTTTAAGTATTACTATCCCTTTAAGGATAGCAAAGTCAATGTTTTGGAGTGGCCATCACAAAGCCCTGATCTCAATCCTATTGAAAATTTATGGGCAAAGCTGAAAAGGCAGGTGCGAGCAAGGCGACCTACAAACATGGCTCAGTAACACCAGTTCTGTCAGAAGGAATGGGCCAAAATTCCTACCAGCTATTGTGAGAAGCTTGGGGAAGGATATCCAAAACGTTTGACCCAAGTCATACAGTTTAAGGGCAATGCTACCAAATACTAATGAAATGTATGTAAACTTTTGACTTTGCAGAAAGTAATAAAAATGCCTTAAAAATTATCTCTCTCTCATTATTCTGGCATTTGGCAAATATAAATAATTTTGGTAATCCTAACTGACCTAAAACAGGTAAGGTTAATTCTGATTTCATGTCAGATAGTGAGAAAAACATGCATGTGTGTCTTTTTATATAGTGTATGTAAACTTCTGTTTTCAACTGTATATGCAATATAGCTGCTGCAAATACGGACTTATATATCCTCCGTTTAGTCCTTTTGTGGCTGCCTTTACGTAGGACACTGAAATTCCACATATTATGCTGTGCTTTCCATCTGTGGAACGCATGCACACGAGCTTCCAGTTCTCAGCCGCCATGTAAGGCTCATCACCCAGTGCTACCGTCAGAGGGAGCTGGGATGGGGAACTTGTGGCCAGGCCGTTATGGGAGCAGCTCCACACTGAAGGCCACCCTATGTAGAAACCCATGCGACCTCCACAAAGGTATCTGGTCAGTAGCAGCCGCTATTTTTTATGTATTTAAGGCAGGGTACATGGGGAGAAAAATAAACTATGCATAGGTTTAAATTAGCAGGCATGATAGAGAGGTATAGTGGCACCGTCTTCCAGCTTGATAGGAGCTAATTATGGGAGGAGGTTCTACCAGATACTTAAAGATTTTAATTTGGTCCTACCAGCTGGGAGGCGGAGTTAATCCCTCAGTCAATGCCGTGGATTGGACACAGAGGAAACAGTTATTTACAAATACTGCCTAAGAGTTCCTGATATTTAAAAGGATTTCAACCCTATTCATTTTTATGTGAATGAAATTTTTAACAGTTGAACTGATTGATAAAGGGTGAAGCTTTAGGCAGTTCATCGTTTTGATTTTTAGTTAGTGAATGCATTTTTCTGGGAATTAAGTGAAGCCGCATGATAAAATTTATACTAAAAGTAAAGTCTGCATTAAGGAGAAAAAATTACATCAGAAACAAATGAAGACTATTGACCTTATCCACAAGAGAAAATTCTTCAGCAGACTTCCAATAGATTACATGGTGCTGTTAACTTCTTGAATGCTAGAGAGGTCCCAATGTACTCCTTATTTAAATTGATTAGTTTTGGGAATGATTTCTTCCCCACCCCCATATTGTTGGTTTGCCCCAGAATGGGCCTTGTTTTCTTTGGTAGATAAAACCCCATGTCTTAGTAACCACAATTCTACTTACCAAGTCATAGATCTGATTTGCTAATTGAACTTTCTCATCTGCATCTTCCAAAGCTTTAAAGTAATCCTAAAACAAATATTAAATTATGATTAAAAAATGCACACAAACTCCCTCCAAAAAAAAACTAAGTAACAATGTTAAAGATATACTGTTCTTTGCATTTCTGTGCATACTTAAACCTATTTACTATTACATCTGCACTTTTAGCTTTATTTTGTTTTTTTAAAAAAAAAAAAGGTTAGAAAGAATAGAAAGGGAAAGAAAAAAGAACGGTGAAACGACAGGAGGGGAGAGAGCACAAAGGTAAGGTGTTGATACACATTACAAATGTGGTCAGTGTACAAAAGAACAGTCAAATATCTGTAGCTATAGAGATGCAGGTGTTACACACGTTATTAGTCACTCAACTGGCACTCAATTTTTTTGCATTTCTCAGGGCAACCTGTATTAATGAATATTTATAGAGGGAAAAGTATAAGGAAGGTCCACGTCTGCCATTTGAAGAAGCACATTTTTTTTTTTTTTTTTTTTTTTTTTTTTTTTAAATAAAACCTTGTCTTAGTGACCAGGGAAGGCTCTAAAACATGGATACGCCTTATAAGAGTTCAAATTGACAGGGTTGTTAATCAACATTACTTCCTGAAAGTTCTGACAGCATGACTCAGCACTATCACATTCTATGGAGAAGGGAGCCACCAACCCATCTCCTGAAGAATGTAACAAAATGTATAGAATAGGAAGCCACACCTCAGTGGAGCATGGCAACACCTCCTGCAAATAAAGTGGTCAATCCACAAATGTTCAGTCCTCCTTTAGAAGGGCAGCTAAGTTAAACAGCAAAAGATAACCCTTAAAAAGTGGAGTAGGACACATGAGCTTTATATATCGGGATTGAAAACATCTAATTTCAAACATTACCATGGTCAGTGTGGTTCACCCATCATCAACAATCCTAGGTAATTTTGGACAAGAAGCATCTCAGGGCTTGCACCCAATCTAGGAAAGTCTTCTCATTCCCATTCTCTAATGGACCTAGTCTGCAGCACAACTTTCCACATCCAGAAATTTCACAGCATCCCTCCACCTAGTGCCTACAATGTGAGAGATGAAAACACCAAGCCACAACCTTAAGAGACATCCAAGTCTACATGGGGATCTGCGCATTCATTATAAGCCCAGTACTGTTGAAATGGCTCAAACTCTGGGAAATTTCAGTCACAGATAACAAAACAAGATTCAGCCTTCAAAATATGGTGTTACCAGGAGAGTTATGCAAAAAGGTTCACTTGCAGTTTGGAATTGTCTAATGGAATACGTTTTATGTGGTCCACTTGCTGAACTGCAAAAAGTTCAAAGAAGGCAAATGCAAATTAAATTCTTAAGAGAGATTTATAAGTGCTACAACTGCAGGAAAATCGATGACGGGCCGTTGTCACCTCTACAACTCAGTAAGACCAGTTATCAACCATGGAAGACAGATGCTGACAGTTTTTGTTTAAAACAATCTGCCCAACTGGGTGCGTGCCTCAGTTTTCTCTGTGAAGCCTATAATGAGTAGGTTCTTGCTATACAGAGGATTCTCCAGATGATTCATTTTCAATTTATATTCAGTAAGATGTTTAATCTCATGCATTTCAACCAGAAGAGCAAAGCATCTGTCCTCTAAAGTACTCTATCTAGCCTCCATCACAGTGGTACATTCTCAACTTCTGCATATCATTTAATTAGTGACAACTATCTTGACATCCTCTGCCCTAGATGTAAGGGTAGTTTGACATCATATTGCCACTAGTAGTTGTGAGAGGGTAGGTTCTTGCTCCAACCCCTTACCCTCAGAAAGACCAGGTTAAGGGGAATCATCAGGGCCTACCTCCTCATGATCTGAAGAAAGGGGGGGGGTAAGGAGATGCAACAAGGCTTGTGTTTAAATGTTTCAAGTTAACCTGCCACCTCCTGTTTTTTTGTTTGTTTTTTTTTATTTTGGAACTGCATCCTATAATGGTAAAGGAGAAGTTGAGCATGCCATGATGGCTGAGGCTAGGGAAAGAAAGAAGAGGAAAAAAAAAATCCCAATTACCTTCCAGTAAATCCTTTTATCTTAGTCTACTGAGGGATGCAGGGACCATGGGGTATAGGAGCATGCATTTAGCAGGCATGGTACTCCGACTAAAACTCATCCCAGGGTTTGATTGAGCCAAGAAAGGAAAACCGTAAAACTGCTGCCGAGAAACAGCAGGGCATCCTCACCCAAATTAGTTCTCTTTGGGTTGGCTGAGAGAAAAGGATTTATTGGTAAGAGATATATTATATATATATATATATATATATATATATATATATATATATATATATATATATATATATATTTATTTAATTTTTTTTTTTTTTTTTAAATCCTGAAGCAGTCCCAAAAATAGCGGGAGGAAAAAACTAATGAACAGTGGTCTCTAAATCTCTGTGGTCAAACCTGGCAACCTGAGACACAAACAGGTTAACTTTTGTAAAGCTTTGTGAACGTGTGAACAAATGACCAGGCTGCTGCTGCTTTGCATAACTGGTTGACAGTGGCTTGATTTTTCAAGGCTCATGAAGTACTGATGGACCTAGTTGAATGAGCTGCAATTCTGAAAGGTGCTGGAAAACATTTCAGTCTGAATGCTATTGTCTAATGTATGAAGAGCTTCCTCCTTTTTGTTAGAAGGGACACAAAGAAGGAAGAACTCTCTCGATTTATATAGAAAAGCCAAAAATCACTTTTGTTTGGAAAACAAGAACAGTCCTTAAAACAAATTTATCTTGGTGGAAGATAAGATGTGGGGATGCACAAGATAGAAGAGTCTCAGAACTCTGAGCAGTGACGCAACAGCTGTGAGAAACACTATTTTGTAGGTTAGGTCTTTAATAGGGGCTGATGATAATGGATCAAATACAAAGAAGATTGAAGAGACTCTAAGACTAGATTTAAGTTCCAAGGTGGAATTGTGTGTCTGGATGGATGAGTTTATTCCTTGAATGAGTTTGAATTTCAGAAATAGTTAAAATTTTCTTTTGAAAGAACAGATAGGGCCGAAACCTGAACTTTCAGTGCATTAACCCTTAGACTCTTTTGAAGGCCTGCTTGTGAAAACCTCTAAAACTGAGAGAAGATGGAAATGTAACACTTCTATCCCTCGGATTACAGAAAAAAAAAATTATAGAGAATGGTGTGCACTCTTTCCTTAATTTGAGGAGGACCATGGGAATCATAGCCTAGTGGAGGGAACACATTCATTTGTAGTTCCATAGCATCTACTCCCAGAGCTTGTGGGTCTCTTGTTCTGTTTCATCTTGACACCACCACGTCTATGTCTGGCGTGCCCCACTGGTCAGCTATCTGAAGGAATATTTCTTGTTTCAATTCCCAGTCCCCTGAGTCTGTGGTCTGTCGGCCAAGGTAAACTGCCTCCAAGTTGTACATGTGAGGCTCACTCAAGCCACCAGGCATTGCAGTGCAGAACCATAAGCTCCACAATAGCCGTGTGTGTGTGTGGGGGGAGCCATGACCATAACTTTCTCCCAATAAGGAAGAATAAAAATTCGCCAACAGTACCCCAGGTCAGAAGAATGCAATATGCCACTGTGGTATAAGAAACAAGAGGCCATGATGGACTCGAGGAAAATATTGTACAATAGACACTCTGGAGTAAGGAGGCATAGTGGGTGTCTCCCACTATATCCAACCTATCTACACACCCTGTCTGATGCCACTACTGGAGCTGGTGACCATAGGGTCAAGTAGATCTGCTGTCCACAGCTCTGCAGACATCACCTCTGATTTCACCCAGAGTAGGACCAGAGGACTCGGAAAGAAGGGAGAAGACATACATGCACCGAGAGGCATTATTTCCCCAGTTACATCAGGGAGTCATCATTGGATTTCATGCAGGGCCAGTAGGAGCAAAGAACAAGAACATCTTGCCACTATAGCTACCAAGCATGCCCCTCCACGCACAATTTTACAGAACAACAATTTCCATCCCCCCCTTATGTTAACAGGGTCAGAAAATGTGATATTTGCCTTTGTACCTATGCTCAAGATAGAACATCTACCAACAGTCCTGATGTAATATCCATGGAGGCGAACCGGACAGTTGATAGCAGTACCATAAACTTCGATCACTGCATATGATAATCTTTAGTAGGCTTAACACCTGTCTTACCCGCCTCCATGGACAGGTTAGTTAGCACCTATAATCTCATGTTTCTATTATCGCTAAGGTACTTTTTTCTTGAGTAGATGGAACTCTTTTTGAAGTCCATTATTCTGTAGTTTTCTTTATACTTTTCTTTTGCCTCAGGATATTCATTGTGTAATTAAACACCTTTTGTATTCTTACTGCCTCTAGTTCTAACTTGTCTTTGGGAACTGCCTCTGTGATTCTCTCCAACATTGCCTCCTTTCAAGCCCCTGCTCCAGCCATCTCGACCTCCCATGGGTTCAGCCAGCAGAGGGGTATCTGACGTTGCAGTCAGAGCCTTTAGACTGGCTTATGGCTGTAAGAGCACTCTAGGAACTGGAGATGTGATATTGGATGGTCACACAGTGTATTCCTCCTAAGCCCTGCTATTCAGGTATCCATGACCCATCTCTCGAACAAAAGGAAATCCTTTGGTAGTACTAGTGGATATTAAAAGGCTAAATAAAAGCTACATATTCTGTTTTCTATATATGAGTGTGCTAAACACCTGCAGTTGCAAAAAATTCATGGATTCCATTAGTATTGTCTAGCCAAAGTAAGGAGTGGCCATTAGGACTGTCTAGCCATGGTAAGGAGAGTGTTATTAATTAGGATTTATTTGCTCCATATGACACTTCTCTTAAAAGGGATAGTAACTTTCAAAATAAAAGCAGCTCCAATTAATTGTCATAGTATTTGGGCCATAGAAAGTGTTATTTCAATACTGTCAGATGTAGTTCAAGAGTAAATCAATGATAAAGTTCCCCCCTCCTGCCCCTTTTACCTAGTGTAAGCCACCTCCCCTCAGATGTGGAATGTGGTCTTAAGACCAGACTGCTCACAGCAAGGGACAATCTTATTGCTGTGAGAACAATGAAAACCCTGACACCCAACAGGTTTTTCCCTTATGCCTATTGACGATTTTACTTCAATAATTAAACATTACTATCCCTTTACCCCTTTGAATGCCAGAGGGGAGCGCAATGCATAGCTTTGCAATGCGTTGCATACCTCTCTGGCACTCAAAGGGTTAAAGAGAAGGAAGCGCTTTAATTCACGTAAGGCTGATGTACCCTAAAAGAAGGCTAAGGTGCTACATCTGGCATTGGGGCTGAGATTAAAGGGTGTGTAGAGGTGAAAAACACATAACACATCCGTTAAGAGATGGGCCGTAAGCAGCAGCTGGCTTCGTAATTTATTGATTTAAGTATCTCAGTTTATTGCATATCACCAAAATGAGTCCACCCAATACACTGAAGCTAGGTGGTGGACAAAAGTGCAGAATTCTACTATAACACTGTACCGAAGAGCAACCATGGAGACAAAAGAAGGGAGGAGGGGAGGCTATTCCAGGAATAAATGGGCCACATAAATGTGATGTCCATCAATTAAGTATATGCATCCTTTATGGTTTGAGAATTGCTCCCTCCCCTTTCTGCATGATAAGCTGTAAAGCTGTCAGAGCCAGAGTCTGGTCACGAGATCGGACGCGGCTCTTCAGGAGCACTGACAGAGATATCAAACTATAAATACTTAATCAAAATGGTCTACCCGTCTGATCCCGGAAACAGGCTCTCATGCAGTCAGCTATACAGTGGACGCATGAGAAGGGGGATGGAGTGGAGGACTTTTATTTTCTTATCTCTCTCAAAGCTTAAAGGTTTGAGAGACTGGAATAAGGGCATTATGGGTTTTTTTGGGGGGACTTTATAATCCCTTAAACCTTTATTGAGACCATTAAAAAGATATAATAACCCTCATAAGTAGAGTTGGTGAATAAAATACCCTCAACAACAGAGAGCGAATGCAGTGTGTGTAATAAAAACAAGTCATCCACTTCTTATTTTATTTAATAAACATCTACCTTACTGGTATTTATTTAAATGGTGCTCGCTCAAGACGTGGGTGTGTGCAAAGTTTTTGCCAATCCCTGATATCTGAATCAGAAGTTAGTAACTAAGATTGATACAAAGAATTTTCTTATGATCCATATTTATAGGGACATCTCTGTAAAGAGAAAGCTAATGGTAGTGGTGCTTGATTTATACACAGACTGGTAACCGGACACCTAGTTTTATTAATACAAGTCTTAGTAATCACTTATACTGGAGGGAAGGCAGAGAGCGGGCGCGCGCGCGAGCGAAAGACAGAGCGCGCGAGCGAAAGACAGAGCGCGCGAGCGAAAGACAGAGCGCGCGAGCGAAAGACTTGTTTTTGTAATGCAGGTTACCATGGTGGTGGCACCTGTTGATTTTTATATATGTCTGAAATGAAACAAAGTTAAAGGGACAGTAAAGTCCCATAAAAAAAATGTTTACAGTTTTGTAGAGGTTAATAAATAAATAAATAACATGACACAAATCCTCCTCCATCAAAGTTCCCACTGCCGCCCCTTCTGCTGACATTAGCTGTAAGCAGGAGTTCCTGGTCCAGGGACTGACAAGCGACTCTTCAGTAGAGCCACAATAGCTCAACTCAAAAAGAAATACTTCTTTGGAACGGTCTATACAGTGTGCCTGATTTGCAAGCACACTTTTTAACCCGTTACAAAGTTTGTTTTTTTAATCTCACTATTGCGGCTCTGCTGAAGAGTCTCCTCGTGTTGGCCGACACGGATCTCCCGTCAGCTTTACAGCTGACATCAGGAGATGGGGAACTTTAGCAGAAGATATCTCTCAAACCATAGCGGTTTGAGAGATAGGATATGTGTCATATAGTTTATTGTTTTAACCTCTACAAAACTAAGCATTTTTTTATGGGACATTACTGTCCCTTTAAGTCTTATGAGCATGAAGGGGCCAAGTTACACTATAAAGGCACTGAACTTGTCTCTAAGTGCTAGAATAAGTACTGTAAACGAGGCAAACAACAGGTTAATGAGAATTACCAGTCTAGCATATTCTCTCTCTCTCTTATGACTATATGGGAAAGAAAAATTAGAATGGCATACTGCACAAATATTTCAAAGCACTACAAAAAATATTTAATGCAGTGCTCAATCTAGAGGATAATTTCTCTACCACATCAATTCCCACTGTAAAGTTTGAAACAGCATGCTCTGGAGAGCAACTCTTTAACAATGCTATTACAGGTCTGAGAAAGGAGACAAATTATACCTCTTAAGACTACCATGGTCAAGTAGGCGATTGGTCGGGTGAGTGATTTAGTCAAGTATGCAGCTTTAAAGTACGCAACACAAAATCACTGTGCTAAGAGTTTACAGTCCCTTTATGCATTACCTTTTTTATTGATGTCATTTGTTCCTCCCTCCATTCAGGCTTATTTTTCTTTGCATTCACAAAAAATTCCCCAACCCTTTGCTCCAATTGGTCCATAGCATCTGCATTACAAAAGAAGAATTAGGAATCTTAAGCAACCAAGGTATGAAACTTTGTATAAAAAAAACACAAATTTGTGCAACACAAATCTACATAGAAAGAAAGGCTTCAAAAGGATGAGAAACCAAATTCCAGCAGGTCAGGAATCAAATGTTTAATATCATTCACAGGCAAAATAACTTACAGAAGAACCAGTGCCAGAGGGTTATCCACTACATTGCTAAATGTAGTTGATACCCCTCCGTCAGAAAAAGGGTTAAATAGTGGAATATTGTAAACTGGATTTCTAACTTGTGGGGTTCCTCCTGCTCATCCTGCCTATAGACATAAAATGCATGAGACTTCAAACACCCAGGCAGAGATGTGCTTAAAGTCACTTATTCAAGGCATATCCTTTATACGACTGAGCTATACCCACTAAGTACACAGAACTATTATGATGCACTGGATAGTATAAAAGAAGGAAAAATAAATAAAATAAAGGGCAGCGAAGTGCATAGCCGTAACATCTTTACCAATGCAATTAAACGTTTGACCTTAGGGTGGAACCGTCTCTATACAATTTGCATAATAGTCGATTTATGCAGATTAGTAGTAAGGGGTGGCAGAAGAGTGATGTAGGGTTTTAGATTCTGGCAGGCAACAAGCCAGCATTGTGTACTGTGCATAAACTAACAGTTATAGCAAATATCCTGAACTGTTCAACCCCAGAGTGCCAAAACCCCTCCTGATGCCCCCCCAGCTATTGCTCACATAGCTGATTTAGCTGGCAGAGCAATATTGGAGACACAGGGAAGCAGCATGGCTCAACTACTTTCATTCTACCCAAACAACCATGTAAGAGTAAACACAGGAGAAAGCTTTCAACGTCATGTCACCAGTAATGTGGAAGGCTTTCCCCAATCCCACCCACTCCTACCTAGTACTTAAGGTAGGATGGAAGCAGGAAAGCCACACTGCTCCTCTGTGTCATCTCTACTGATCACCCAGCCAAATAGGCTGGAAGATCAATAGTTGGGAGGAACGATTACATCAAGATGGGGTCCTGATGCCCCCCATAAGGTCTAAATTCAATGGGTTAAAATTACATTTACAAAAAACAGTAATTTAAATAATGACTAAAGGGATAGTAATACTTTTTAACTTTATTTTATTTTGTAGGCATTAAAAAAACAAAGAATGATATAAGTCTTATCTCTCAAACCTTTATGGTTTAAGAGATATTCACAAGCAAAGTTTCCCCCTCCCTCCCCTTTTTTCTAGTGTAAGCCATCTTTTCTCAGATGTGGAATCTGGTTGTAAGACCAGACAGATAACAGCAGGGGACAATCTTCTTACAATGAAAACAATGAAAGCCCTGCCCCCCTTGAAGATTGTTCCTCTCTGTAGTCTACCTGGGGACCTCCCTTCTGAGCTGGCTGAACAGGGGGGGGGGGGATACTTTGCTTGTGAATATCTCTTAAACCATAAAGGTTTGAGAGATAAGACTTCTATCTTCATGTTTTTTTAATACCTACAAAATGAAATAAAGACAAAACAAAGTATTACTATCCCTTTAATGTGCCAGAGGGGTGTCCACCACATTGCTCTGCAATGCACTGGACCTCATTCATGCTCCCTCAGCCCCACAATCTACTGTCCACTCCCACCTGGTCCCATTACAGATACCTACATACACTGTCATACCTGCCACTATTAATCAAAGACCCCTGCATGCACATCTCGACCCCCCCCCAGACTTGTTCCACTTGTAGTCATGGAACTGCACATATGCTGCCTTCTCCCCCAGTACCCATGCTTCTGCAACCACTACAATGGTTTTGAAGTGGCAGAAATGTACTAAATATTTTTTTTCCCCTTTAAGCCTATATTACGGAATTATGCACACCAGCCTAGAGATAGAAAGGCAAACAACCCCTCATTTGATGCATGTGAATGTTTACTTTCCAAAGGGTATGACTTGCAGACCATTGCTTCCTCTCACTAATAGTTAGGACCATTTTCAAGCAGGCAACCTATTCAAAAAGGCAGACAGGAGCATTTCTGTGCTTCTGGCACCCATTAAGGTATGTCAGGCCATACCAATGTAGTACCATTTTTCTTGAAAGAGTAGTAGCTAATAAATACAGTGAGAAATTCCATAGTTTTCAAAGATTTCAGTAGATCTGAAGAGTGGTGGAAATGTAAAAAAAAAAATAAAAATAACTGCCTTTTTACTTTAGTTCTACCTTTTGAAGACATTTGTGCGCACCAGGCTATGGCCACCTCATTTGATGCATTGGGATATCTACTTTTAGGAAATATATAATTATATATTTTTAGTGAACTGTTTTAGGGTAGTGTTACATGTAACAAATGCAATGTGCATTTTAGTTCATAAAGTTGAAAATAGCATGTTGTGCTCCTGATTAAGAATTTGTGTAGGCCATGCTTGTTGGCACAATTATTCATATTTGGTATTCTGACTCAAGGTATTTAAAAATACATTTTAAAACTACTGACAAATGTTCATATATAGTTTGATGGGGGGGGGGGGGTTAACTTTCGTTTTGTATTTGACATCACAGCTTGTCACACTGTGCAAAATTAGGTTTTTGTGAGACAGGAAACCCCATCCATTACAGACCAGTATTCCACAGGACTAACTGGCAGGATATATACCCAAGGTGACAAAGGACAGCAAATTTAATGAAAATAAATAATCCTTAAAACGGAATGTTCACGCATTTTAATGTGCCCCCCAAATAATTTAACATAGTGTTAAGCATATCCATAGTTGTATTATCCTTAGTAAGTCTGGCATTATTTAAAAATTCAACTTCTTAGGAGACTCACTGGCATCGATCTTGACGTAGAGGCATGTGAGCCCCTGTGCTGTCTAAGGTACAATGCAACCCCCCCATGCCAATTAGAGGAAACAGGGACTGACAGTGCAGAAGCACAGATGCCTCTTCAGAATAATGAAGCCCCAAGAGGAGCCCACAGATCTGGTGGAGCATGCCATGACTCAAAGGCTGATACTGGCCTTGATCCAAGAAGCAATGGTAACTTTGGATGAAACCCAGCCCACTCAGGCACCCTCATGAATGACAATTAGATTTATTAAAAGGCTACGTGTGATGGAAGTAGTACTTAAGACAGTGTACCACATCCAACAGAGCTCCTGCTCGCTGGAAGGATCAAGGCAAAAAGGAAGGAAGAACTTCCAGGCTGATGTGAAAATTCTAAGTTACCTTGGCCAACAAACCTCTGGAGTATGAAGAGCCACATGGCCTGGATGGAAAGAAGGAGGAAAAAAAAAAAAAATCAAGAATGGGGTTTACAAGACAAAACTTGTATTTCAGGAACTCTGCAAACAGACACAATAGCCAAAAAGTAGGCCATCTTAAGCATCAAAAGAAAGAAATGGGTGAAAGAGAATCAAAATGAGGCCTCTGGAGATCATCAAGTTCAGGTCCCACAGAGGAGTGGGATCCCTGGAGACATGATAGACGTCAGCCACCTCCCAAACAAAGGTCTTAATATCAGTCAATTATTAGACTAAGAACCTTGTTAACACCATCATGAAGGAAAGCCAGGTCAAAGGAAGGCTGAAGATTGTGGGGACACATCTCAATCAGCACACCCCTGGTAGAAGAAAGACCAGATCCTATTATAGGCCTTAGGCCTATGCAGGTTTCCTAGCCTGAATAATAGTTGACAGCTTAAGAAAAACACTTCAAGATGTTGGCTTCAAGAACTAGCCGTCAAAGCCCATCTTTCTACCTGAGGATAACAAAGCGGACCCTGGGTCAGGAGATGCGGCCAAGTAGCTTTCAAAGGGCAGATTGAGAAAGTCCACATATCAAGCCCAACAAGGCCAAAAGGGGGCGATAATGTATGACTTATTGCATGGTGCTATTGGACCCTCTCCCTAGTGTCCCCAGCAGAACAGGAAGCACTAAACGAATGTTCCATACTTCCAAAATCTAAATTGAAAAAAAGACTTTCCTCTCTGGGCTAGCTACAATGTCGTATTAGGGGACTCAGGGTCACTCCCCAGGCTGTTGTCAATGGTGACCAACACCCACTCTGGTATGACAAATTGATGTGAGGGGGAGGTGGAGGCACCAGCAAAAGCCCTTCTTCATTAACGGAGACAGGGACATGGCATGAGACAGATGAGAGCATCAACTTGAGAAGCTCCTGAGGATGTCCAGTTGCAGCTCCCTAGTGTGAAGTGGGAGTGTAGGGAACAGATTCCAAAGCGGAGATTCAAATATTGCCTTGCGTCACTCAGGATATCGCTTGAGTTACGTGTAGAGAAAGGGAAGGAGAGATAGGACTTTCACCAAATACTTTTATTTTTGTAAAATCTACCATACTGAACAAGCTTTATTTCAGGCATTACTAACCCTTTAAGGGGTTAAAAATATCAGGGGGGGCAAAACACACGTCAAGCAGGATGAATATTGAACATTCATGCTGCAGTTAGAGATTTAACAATGCATGTGCATAATTACAGTCTCATTATTACTACTGAGAACCTAACGCTTAGAAGAAGTAGCCCCTCCTAATAACCTCCCTCATCTTACTATAGCAATGCAATCCTAATGGCATCTATAAATCTTGCCTTTGTTCAAAGGAACATCCTCAGACCATCCTGTATATGGAGGCAGACCACAAAGTGGCGGCACAGAACCATACACATGTAAATACATGTATTAAAGAGGTCTGGCATTCAACACCACAAAAACTCTTCAATGGTACTCGTTAACAGGAATGCCAATGTAAACAATCAAAGATAAGGACTGGACTTTAATGTAGGATCAAGTCTGTTGGAAATATAAGGCAAATCTTATGTGAGGACACAATGTATGGACTAGCTAGTCTCATGTGTTTCAAACGTAGTGTTGTATCATATACCATGCTGGTCTAGGATTAACCCCTTCGCGTCCAGTGACGTTCCCAGACCGTCACACTGGTCCGGCATTTAAGGACCAGTGACAGTCCTGGTACGTCACATACTTTTACCGGGGACTGAAGCTGATCGCTCCAAGACCAGAGCGATCTCTTTCAGTCCCTCTTGCTCTTGGGGTTGGTCACCCTAAGAGTAATGAGGGTAATCCAGACGTGGACCCCTTGCTCGCAGTGCCTAGAGGGATCAGCTGCACCACACTGACGAGGCCCAAGAAAGCCGAAACGTACGTCTGGGGTTAGCTGTTTCCCTTGTTCAGAGAGGAATTGTCTGGCATTTCGTGGCTGGACTGTCATTTGGCAGGACCAGTATGATATGCTTCAGAAGATTTCCTCTCTGTGTATGGCACTGGTGAGCTAAAAGAGATTGCACCCTGGGCACGAGGACACAGTCCCAGTGAGCTTCTTGCATGTATTTGCTAGCTGATGAACCTAGTTCAGCATCTCTCACCTTTTTCTCTACGGAGACGCATATAGCTAGTCTACTCTTGCTTAAAGTGATAGTAATGATTCACAAAAACAGCAACCCCAATTGTAATAGTATTTGAACCATATAGAGTTATTTAATTACTGTGAGCGCTGTAGTTCAAGAGTAATTGAATGGTAAAGTTTCCCCCTCCTGCCCCTTTTAACTAGTGTAAGCCACCTCCCCTCAGATGTGGAATCTGGTCACTTGACCAGACAGATCTTCATACCTTGAGCAAGGAAGCCCTGCCCCTCTTGACAGGTTTTTCCTTATACTCACTAAAGATTGTCCCTCTTTTAGCTCCATCTGGACAGTCTTGATGCTCTAAGGTGAGTAGTGTTACTTCAGTAAAAGGGGCAGGAAGGGGATACTTTATCATTCAATCACTCTTGAACTACAACTCTGACATAATTGAAATAACACTCTCCAAGGCCCAAATATTTTAAGATTAATTAGAGCTGCTTTCATTATGAAACGTAACTATCACTTTAACACAACGCACCTATCCTGCTCGCAGCACATTTGCGTTAATAAATGAAAGTGTTGTGCGACAGCACCGCCCCCTGCTGTTCAACCTCTATACAGCACAAACAGCACATAAGCTCTTTGTTTCCTGTAACCAACATTATACCACCGGTGCCGCTGCTCAACCGGCCTGGTTGATAGCAGCCACCACCCCATTGCTACACTTCATTCCCGTGACCATGCGCACACGACAATAGATGACAGCCGCTCACGTACTCTGCACCTGCAAGTCCATCTCTCGCATTTCCGTGAACCTGTCGCGCAGATCCATGGGAAGCTGCTCGATCACTGCGGAGATAGAAGAGGGAGGGGGAGAAAGGGCGGTTATTAGGAGGCGTCAGTCAAAAGTACTTTACATTATCCCATCCCCGAGATATTGAGCCCTGTGCACAATTAATCGCACGCCCAGCACACTCACTCTCTAGATAATCCTCCAGGTACAGCATTTTCGTTTCAACAGTCACCGAAAACTAAACAACACCTATTTGTCTGCCCGAGACAATATGGCGCCGACTCAAGAGCTGCAAAATACAGAGAAGGAGACAGAGGCGGAGCTTCCACTCATTCCGCTCAGTTTCGCCCAAGGAACTTTGGGATATGTAGTTTAGCTATTCTGACCAATGGGCCATGTCTCTTAACCCACATAGGCGTGGAGGGATGTTCATATAGCTTTGCCGTGAGCTGTACACCCTAACGGGTCATAATTAGTTAAATACAAAAGTGGAGCGATTCTGTTTGCCGTGAATTGCTCATATTACTCCCCGATTGTACGTGTTAGAAGATACAGGATGGCTTATGCTTTAAAACGGTATGCACATTATGTATATTTCAACCTCAGTGCCAGAGGCTATTTTCAGCATTTTTATTTAGGTATTATCCCCGATTGTAAATTGATGTTATATGTGGAAATTTCGATATCGTGTTTTTTTTTCTTTTTAGAACAAATTCAGCTCTTTAAAGGGGAATTCTTATCTCTATTAAAATTGTATTATTCTTAATGTTTGTTTGGACTGAATCTGTAATCAGTGTTTTATATATATATATATATATATATATATATATAGCTTGAAATCATGGCTTTTAAATTAAGGCAGTGATGTCATTTCTGTGCAGGTTGCAGTACAAAAAAAAGTAAATTTAGCATTGTGTGACAATCTGTGAAACTCTGCCCACTTGTCATCCATCCCACCCTGTTCTGCCAACTATTCACAAGAACATTGTTGATAATCCCCACTCACACAATTAACCCCATCCCTTTATTATGCAAATTGTATTATTTACAACCCCTAGTTGCAGCACATGAGCCATCTCTGGGGACTCAAGAGGATGTAGTTCCAAGGTATACCCATTGGTATATGTTGAAATTATGTTGGGCTTGCCAGAAGCACAAAACTACACCTACCAATGTTTTTTTATTAGACTGCACTAAAGTGGTTCTAACTATTAGAGATAAAATGAAAAGGTATGCAAAGCATACCATTTTGGAAAATAGACTTTAATCTCCATCAAATATTCTTTTTTTTTTTTTTTTTTTGCCTTTTTACCCCAGGCTGGTGTGCACAGTTTGTTTTAGAGCTAATTGAGCTTTTGCATGGTGCCTCGCATGAAGTAAATTTTGCATCCTGCAAAAAAAAGCTATGATGTCATAATTACAAAAAAGTAAAAAAAATGACATTTTTGCTAAAATCATATACTATATAACAAAAACATTTACAGTGGATATAAAAAGTCTACACACCCATGTTAAAATGCCAGGTCCTTGTGATGTTAAAGAATGAGACAAAGATAAATCATGTCAGAACTTTTTCAACCTTTAATGTGACCTATAACATGAACAATTCGATTGCAAAACAAACTGAAATTGTTAAGGGGGAAAAATAAAAAACTCAAAAACAATAATCTAGTTGCATAGGTGTGCACACTCTCTTATAACTGGGGATGTGGCTGTGTTCAGAATTAACCAATCACATTCAATCTCATGTTAAATAGAAGTTATTACACACCTGCCATCATTTTAAAGTGACTCAGATTAATCACAAGTAAAGTTCAGCTATTCTAGTAGGATTTTCCTGCCATTTGCTTAGTTGCATCTCAGAGCAAAAGCCATGGTCCACAGAGAGCTTCCAAAGCATCACAGGGATCTCATTGTTTAATGATATCAGTCAGGAGACGGGTACAAAAGAATTTCCAAAGCATTAGATATACCATGGAACACAGTGAAGACAATCATCATCAAGTAGAGAAAATATGGCACAACAGAGACATTACCAAGAACTGGACGTTCCTCCAAAATTGATGAGAAGACGAGGAAAACTGGTCAGGGAGGCTTCCAAGAGGCCTACTGCAACATTAAAGGAACTGCAGGCATTTCTGGCAAGTACTGGCTGTGTGCTACATGTGACAACAATCTCCTGTATTCTTCATATGAATGGGGTAGGGTGGCAAGAAGGAAGCCTTTTCTTACAAAGATAAACATCCAAGGCAGGCTGAAGTTTGCAATAACAAACATCAAGTCCCCCAAAAGCACGTGGGAAAATGTTTTATGGTCTGATGAAACCAAGGTTGAACTTTTTGGCCATAATTCCAAAAGGTATGTTTGGCGCAAAAACAACACTGCACATCACCCAAAGGACACCGTACCCACAGTGAAAGAAAAGAGAGAGGGGCGCAATCCCATCCGAGAGCGGATCTGTATAATTGGGGTAAGTTCGCCAAATATAAATGCCCCCATCTTAATATGGCCGCTTACCAGATTTTTAGTAGTTCTCAGCTTCAAAAATAAGGCTTACCACGCTCTTATTTAGAATCTCTCCACAGCAACTCTTCTAGGATATTGAGTTGAAGATCCACATCCACTTTAATTATCAATTTTATTGTGTAACAGGTAAAATAAAGCGACAAAACAATACTCTGATCATATGTCGGGATGAAAATAGATATAGCCACCCACGCCCAACGTGTTTCGTATTAATCTAATAATACTTCTTCAGGGGCTTTTTTTAAAAATGCATAAAATATTCCAATAATTCAAAATATATGTTCCAAATACCATTATTTGGAACATATATTTTGAATTATTGGAATATTTTATGCATTTTTAAAAAAAGCCCCTGAAAAAGTATTATTAGATTAATACGAAACACGTTGGGCGTGGGTGGCTATATCTATTTTCATCTTTTTATCCCGACATATGATCAGAGTATTGTTTTGTTGCTTTATTTTACCTGTTACACAATAAAATTGATAATTGAAGTGGATGTGGATCTTCAACTCAATATCCTAGAAGAGTTGCTGTGGAGAGATTCTAAATAAGAGCTTGGTAAGCCTTATTTTTGAATCTGAGAACTACTAAAAATCTGGTAAGCGGCCATATTAAGAGGGGGGCATTTATATTTGGCAAACTTACCCCAATTATACAGATCCGCTCTCAGATGGGATTGCGCCCCTCTCTCTTTTCTTTCTTTGTTCTGCTGTAGAGAACGTTTGACTCTGCCCACCACCGGGGTTTAAGGGAGCTGCACCCAAGGAGAAGCGGACTTTCTTTCAATTGGAACTGTGTATCATCTTCAATGAATACATAAGTGAAGGAAGTGTGTATATATACATCCTCCACAAGACTTGTTATATAGTTGGACACTAATTTTTGGATTTGGATGGATGTGTATTAGTGGGATTTATAGTGGATACTAACATACATTTGACGCCATAACCTACATTGTGTATTGTTTTGGTACCCACAGTGAAGCATGGTGGTGGCAGCATCATGCTTTGGGGCTATTTTTCTTCAGCTGGAACCGGGGCCTTAGGGTGGAGGGAATTATGAACAGTTCCAAATACCAGGCAATATTGGCACAAAACCTTCAGACATCCATTAGAAAGCTGAAGAGGAAGTTCACCTTTCAGAATGAAAACGACCCAAAGCACACATCCAAATCCACAAAAGCATGGCTTCAGCAGAAGAAGATTAACGTTTTTGAATGACCCAGCCAGAGCCCAGACCTGAATCCAACTGAACATCTGTGGGGTGATCTGAAGCGGGCTGTGCACAGGAGATGTCCTTGCAATCTGACAGTTTTGGAGTGCTTTTGCAAAGAAGAGTGGGCAAATACTGCCACGTCAAGATGTGCCATGCTAATAAACTCCTATACAAAAAGACTGATTGCTGTAATAAAATCAAAAGGTGCTTCAACAAAGTATTAGTTTAAGGGTGTGCACACCTATGCAACCAGTTTATTGTGAGTTTTTTTATTTTTCCCCCTCAACGATTTCAGTTTGTTCTGCAATTGAATTGTTCACATTATAGGTCACATTAAAGGTGGAAACAGTTCTGACATGATTTATCTTTGTCCCATTCTTTAACATCACAAGAACCTAGCATTTTAACAGGGGTGTGTAGACTTTTTATATCCACTGTGTCTTGATTTTAAGTTATATATATATATATAAATATAATAATTCCAGTCCAGGTTTTGGTAAGCACACCCAAAGAAAAACACATTTAAAATTGCTGGAGTGCAACCAATTTTGACCAAAATAGCTAAAAGCAAATATACAACAAATTGGTGCACATCCAAATTTTCATCACCATTAACCCTTTACTCTGTGGCATTGTGCCTGCATATCACTACTATATTAAAGATATATGGAGTCCCCCAAGTACAAAAATACCAGACTTGAATAATTTTACCTTCATTCATGGCCAGCGCAGAGCCGTAATTATCAGGAACAAAAAATGGTATTTTCAACTTTATGAACTAACCAGTATAAAAGCCTGTATACATGGGCTAAAGTGCACCCAGTGACCCCGGCTGCTGCCCCGGAGCCTGGAGCAAAGACAGGCAGTGAGCCGTCCAGAACACCCCGCTCCGGCTCAGCGCATTCGGCAAGTGTCTACTGAGCATGACTGCAATCATGCGCAATATAGACTTGCTGAACGTGCTGATCCTTAGTGGGGAGCTACAGACGGCTCACAGCGAAGCTCCCTGTGTGCAAAACCACACATGCACAGTAGAGACTGCTGGAACAGCAGTCTTTACTGCGCATGTGCTGTTACGCTCACAGGGAGCTACCCATTCTACCACTTTGTTATAGGATATGCAGATTCTAGTGGTTACATAGTAAAAGTAACCTAAAGCAACTGAATAACTACATAAAACTATGTCTTTGCACTAAGCAGATATCCCACTGCATCAAATGAGCGGTCACTTGCCTTTTTACCCCCAGACTGGTGAGCACAAATTTTCCAGAAGGTGGCGCTAAAGGAAAAAATAATTTCAGTTTGCCGTTATTTTCCTTTACACGTCACGACAGAGCAGCGTTCATGAAAGAGTTAAGCTTCCATCCTCAGCGGACAGGAAACAGATCCCAGACTTATATATTAAACTCCACTCCGCCTACATAGGTGTCTTAAGTTATCATGCCGAGGTGTAGGGAGGGAAGTAGGTGAATGTTGTTTCGTTGTGACCAGGAAAGGAAAATAACGGTAAGCGGAAATAATTTCAGCAGCGTTCACGAAAGGATGACTACCAAAGCTTAAATGAAGGGTGGGATAAATGAAACCCAAACAAAATGCTGGAAACACATGCTCAAAAGTTTATTAGGAATGAAGGGCTGCTACTGAGCGAAGGGCTCCCTTTTCGAAGGAATCAGAGACCCTGGAATGGACATCTAGGCAACAGTGTCGGATGAAAGTTGAACCAGAGGACCAGGTTGTTGCCCTACAGATGTCATTTCAAGAAACTTTGGCCTCTGCTGTCCAAGATGTAGCTACCGCTCAGGAAGAATGCACTTTGAGACCCAGGGGTACTGGCAAACCTTTAGTTTGATAGGCCGTAGAGACAATCCATCTGAAGATAGTAGATTTAGTGATTGGATGACCTTGTCTGTGACCCGAAGGGACAATGAACAATCTGTCTGATTTCCTGACAGCCTGGATTCTGGGAACAAAGGTTCTTAAATATCTAACCATGTTCAGGGTGACCCATTCTGGTTTATCCCCTTCAGAGATGTCAGGAGTAAAGGCAGTCGGGATGATATCCTGTGACAGGTGAAAAGGAGATACAATCTTAGGAAGAAATTCCGGAACCAGTCTCAGAGTCACAATGTCTTGACTGAGCCAAAGGATTGGCTCTAGGACTGATTTCAGTGTGTAATTCTGAGACTCTTCTTGCAGAGGTTACTGCCAATTGAAAGGCCATCTTCAAAGGCAGGAGAACCAAGGAACTATCTTCCAGTGGCTCAAAAGGCTCGGCCAACAAGGCATCTACAAACAAAGAGAGATCCCAGGATGGAAATATGTTAGATAGAGGAGGACGAAAACTCTTAAGGGTTCTGAAGATACAGATGACTAGGTCCTGTTTGGCCCATCTGTTCCCCATAATCACAGAGATCGCTGATACCTTGACTTTTAAAGTAGTGGGGCTGAGTCCCCGATGGAAACCCTCTGTTAGAAAGTCTAGGATGTTGATAATCGATGGGTTAGCCGGCAAAAAAATCTCTGTTAGTGGCCCAGTGGACAAAAATTGACCAGATTTGATAGGAGGAGGTGGAAACATTTTGAGACTGCAGCAGAAGAGAGATGGTGGGTTCTGCTAAACCTTGGTTAACCAAGCTTAGCCACTCAGCCTCCAAGGCGTGACATGAAGCTTGTGGAGCCGTGGGTGAAAAAATTGGACCTTAAAAGAGAAGATCCTTCCAGTTGGGAAGGATCGAAGGATCACTGGATGACAGCATCAGAAGTTCTGGAAACCATGTTCTCCGAGGCCAACAGGGAATGAGAGCAATGAACTGTTAAATCGGTGTAAGTCTTTTGGAGCTCTTTGGGAATGAGAGGAAATGGATGGAAAATGTAGCCAAATTCCTGAGTCCATGGATGACTCTTGGATTGTGAATACCACATCCTCCCGAAGAACCTGTTTGTCTTACTATTCTGAGGGGAGACCATCAGGTCTATTGATGGGAAACCCTACTTTTAGACAATCTATCTAAAGAGCTCCTTCAAGGCTCAGGAATGTTCCACTTGGTGTCTGCTTAAGAAATCTGCCTGGACATTGAGCCTGCCCTGGAGATAACTTCCAATAGTTTGGAGGCATGTGCCACTGCCCAAGTCAGAATTTGGGATAGTTCCAGCAGAAGTGATTTTCTCTTGGTTCATCCTTGCTTCTGAATATAGAAGACTGCTGGTCTGTTGTCCGTTCTAGTTCAGGACAGAAGTGGAGAATGGCTTGCATGATGGCTCAGAGCTCTAGCACATTTGACAGCAGTTCTAAGAAGTGAGCTAGCCATGAGACTTGCTCTGCTTTGTCTCCTAAGAAGGTCCCCCCAGCCTTTGCCGCTGGCATCCGTTGTGATGGTTATCCAATGTATTTTTTCTAGCTATAGGCCTTGGATGAGATTTTTTTCTCATTCTCCCACCAGAGAAGACTGAGCTCAATGTCCTCCAAGATGAGGATACGAGCCTCGAGGTGGTCATGTGTAAGTATGCGTCTAACCGCCTCAAACAGGGCATCTAAACATACGTGTTAGTCTCTGTCATGTTGGCAAAAAATGCCAATATGTCCTCCTTGGGAGCATCCACAAGGAGAGCGTCCATCAGCTGCTTGCCCCAGACTGCAACAGCTCTGTGACCCAGGCAGAAGCAAATATAGGACTGAACACATCTCCAATGGCTGCAAAATTGGACCAGAGGATAGAGTCAAGGTTTTTACCCGTCACATCTCTAACTCCCGCAGCAACCACCAATGGTAGAGCAGTGGACTAGGCTAGCCTGGAAATAGGAGGATCCACAAAAGGAGGAGAAGCCCCTGTGCCAAAGCTGCCTCCGAAAAGGGGTACAGCTTAGAGACTCTCTTAGAGATAGACAACATCTTATCCTGTGACTTCCACTCATCCAGAAGAATTTGATCAAGAGTGGCATTAGGGGGGAATACAGTAGAGGATTTCTTACACCTCTGGAAAACGTTTGCAAAGGACGGACCCTCATCAGGGGTCTCAAAGACCTGAAGGGTCCATAAAACAGCCCTGATGAGCCCCTCAGCAGAGGGAAGAGGGTCCGCCTCATAAGAGTCCCCATAGGAGTAGGAAAAATCCATATCTTCATATTCCCCGCTCCTCTCTGTCATCCTCTGAAGAGTCCTCCTCAGAGGAGCCTATGAGAGCACTAAAACTCTGGGTCCTAGATGCCACATACCTGAAGGTGGTAGGGGGCTTCCAGGATTGAAGGTCCCCTTGGATGAAGAGAGGAAGCTGTGCCATAGTGGACAACAAAATTTTAACCTAAACTGGCTCTTGTTCAGTGCTGGAGGGGCCCAGCGCAGTAGAAGGGGCCACAGCATAGGTGGAGCAGAGAGATCCAGAATATTCTCTAGGGAGCCCCATTTGACATGAGGAACAGTAAGCAAGGGGTATCAGAGATACCCCTGAATCCGAAGCTTTAGGTCTAGCCCCATGTCCCTTAGGATCTGACATCCTGACAGGAGTAGTGTCTAAACTAGTAAAAAATACCAGTTAACAGTTCCCTAGACTAAAAATGAACTATAGGAAAGCCCAGAAAGTACTTATCTGGCAGACTAAGGGTTAATCTGGAGGAGGAGACCTCTGCATAGGATAAATAAGAGAGAAGTAAAATGGCGACTGCAAACCAGGCAGCCAATAGGAAGAAAGTCCGCAAAATGGCCATTCTGGGTAATGTAGTCTACCCTGTTGCCTAGAGAAACCTACAACTCTGATCACAGGCCCCCAAGACACTCATAGCATGAACCGGATGAAAGGGCATGAGGAGACAAAACAAATGAGCCCACTCTAAACACTGTATGACAAACAATTGCAGAGATATATCCCAGAGAAGTTCTCCCATAGAAGTAAATGGAGCACAGATGGCTGCAGTGCAGGAAGTGCGTCTTAAAGGTGCCATGTACCCAAAAAATGGAAAATTTTAAAAGTGACCCAAAACACCAAAAGACCCCAGGGGAAATGAGGGGGTAATAAAAAGACACAGTCCTATAGGGAAAAGCTCCAAACCCAGAGGAACTAGCAGAGATGGGGTTAACAAGTACTAAAGCCGCCATCCATGCTCCACAGCCCAGGAAAAGGAACAGAAACCGAATACTCATCATGAGTACAAGAGCCCAAAGGCTCAAAGATAACCCCTGTATGGATGGTCTTAAGTGGACTAAGGCTTTACTCATCAATCTTCATCTTCTGTCTTCATGTTGCCATTGTGAAGACGCAGAGTCTCAGAGAGACCTTGCTGGGAGTGAAAACCTGGGTTGCAAGATTCTCTCCACAGGGCTGCAAAGGGTCCACACGGCACTTGCACACTGGGCAATCCTCCAGGGGAAGCCAGTAATGGCAACCCTCCTAATGGGGTAATTGTGGCAGTCTAAACTAAGCAGCAATGTTCCAAGCCATGTCCAGTTCAGTCAGGAACATATCAAAAACTGAAGGAGTGGCTAGGTTGGCCTGCTTAAGGGGAGGGAAGGCTCCACCCTCAAGACCAGGGGGAGATTCACAAAGAGGTAGTAAAGTGGAGATGACTTCTCCAGTTTATCACTTTTCCAGTTCTTATGTTAATCTGTAAAGCCTATGCACTATGATCTCCAAAGTTGAAGAAATCTTAGTGGATAGGCATCATAGATTAACATAGGAATTGGAGAAGTGATAAACTGGAGAAGTCATCTCCACTTTATAACCTCTTTATCACTGCATGTTAAATCTCCCAATTGTCTTCTGATATGTTCCGCATTCCAAAGGAGGAACTATCCCCATGGTTACTGTATTACAAATGGTTATAACAGCTATAGAAATGAAGAAAAGGTAAACAAGCATACCACCCTTTAAAATGTACTGAACAAAAATTGTATTCATAGCTAGTGCTCTTAGGTGAAAAATGCCAAAAGCTCAAATCTACACGTGCCTGTTTTCTTAAAGGGATAGTAATACTTCGTTTTAACTTTATTTTATTTTGTAGGCATTAAAAAAACATGAAGAATGATATAAGTCTTATCTCTCAAACCTTTGTGGTTTGAGATATTCACAAGCAAAGTTTCCCCCTCCCGCCCCTTTTACCTACTGTAAACAATCTTTTCTCAGATGTGGAACGCAGTCCATAGACTGGACAGATAACAGCAGGGGACACTCTTATTCCTATGAAAACAATGAAATCCCTGCCCCCCTTGACAAGCTTTTCAGGTTTTTCCCTTATCTTAATTGAAGATTGTTCCTTTCTGCAGTCTACCTGGGCACCACCCTTCTGCTCTAGCTGAACAGTGTGACATCAGTAAAAGGGGCGGGAGGGGGACACTTTGTCATTGAATTACTCTGGAACTACAACTCTGACAGAATTGAAATAACACTCTCCAAAGTCCAAATACTATGATGATTAATTAGAGCTGTTTTTATTATGAAACATTACTATCCCTTTAACTAAAATGGTCATATCTATTAGAGACATGAAGTTAAGGTATGCAAGTTTTACCATTTTGGAAATTAGTCATTCACTACATCAAATGAGGGTCAGTTGCCTTTCTACCCATAGGCTGGTGCAGAAATATTTCCAAAAGTGGAGCTAAAGGAACAAACTTTTTTTTTTTACATTTCCACTACTTGAAATATACTAAAATCTTTGAAAACCAAATAATATCCTACTGTGTGCAGTACCTGCTACCAACCTCTTATGAGGAAAATGGTGCCCCATGCACTAAAATGATCATAACCATTACAGATATGCAGGAAATGGTATGCCATTTTGCAAAGTATTCACCCGCATCAAATGAGGGGTCACTTGCTTTTTTACCGCTAGGCTGCAGTGCACAACTGTTACCAGAAGGTTGCACTATAGTAAACAATTGAGCTATTTTACATTTCTTCCTCTTCAAAGATATAGATAGATTTGAAAATGCATGGAATTTATGTCTGTAATCATTAGCTATTACTATTTCAAGAAAAATTCCAACCTGTTAGAATGAGATGACATACTGCAGGGGGTGCCAAAAGTACAAAACTACACCAACAACAATCTATATTTTTTTATACATTTTAAACTATGACTTGCCTATAATAAAATGGTTATAATAGTGAGGGAAATTAAGAAAAGGCAGGTAAATCATACAGTTTTGGAATGTAGACAATTAGCTGCATCATATGAGGGATCACTTGATTTTCTACTCCTAATTAGTGTGCACAACTATTTCCAGAATATAGCGCAATAGGAATAAACTTTTCAAATTTCAAGGAACTAAAATGGTTCAACACCGCAGGATTTCCTAGTGTATTCAGGACTTCCTGCCAGTAAAATGGTACCCCACTGTATGGGCTGACATACCATATTGGGTGCCAGGAGAATGGCTGCCAGTGGAACAAAGGTGGGGAAGCAAACAGTGTATGTGTGATTCTATGGCTACCAGTTGAAACAGGCAGGGGTGACCCCCATTATATATGCAGACCTGTCACTGCCAGTCTTACCACGTGGGGGGCGGGGGGTTAGGCAATGTATGAGGGTATGTCTACCAGTGGGCAGCGGAGCAAGGCTGGGGGGGGGGTAGTGCATGTGGAGGATCTTTGAATACCAGTGTGCACTGTATGTCCCTCACATACACTTTTGATTCCCAGCCTGAATCCAGTGCATAGTGGTAGTCTTTGTCTATCAGTAGGCAGTGGAACCAGGCTGGGGGGGGGATTGCCAGTGGGCTGTGGAACCAGGCTGGGGAGGGTTTAGGGTACTTGGGAGTTATTGTAGGCATTTTGTGTGCATGCCACAGGCATGTCCAATGCATTACAAAGCAATGCATTGGACCCCCTGTGGCACAGAGTTTTTTTTTGTTTGTTTGTTTTATTTGTACCTTGTAATGAAAAAAAAACAATGCATTGTACCCTTGTGGGACATACAGGGTTAATTTTTTTAATTATTATTTTTTATTTATATCTTGTTGGGGGACATCAAGACTTCTGTCCATAATAATATATCAATATATACAATATATATAGTATAATGCTTACCCACATATATAAAACCAAGATATATGAAAAAACAATGTAAACCCCTATAATGCACTATAAATAGTAACAATGACTGCAGCAGTAAAGACTCAGCCCTGTATTTACATGTGCATAGAACTCTTGGACAGGACTGCAAAAAATGAACTGCAGAACCAGTGAACAGCCAGTACTCAGCTGTACAATGCTACACTGAAAACTGCAGAATTGGACAACATGAGATGATGGTAAAATCTAATACTGTAACTGTTGCAGCTTCTAATGCAGACAGCACAAATTATATACTTTTTAATTATGTTCATAACACAATCAGTAAGCATCAGAATCCCTCTGAACCATGGTACAATGGAGCACCATTCAATTTTTAGCAAGCATCAGAATGGTGGATAAGAATGAAATTAATAGAATCACATAGTAACATAGTTGATGAGGCTGAAAAAAGACATGCGTCCATCAAGTTCAGCCCATGCCATATCACCCTTGTTGTTTAAGAGGCAGGAAAAAACTAACAAAAAAAAAACAAACAACAATTGAAGCCATTTCCAGTTTAGCCCCAAGTGAGTAAACAAATTCCTCCTGATTTGATATGGCAGTTGTATTAACATTCCATCTTTCCAGACATGGGGGGGGGGCATTAAGTTGTGATAAAGCTGAGATAACTTCTCCAGTGATATCACTTCTCCATCTTATTCTATGGCGCCAACGCACTAAGATTCATCCAGATTAGTGCATAGGCTCTATAGAATAACATAGGAACTGGAGAAGTGATATCACTGCAGAAACCCCGTCGTCGTCTTCTTGCTGATACATTTTATCCATCAGCTGTGATTTTTGGATACCGAGGCTTGAGCCTCATTACTCCATCTTCTCGGGTTGGGTTTGTAGTCGCAGGTTTGGATTCTTGTTGGTCTGTGTTGACTTGTCACAGTTGGGTTGGTTTCACAGGGTCTTCGCTGTGATCGGCCACGGGTAGCGGTCGAAGGGGTTTGCAGTGGTGGCAGTGAGTATTCTGATCAGAGGGTTCGGGTTCTGATCCAGTCCTTGGCAGAAGTTCTTACTCAGCTTCGCTAGGTGTTCGTCCAACATCTCGATGTCCAGCTTCCTGTGAAGGTCAGCTATCCTTATGAAGCTTGGAGCTCCAGACGATATCCGCAGGGCCTTGTTCTGGACTGTCTGAAGACTCTTCCGGTGTCGCTCATGGCAAATGATCCATGCTGGGGAGGCATACGTCAGGGTAGGTCTGATGATTGCCTTGTAGATGTTGATCTTTGTCCGGAGTGGCATGGACTTGGTCTTCAGGAGTGGGTACAGTGCTGCCATCTTTCCTGTTGCCATGATATCACTGGAGGAGTCATCTCTGCTTTATCATCTCTTTATATCACACCTAATTGCATAACCCCCCGGCCTCTTCTTCAGGCATATTAAGAATGAAGGCTGAATACACAATACATGACAGTTTAAACACGTGCAAATTACTTTAACATTCAAATTCCACTGGCAGTGACTTGTGTTTTTTAACCTGTTAAGGACCCATGACGGTCCAGGACCGTCATGGGTAGATTCCACTTAAGGACCCATGACAGTCCTGGACCGTCATGGGATAAATGATAGCAGCGTGCCTCGGTGCACGCTGCTATAATTTATTCCAGGCTGAGAGTGAACGCTCCAGTACCAGAGTGTTCAGTCTCAGCCCTTCTCAGTTCTGCTGGGTCATATCATCGCTGAAGCAGCGATCACATGTACCGGCATTCTCAATGAATGAGACAGTGCAATTTACACACTGTCTCTGAGTCTCTCCTCAACACGTCTGTCCGTTACCAGCAAAGTAAGGGACAGAGAAGCAGAGAGGAGACACCTACTGGTGTAAAAATATCAGAAACTGGGGATATTAACCCCTTCACTGCTGTGCTGGAGGCTGGCTGTTGGCAGGTCAATTTTTGACCTGCTAAAATCAACTTTTGTTTTTTGTTTTTTTAAAAAGACACAGCACAATTTTTTTTTGCAAAACAATAAGTTATTTAAAAAAAAAAAAAACAATATGTCAATTACCAAAAGTGGAAGTGTGATTGTTGTGAAGCCATGTAATACATTTATATACACCGCCAAATGTAATCAATGATAAAACTGGGAAAATAGGGTGGGAAAAAGGGACATGGGGATTTTCACCCAGGGTGACAGTGCCCTCTTAAAACTGCCCATTTTGTAGATATGATTGACTGGTCATACCTTTCATGCAGTCTCCATAAAAATTTAACCCATTGCGCCCAAATGATCCCAAGAGAAAAAGAAATGGCGTTTTTTTAAATTTTTTAAGGTTTTCTTTAATTTTACTAAAATAAATGGTGGGCTATCCATATAAGTGTGGTATCAAAAGAAAGCCCTATTTGTGCGTAAAAAACAGTATATAATTTTCATGGGTAAAATAAAGTACTTAGAGGGAAAACACTGTTGAACAAAGACATAGTCAAAAAAGTCAGAATTGCTCTGGTCCTTAAAGGGATAGTAATACTTCGTTTTAACTTTAATTTTATTTTGTAGGCATTAAAAAAACATGAATAATGATATAAGTCTTATCTCTCAAACCTTTATGGTTTAAGAGATATTCACAAACAAAGTATCCCCCCCCTGTTCAACCAGATCAGAAGGGAGGTGCCCAGGTAGACTGCAGAGAGGGACAATCTTCAATTAAGATAAGGGAAAAAGCTGAAAAACTTGTCAAGGGGGGAAGGGCTTTTATTGTTTTTATACAAAGAAAATTGTCCCCTTCTGTTATCTGTCTGGTCATACAACCTGATCCACATCTGAGAAGAGATGGCTTACACTAGGTAAAAGGGGCGGGGAGGGGAACTTTGCTTGTGAATATCTCATAAACCATAAAGGATTGAGAGATAAGACTTATATCATTCTTCGTGTTTTTTTAATGCCTACAAAATAAAATAAAGTTAAAACGAAGTATTACTATCCCTTTAAAGTGTTACTAATGTCCAACAAAAAGTTTTTTGCATTTAGAAGAGCTTAAAAATCCAAGTTTACTACATCAACAGCAATTCCCTTATCCAAATTACTACTTACTCTTTTGTAAAATGCAAGTACAACCATTCTGGCTCCTGCAAATAATATTGTGGGTCATCAGATCTTGAATACTGTCAGTTAGTAACCCTTCTAACAGCTTAGCCACTATGGAAGTGAAGCTTGCAGGTCTATAATCTTCAGGTTTAGATCTTATTGCTTTTTTATTAATTGTACTACATAAGCTTTCCTCCAATCACAGGACACTATGCCTGATGAAAATGAATCAATAAATATTAAATGTAATGGTCTTGCTATTACTGAACTAAGTTCCTCAAGTACCCTTGGGTTGTATGTCATCAGGTCCAGGTGCTTCATTTACCATAACCTTTTCCATTTTTTTTTTGTCCTTTGTCCTTAGTAAGCCATGTACATGATGGAGGAAATGCTGTGATTCTGTCTGTTTACCCATAGCCTGCCATTGTTTATTCCTTTGTATATATACAGAAGAAAAGAATGTGTATACATTATCAGGCATAGCATTATCCTCATTAATCACTTCACTTGTCTCAGCCTTAAGAGGACCAATTTCAACCTTTTTGTTATTTATTAACTTGTAAAATTGTTTTGGCTTTTTGTTGCTTCTTTTGCAGTATTTTTCTCATTTTCAGTTTTAGCTAGCCTAATTGCTTGTTTGCATATTTTATTAAAATCTATATATTTTTTAAATGATGCATCTGACTCTTCTGACTTAAACGCTTTAAAACCCTGCTTATTATTTATCATTCCTCTGCAAACCTTTTTATTAAGCCACACTGGTCTTAATTTGCTCCTCTTGTACTTATTTCCCAGTGGTGTATATTGATGTATATATTTATCTGAGAATTTCAAATAAATTCAATTTTTCTTGTTCATGTTTATATTTGAAGATTACATCCCATTGAATGCCCTTAAGGACCCCTGTCTCAGCACTTAAGGACTTGTGACAGTCCTGGCACATCATGGACATCATGGAATTCTGGGATGGCAGCACGCTGCTCTGCCATTCCAGAACTCAAATCTCTAAATAAAAAAAATAAAAGACAGGTTTGGGCAGTTGTTAAGGGGTTAATACTTAAACCCTTACTAATCACTGTATTGTGGAATGTGATGATTGTGATAGGAATGACTGTAAAATGGTAATAGGAGATGATTATCGACTTGAGTGCATGAATAGTTACTCAACTCATATATAACTCCTTCACTTACAATGCATACATCAAGGCACAATTGCAACAAAGTCAGCTGCAGTTTAGAAGTACATAGCAGCCTCTCATTTGACATGGTTTGAAGGGCTAGTCCTGTGTGAATTCCTAAGATTCCCACTAACTGTTTAGCATTTAAAGTCACATTCCATTCAAGATAGCTGTATAAAAGTTTATTGGCTCCAATAAGGTGCTGTAAGTACATATAGGGGATAACATTTCCCAAAGCATTTCAAAGCTTACTAGCTTCTTCTTCAAGGAAAAATAGAGTATTCATGTTTAACAGTCTAATATAATATGAAATACTAGTTTTAAAGCCTGTGTACACGGGCCAACACTGGCGGCGCTGCAGTCGTGCGCGCAGTACAGACTGCCCACGCCGCAGCTGATACAGAGCAGGGTGATCTGAATTCAGACCGTAGTCCCCTCTGTGCACCTTCCTGGGATGGTACGCAGAGAGGACTCTGATCTGAATTTGGAGCACCCCGCTCCATATCAGCCGCAGCACAGGCAGTCTGTAACGCGCATGACTGCAGCGTGTGCAGCCGTCTCTACTGCACATGACGGCTTCTGACAAACATCTTTCTAAATGCAACAGTTTCATTGGTGTAGATAGGTCAGTCATAAGTAACTATCCCCTAAGATTACCCCATATAGCCAAAAAATAGAAATCATTGTGAACATAATACAATATTCAATCACCAGTCAATATTAAAAAATTCTAATATAAATTGAATAAAATACAAAATATAAGATTATATAAACAATCTAAAGAGCTTTAAATACGATATTAGAATAGCTCTCTGAGTTATATACTTAATATCTACATTTATAATTGAGACTGATTGAACTCAAGGACAAAAAAATATCTTTAGGTCTACATTCAGACCATATGGTTGTAGTGACTTTGTTGTGTATCCACTTCAATTCTTTCCTTGACGTTTTGGCAATTTAATCACCATCTCTCCAATCTTTCTGTTCTTTACCTAAAAAAAAAAATAACTTTTGGATCTGATTTGTGGAAATCCTAAGAAATGTTTATATACACTATATTTTGTAAATCCTTTTCAATCCCTTTCAGTAGTTGTTCATCATATTTTATATCTAAAAATGTATTTTAACACATTTAGCTTGTTTAATAAAAGTGTCATATAACTACAATTACATTTGATTCTTGGAAACTCTCCCACCAGCATATTCAAAAGTAATATTTTTCAATGACAAATATTTAAAGGGATTTAACTTAATATCTACTGATCTGATAAAAGTGCACATTTCTAATTTACACTCTCTAAATAAATAGTAAGCTCAAGAAAATTAACTGTAGGGAGATAAAAATGTTTGCAAATTCTAAATGTTGACGTTAACTCCCAAAAGCAAATATATAGGTTTGCATAGCTTGGTGCAGCCCTGGGGCCTATTGCTGAACCTTGTAGCTATAAAAAAAATATATGGTGTAATATAAAAGAAATCATATCAAACAAAAATGTAATTTATCTTATGCCCACTGTGGGACAGAAGAACCATGAGGTAAAGTTCCCCTCCTGGAGGGCAGGGTACTTCAGACAATGCAGGGCTTCTGAGGTGGAGATTCCTCTCTTCCGTCCAGGTTTCCCCCAGCCTCTTCAGTTTCAAGAGACCTGAAAGGGAGAATGGGCACTGCTCTCTTAGTTGGACTTCTTTTTTGTCTTTATTTTTAGAATATGCTGCTGTATAATTCCCCCATAATGCAGGCTCTTATTAACTGTTTGCCCTGGAGTTGGATTGACCAGTTCACAGGTGTATTTCTGAACCTTTCCCTGTGGTGGTGGGCATTTTCATAAGTATATGCTTTTTACTGAACTTATCTAAAGTTCTTTCATTTAAGAGGGAGTCTGAAGGCTGGAAAGTTAATTCATTGAGTGCTATGGTCCTATCTTTTATGTCCCTGTTATAGTCTAGTACACACTGTAATCTGCTGTTCTTGCCTGTCAATCACTTCATGTCTACATTCTTGCATTGCATGTTTCTAAGGTGGCTGCTTACATTACAAGGCTTTTTCTAACCATTTATCTACTGGGGCTGATTTTACACTTGTTTCTGGACTTTCTCCTCTTTTTAGAGCCGATGTTTTTCTTATACAGTAATGTGCAAAAGTTTTAGGCAGGTGTGAAAAAATGCTATAAAGTAAGAATGCTTTCAAAAATAGACATTTTAATAGTTTTCATCAATTAACAGAATGCATAGTGAGTGAACAGAAGAAAAATCTAAATCAAATAAATATTTGGCGTGACCACCCTTTGCAATTTTTCTAGGTACAATTGCACCAAGTCAGGGATTTTGTAGGCATATAGTCAGGTGTATGATTAAACAATTATATCAAACAGGTCATGATTATCAATTTAATATGTAGGTTGAAACACAATCTTTAACTGAAACAGAAACAACTGTGTGGGAGGAATAAAACTGGGTGATGATCAGCCAAACTCAGCTAACAATGTGAGGTTGCTGAAGACATGTCAAAAGTCATAAACCATGACAAGACACAAGGTAGTTATACTGCATCAGCAAGGTCTCTCCCAGGCAGAAATTAGGCAGACAAGGGTTTCCAGGTGTGCTGTCCAAGCTCTTTTGAAGAAGCACAAAGAAACGGCAACGTCAAGGACCGTAGACACAGTGGCTGGCCAAGGAAACTTAGTGCATTAGATGGAAGACACATCTTGCTTACTTCCCTTCACAATCAGAAGATGTCCAGCAATGTCATCAGCTCAGAATTGGCAGAAAACAGTGGAACCCTGGTACACCCATCTACTCTCCAGAGAAGTCTGGTCAGAAGTGGTCTTCATGGAAGACTTGTGACCAAAAAGCCATACCTATGACATGGAAACAAGGCCAAGCGACTCAACTATGCATGAAAACACAGGAACTGGGGTTCAGAAAAATGGCAGCACGTGATATGAAATGATGAGTCACATTTTGAAATATTTTGCTGTAGCAGTAGACAGCTTGTTCGCTGAAGGCTGTAGAGCAGTACAAGAATGAGTGTCTGAAGGCAACAGTGAAGCATAGTGGAAGTTACTTGCAAGTTTGGCCTGCATTTCTACAAAATGGAGTTGGGGATTTGGTCAGAATTAATGGTTTCCTCAATGCTGAGAAGTATAGGCAGACACTTATCCATCATGTAATACCATCAAGGAGGCATCTGGCCCCAAATGTATTTTGCAGCAAGACAATGGCATACAGCCAAATCATTAAAAACTATATTCAGCATAAAGAAGAACAAGGAGTCTTGGAAGTGATGGTATGGCCCTCACAGAGCCCAAGTCTCAACATCATCGAGTTTGTCTAGGATTACATGAAGAGAGAGAAACAAATGAGGCTGCAAAAATCCACAGAAGATTGTGGTTAGATCTCTGAAACGTTTGGAACAACCTACCTTCCGAGTCCCTTAAAAAACTCTGTGCAAGTGTACCTAGAAGAATTGATGCTGTTTTGAAGGCAAAAGGTGGTCACACCAAATATTGATTTGATTTAGATTTTTCTTCTGTTCACTCACTATGCATTTTGTTAATTGAAATATATAAACTATTAACTATTTTTTTTAAAGCATTCTTACTTTACAGCATTTTTTAAGAACTGCCTAAAACATCTGCACATTGCTGTGTGTGTATATATAATATGTATAATATCCGGGCTCAAAATTTCAAGTCCTGCGCCAGGCCTGAAAAGTTACTCGCTACCAGTTTTCATCACTAACCCCACCCATATCCCCACCTTTAACCCCATCCATATCCATGCCTTTAACCCCACCCATCTCAAGTTCTCTTTGATGAAATTACACTGTTGTTCTGTGTTTAACTTTGGCTAAAATGAACAAATCCAGATTGGGGAGCCTAAAACTGGACTCTCCTGGTCAAAACCAGACAGGTGGCAACCCTCAAAAAGACTTAAAGGAACACTAACCCCACTTAATAATAACCCCCCACTTCCCTTAATCTGGGCAGGATATACTAATGCCCCATGCATCAGTTCTGTGTAGACTAGTTCTCCAAAATTAGTCTTTAATTAGTACTGGATTTGTCCAGATTAAGGAGAATGGGCAGGATTTACTGCCCATTTACCTTAATTTGGACAGAAAATCCTAATGACCCTTATGCATCAGTTTTGTGTGGGCTAATTCCCCCAAACTAGTCTTTAATTAGTACTGGATATCTTGTTCAGGGAAGTAGACATGATTCTTTTTTGCAGAACCTCAAACACCTCCCACTAAAGATTATTTTTGAGGAACCAATACACAAAGAAACGATTCCTAGTGGCCCTTAGATTTTCTGCTCTAAATTAAATAGATAGCAACCCTTTATTTTGAATTTACATATTCTGCAATTACATATTACGTAAAGTAAAATTGCCTATAACTTTCTTTTCTCATCTTCACTTATAATTTTACACTTTTATGTCCCTGCCATTAAGCTTGGTGGAAAGGGAAAAAGTAAAAGAGAGTGGAGTTAAAAAAAAAAAAAAAAAAAAAAAAAAGCCTGGGCCTATTACCTCTGTCCTGTTTTGGTTGCTGCTGTTGTTTTTTTACAGTAAAAAATATAAAATAAAAACAAAATAACCAGTACCTATACATGTGAGCATTAATGATAGGGGTGGGCAACCCGAGGACCTCTAAATGTTGAGAACTACAATTCCCATCATCCCTCGCCAGTCATTGTCTGATGTTAAATGATTGGAATTGTAGTTCTCAGCAGATGGAGGGTCTCAGATTGCCCACCCCTACTATATATACTGTATAAACCATGAGTGGACAACATGCAGCTCTCCGGTTGTCTTTGGACTAAAACCGCCATCAGCCTCAGCCTACGAAGAACTGAAGTCCAGCAATAGCTGAAGATCCACATGTTGCACAGTTAGAATAAAGCAAACAAGCTTCCCATAAAAACAGGAATTTTTACCCACTCTGTACTAGCCATCTACATCAGCATAGCTTTGCTCTGCCACTGAAGATGATACACAGTTGTATGGGTCCATGTCACCCCTGGCCTCCATATGCATCCGGTCCTCTTCTCCCCCACTGATACTCACATGTACTGGACTTCTTGTTGCGGAGGGAGGCGAACTATATTAAAACTTCACTACAGAGCGTCCCTCCCGTCTCCATAGCAACCGGCCGTGTAACGTTAAAGCTCCCATTGTCTTTATGAAGGGATATCAATTGCCAGTATCGGCACCAGTGAGCTAATTACCGGCTGTTCTGGTAAAATACCAGCCAGTTGGCAACCTAGGGGAGGTAAGAAGAGTAGGAATGAGCCTGTGTATTGTGGAAGAGGAAGTGGATGGGAAGAGGAAGGGTATATAGGAGACTGGCTGGGTTGGCAAATTGGCAGCAGTGTCAAAGGGAGGCTCTGGAGTTGATGTAAAACTCTGCAATCCGTTGTATGTACATTCCATCGCTGAGGTGGAGGGCTTGCACTGGCTTGATGTAAACAAAGTGTGTTTGACTGGATGTGAAAAGTTCACGCTAGCTCATCCAGCTCCAGCCCACTGTCCGCGTCCATCCCACAGCTCATACTCAATGAGCCAAGAGGCACGGGGGTGTGGCCAAACCAGCCAGGGAACGGACTCCTCTCAACGTGAGATAGGCAGCCTGTCGGGGCAGGATACTCCTGGTCAGAGCCATGTCCACCCTGTCACTGTCATTCCACTCACTAACTTGACTGGAGCACGCACTGCACAGGAACGCGCTTACACATCACCAGCACACTGCAAAGGGACAAGCCTACACACCTACAACAGGTCCTTGTAAGGGCCATCTCTGCGTCTGAACGTGCTTCAGTTTTGGAAATTTTGAGCCATATATACATATATATATATATATATATATATATATAGTTCTAATGTCGTTGATAAATAAATCTTGAATTCTACTACTCTTTGAAGACCTGTGTGTGCTTGTGTTCCATTCTACCTAATATATATATATAGTTTCCAACCTTTTTTATATACTTTATTGGTACTTCATTTTATATGGTGTGGACCTAATAGGAACCAGGTACCCACGGGGCAGACATCTTTGTTGCAATTCATCACAGGGACACATTGCCATAGCATTTCAGTCATATACAATGGGAGTACAGAACCACTGCAAGTCAGCACTGCTGTAGCTCTTTAGGGGAAGAGCACCAATTTATATCAGGGGATGTATGACTTAAAAAAAAAAATGTGCCCATAGGTTTGCTTATTAAAGTATTATTAGGGAAGCTGTTTGTTTTTCTTTTAATGTAACAAGTTTTGCAGATATTCTACTTTTAACTCAGATAGAGCTGTGCCGAAGAATCAGAAGAATTATGCTGACCGGCACAGCTCTATCTGACTGCTTCATTCTCCTGCCACCTCCCTCCCAGCCACCCCAGGGAGCACTTTCACACTTCCCTTTGGTGTGCTGTGGATGTCTTCTATCTTTATACCAAGCTCCAGTAAGCATTATACGGAGGTTCCAACCTCAGTATAATGAGAAACAGAGCTTGAAATAATGATACAAGCTGTTCACAGCACACCAAAGGGAAGCGTGAACATGCTTCCTGGAGCAGCTGGGAGGGAGGTGGCAGGAGAAGACAAGCTATGCTGTGCACATTATGCCGAAGTGCACAGCACAGTAAATATCTGACAGAATGCACTTGATTTGATGCTTTTCATGAATTATAGTGATTGAAAACCAAAATTGCTAGTCTTCAAAACAAATATTAGAATGTTTTTAATAGACACAATTCCCCATATCTGATTACTAAGCTGGAAGTGGCTGTTACCAAATAGAAAGAAAGTTTGGCTTCTATTAGAGTAACCCTATATAAATTACTAGCTGGCCAGCACAGCAAATGCAAGCACAGCAATTGTAAGTGTACAAGGAGATATTCTGGAGATCTATTTTGTATCCATTTTGATGATATCTATTCTCTTTCATAGGTAAGTATTTTATGAATATATTCCTAATTACTACCTGTAGACAAAATTCAGGACTGATTAGATAATTGGTAAGAATTTTATGAATCTATTCCTAATTACTGCCTGTAGACAAGATTCAGGGCTGATTAGATAATTTGTAAAAATTTTATGGATCTATTCCTAATTACTACCTGTAGACAAGATTCAGGGCTGATTAGATAATTGTTAAGGAATTTGAACACTGAAACTGAACACCGAGTTATTGAGGTGGTTGGGATTGATGTGTTAATTAGTACCTGTTAGATCTAGTTACATACTGTTTTGCTAATCAATGGGACTTGCCTTCTGTGTATAAAAGTGGGTTTGTTATTAGCTGAGCTAATTACTAGCTGGGCAGCACAGCAAATCAAGTGCAGCAATTGTAAGTGTACAAGGAGATATTCTGGAGATCTATTTTGTATCCATTTTGATGATATCTATTCTTCTCTTTCATAGGTAAGAATTTTATGAATCTATTCCTAATTACTGCCTGTACATAAGATTCAGGGCTGGTGTTGTCTGGTGGGCTAAGTTTGCTGTATCCAGAAAGCAAGGCACTAAACGGCAAATTAGTGGAAGCTGCAGAAGCTCTTGGCGCACGAACAAAGACTGAGAAGGAAATTCCCCTCCAGGAATCTTGCACACTTGAAGTTTCGCGCAGCTGGAACCACAAGCAAGTGATCACTCAAGAAAAGTTGCGCCTAAAAGGTGAATACGTGAAACTGCAAAAACCCCAATAGAGCTGCACAGAGACACTGCGCAAGGCGCACCCTTAAAAGGAAACTTACGTAGACAGAATCTGATAAAGCTCCAGAAGGAATTGCCAAAGAAAGACCGGTTACAATTCGGAAAACGGCAAATATGCCAGAAACAGACCAAAGACACAGGCTCCGACACAAGGCTCTGAAAGAGGGAAATTATCACAGTGCCCATGCTTTGCTGGTGACATTTTGACAAGCGCTATTTCCTGATACCTTTTTATTGGCTAATGTTATATTGCTCCTCCCAATGACAGCCCTTAAATACTCAGCCCTGTAATTTCTGCAGTGCCCTTTTGTGGTGTTCCTGTTGCTAGTGCTTGTTCCGTTATTTCGTATGATTCCTGTGTATGACCCGGACTGACTGACTACTCTGCCTGTTTACGTTCCTGCTCTGTGTACCGTCCCGGCTTGGCTGACTTTCCTGCTCCGTGTACCGACCCGGCTTGGCTGACATTCCTGCTCTGTGTGTCTCGTCCCGGTTTGCACTCCCTCTGTCTTGTACAGACCTCCGGTTGCCTCAGTTACTGCTCAGCCAGTTCTCACTGTGACCCGGTCACCCCATAGTGCCTTGTCCTCTCTCACTCCGGTGTGGAGATATTTCTGGTTGGACCACGGTATGCTTGGCCTGTTTACTGCTCTTTTCCTGAGGTTGGGTTACTCTTGGGCACCTCAGTCCATCTATATGATCTGGCAGTTTGCTCTCAGGTTGGAGCGTTCGTTAACCCCTTGCGGGGCAGTGCTGTGCACTTGGGTCACAGTCTATTGCAGTCTCAGTTTGGCGTTACACTGCACTTCCAGTTGCAGTCTACCTCTGTTGTTCCAGTAGCCAATCATGTATCCAGGGCTCCGCTTGCTCCTTTGTGGCTACAGTCGCTATTGTGTCACTCTCTGCGTGGAGAGTGTCCTGTGGGCCTTCCTCTATTAGGGCCTATCAGCTAGTCCTGGCCTAATAGTACCATTCTGCCATTGTCTCCAGGGCCGGCCCAACACATTGTGCTGCCTGGGTCCAAGGATGAAATGCTGCCCCCCCAAACTACACCCACCAAAACACGCCCATATGGCTGCTGTAAGCAAATGTAACCCTCTGAGTGCCAGAGTGGTATGCAGTGTATTGCAATGCGCTGCATACCCCTCTGGCACACTAAGGGTTAAGCCCCAGGTCATTCAAAGCCAACCAACTCCCCTGGTTACATTCCCTGTGCAGTTAGTATAATGTGAAGACAAATGGAAGAACTGCACATTTTAGATGATATTTTAAAACTGTCTATTTTATTACAATTGCAGCAGTGTTAGATAGCAATCTTTCACATAGGACGCCACTTTAACCCTTTCATAACCAGGGATGTGTGCTCCTGTACTCAAAGGGTTAAAATTTTCTGCTCCTGTACTCAAAGGGTTATAAAATCTAACGGTACAGGAGCAGACATCCCTGGTTATGAAATTGTTAGTGGTGTCCAGTGTGAAAGATTGCTATCTAACTCTGCTGCAGATGTAAAAAAATGGACAGTTATAAAATACCATCTATGTCTGTCACCCCCCATGTCTCTTCCTCCATGCCACCTATGTCTCTCTCTCTCCCTCCATGCCACCCATGTCTCTCTCTCTCCCTCCATGCCACCCATGTCTCTCACTCTCCCTCCATGCCACCCATGTCTCTCACTCTCCCTCCATGCCACCCATGTCTCTCATTCTCTCTCTCCCTCCATGCCACCCATGTCTCTCATTCTCTCTCTCCCTCCATGCCACCCATGTCTCTCACTCTCTCTCTCCCTCCATGCCACCCATGTCTCTCACTCTCTCTCTCCCTCCATGCCACCCATGTCTCTCACTCTCTCTCTCCCTCCATGCCACCCATGTCTCTCACTCTCTCTCTCCCTCCATGCCACCCATGTCTCTCACTCTCTCTCTCCCTCCATGCCACCCATGTCTCTCACTCTCTCTCTCCCTCCATGCCACCCATGTCTCTCACTCTCTCTCTCCCTCCATGCCACCCATGTCTCTCACTCTCTCTCTCCCTCCATGCCACCCATGTCTCTCACTCTCTCTCTCCCTCCATGCCACCCATGTCTCTCACTCTCTCTCTCCCTCCATTCCACCCATGTCTGTCTCTCTCTCTCTCTCTCTCTCCCTCCATGCCACCCATGTCTCTCTCCTCTTTTGTCTCTCCTCCATGTCTGTCTGTCTCTCTTCTCTCTCCATATGCCACAACCAGTTTGACCATTAAAAAGTGCCCCAGCACCCGTATTTCTGACCCAGGCCAATTTTCATGCCAGAATGAGCCAAAGCTCTGAGGGCAGACTGGGCACCAGGTCCTGGGGTCTTGGTCCTGTTTCCACCAGTGGCACGGAGCTTGATGTGAAGAGCTGTAATGCCCAACTCCTTGCACCTCTGGCCAACGTCTTGAGCAGCCAACATAGCAGCATAAAGAGAGGACTCGTCTCTGTCTGCCTTCACTTTCATCCCACCAGTCACACGGCAGATTGTTTCTTTGCCAGACAGATCAGTCACATGTACAAAGGTATAATTAAAAGAGGCAAAGATGTGACAGACTCCAAACATATTTTCTCCTTCAGCCACTTGTGGCCCCAAGCTGATAACCTGTTCTTCCTTCTTTTCCTTACCCTTACGTGGAGCCATTTTGCTATGTCTTCTCCTGCAGCCACAGGACTTACCCCAGCTCAGTCAGTTAATTCCACCCGCGCAGTAGTTCACAGTGCCGTCGATGTCCGGTCATGTGACTTTGCTTCCACACAGCCGCAATGCCTTAGATGCGGCTGGAGAATGGGGAGTAATGCTGGCCAGTACGAGTGTCTGAGGGGCTGGGCGGTGCAAGAGGCACTGCCACTCCACTCACTGTAGCAACGGATGGCACCCTTTGTACCACTGTGCGCAGACCGTATAAGCACAGCACAAAAAATAAATAATAATATACAAAAAATAAAAAGAGGCATGATTGGGCCACTGCCACGTGCCCAACACATTTGGGCGCCCTAGGCCAGTCCCTTGTCGGTCTCTCGGTAAATCTGGCCCTGCTTGTCACTGAGCCGGCAGCCCAGCCCTGACAGCAGGCGCACTTCGCAGGGTGTCACTACTCTTTGTCTCCAGCTGGCAGTCACTTGTCACTGAGCCGGCAGCCCAGCCTTGACTGACCCTGTCAGCGCGCCTGCTGTGACAGTGATTAGTCTGGCTCAGCCTCAGTCAGGCTGACAGGCGCGCCTGCTGTGACAGTGATTAGTCTGGCTCAGCCTCAGTCAGGCTGACAGGCGCGCCTGCTGTGACAGTGATTAGTTTGGCTCAGCCTCAGTCAGGCTGAGAGACTGAGGCTGAGCCACACTAATTACTGTCACAGCAGATGCGCCGCTCACAGGAAGGAGTCAAAACTCTGTCCTATGCAGTGTGGACACAGACCTGGTAGCTGTCTGACATACAGTGGGCGGCAAATTGCTGCCCCAGTCAAAGTGCCGCCTGGGTCCATGGACCCACCGGGACCCATGTTAGGGCCGGCCCTGATTGTCTCACTGAATCATACGAACTGTAACCTGACCAGTGTCAGTATTGTATAGTGTATCACATACTGGACCCATGTGGGTTGTAAACATCACTGTAACCTGTCCTTTGTCAGTATTATATTGTATCTATATGCTGGACCCGCGAGGGTTATTATTATTCTGTGTGGCTTAATAAAACTGTGTTTTACCAAAACCTTCTGTCTCTGAGTGTACATAAAACCGTTATAGAAATATGGCAACCAGCGCACCCATCCAGACCTCTACAGACCTTCAAGCACACACTAAGGAGAAGAAGAGCTCCCAGAATGCTGCAGTAGGAGGAGCCAGGGTAGCCAGCACCAATACAGCGGAGCAGGCTGACACAGCAGCCAAACCCAGAAGCAAAGGCACGACGGTTGACTCAGTTGAGAGCCCTGGCAGCGGAAGTAGTCAATCCAAGTCCATTAATGGAAATGGAGCAGACAACAGACTCAACCCAGGGAGTATACCCACCCTAGAGCCATGGATGTGGCAGACTGTGGTGATGAAGTTGAAGGAAGTGGAAGGCCAGACCCTTGCTCTGGACTGTGAGACTTCCAGCAAAGAAATGGTGCTGGATCACAGCTTCTCTGCAGCAGAGATGCTAAGCATACAGAATATCTTGGGTGGAATTTTCCACATCACCTTCATCTCTATGAATGTGTGCAAGCGGTACTGGGACATAGTGCAGGCAAAGAGACATGAACTCCCCTTCTCCCGCTTTTTAGGAAACTACCCTATTCAAAGAGAAGAGAGGCAGGTAACTGTCTCAATAAGAAATCCGCACACCCCAGGACATGTCATGTCTACCTTCCTGAAGTGGTTCTGCACTGTGGTAAGAGAGCCCTTCCAGATATAGAGCAGACACGGCTTTTGGACATGAAAATGGTTCTTGTTGTGTGCCTCAGACAGGACAAGGGATCTCCAGATGGGTTGCAACATCTACCACCAAGTTTCACCCTAGGCAACTCTGCAGGCATTGTCTTTTATCAGGACCAGCACCAAACATGCAGGAAGTGCGACCAGACCGGACATCAAGGGAAGGACTGCAAGGAGAGTGCATGCAAAAACTGTAGAGTGGCAGGGCATGAAACAAAGGACTGTCCAAGTAAGACGACCTGCAACCTCTGTGGGGAAGCAAATCATACGTTCAAGGATTGCCCACAGAGAGCAAAAAGCTATGCATCAGTGACAGGAAAAGGCCCCCAAAAGCTCCCCAGCCCCCCTCCCCTCTCTCCCAGGCAGCAGTGAAACTGGCCCTCCCAGCTCACAATGCCATTAATCCTCACACCTTCACTAATCCTCACACCTGTTTTAAACCTCTCCCCTCCCAGCCCACTTTTAAGCCTCTCTCCTCTGACTCCTCCTCTGAAACTAACACCTCCCCACAGCTCACTTCTAATCCCTCTGAAGCAGCTATATCAATCTCCCCAGCTGCCTCATATTCCTTCCCTCCCTTGTCTTCTGTTTCTTCTGCTTCAAGCCCACCTTTGAAGAAGCAATTAAAGAAAAAATCTGGAAAAAGGAAAAAAAGTCAAGGAGGAGAGCCCTGATAAAGGTACTAGACAGAAGAGAGTGCCTCCAAAGGACAGCACCCTCCCTGAGACAAAAGAGGACAGCAACATAGAGGACATGGAAAAAGCAATGAGCCCCCATGGAGACCCAGCCTCAGAGGGAAAAGGGCAGTATTATGCTGACATCATGGCCTTCTTGGAGTCTGTCCTACAGACTGATGAACCTCCAGACCGGGGAAGAGGAGGGAAGAACCCAACGGTGGAGAGTGGTAACTAGTGTCACTGTCTATATGTCCTATCTAACCTCTTTTTCTCCCAACTAATGGCATCTCTTTCAGCATTTATCAATAATGTGAGGAGCATTAGGGACTAGTATAGGCGACAGGGAATGCTAACTTTTCTCTCTTCCCAGGGAAGCGATATATCTATGTTGCAGGAATATGCCTTTTTCTTAATCCTACAGGCATCTCATGCGGCAATGGCCCCTCGTACTGGACGGGTGGGGGCAGCTCTAAGTCTGCAGGTGTAGCCATTTTGATCAGAGGGGGCGCTTCGCTTTTGATTCTGTCCAGGAGCTAGTCTGCTGCAGACTTCTTGTTGTAGATGGCTCCTGGGCTGGTGAGCCTGTGCAGCTCATCAGAGTGTATGCCTCCCCTGAAAGAAATGAGCGACTGGAACTTTTCCAGCACCTGCAGACCCAGCTCGCTACCCCCCGGGCAGTGGTGATGGGTGGGGACTTTAATTGCCCAATTGAGGAGGATGGGCGCAGCTCCTGCACTAATGCAAAGCTGGACAAAACATCCAGGTTACTGATAGAGATGGTCAGGGAGGTATCCATGTGGGTCACGGTGGGCTCCATTGGGGCAGGCTCCATTAATTATACTTGGAGCTCCCCCAATGGCTGAACGTGTTCCCGGGTTGACTTCCTGTTCACCTCCAGAACAGTAGAACACAAGCGGCACTCTATGGTCCCCTGCTACTTCTCTGACCACAGGGCCATTCTATTGCAAGAGGTCCTGGGCAAAGGTTTTCCTCCCGGTCCAGGCTCCTGGAAGTTGAACTGTGTCCTGCTGGAAAGAGAGATGATTGTAGAGGAGCTGCGGGGTGCTTATAAAAAGTGGTAACTAGATAAAGTGTACTTCCCCACTGTGGCCCAGTGGCGGGAGTTTATGAAAGTTAAATTCCTCAGTTTCTTTCAGGAGAAAGGCAGACGCCAGGAGTATGAGAGGAGGAGCAAACTCAGGAGACTGCAAAAGAAACTGCACTCCCAGCAGGACCTCCAACTCTGTGGGTGGGATGTGAGAAAGGAGCTGGATGAGATCAAAAGAGAGTCTGAAAAGGCACTTTGAGGAAGAGTCCAGACGCATCATCTTCCATTCCAAGGTGGAGAACCTGGAAGCTCCGCTCTGCACACACTCCCCTGACAGAGCTGAGGGATAGAGATGGCAGAATCCAAGAGGTGATGAAAGTGGTCACAGACTTCTACAGAGACCTCTACCCCCCCCCCCCCCCCACAGACACAGACCAAGCTGATAAATCCCTGTCAGGTATCACTAACTCTGTTGATCCCGCAGGTAGAGCAGCTATGGACTCCCCCCTGGCATTGGAGGAGCTGTTCTCTGCTGTGACATCCTTCAAGTCGGGCAGGACTCCGGGCTGTGATGGTCTCCCAGCTGAATTTTATATAAAGCTGTGGGACCTCTCTAGGCCCGGACCTGCTTGAACTACACGAGGAGATGGTTGCGAAGGGCAGAATGCCTCCGACGTTAAGGGAGGGGATGATCACGATCTTGTATAAACAGAAGGGAGAGATATGTGACCTTAAAAATTGCGGCCCACCTCTCTCCTGAATGTGCACTACAAGATCCTTGCCAAGGTACTAGCCAACAGTCTAAAGAGGGTCATTGGTCAGATTGTTCACCCAGACCAAACCTGCAGCATTCCCAGTCGCAGAATAGCAGATAGCCTTGCCCTAATCAGAGACACGGTCCACTATATCAGAGACCGCCACATAAAGGCTCCCTGGTCAGCCTTGATCAAGAGAAGGCTGTGTTTCTCATGAATTCATGGGCAGGGCACTGTGCAGATTTGGGCTGGAAGAAATGTTCTGTTCATATGTTAACCTAATGTACCTTGACATTTTCAGTACTTTGCTGGTGAACGGCTGGAAAACTGACCCCTTTCTAGTGCTTTCTGGGGTCAGATAAGGCTGCCCTCTCTCACCTCTCCTTTTTGTATAGAGTTCTTCGCTGAATGCATCAGACAGAATCCAGGGATCAGGGGGATCACTGCACCAGTACGTGGCAGACGAGTCAAAGTGCTCTCTATATAAATGGACGATGTAACCATCTTCTGCACTAACCAGCAACCAGTGAAAAAGCTCGTCCAGACATTCAAGGACTTTGGCAAAGGTCAACTGCGGGAAGTCAGAGACCATGCTCTTCGGGGAGTGGCACCTGGATTCTGACCCCTTCCCCATCAGGAAAGGCCTCCTCAAAATCCTGGGGGGCTGGTTCGGTGGAGAAGGCGCGGCCCTGAAGTGTTGGGATGAAAGACTAGCGAAAATCAGTTCTGCAGTATATGACCCAAGCTTGGCCACCCTTGGCAACAATTTTCAGAGCCATCACAAGAGCAGTGTTTCACTTCATCTGGGGCTCCAAAATGGACAGAGTGGAGCATGCAGTTATGTACAAGGAGCCCCACAAAGGAGGAAAGGGGGTGTCAGACATCCCCACCATGCTGTGGGCCCTCTTTGTGTGCACCTGTGCACAGAGGACTTTAAGAGACAGTGACCAAGGATCTGCCGGTAATGCCATGTCCCATCTCTTTATGCTACCACTTTGGAGGGGACTCGGTTGGGACAGGTAGGACAGCTCCACCCCTTACAACTGGACTACCACCTGGTTCTACCAGGATGTTGGTAGATTTGTGACGGAGAATCAACTGGAGGGTGTTAAATCAGAACTGTGGACCCCAAAGGTCATATATAAGCTCATCAGAGCAAAAGACATTATAGAGTCAAGTTCAGGACTCCCAGCTGCCACTTCCAAGATGGTATGACAGAATATGTCATCAAGGAGACTCACCAACAGACACAAGGACACTGCATGGATGGCCATTCAGGGGGGTCTGCCTCTCAGTTCATTCATGCATGCAAGGAACCTATGCAGGTATAGACACTGCCCTAGAGGATGCGTGGCAGAAGAAACTGCCCTGCATGTTTTTTGGCAGTGCCCCTTTTCCCAAGCTCTGTTGGATGACCTGGAAAATAAACACAAAGACTCTTTTCCAAAGAGACACTTGACTATTTCCAGGGACACACTTGTATGGTGCTATCCAGGAAGCCTGGCACATCATGTGCTGTGTCAAAGATGCTCTGTGGTTTGTAAGAAATCGTCTGGTGCTGAGGAGAGAACAGGTGATGACACAGGACTGTCGCAGACTGATCCACAGCCTGCTAAGAGACTATACCATCTTGGACAGCCCTGAAGAGGAGGAGGACTAGCATTCCCTCCAATGGCCCAATACCCCTGTCACCTCCCTTCGCCCCCCCCCCCCCACAAAAACCCCCAATCCCCCAGGCAAATGCTCACAAAGACTTTAATACAGTAAAATAAAGTACAAGTGTTTAGTTCAATAAAGTTATGTTACAATAAAGTTCAAATGTACCTGTGTGCTGCCAAACTGCACTGCTTTGCAGGTATTAAGAATGTTATTGTATTAAATGTATGTATTACTGTACAAAGAAATGTTGTATTGTATTTTCCATGTCAAAATAAAGATTATTTAAGAAAAAAACAAAGTGTACAAGTAGATAATCTGGAGGTGATCTGTAGTGATTAACATTAGAAAACAACTGCAAAATCTGAAAACATGTTTTAGATATATAAGTGAAGGAGGAAAATGAAACTAGGAATAGACTGAAAACAAAAAATGGAAACTATGTAAATGAGAATAAAGGGCTAGCTGACTGCCTCAATCAATATTTCTGTACATTTCTTACAGAGGAAGATGAAGGGAAGGGACCTCTGTTAGAAAAACGAAATGGCAAGACATGGGAAACATGCATGTTTACAGAGGAAGAAGTTCTACTTCAACTTTTTATGGTAAAAACAGATAAATCATTGGGACCAGATGGGATACACCCAAAGTTATTAAAATAACTTACGTGTGTTCTGGCAAAACCTTTAAATAATGACAGGAATAGTCAGAAGACTGGAAGTTGGCAAATATAATACCACTTCACAAAAAAGGTAGCAGGGAAGAGTCTGGTAACTACAGACCAGTAGTGGGAAAATTAATGGAGACTATGTTAAAGGAAAGAATTGTTGAATATCTGAACTTAAATGGCTTGCAAGATACCAAACAGCATGGGATTACAGCAAGGAGATCTTGTCAAACTAACCTCATAGATTTTTTTGACTGGGTAACTAAAATAACAGACCAAGGGAAAGCAGTAGATATAGCTTATCTAGATTTCAGTAAAGCATTTGACATTGTCCCTCATAGAAGACTCATTAATAAACTGCAGTGTTTGGGTCTGGATGTAAAATAGTTAAATGGAGAAGGCAATGGCTGAGTGACAGGAGACAGAGGGTGGTAGTCAATGGAGAATATTCGGACGAAAGGAGTGTTACTAGTGGAGTACTTCAGGGATCTGTACTGGGGCCCATTCTTTTAAATATTTTTATTAGTGATATTGCAAAAGGTCTTCAAGGAAAGGTATGCCTTTTTGTAGATAATACCAAGATCTGCAATAGGTTAGACATTTCAAGGGGAATATGACACATTATTTAGGTAAATTAGAAGAATGGACAAGAGTGTGGCAGATGCAGTTTAACATTGATAAATGTAAAATAATGCACTTGGGACATAAAAATCCAAAGAAAAAATATACTATTAAGGGTACTGTGTTGTCAGAGACAACAGAGGAAAGGGATTTGGGAGTCATTATTTCTAATGACTTAAAGGTAGGCAGGCAATGTAATAAAGCAGTGGAGAATGCAAGCAGGGTACTGGTACTTGCGAAAGAGGCGGAGACGACCACCCACAGCGGGATGTGGACCTGGGTTCGGTGAGTCATGCCGAAGCAGTCTTGGGAGCCTTGGGCTTTGATGCAGCCTTGGGCTTCCATTGCTGCTTGGGCTTGGAGGAGGGACGCGGAGCTGATGGAACAGCCTGGTTTGTCGAACGTGTCTCAGTTTGAAAGGACCAGTTACATTTAAATGGCAACTTCTTCTTAAAGACCAAGGGTAGAAGTGTACTCTTACCCCCTGTGGTCTCGCTGATTAGTTCCTTAAGTTCAGACCCAAACAAGGAAGTACCCTGAAAAGGCAAAGAAAGCAAGACTTTCTTGGAAGCGGCGTCAGCAGACCAAATCTTGAGCCAAAGTGCACGCCTGGCCACCACAGAGGTAGTGGAGGCCCTTGCCATCATGCGGACGGCATCAAAAGCAGCAGCAGAGACATAGTGTTGCACTTCAGCGTGTTAGCAAGAAGATGCAATTTCTCCGAAGTAGGCGCATCCTGACGGACAGCCGTAGTGAGTTGTTCAGTCCAGGCTGCAATAGCCCGGTTGACCCACGCAACAGCAAAAGCTGGATGCATAGCGGTGCCAATAGAAGCGAAAATGGACTTGAGGGAAACTTCAAGTTTCTTGTCAGTCCAATCTTGCAGAGCAGATGCATCAGAAACAGGTAAAGCAGTAGATTTAGACAGTCTAGATATGGGTGCGTCCACCTTAGGGGGATGAACCCATTTAGCCAGTTCTGTTTCAGAAAAGGGATAAAGTTTAGCAAATTTCCTGGACACAGAAGCAGACTTGTCCGGATTTTTCCATGCGTCAGAAACCAAACGCTCAAGAGTGGGGTTAGGAGGAAAATAAGTAAGTGGCTTTGCAGGCTCCTGAAAAACATCAGAAGGGACTTCCTGAACCAAGGGAATGTTGAGTGTGGTCAATACAGCCCTGATCACGCCCTCAACAGAGGGTTCAGGATCAGACTCAAAAGGATCCCCAAGGGACCTAGAAGACTCCAAAATAGTACCATCCTCAACATCCGAATCTTGCCACAATTCTTCCTCAGAAGAATCTGACACATCAGGTGCCCCCTACGGTTTAGGCAGGGAGGATCTGATAGTAGAGTGGGTCTGCCATAATTGAAGAGCCCCCTGTATCTGGGATGGAAAGAGTTGTAGAGTGGACCTAAGGTCCCTAGTCGCAGCCTTAAACTCTTGCACCCAAGCTGGCTCAATAGCATGGCTGGAAGGCCCTGGGTTGCTGTCAGGAACATGCTGGGCATAAATGACCAGAGAACTCTCTAGGTAGCCCTGTGTGACAGGAAGAGCAATGAGCAATGGTGGATACTGATACTCCAGCCTCTTAATCTTAGTTCTAGCCCCTAGCTCCAGCGGTATAGACATTTTCACAGTGTCAAAATAACCAGCTGTACAGTAAATCACCCAATTGTAGTGTGTTAGATTAATATTTCAAACCAGAAACACTAAATATAGACTTATCTAGCAGGCAAAGGGTTATTCTGCAGAGGAGAGAAGGAGAGTCCAAGCCCTGTGTAGGATACTCGCTGAGAAAAGCTCACAAAATAGCTGCCGCGACGGAAGCCAATCAGAAAAAAAGGAGCGAAACGAGTGCTCATGGGAAATGTAGTTTTTCCCAAAACGTACCCCAAGCAGTGCCCGAAGCCCCCCAACACACTTGAACTATAAACCGGATGATAGAGCAAGGGTAGACAATTAAAATGAGCCCACTCTGAAGTTGCTGTGTGAAGCAGTTACAGAGCTACGTCCCAAACAGTATAGACCCATAGAAAGTAAATGGAGCAATGGCGTCTATGCGGTAAAGCGCCCCTTAAAGGCACGATACACAATTTTAATAAAATTTAAAATATGAGTTAAAAACATGAAAAACATACATGTGTGCATGCTAAGAAAACACTAACCCAGTAAGGAAAGTGTCAGAAAACCCCACAAAAGGTGTCAAACCAGTAGACAAAGGGTTAAGTTACCACATAAACCTGCTCCAAATATCCAACAGACATATACATATATACCCAATGAGTGCGGGAGTGCGCAATGAGAACTCCCAAGTATAAGCCCAGCAAAGGGGCACTGTGGGACAAGTGGACCTGCAGCGCTCAAAGGGTAGCTCACCTTTCCTGCAGAACTTCTGTCTTCAAGTTACCATGTAGTAAGAATTACCTCAGTGAGTAATCCATAGGGGGAAGCACTTGTACCCAAGATTTTCCCCCTCAGGGCTTAAGGTCCACCAAAAAGCACATGGATACTGAGCTAGCCACATTGTAGGGCATTTGTCATTCATGGTAACCCGGCTAATGGTGGTATTCCATATCTGACAGAAAAATAAAAAAGAAACTAAAACTAACGACAAATGTTCTCCACCTGGTGTTGTCACACCCAAAAACAAATAATTCTGGAGCTAGCTGTCTAAGATGCAGCCTAGGAGGGAAGGGAGGCTCCACCCCTGCATACATTTAGAGAAATGTTCCTGCCTAATTAAAGGGATGTATCGCCTCCCAGAGTTACCAGTAACCTGTATTGGACGACAGAGAAATATTATTCTAGAAATACCAAGTATTATATTAACAAATATATATACCAAACTATTAAATCAAACTGCTATGACTATTTATTCTTATCTGGCAAAATATGACAATCTACCAATAAATAAATAAATTCTGCTTAATTCCAGAATTTCTATAGCTAATATAAGACAAATTATAAGAAAAATTATGTTTCTTCAGATATAGAAGAAATATATATTTGATTCTGAATTTTGCAGAATTAAAGTAAGGAAAGATATAATTACCAGTCCAATAAGTGTTTCTTAGTATCTCTTTACAGCCAGCCCAGAATACTTTTCAGAAAAACAGAGCAGGAATTGAAGAGCCAGGAACCAAGAGGCTTTTTACCTTCTAACATAGTATTTTATATGGTAAAATCACTCTTATCAGCACTCTCCGCCCATCCCCTCTGATTGGACAGACATCCATCTCATTATACAGTTATATCACCAGTATTACCTAATTGGAAGCTCCTAATCCCTAATTTAACTAGGAATGTGAGTAACCCCTAGTAATAATGCTATATAAACTGTAGATGGCACCCTTACTCATTAATATTTTACATGGAATCAATTTTTATGTCATCGATGATGTATGTAAGAGGTCATTAACGTCATATAAATATGCCATCCTCTCTGATGTTCTCATAGGGGAGTATCACTCTGTTTTAGACTTTGAGATTTTGTCATAAGATAATAATGCTGCTTGAGACTGTGGTTGTCAGGCACCTAATCGTATATCTCCATAACTGACATTCAGTTATTTTCACCCCCTACCTTGAATCAAAGGGCCATTGTTTTAACATGAGATCATTTACACTCATCTTAAAACAGAATTTCAGAGAATTTGGTTTAAAAGAAAAATTAACCATTTCCTCCCCATCATGGCAATGTCTCTGACAAGGTTTAAACCTTTAGAGTGCCAGGTGGGTACACTGTACAAGGTTGGACAGCAGTTCCTGCTGTGCCAAGCTTGCACAAAATACTAGTAAAATTCACTTTATAAGCCGGCATAAACAGCATGCAGTGGCTGCATTTCCCCACCAAAAAACAGTCCAAGACTCTTGGGGGGACATCAGGATCTCTTCTGATGACCCCCCAGTTATTGATCTTCCAGCCAATCATGATGGTAGTTCAATAAGTACAAAGGAGAAGTACAGTTTCTCCTTCCCCTTCTCTCTTACATGAACTTCTGGGTAGGAATGGGCTGGATCAGAGGAAGCCTCCTATCGTTATCATGCCATGTTCACCGGTGATGTTAGAAAGCTTTCCTCTATCCCATTCACTCCTACCAGGTGTAGGAGAGAAGAGCAGAAGAGCTTATTGCTCTCCTGTGTCACCATATTGATCTCCTAGCACAGTCGGCTGGGAGATTAATAACTTGGGGGGGGCCTCAGTAGGGGTTTCAATATAGACCCCCTCTGTGGCACACACATGATTTTTTTTTTTTTCCATTACTTTTAATTCACAGCTTGTTGGGAGGGCATCAGGAGGGGTCCTAATGCTCCCCCCATCAAGGTATGAATGGGCCACAGGGGGTCCAATGCGCAGGATATCTGCTTTATTCAGGTTTATTATTTATGTTTTATTATATTTTTAATAGTTTAGGACTTAGTCCTTTAGATTTGGTAAGGGATTTAGTATCTTTGGTTCGCCAGATTCCATCACATCTTATATTCAGTACACCATACACAATTCTTTATTCACAAATATGTCACACTTTTTATATATCACTCACTTTCTATTATTTTTACATACTTAGTTATCACATTATATTCAATACATATCACTTATTTAATTATATGTCATATATTATCTCATTATTGTCAACACATTTTTATTCCAGCACGTATGAAGAGCTGATTATTTCTTATATAGATTTATGAATCTCTATCCTCTATACTTTTGAACATTTACAGTATTTAATCATATCTCACACACACAGTTTATACTATTTCCATATTTTCACCCATCATTGAGTGGTATAACATGAGTGAAATTTATTATGAATTTTGCTTTATTATAGTTTATATTCATAGTAACGCTGTCACATATGTTTATAATGTGTATTTTTTTCATTTTTTTTTCATACCCTGTTTATAATGTAATTTTCTATTCCATCATACAGTCTTTCCATGTGTGCTGCTGATTGAGAGGATTATCTATATACCTACATATACAAATATGTAATATTTTTGTATAGTCTTCTCCTTTCAACCAGTCTGTCCACATTTTTTTGTTTCTGTTTATATTGTGTTGCCTTATTTGTTTTAGATTTATATTTCTGTGTTGTGTTTGCCTTATTGTCTCTATTTTGTATGAAATTACTATTTGTTCAGAAATGGATCCATTTAGGTCTGTAACATAGATTTATGATTTTCTATAACTATTATGTTTTACAGCGGAACTACCACCCCACCAAAAGTTTCCCCCCAAGAATTACCCATCTGGCGACTAGTTGCTCAATAATACTAGTCGCCAGAATTATTACCTCCTTATAGAGAAATTCTGCTGTTCCCGAGACTGACAGACAGGAAACAGCGCAGACATCTTTGCATAATGACATTTGCGCGCCTGCGCTATCAGTCCCAGTCTGCTCTAAGAGGCGTTGGTAGGTACTGGAAGGTACCGGCAGGGACTGACAGCACAGGCGTGCAGGCGTCACTATACAAAGATGTCTGCTCTGTTTCCTGGCTGTCAGTCCCGGGAACAGCAGAATTACTGTATAAGGATGTAATAATTCTGGTGATTAGTACTATTGAGCAGCTAGTCACCAGATGGGTAATTCTTGGGGGAAACTTTTGGTGAGGTGGTAGTTCCACTTTAATCAAATTATTATATGAGACAGCAATTATTTGATTGTGGTTGTCTGTTTCTTTAATCGTAATGTAACATATTGCTCATGTTTAATAGAACTGACATTTAGTAGAAACACAGTTCTCAATGGCCAGTTTAAGCAATGGGACCCCTTTATCGAGCTGTGCCTTCTAGAGGGTGTGGCAAGGAGGATCAAATAATTGTATTTGGCTGCCTTAATTTAAAGTCAGTTTGTTAGACTGTTCTCCCTTTTGCTATACATTGTTTTTAAACCTCAACAATACATTTGATAAAGCGGCATATAAGACAAAAATGCGTAATGTTATATGGTTATTTTATTAAATAAGTATGTGTTTTTTTAATCATGGGATGAACGGCGTTTTCCTTTTTAGTATTCTCAAAGTACTATCTTGGTGTTGCCTGAGCGGATGTAGGATTGTGATCTTCAACTGCTGGTTTCGATGAGAGAAGGTATAAGCTGGTCCTTCAACCACAAATGCACATGAGTGAAATATTGATATTCAATTTTTATTTATTTATTGACAATGTAACACATTTGGAAAAATCCTTTTTTTGTTTTGCATACATATTTCCCCTTTTGGTGAGGTTTGGAAGAGAAGCTTTCTTCTTTCAAAGAAGTGCTACCAGATGTGTTGTACGCTGGAAAAAGCATGAAGTTTTCTGCTTGGGGGAAGCAGTTGAGAGATTCCCTTGTGTATTACAGCTGGAGGCAACATAAGTGCCCCCCAGTCAATGCGTCTGTGAGTAGGATTCTAATATTGGTGATGGTGTGGTGATTCTCTCCTTGTTTGAAGTTACTGCACCAGAAGTGCCCCCTTATTTCTTCTTGCACTGGACATAAACTGTATATTCCCATCCATGCAGATCATCAGCATTTCCTGCAGTTTGCTTTTCCAAACCATACTTGTCTTCTGCTCCTTGGCGGTTCACATCTACTCTCTAGGGATTTCATTCATTTCCTATCTAGATGACCTCCTTCAGAGGAGACTCTGTAACATCAGATTCAGATTTGCATGTGTAGCTTCTGGAACACAGCAGGGTCCTCAGTTTCAAGATTCTGTCCCAGATCTTCCACTTTCTTGGTTTGAGATTCAGTACTCCTCTGAGGAGTGTCTTTCTACCAGAAATGTTTCTATCAGAAGTCATTATTCTATAATTGTCTCGCCAAGTGTCTCAGGCCCTACTTCTTCAGTCCACTATGATGTGGGAGTGCATGAAAGGGCTTGGTTACCTGTTATCTGCCCTGGAAGCAATTCAGTTTGCTCAATTCCATATGCAGGAACTGCAGCTAAAGATTATCAGGAATTGGTCCAGGAATCCGTGTCATCCCTCCCATACCATGTCTCTGTTCAACATCCAACAGGATTAAGCCAGGCCTACGTTGGTGGCTTCAGAGGTCCCATCTGTCATTGGACAACCATTGGTTATTCCAAATTAGATGACAGTCACAGTGGATGCCAGCGTGACTGGATGGGGTGCCACCTTGGGCCCTCCAACAGTTCAGGGTCATTAGACCGAAGAGGAGAGTCTTCTGTCCATCAATGTTCTGACACTTCAGGCAATTCACCTAACTCTGCAGCATTGGTTTCAGTCTTTCAAGGGATGCCCTGTGTGGATCCAATCCAACAATGTGGAGAGAAAGTCTCCATCAACTGCCAGGGAGGGGCTAGAAGTGCAGCTGCATGGCCTGAGGTTTGGCTTATCCTACATGCTGTCTCTCTACAATGTTCATATCCCAGTGGTAGAAAATGTTGTGGCAGAGTTTATCAATCAACGTCTGTCCCAGGCAAACTGGGAACTTAAACAGATGGTACTCTCCTCTATAGATTGTCTATGGGGTCTTCTGATGGTGGATCTAATAACTTCTTGGTTGAACCACAAGGTTCCGTAGGCCTGTGCAAAATTCCAGGACCCTCTAGCTCTCAATGTGGATGTGAGGGTAATTCCATGGTATTTTCCCTGGCATAAGCTTCCTCTTTTTTCCCTGATTCACAGAGATAAGTATGCAGCAGGTTTGTGTCATTCAGATTGCCCCTTTCTAGCCCTTTCAGGACTGGTTTTCAGATTTTAAGCTATTTATGACAGAGCTGTTTTGGCTCCTTCTGCTTCCAGATTTCTCTGTGGAATTTTATTCTGGGAGAGCTTCAGAAAGTTTCTTGGAAACCTCTGTCTTCATTTCCCTATGTTTCTAAGGCTTAAGACAGCATTCTTACTGGATATTGTGTCTGCTCAAAGGGGCTGCCTCCCTTTCTGGGTTTCCAATTGACAAGGTTGTTTTTCAAAAACCTGTATGGTTTCTCCCTAAGGTTAATCTGATGTTTTTATTAACCAGGATATTTTTCTTCTCTCTGTCCTGCTCCATCTAATAGACAGGAGCAAGCTCTTCATCTTTTACATAGTTACATAGTAGTTTAAGTTGAAAAAAAGACTTGCATATATCAAGTTCAACCCTTTTCCAATTCTTGTTTACAGCTGTTGATCCAAAAGAAGGCAAACACCCCCATTTCAGCAATTTCAAATTCTGCTTTGAATGGGGAAAAAAATCCTTCTTGACTCCAAATGGCAATCAGATTTCTCCTTGGATCAACAAGCACAAAATAAATATGAATCCCAATACTAACATACATATCCCTCTATCTTCTGCTCTTTTAAAAAAATATCAAGGCACTTTTTAAAGGCATCTAATGTATTCAATAGCACCACCTCTTCAGGCAGTGAATTCCATAACATTATTGTCCTTACTGTAAAGAATCCCTTCCGCTGTTGTAGATGAAATCTCCTTTCCTCAAGTCTTAGTGGGTGACCCCTTTGTATGGGCCCTGAACATATTTATATAATGTTATCATATCTCCTCTAAGATGCCATTTCTCTAGTATGTACAAATTTAACTTTTCTAGACTTTCTTCATAACTAAAACTTTCCATTCCCCGTATTAGTTTTGTAGCCCTCCTCTGCACTTTCCCCAGTTCCATAATGTCCTTTTTCAGTAAAGGTGCCCAGAAGTGAACTACATATTCAAGGTGGGGTCTTACCATGGACCTGTAAAGAGGCAGAATAATGTCTTCCTCCCGTGAGTCAATACCCTTTTTAATACATGCCGATATCTTTGGCCTTTGCAGCCCCCAGCTGGCACTGCGCACTAATGGTAAGTCTACCATTACTTCCAAATCCTTTTCATCAGTAGATTTCCTCAAAGAAACACAATTTAAACTTTTTGTTACTTTTTTATTATTATACCCAAAATACATAACTTTACACTTGTCTATATTGAATCTCAATTTGTCCATATCCTCTTGTAATGAAGATACAACCAGTTCAGACTGTATTACCCTACTTGATTTTGTGTCATCGGCAAATAATGATACTTGGCTCTCTATACCCACTGGGAGATCATTAATAAACAAATTAAAAAGAAGAGGTCCCAGGACAGATCCCCGAGGTACTCTACTTATCACATTTACCAACACTCTTTGCATTCTGTCTTTCAGCCAGTTTCCAGTCCATGCACAAATGTTTGCCCCATAGCAATTTGTTCAAAAACCTTTTGTGTGGAATTGTATCAAATGCCTTAGCAAAGTCTAAATAGATCAAATCAACTGCTGCATTCAAATCTATATTTTTACTCACTTTTTCATAAAATGCAATTAAGTTAGTTTGACAAGACCTGTCTTTCACAAAGCCATGTTGGATCCTGCTTATGATATACCTGTTCAAGATGAATTATTGAATATATTCTCTTAGCAACCCTTCAAACAGTTTCCCCACCACAGATGTCAAACTTACAGGTCTGTAATTACCCGGCTGGGACTTTCATCCCTTTGTAAACATGGGCATACATCTGCTTTATGCCAATCCGAGGGTACCATACCTGAAATAAAAGAATCCCTGAAAATCAAAAAGGGCCCGGCTTAGCTTTTCAAGTACCTGCGAGTGTATACCATCCGGCCCCGGGGCTTTGTCTACCTTAACACCATTAACACCTGTAAAAGTAGCTTGCAGGTTCATGTCCATCGGGTTTTCCTTGGTAAAAGCAGAAGAAAACAAATTATTTCAAATATCTGCTTTCTCTCTGTCTCCACTGACCATCTCACCCATTTCAGATAACAAAGACCCAACATTATCAGACTTTATTTTTTTGCCATTAATGTATTTAAATATTTTTTGGGATTGCTCTTGCTCTCCTTAGCAATTCTTTTTTCATTCTCCAATTTAGCTATTTTAATCACCTTTTTACAGGCTTTGTTGGCATCTTTGTATTTTGCAAATACCTCTGCTGATCCCTCAGCTTTATAATGTTTGAATGCTGCTATCTACTTTTCACTGTCGTCCAATACAGGTCACTGGTACAATGGGGAGGCGATCCGCCCCTTTAATAGGCAGGAACATTCATTCAAATGTATGCAGGGGGTGGAGCCTCCCCTCCTACTTAAGCTGCCTTCAGGCCAGAGCCAAGCTAGATTGATTTGTTCCTGTGTGCTGTGCACACCAGTTGGAGAACATCTCTCATTCAACTTTAGTTTTTTATTGTTTTCCTTCAAATATGGAATACCATCATTAGGCGGGTGACCATGGCTGTGAATTGCCCTCTCCAAAGTGGCTAGTGCAGCTTCCAGGGATTTTCTGGTGGACCTTATGCCCTGAAGAGGGAACATCTTGTGTCAAGTAGCTTCCCTGCTGGGGAATTTTCCTCTGGTTAATTCCCTTTTAACATGGTTACCTGAAGACAGAAGTCCTGCAGAAAGGTGAGCCACCCTTTGAGTGCTGAAGGTCCACTTGTCCCACAGTGTCCCTTCTTTGGGCATGTATTTGGGGGTTCTCATTATGCACTCCAGCACTCATAGGGTGTTTTTATTTCTATTGCTTGTATTTATGCAATGTCTGTGGTATTCCCTGGGTTTTGGAGCTTTGGGTTGTTATTCTCTCATGTTTTACATGTACTAGAAGTGTGTTTGGTGAACTTTTTCTTTCAGGTATACTTTATTAATATTTAATGTTCCGCGCCTTTAAGCGCGCTTTTACCCGCATAGACGCCATTGCTCCTTTACTCTCTATGGGTTTACACAGTGTGGGACGTATCTCTGGAACCGCTTGTCACAGCAACTTCAGAGAGGGCTCATTTTGTTGGTCTTCCCCTGCTCTATCATCCGGTAGCTAGATTCGGTGTGTTGGGAGTCTGGGGGGGCTTCGGGCACTGTTTTGGGGTACTTCTGAGGAAAACTACGATTCCCATGAGCGCCTATTTCGCGCTCGTTTTCTGATTGGCTACTGTCGCGGCAGCCATTTTGTGGTGTTTTTCTCAGCGAGTATACTACGCAGGGACCGAGCCTTCTCTCCTCTCAGCAGATTAACCCTTCGCTGGCCAGATAAGTCCGATTTTAGGCATTTCTGGGGTGAAACTTTAATCTTTCACACTTTTACTGGGTGATTTTTCTTAGTGGAGTATATCTGACGCTGTGAGCATGTCTACTCCACTGGAGTCAGGAGCTAGACCCAAGACTAAAGAGGCTGGGGTGGCCATTTCCCCCATTGCGTTTTGCTCCTCTTGTCACTCTGGGCTGCCTAGAGAATTTTCAGGTCATTTATGACCAAAATGTGCAGAAAGTCAGGATAGCAACCCTGGGCTTCCCAGCCACGCTATTGAGCCAACTTGGGTAAAAGAGTTTAAAGCTGCCACTAGGGATCTCAGATCCACTCTTCAACTCTTTCCCTCTCAGGTTCAGGGGGCTCTGCAAGTCTGGCAGACCCCCTCCACAATCAGGACCTCCCTGCCTAAGCCACAGGGGGCTCCTGATGTGTCTGATTCTTCTGAGGAAGAACTGTTGCAGGATTCTGATGCTGAGGAAGGCACTGTTATAGAATCTAATAGGTCCATTGGTGACCCTTATGAATGTGACCCTGAAGTTTCTGCTGAGGGTTTGATCAGAGCTGTGTTAACTACGCTCAACCTTCCTCTGACTCAGGAATCTACTCATGATCCAACTGATGTTTTCCAAAAACCATCTAAGGCTGTGGTTTGTTTTCCTAATAACCCTACTCTTGCCCGTTTAGTCTCTGATGCGTGGAGGAATCCTGAAAAATCCTCTTCTGTGTCCAAAAAGTTTGCTAAACTTTATCCTTTTCCTGAGGCTGAACTGGCAAAATGGGTTCATCCTCCTAAAGTGGATGCTCCTATTTCTAGGTTATCCAAATCTACTGCCTTAGCTGTGTCAGATGCTTCGGCCCTGCAGGATTGGATGGACAAAAAGTTAGAGATTTGTCTTAAATCCATTTTTGCCTCTATTGGCACTGCCATGCGTCCAACCTTTGCAGTGGCGTGGGTTAATAGGGCCATTGCGGCCTGGACTGAACAACTGGCTGAGGCAGTTCGCCAGGATGCACCAGTGTCTGAGCAGTTACAGCTTTTTGCTAATATATTAGAAGCTCAAAATTATGTTTCTGACGCTGCTTTTGATGCTGTGCGCATGATGGCGAGGGCCTCTACTTCCTCTGTAGTAGCTAGACGTGTTCTTTGGTTGAAAATTTGGTCTGCTGACACTGCCTCTAAGAAAGCCTTGCTTTCTTTGCCTTTTCAGGGGTCCTTACTGTTTGGATCTGAACTTAAGGAGATGATTAGCGAGGCCACTGGTGGCAAAAGTACTCTTCTGCCATCGGTATTCAAGAAGAAGTTTCCAGCTAAACGCAATCGGTCCTTTCGTTCTTTCCAAACTGAGACACGCTCCACGTCCCAGACGGGTCCGTCCTCCACGCGCTCCTCCTCCAAGCCCAAACAGTCCTGGAAGCCCAAAGTTGCCCCCAAGGCCAAGACCTCCAAGACTGCTTCAGCATGACTCGCCGAACCCGGGTCCGCATCCGGCTGTAGGTGGACGTCTCCACATCTTTCGCCGGGTTTGGGAGGAGTCAGTGGCGGACCCTTGGGTTGTTCAGGTGGTATCAGAGGGATACAGGATCCCTTTCTCTTCTCTTCCTCCTTTTCGGTTCCATTTTACTCGTCCTTCTCAGGAGCCTACAAAAAGACGTCTGTTCGACGACGCTATTCAGGATCTTTTGGACAAAGAGGTCCTGGAATTGGTTCCACCAGAGGACACAGGTTCAGGATTCTATTCCAACCTGTTCGTTGTGGCCAAAAAGGACGGAGATGCTCGTCCTATTTTGGATCTCAAGGATCTCAATTCCTTTGTTGCGAGTTCCCACTTTCGTCAGGAATCTCTGCGTTCTGTGATAGCAGCAATGTCTCCAGGGGAGTTCCTTGCCTCCCTGGACCTTCAGGATGCATACCTTCACATCCCTATTCATCCAGAGAGCAGACGGTATCTCAGATTTGCCTGTCACAAAGGCCACTTTCAGTTTTCAGCTCTTCCCTTTGGTCTGACTTCAGCTCCTCAGGTCTTTCAGAGGGTATTGGGAGCTTTGATAGCTGTGCTTCATCGAGATGGAGTCAGGGTGACTCCTTACATGGACGATCTGCTCCTGAAAGCCTCATCTGCGGAGATCCTTCACCAGCAGCTGCAGTTGTGCATACAGACACTCAATCGCCACGGCTGGATTGTGAATCAGGACAAGTCAGACTTGGTTCCATCTCAACAGCTCCTCTTCCTGGTTCTCCTGTTCGACACTCAGCAGTGCATGGTGTTTTTACCGGAGGAAGTGGCTCATCAGATTGCTATCCGGGTGGCCAGGATCCTGGAACTGGACAGGGTTCCAGTACCAAAGTTGACCTCTCTGGTGGGGAAGTTTATTTCCACGATAGAGGCAGTGCCTTTTGCCATGGCACACACCAGGGAACTTCAGAGGTTTGTGATTCAGACTTGCAGAACTCATCCAGATCATCAGCATTTCTCCGTATCTCTGCCCCCTCATGTCGAGCTGAGCCTAGAATGGTGGTTGGACCTGTCTCATCTCCTGAAAGGGAGGTCCTTTCTGGTTCCTTATTGGACCACAGTCACGACGGATGCCAGCCTTCGGGGATGGGGGGCAGTACTGGGTCATTTCAGTGCTCAGGGGAAATGGGGACTGGAAGAATCTCTTCTTTCCATCAATGTTCTGGAACTTCGTGCCATCTTTCTTGCCCTGAGACACTGGGAATCTCAGCTGGAAGGTTGTCCAGTCAGAGTGGAGTCCGACAATGCAACCGCCGTGGCTTACATCAACAGACAAGGCGGCACAAAAAGTCTCACCGCTTGGTTAGAGCGGTACACATTCCAGGCGTAGACAACGTCATGGCAGATTTTCTCAGTCGTCACACAGTCGACAGCGGAGAATGGGCGCTTCATCCAGAGGTGTTTCACCTTCTCACCCAGATGTGGGGGGTGCCAGTAGTGGATCTGATGGCTACCAGACACAACAGGAAGGTGCCAGTGTTTTGCTCCCGGTGGAGGGACCCTCTTGCTCTGGCAGTGGATGCTTTGTCAATTCCTTGGACGTTTCCTCTGGCTTACATCTTCCCTCCTCATCCTCTGTTGATCCGAGTCATCCAGAAGCTGAAGGTGGAGCGTTGTCCTGTCATCCTGATCACTCCAAATTGGCCTCGTCAGTCATGGTATCCGGAACTGCTAGCCATGTCTGTGACGGATCCTGTTCCGCTTCCTGCACGTCCAGATCTACTTCTTCAGGGATATCTGTGGAAGGAGGATGTTCAGCATCTCCATTTGATGGCTTGGAGGTTGAATCCTCAATTCTAAAGAAGAAAGGGTTTTCCTCTTCAGTGGTGTCCACGATGCTTAGAGCTTGCAAGCCTGTGTCTTCCAAGATCTACCATCGCATATGGTCCACCTTTGTAGCATGGTGTACTGCTAAGGATCTGTCTCTAGATTTCCATCTTCCCACAGTCCTAGCCTTTTTACAGGATGGGGTTGAGAAGGGACTCAGCCTGAGTTCTCTCAAGGTTCAGACTTCTGCTCTGTCTGTGTTTTTCCAGGAAAGAATTGCTATTCTTCCTGATGTTAAGGTTTTCTTTCAGGGTGTGGCTCATGTTCGGCCTGCCTTCAAGAGTCCTACTCCCCAGTGGGACCTCAATTTGGTGCTGGGGGTTCTCCAGAGCCCCCCGTTTGAATCCTTGGCTTCTATTCCTTTGTATCTCTTGACCTGGAAAATGGCCTTTCTTTTGGCTATTGTCTCAGTTCGCCGGGTAGCAGAGTTACAAGCTCTGTCTTGTAAACCTCCTTACTTGGTGTTTCACAAGGATAAGGCAGTGCTTCGCACTTCCAAGGAGTTTTTACCCAAGGTTGTCTCCGAATTTCACATCAATCAGGAGATTGTGGTTCCCTCTCTCTGCCCTAACCCTTCCTCTGACAAGGAAAGAGATCTCCATTTGTTGGATGTTGTGCGTTGTCTTAAATTTTATGTTCATCGCACTGAGTCTATCAGGAAGTCTGACGCCTTGTTCGTCATTCCTGAGGGGCCTAGGGCAGGTAGACCGGCATCCAAGGTAACTATTGCCTCTTGGATAAAATCTACCATTCGTGAAGCCTACAAACTGTGGAATAAGCATGTCCCCTTCAGGGTTACTGCTCATTCCACCAGATCTATTGGGGCCTCTTGGGCCTACAAGAATCAGGCGTCTGCTGATCAACTGTGCAGAGCGGCCACTTGGTCCTCTGTGCACACATTCTCGAAGCCCTATTGTGTTGATGCACTGGCCTCGGCTGATGCCAGCTTTGGGAGGAAGGTCCTGGAGGCAGTCTTGCCTGTTTAGGACCTTCTACTCTGTGGTTCTTAGTGCTCCTTTGCTGTTGAGCCCGGTTGGCTCTGGTTCAGTGTGCTGTGTTAGTTCGGGGGTTTGTTTTTCCCCCTGGTTGGTGTCCGTTGACACTTCTGTGTTGGGCTCTATGATTAATTGGTTCATAGCAGTTCTGAGTGACTTGGGCCTTGCGCCTGGTCCTTGCCTTACTTCCCGCCTCAGGGACAGCTCAATGTTTGTACATCCCATTGTACCAGTGACCTGTATTGGACGACAGTGAAAATAGGATTTTAGTCTTACCTGTTAAATCCTTTTCACTTAGTCCATACAGGTCACTGGTCTCCCACCCTGTCAAGGGACCAAGCTTGGCTCTCCTGTGGCATTCAGTGGGGGACCTTCGGGGCATGCTCACAGGAGTCTTCCTTTTCTTCTTACCTCTGGTCAGTTTAGTGTCTCAAATCAATCTAGCTTGGCTCTGGCCTGAAGGCAGCTTAAGTAGGAGGGGAGGCTCCACCCCCTGCATACATTTGAATGAATGTTCCTGCCTATTAAAGGGGTGAATCGCCTCCCCATTGTACCAGTGACCTGTATGGACTAAGTGAAAAGGATTTAACAGGTAAGGCTAAAATCCTATTATTAATTTCATGAATTACTTTACTGGTTAGCAAAATTATTTTTAATTTGCTTCTTTTGTATTTGTTTCCAAAGGGTATACATTTATATGTATATTTTTTAATGTTATTTTGAATTTATTCCAATTACCTTCTGTGTTTTTTCCAGAAAATATTCCATCCCAGTCAATGAGACCAAGGGATTCATTAAACCTGCTAAAGCTTGCCTTTTTAAAATTCAGTGTTTTGTTGGAACCCATACCAAATAGTTTTATTTAACTAATCTCAAATGACACCATGTTATGGTCACTATTCCCCAAGTACTCTTTTACATGAATGTTAGAGATAAGATCTTCGTTGTTAGTTATTACCAGATACAGACACACATCTCCTCTGGTTGAGGTCTGTACTAGTTGAAACAAAAAATTGTCATTCAACAAGTTCAGAAACTTACTGCTCCTAGAAGAATTAATTGTTCTGTTATTCCAATCCATTTCTGAATAATTAAAATCCCCCATAATCATAGTTCTATAGTTGGATGTAGTTATGTGCTTCAAATACTATGTTTATCACATGCAGTCTTTTTGATAATCTGATACACTTATTATCATTCCTAAGAGCCTTCATGTGGGCCAGGCTCCGTCAAAAGTTATGGTGGCCTTTTTGGTTTCTGGCTATCATTCACCAGGCATATGTCTTTAGGAAGAAGCCTGTGCCCTTTTGGATCACAGCTCATTCCACCAGGTCAGTGTGTTCATCTTGGGAGCCTAGAAGAACCAGGTCTTAGTGCAATAGCTGTGTAAGGTATCAATGTGCTGGGTTTCGTTGAAGCCAGTTTTAGTTGGAAGGTCCTACAGGCTGTTGTAGTGGTCCTTCTTGTTTTCCCTTTAAAGTAACCTATTAATTTCCTGTTCCTTGATGTGCTGTGTTGATATCCATTGACACCTGAGATTCATGTTGTTCCAGTTAGTCTCTGTTATAACTGGTCTGTGTTTGAAGAGGTTTTCACTTTCCCTTCCTGGAATATTGGTGCATGCTCTGGTATATCCCCATGGTTCCTATTTTTCACACAGGACATAAAAGAAAACAGAACTTTTGTGTACTTACTGTTAGTTACCTTTTCCTTTAGTCCAAGTGGAACACATGACCTATCTCCCAGAGAAAACACAGCTATTTGAGTTTTGGGTAGGAGTTTCTTGGGTTCTCTGGTTCAGCTTATCCCCTTTCCTGTCTCACCACTGTTTGCTGGTGGGGGTTAAGTGTAGCAGAGAGGGAACCTCTACCTCTGAGAGCCTTTTTAGGCAAATGCCCTGCCTTCCTGTGGGAGGATACTTTACTCCATGGTTCCTGTTTTCATGGTACCAATGATTTATTGGTAAGAACCCAAATTCACTTATAAAAGGGGCTCACCAGGATATCTACCAGAATCTTGCAGGGCCAGTCTTTTAGTCTGGGATCCCATTGGACACAAGCTTCCCCCTTCATCTCTGGGGACATGTGGTTCTCATTTATTCATCTGCCTGGGAAGGCCTACCCAGATGGAAAAAGTAGCCTTGCAAATGCCATTCTTTTACAACATGATAGCAGAATGAACATTTGCAATGCTTTAAGAGACTGTTACAGCTTACCTTAGTTTCAGCATCATCTACAGGCTAGAGGCTTCAAGCATGCAGCAGGCCTCTGTTTTATGTGTTTGCTTCCTGTAGTCTCCTTCTACCTACTTCCTCCTACCTACTTCCTCCCTCTGAGCTGCTCCTCCTACCTACCTCCTGTGGAGGGGTTTAATGGGCAGTCTAAGTCCTGACTCAGTTGCCCTTCCATTGTTGTTCATAGCAGTTCTATTACCTTGGGCTCTGTGCAGTGGCATAACTATAGGGGTCGCACCTGTGACCGGGCCCGTGCACTCCAGGGGCCCGGCCTCCCCCTGCGACCCCTCTGCCTGGTGACCGCAGTGCTCTAGTTATGCAGAGCGCTGGGAAATGACATCATCTCCCAGCACTTTGCATTACTAAGAGGACCGCTCAGGAGCTCCAGGTAGGAGATAGGGGCATTGTAGAGGGGGCCAATGTGGTCAGGGGGGCCAATGTGGTGGGGGAGCCCGTGGCACTTCTTGTACCAGGGCCCGAAGGCTTCAAGTTACGCCTCTGGCTCTGTGTATGACCTGGCTAGTCTTCCATCCAACCTGGTGCTGACATGTCGCTCTGTCTGACTACCTGAACTGTGCATGACCTGTCTTGTCTGACTACCCCCTCTGGTGCTGACTTGTGGCTCTGTCTGACTATTCTTACGTTTGTTTCTTGTACCTAGCAGACAACCAATCTAGTGCGGACCTGGGGCTCTGGTAGACTAGCTCCGATACTGACTGCAAGTGTGAGTCAGGTATCCCTTTCCTTATACTGACTGCAGGCGTGAGTCAGTTATCCATTTCCTCATACTGACTGCAGGCGTGAGTCAGTACTCTCGATTCGTCGGATCAAGATACAGTGTTCCTGTTTCTGCAGAGACTACCAGTGGCTGAGGCATAGTCTCCAGCAGAGTGGTCAAGGTTGGCAGCCTACTATTCCTGATAGCAGTGCTCGCTGGCTTGTAACCCTCTGCTTGCTACTTGTGTATATAGTGTGCTCTACTTTTCTATTATTAATAGAGTTTACGTTTAACTATACCGTACGGACTCCTGAACATTATTGGTAACTATGACAGAGAAATTTTGTTATGTATACCAAATTGTAAAATGCATACCAACTTGAATGGAATAGCACAAGTAGCAAATAATACTAGAAAAGGTGAAATCCTACTTACCTGGGAATTGCTTTTCCTTCTAAATCCTAGCACATAATAAGAGACCCCTTCCCTCCCACAGGACAGGAAAAAAAACAGTTAAAACTCACTGCTCACCCTATAAAAGGGCTCCTCCACCTTTACCTACCAGTGCAATAACAAAAACAGAACAAGTCTTATACATTTAGTGAAACATGCAATCAGATATATCTGGTGTTCAGCGGGGGTGCCCTTTCTTCATGCACCTGTTTCCAAGGAGCTGTAAAGCACAATGTAGAAACCAGAAGAAGTCACTCACCCAAACTTGGCATTAACCATTAGGATTTATTGTAGAGATATGCGGGTCATGCTGAGGAAGGGGACAATGTGTTTTTCCCGAAACTTTCTATGGCCTGACATTTCTCACCTGTATCTATGCACTACAAATATCTCTACAATAAAGCATCCTGCTGAATACCAATTTTGGGTGAGTGGCTAGCTTCTTCTGCTTTTTGCTATAACAAAGACAAGAGACCAAAGAATGCTCATAGGTTGGGAAATAATGTGTGCTGCTCTGGGATTTAGAAGGAAAAAGCATTCACAAGTATTTAGAAATGCAGCTTTTCCTTCCCATCCCAAGCAAAATACAGTAAGAGACATAACAAATAGAGGAAAGGGCAGGAACTTACGACCACGCAGCTTGCAGAAATTATTGCCAGAAGGATGTTTTGTCCACCTTCAGAAGGTCTAAATGGTAATGCTTGCAGAATATATGCAACCTCTTCCAAGTTGCTGATCTGCAAATCTGATCCATGGAAGAATCTGCCCCTCTGTCCTTGATGGTCCTAGTGGAATGTTCTGTAAATGAAAGATAGAGGGTCCCTGCAATTTCATAAGTGATAAGGATTATTTGCTTAATCTAGTTTGAGAAACAGACTTTTTGGATGCGCTTCTACCTTTGGGGGGCCCCAAAAAAGAAGCAGCAAGGTATATCTTCAGACAGCTTTTCACATCTAGAATGTGCAGGATATTTCTGTGGCCTGAACCTAGTTCAGGATAAAAAGTGGGTAGAGTCACGTTTTGAGAGCAAAGCAAGGTAGTCAACTTCGAGCTTGAACTCTGGAGGTAATCGAAGGACATTTCTGTCCGGAAGGAAGATAAGATAGGTTTCTTTATCAGAGAGCGCTTGAATCTCCCCAGTACTTTCAGCCGATGTTTTGGCAATCTTCAGGGTCATGGTGTTGACTGGTATGAAGTCCATAGGTTCAAATGTATGGGCTGACAGACCATTGAGCACCAAATTCAGATCCCAAGAGGCCACATGAAGAACAACTATCAGACAAAGGTCTTGTGAACAGTTTAAGGAGAGGATGATCAGCTATGGTAGTATTACGTAAACAGCCCAATGCAGAAATCTGGACATTGATAGTTGAAGGTTAAAGACCTGCTTTAAAGCCTTGATGCAGGAAGTCCAAGACAGAGTGAAAATTAGCTGAGAAGGGTAATAAATTCTGTGTAGAACACCAGGTCGAGAAGGCCTTCCAGATTCTCATGTAGAGCAAAGAAGTGATCTTCTTCCAGCTGTATAATTTGATCTTCTTCCAGCTGTATAATAATGTTTCAGTAACTGAGTCTAAAAACCACTGAAGTCTCAGGAGCTGCCTTTCTGCATCCAGACCATAAAAGAGAAGAATTAGGCACTAGGGCCAATGATTGGTTCCTGATGAATACGATCCTCTCTGGCTGGAAGACTGACAAGAGAGTTGGTAAAGGTTCGAAAACCAGGCTCTTCTGGGTCGAAAGGGTCAGTGAGGATCACTGTAGCTTTTTCCTGTGTTAGCTTCTTCAAAACTTGCAGTAATACCGAAATCAGGGGAATAATGTATCTGAGGCAAATATTCCATGGCTGGAGTAGAAGAAAGAGCAAAAACAATCCTGTGCTAAAACATACAGATTACTACAATTTATAGACCCTGTGTAAAGTATATATTATACCTATTTGTTGAATTTATTTCAAACAGATTAGGGATTTGCATAATTTGACAAAAGTATGTTTAAGCTTGCTTACCCCTCAAAAGAACCCAGTTTTCAAGCGAGTCCTATCCAATACATATAAATATCATATAACTATTACAATTCAAAATTATTCCTGATAAGATTATTTTGTGGAAACGCGTAGACAAATGCCTTGTTAAAAACCTAATCAAAAACCTAGTTAAAAATACCCAACCGAATACTCAAATATATCAAATATATTTATGATAAGACCAGTTTGAGAGGAAATATTTGCAGTAGGTGTGTGGGGACCCAAAAGGACTGAACACTTACTCACCCGCCCCTTTATATAGGTATTTCCCAACTACCAACAAACCACATGATACCTGTATACATAATTAAAGGGGCACTCAAGCAGGCAAGCTAATAAGAATGAGGCCATATACTATGCTTTAAAAAAAAACCTTTAAGAAATTATGCATATTTAAACTTGAAGTGCATTTACATTATATAACATCTATGAGAGTGCAATAAAGTTAGATATGGTGAAAAAGCAGCTAGAATGAGAGGAATATGTGTAAAAAAAAAAAAAAAACCTCACAATGCTCACACCATAAATATACAGTAATGTGCAAAAGTTTTAGGCAGGTGTGAAAAACATGCTGTAAAGTAAGAAAGCTTTCAAAAATATACGTTAACAGTTTATATTCATCAATTAACAAAATGCATCTTGATTAAACAGAAGAAAAATGTAAATCAAATCAGTATTTGGTGTGATCACCCTTTGCGTTCAAAACAGCATCAATTCTTCTAGGTACACTTGCACAAAGAAATTTTGTAGGCATATAGGCAGCAGTATGATTAAACAATTATAACAAACAGGTGCTAATGATCATCAGTTTAACCATTTTAGTGCCAGAGGGGTATGCAACATATTACAAAGCAATGCATTGCATACCCCTCTGGCACTCAAAGTGTTAATATGTAGGTTGAAACACAATCATTAACTGAAACAGAAACAGCTGTGTAGGAGGAACAAAACTGGGTGAGGAACAGCCAAAAACAAGGTGCGGTTTCTGAAGACAGTTTAATATCAAAGTTCATACACCATGGCAGGAATGAGCACAGAAACAAGACACAAGGTAGGTATACTGCATCAGCAAGGTTTCTCCCAGGCAGAATTTCAAGGCAGACAGGGGTTTCCAGATATGCTGTCCAAGCTCTTTTGAAAAAGCACAAAGATACGGGCAATGCTTAGGACCATAGGAGCAGTAGTCGTCCAAGACAACTTAGTGCAGCAGATGAAAGACACATCATGCTTACTTTCCTTCTCAATCAGAAGATGCCCAGCAGTGCCATCAGCTCAGAATTGGCATAAAAACAGTAGAACAATGGTACACCCATCTACTGTCCGGAGATATATGGTCAAAAGTGGTCTTCATGGCAGACTTTCAGCCTGTGACGGTAATCAGGCAAATAAGGACAGACACAAAGATAAAATATAACCACCTTTATTTATTATAACAACAATAATATTTTCATAGTACATCAATCAATCAGTCAATAATATTTTTATAGTAGTTGATGTTATGTCTTATTTTCTTCCTTCATTGGAGTTACGCAGATTCTCCTCCATTGTTTGCTGATATGTTGGAAAGTAGATGCCATACAGAGTATATCTAGAATGAAAAGACAGCAAAAGATATGTTTTAATTAATAAAACTTGTAAATAGCAAGTCTTCATTCATACCCTGTGGAAAACAGGTCTGAAGCATGAAAATCCACCAGGCCTCTCTTTTTAAGAGGAGCCTGGTGATACTTCCATGCCGGATACCCGTTTGTATCCTATCAATGCCAAACACTTTTACATTTGATGTTGAGCACTGATGAGATGATAGAAAGTGGTGTGCCACAGTGGTCAGTGTCAAACCTTTACCTGCATCCTTCTGCACATTCCGTATCAAAGAAAAATGCTTTTGGATTCTGGATTTAAGCTTTTGTGTCGTTTGTCCAATATATAGCTGTTGACAGGGACACTGAATGGCATATACACAGTTCTCAGTTTTGCAGTTGACAAAATAGTTAATCTGTAAATCCCTGCCTGCCACAGAACTGTGGATGTTTTTTCTTACATACTGTATGTTGACAGACATTTCACTGTCCACACCGAAAACTACCCACCAAATTGGCACCTTCCGCATGTTTCTTAGTTGCTTGAAAATGACTGTGCACCAGCAGGTCCCGGAGGTTCTTAGATCTCCTCATTGTCAAAACCGGTCATTGGCCCAAAAATGGGCTTCAATGTATTATCGCTCTGTTAAATGTGCCAGTGTGTCTGAAAAGTATAAACCACATTTTTCCACTGGTTATTATATGTGATGATAGGCTTGATCTTAGAAAAAGTCTTAGCATCCTTTATACCTGTATTGAGAAGTGTCTCCCGTGATCCGCTCGCTCTCTGTGCCTATTGCTCCTTCCCGGTAGTTTCCAGTTGCACCTTGATCGCTTGGTCTGTTACTGCTGTCCCTGAGGTTGGGTTACTGTTGGGCGCCTCAGGCTATTTCACATCTGCAGACAGGAGCGTTCGTTAACCCCTTGCGGGGCAGTGCTGGGCACTCGTACCTGTATCGGTAGTCTCAGTTTGGTGTACGTCGCTATTGTCGCTATTGTTACTCTCTGCGTAGAGAGCTACGTTGGGTCTTCCACTATTAGGGCCAACTACTGTCCTTGGCCTAATAAGTATCATTCTGTCATATTTACACTGTATCATATGAGATTTACCTGACCTGTGTCAGTACTGTATATTGTGTGGATTAATCGTATCATTGTAACCTGTCCTGTGTCAGTTTACCATTTATCTGTATTCTGGACCCGCGATGGTTACTGTTATTCCTTGTGTGCTAATAAAACTGTGTTTTACCAAAAACCTTCCATTTCTGAGTCTACAAATCCGTAACAACGTCACCGATTTATGATATGCGCAGTTTTTTATATTTGTCTCATTTACATCTACACACGGGAGATCTTCCGGGTGTAGTAACTTGGTATTTATGGGCAGACATGAATAATGTGGCTATATATAAGATTTTTAACAGAGGACGTAGATCTAGAGTCCTTTATTTAGATATAATATCCTTGTATGTTGACCACTATTGATCTTTATATATAGCTTTATCCGAGTCATCCAGAAGCTGAAGGTGGAGCGTTGTCCTGTCATCCTGATCACTCCAAATTGGCCTCGTCAGTCATGGTATCCGGAACTGCTAGCCATGTCTGTGACGGATCCTGTTCCGCTTCCTGCACGTCCAGATCTACTTCTTCAGGGATATCTGTGGAAGGAGGATGTTCATCATCTCCATTTGATGGCTTGGAGGTTGAATCCTCAATTCTAAAGAAGAAAGGGTTTTCCTCTTCAGTGGTGTCCACGATGCTTAGAGCTTGCAAGCCTGTGTCTTCCAAGATCTACCATCGCATATGGTCCACCTTTGTAGCATGGTGTACTGCTAAGGATCTGTCTCTAGATTTCCATCTTCCCACAGTCCTAGCCTTTTTACAGGATGGGGTTGAGAAGGGACTCAGCCTGAGTTCTAGTTAGAACTCAGAGCGCTGGGAAATGACATCATCTCCCAGCACTTTGCATTACTAAGAGGACCGCTCAGGAGCTCCAGGTAGGAGATAGGGGCATTGTAGAGGGGGCCAATGTGGTCAGGGGGGCCAATGTGGTGGGGGAGCCCGTGGCACTTCTTGTACCAGGGCCCGAAGGCTTCAAGTTACGCCTCTGGCTCTGTGTATGACCTGGCTAGTCTTCCATCCAACCTGGTGCTGACATGTCGCTCTGTCTGACTACCTGAACTGTGCATGACCTGTCTTGTCTGACTACCCCCTCTGGTGCTGACTTGTGGCTCTGTCTGACTATTCTTACGTTTGTTTCTTGTACCTAGCAGACAACCAATCTAGTGCGGACCTGGGGCTCTGGTAGACTAGCTCCGATACTGACTGCAAGTGTGAGTCAGGTATCCCTTTCCTTATACTGACTGCAGGCGTGAGTCAGTTATCCATTTCCTCATACTGACTGCAGGCGTGAGTCAGTACTCTCGATTCGTCGGATCAAGATACAGTGTTCCTGTTTCTGCAGAGACTACCAGTGGCTGAGGCATAGTCTCCAGCAGAGTGGTCAAGGTTGGCAGCCTACTATTCCTGATAGCAGTGCTCGCTGGCTTGTAACCCTCTGCTTGCTACTTGTGTATATAGTGTGCTCTACTTTTCTATTATTAATAGAGTTTACGTTTAACTATACCGTACGGACTCCTGAACATTATTGGTAACTATGACAGAGAAATTTTGTTATGTATACCAAATTGTAAAATGCATACCAACTTGAATGGAATAGCACAAGTAGCAAATAATACTAGAAAAGGTGAAATCCTACTTACCTGGGAATTGCTTTTCCTTCTAAATCCTAGCACATAATAAGAGACCCCTTCCCTCCCACAGGACAGGAAAAAAAACAGTTAAAACTCACTGCTCACCCTATAAAAGGGCTCCTCCACCTTTACCTACCAGTGCAATAACAAAAACAGAACAAGTCTTATACATTTAGTGAAACATGCAATCAGATATATCTGGTGTTCAGCGGGGGTGCCCTTTCTTCATGCACCTGTTTCCAAGGAGCTGTAAAGCACAATGTAGAAACCAGAAGAAGTCACTCACCCAAACTTGGCATTAACCATTAGGATTTATTGTAGAGATATGCGGGTCATGCTGAGGAAGGGGACAATGTGTTTTTCCCGAAACTTTCTATGGCCTGACATTTCTCACCTGTATCTATGCACTACAAATATCTCTACAATAAAGCATCCTGCTGAATACCAATTTTGGGTGAGTGGCTAGCTTCTTCTGCTTTTTGCTATAACAAAGACAAGAGACCAAAGAATGCTCATAGGTTGGGAAATAATGTGTGCTGCTCTGGGATTTAGAAGGAAAAAGCATTCACAAGTATTTAGAAATGCAGCTTTTCCTTCCCATCCCAAGCAAAATACAGTAAGAGACATAACAAATAGAGGAAAGGGCAGGAACTTACGACCACGCAGCTTGCAGAAATTATTGCCAGAAGGATGTTTTGTCCACCTTCAGAAGGTCTAAATGGTAATGCTTGCAGAATATATGCAACCTCTTCCAAGTTGCTGATCTGCAAATCTGATCCATGGAAGAATCTGCCCCTCTGTCCTTGATGGTCCTAGTGGAATGTTCTGTAAATGAAAGATAGAGGGTCCCTGCAATTTCATAAGTGATAAGGATTATTTGCTTAATCTAGTTTGAGAAACAGACTTTTTGGATGCGCTTCTACCTTTGGGGGGCCCCAAAAAAGAAGCAGCAAGGTATGTCTTCAGACAGCTTTTCACATCTAGAATGTGCAGGATATTTCTGTGGCCTGAACCTAGTTCAGGATAAAAAGTGGGTAGAGTCACGTTTTGAGAGCAAAGCAAGGTAGTCAACTTCGAGCTTGAACTCTGGAGGTAATCGAAGGACATTTCTGTCCGGAAGGAAGATAAGATAGGTTTCTTTATCAGAGAGCGCTTGAATCTCCCCAGTACTTTCAGCCGATGTTTTGGCAATCTTCAGGGTCATGGTGTTGACTGGTATGAAGTCCATAGGTTCAAATGTATGGGCTGACAGACCATTGAGCACCAAATTCAGATCCCAAGAGGCCACATGAAGAACAACTATCAGACAAAGGTCTTGTGAACAGTTTAAGGAGAGGATGATCAGCTATGGTAGTATTACGTAAACAGCCCAATGCAGAAATCTGGACATTGATAGTTGAAGGTTAAAGACCTGCTTTAAAGCCTTGATGCAGGAAGTCCAAGACAGAGTGAAAATTAGCTGAGAAGGGTAATAAATTCTGTGTAGAACACCAGGTCGAGAAGGCCTTCCAGATTCTCATGTAGAGCAAAGAAGTGATCTTCTTCCAGCTGTATAATTTGATCTTCTTCCAGCTGTATAATAATGTTTCAGTAACTGAGTCTAAAAACCACTGAAGTCTCAGGAGCTGCCTTTCTGCATCCAGACCATAAAAGAGAAGAATTAGGCACTAGGGCCAATGATTGGTTCCTGATGAATACGATCCTCTCTGGCTGGAAGACTGACAAGAGAGTTGGTAAAGGTTCGAAAACCAGGCTCTTCTGGGTCGAAAGGGTCAGTGAGGATCACTGTAGCTTTTTCCTGTGTTAGCTTCTTCAAAACTTGCAGTAATACCGAAATCAGGGGAATAATGTATCTGAGGCAAATATTCCATGGCTGGAGTAGAAGAAAGAGCAAAAACAATCCTGTGCTAAAACATACAGATTACTACAATTTATAGACCCTGTGTAAAGTATATATTATACCTATTTGTTGAATTTATTTCAAACAGATTAGGGATTTGCATAATTTGACAAAAGTATGTTTAAGCTTGCTTACCCCTCAAAAGAACCCAGTTTTCAAGCGAGTCCTATCCAATACATATAAATATCATATAACTATTACAATTCAAAATTATTCCTGATAAGATTATTTTGTGGAAACGCGTAGACAAATGCCTTGTTAAAAACCTAATCAAAAACCTAGTTAAAAATACCCAACCGAATACTCAAATATATCAAATATATTTATGATAAGACCAGCTTGAGAGGAAATATTTGCAGTAGGTGTGTGGGGACCCAAAAGGACTGAACACTTACTCACCCGCCCCTTTATATAGGTATTTCCCAACTACCAACAAACCACATGATACCTGTATACATAATTAAAGGGGCACTCAAGCAGGCAAGCTAATAAGAATGAGGCCATATACTATGCTTTAAAAAAAAACCTTTAAGAAATTATGCATATTTAAACTTGAAGTGCATTTACATTATATAACATCTATGAGAGTGCAATAAAGTTAGATATGGTGAAAAAGCAGCTAGAATGAGAGGAATATGTGTAAAAAAAAAAAAAAAACCTCACAATGCTCACACCATAAATATACAGTAATGTGCAAAAGTTTTAGGCAGGTGTGAAAAACATGCTGTAAAGTAAGAAAGCTTTCAAAAATATACGTTAACAGTTTATATTCATCAATTAACAAAATGCATCTTGATTAAACAGAAGAAAAATGTAAATCAAATCAGTATTTGGTGTGATCACCCTTTGCGTTCAAAACAGCATCAATTCTTCTAGGTACACTTGCACAAAGAAATTTTGTAGGCATATAGGCAGCAGTATGATTAAACAATTATAACAAACAGGTGCTAATGATCATCAGTTTAACCATTTTAGTGCCAGAGGGGTATGCAACATATTACAAAGCAATGCATTGCATACCCCTCTGGCACTCAAAGTGTTAATATGTAGGTTGAAACACAATCATTAACTGAAACAGAAACAGCTGTGTAGGAGGAACAAAACTGGGTGAGGAACAGCCAAAAACAAGGTGCGGTTTCTGAAGACAGTTTAATATCAAAGTTCATACACCATGGCAGGAATGAGCACAGAAACAAGACACAAGGTAGGTATACTGCATCAGCAAGGTTTCTCCCAGGCAGAATTTCAAGGCAGACAGGGGTTTCCAGATATGCTGTCCAAGCTCTTTTGAAAAAGCACAAAGATACGGGCAATGCTTAGGACCATAGGAGCAGTAGTCGTCCAAGACAACTTAGTGCAGCAGATGAAAGACACATCATGCTTACTTTCCTTCTCAATCAGAAGATGCCCAGCAGTGCCATCAGCTCAGAATTGGCATAAAAACAGTAGAACAATGGTACACCCATCTACTGTCCGGAGATATATGGTCAAAAGTGGTCTTCATGGAAGACTTTCAGCCTGTGACGGTAATCAGGCAAATAAGGACAGACACAAAGATAAAATATAACCACCTTTATTTATTATAACAACAATAATATTTTCATAGTACATCAATCAATCAGACAATAATATTTTTATAGTAGTTGATGTTATGTCTTATTTTCTTCCTTCATTGGAGTTACGCAGATTCTCCTCCATTGTTTGCTGATATGTTGGAAAGTAGATGCCATACAGAGTATATCTAGAATGAAAAGACAGCAAAAGATATATGTTTTAATTAATAAAACTTGTAAATAGCAAGTCTTCATTCATACCCTGTGGAAAACAGGTCTGAAGCATGAAAATCCACCAGGCCTCTCTTTTTAAGAGGAGCCTGGTGATACTTCCATGCCGGATACCCGTTTGTATCCTATCAATGCCAAACACTTTTACATTTGATGTTGAGCACTGATGAGATGATAGAAAGTGGTGTGCCACAGTGGTCAGTGTCAAACCTTTACCTGCATCCTTCTGCACATTCCGTATCAAAGAAAAATGCTTTTGGATTCTGGATTTAAGCTTTTGTGTCGTTTGTCCAATATATAGCTGTTGACAGGGACACTGAATGGCATATACACAGTTCTCAGTTTTGCAGTTGACAAAATAGTTAATCTGTAAATCCCTGCCTGCCACAGAACTGTGGATGTTTTTTCTTACATACTGTATGTTGACAGACATTTCACTGTCCACACCGAAAACTACCCACCAAATTGGCACCTTCCGCATGTTTCTTAGTTGCTTGAAAATGACTGTGCACCAGCAGGTCCCGGAGGTTCTTAGATCTCCTCATTGTCAAAACCGGTCATTGGCCCAAAAATGGGCTTCAATGTATTATCGCTCTGTTAAATGTGCCAGTGTGTCTGAAAAGTATAAACCACATTTTTCCACTGGTTATTATATGTGATGATAGGCTTGATCTTAGAAAAAGTCTTAGCATCCTTTATACCTGTATTGAGAAGTGTCTCCCGTGATCCACTCGCTCTCTGTGCCTATTGCTCCTTCCCGGTAGTTTCCAGTTGCACCTTGATCGCTTGGTCTGTTACTGCTGTCCCTGAGGTTGGGTTACTGTTGGGCGCCTCAGGCTATTTCACATCTGCAGACAGGAGCGTTCGTTAACCCCTTGCGGGGCAGTGCTGGGCACTCGTACCTGTATCGGTAGTCTCAGTTTGGTGTACGTTGCTATTGTCGCTATTGTTACTCTCTGCGTAGAGAGCTACGTTGGGTCTTCCACTATTAGGGCCAACTACTGTCCTTGGCCTAATAAGTATCATTCTGTCATATTTACACTGTATCATATGAGATTTACCTGACCTGTGTCAGTACTGTATACTGTATCTACATACTGGACCCGTGTGGATTAATCGTATCATTGTAACCTGTCCTGTGTCAGTTTACCATTTATCTGTATGCTGGACCCGCGATGGTTACTGTTATTCCTTGTGTGCTAATAAAACTGTGTTTTACCAAAAACCTTCCATTTCTGAGTCTACAAATCCGTAACAACGTCACCGATTTATGATATGCGCAGTTTTTTATATTTGTCTCATTTACATCTACACACGGGAGATCTTCCGGGTGTAGTAACTTGGTATTTATGGGCAGACATGAATAATGTGGCTATATATAAGATTTTTAACAGAGGACGTAGATCTAGAGTCCTTTATTTAGATATAATATCCTTGTATGTTGACCACTATTGATCTTTATATATAGCTGCTTTGCCATTATTAAAGATGGAGTTTACTAATAGATCTTGAGCATGTCGGCCCTTGGCTTTGTATATGTATCTTTCTGCGCATGCATTATTTGATGTAGCTAAAGATATAATATAATTTCTTTTGTCTATGCGCCATTATACGTTTGCATATTTCACATACGTGATTGATTTATGGAGACGTATGTAGGGACATTTGATATTCCACACATGCACAAAATATACTATGTTTTGATTGTGTTTTATGAGTATATAAATATAAATTTGTCTGGTCGGGTTACAAGCACTGTGCAACGTAGGCTACACCCGGGAGTTCTTCCGGGTGTAGTAACTCGGTATTTATGGGCAGACATGAATAATGTGGCCATATATAAGATTTATAACAGAGGACGTTATTTGACGTAGCTAAAGATATAATATAACTTATTTTGTCTATGCGCCGTTATACATTTGTATATTTCTCATACATGATTGATTTATGGAGGTGTACGTAGGGACACTTGAAATTCCGCACCAGCGCATAATATACTTGGTTTTGATCGTATATACATTTTTGGTTGGGTGACAAGCACTGTGCAACTACCGATATTATGGCTTTATGGCCCTTTATATTAATAAGTCTCGCTAATATGAACACAGGTTATGCACTTTTGTTAAATACATAAAATGTGCACTGACTGTCAAGTGTATAAGATAACATTAGTTAATATGTGAACTGATAACCTATGTTTTATATAATTTTAACTCCTTAGTGCCCACTAAGTGTATGTTATATAGCATAAATATTGGTGTTGATATGCTCCATGTATCATTCACTTCAAGTTGCAGAGAATTTATAAGCTAAAAGAGATTGCACCCTGGGCGCGAGGACGCAGTCCCAGTGAGCTCATGAGCCTAGTTGAGCATCTCTGACTTCTTCTATTTCTATGCAAATTGCGCTTAGGGTTAGTCACCTAAGGGTAATGGGGGAATCCAGACATGGACCCCTTGCTCACAAGTGCCTAGAGGGATCAGCTGCACCTCACTGACAAGGCCAACAAGGCTTACGGCTGGGGTTAGCTGCTTCCCTTGTTCAGAGAAGAATTGTTTGGCATTTTGTGGCTGGACTGTCATTTTGGCAGGACCTGTATGATATGCTTCAGAATATTCCTTCTCTGTGTATTGCATTTGTGAGCTAAAAGAGATTGCACTCTGGGAGTGAGGATGCAGTCCCAGTGAGCTTTTGCATACCCTTGCAAGCTCATAAGCTTAGCTGAGCATCTCTGACTTCTTCTATTATTATGCAAATTACTCTTAGGGTTAGTCACCCTAAAGGTAATGAGGGAATCCAGACGTGGACCCTTTTCTTACAGGTGCCTAGAGGGATCAGCTGCACCTCACCGCCGAGGCCCAACAAGGCCAAAACGTACGTCTGGGGTTAGCTGCTTCCCTTGTCCAGAGAAAAATTTGTCTGGCATTTCGTGGCTGGACTGTCATTTTGGCAGGACCTGTATGATATGCTTCAGAATATTTCTTCTCTGTGTATGGCATTTGTGAGCTAAAAGAGATTGCACTTTGGGCGCAAGGATGCAGTCCCACTGAGCTTTTGCATACACCTGAAAGCTCATGAGCCTAGCTGAGCATCTCTGACTTCTTCTATTTCTATGCAAATTGCTCTTAGGGTTAGTCACCCTAAAGGTAATGAGGGAATCCAGACGTGGACCCTTTTCTCACAGGTGCCTAGAGGGATCAGCTGCACCTCACCGCCAAGGCCCAACAAGGCCAAAACATACATCTGTGGTTAGCTGCTTCCCTTGTTCAGAGAAGAATTGTCTGGCATTTTGTGGCTGGACTGTTATTTTGGCAGGACCTGTATGATATGCTTCAAATATTTCTTCTCTGTGTATGGCATTTGTGAGCTAAAAGAAATTGCACCCTGGGCGTGAGGACGCAGTCCCAGTGAGCTTTTGCATACCTGTAACAGTTTCAGCTTACCTTGTTTCCAGCAGCATCTACAGGCGCGAGGCTTCTAGCATGCAGCAGGCCTCTGTTTTATCTGTATGTTTCCTGTAGTCTCCTCCTACCTATTTCCTACTTCCTCCCTCTGAGCTGCTCCTCCTACTTCCTGTGGAGGGGTTTAAAAGGCAGACTGAGTCCTGACTCAGTCGCCCTTGCGTTGTTGTTATTAGGTGAAGTACTTGGGCTCTGTGTGTGACCTGGCTATCTATGAAAACCCGCACTGTGTATGACCCGGCTAAGTAAGAGAATCCTTTCTGTGTATGACCCAGATAAGTACGAGAACCCTCTCTGTGTATGACCCAGCTAAGTACGAGAACCCTCTCTTTGTATGACCCAGTGATCACGAGTATCCCTTACTGTGATCAATTTGTGCTATTGGCTTAAGACAGACCACTGCTGTGGACAGGGTCTAATTGGTGACTGCAGGCGTGAGTCACAGGGTCTCGATATAGTGACTGCAGGCAGAGTCACAGGGTCTGGTGTAGTGACTGCAGGCGTGAGTCACAGGGTCTTGTGTGGTGGCTGCAAGCGTGAGCCACAGGGTCTTTATATGTGACTGCAGGAGTGAGTCACAGGGGTCCGATATAGTGACTGCAGGCAGAGTCCCAGGGTCTCTTAGCGGTGACTGCAGGCGTGGGTCACCGGGTTGCTGCAAAGGTGTGGTGTTGCTGGTTTGACTGATTGCAGGCGTGGGTCAGTTCTCCAGTCCAGCAGTCCTTGTGTTCCTGTTCATCGGATCAAGATTGCTGAGCCAGTGTTCACAGTGGTCGCCTGTTCCAGTGTTCCAGTCGACGGATCAAGAGTTGGAGTTCCTGTATCCTGCTGAGACTAACAGGGGCTTTGGCCCAGTCTCTCGCATTGTGGTCTAGCGAGAGGCCTACTATTTCTGGTAGTAGTGTCGCCAGCTACTAACCCTTTGCTTGTTGTACCGCTTATTCATCTCTGTGATTTATTCTAATAAATATTTTGCATTATATTACCGTACTGAGTTCTGAGCATTCCTGGGTGCCGTGACAGTACGCAAGAGTCACTTCATGAAAGGAGATGCAGCAGTAAGGCTAAAAGTTTAAAAGAAAATAATCCGCTCGTCATGCAGTCAAACCCTGGGCATACTCAAAATCAGCCTGTAAGTGGTGGTAGCTCCTTGACTTCTATGTCCCTTCCTCTCCCACGACTACCAGCTAAAGGATCCTGCAGTCCTGGAGATGTTACAATTGAGTTACATCCAGTAGTTGATGAAGATGTGATGAGGTCTGGCTCAAGGCGTGCCAGGCCAAGCATTCGTGGATGTAGTCAAGTTCGACCTAGTCATACCCACTCTCACTCGCATGAAGCAAGTGGGCTTAATGATACTAATAATACAGACTCCAGGGAGCAGGGCACAAGTATCTCAGAGGTCTTCCATTTCTATCAGTGGCTAGAAAAAAGTATTCCATATATCAATCTCCCAGACAGCTGCCTGTTTGTTTGCTTCAACCAGTGGCCAATGGGGAACACCCCTGGTCACATTTATCAATTGATTTCAAGGTTGAACTTCCACGCTCCATAGGATGTACAGTGATTTTGATGATAGTGGACAAGTTTTCGAATTATGGATCATTTTGTGCCACTTAAGGGATTACCTTCCGCCAGGGAATTGGTGGTGATCTTTGCCAGAGAAATCTTCCGTTTACATGGTATCCCGAAAGTTATTGTGTCTGATAGAGGAAGTCAGTTTGTGGCTCGGTTTTGGAGACAGTTTTGTGCTCAAATGGTAGCGGTGACTGCAGGCGTGGGTCACCGGGTTGCTGCAAAGGTGTGGTGTTGCTGGTTTGACTGATTGCAGGCGTGGGTCAGTTCTACAGTCCAGCAGTCCTTGTGTTCCTGTTCGTCGGATCAAGATTGCTTAGCCAGTGTTCACAGTGGTCGCCTGTTCCAGTCGATGGATCAAGAGTTGGCGTTCCTGTATCCTGCTGAGACTAACAGGGGCTTCGGCCCAGTCGTTCGCATTGTGGTCTAGTGAGAGGCCTACTATTTCTGGTAGTAGTGTCGCCAGCTAGTAACCCTTTGCTTGTTGTACCACTTATTTATCGCTGTGATTTATTCTAATAAATATTTTGCATTATATTACCGTACTGAGTTCTGAGCATTCCTGGGTGCCCGTGACAATACCCTTGCAAGCTCATGAGCCTAGTTGAGCATCTCTGACTTCTTCTATTTCAGAGTTTATAAGTGCACACAGACTTTGGTCCCTAGGAGGCACATACCTGAAGGTGGTAAGGGGCTTCCAAGACTGAAGGACTCCTTGGATGGAGAGAAGAAATTGTGTCATAGTGAACAACTAATTCTTAACCCAAACTGTCTCTTGTTCAGTGCTGGAGGGCCCCCGGAGGAGAAGTAGGGGCCACAGAACAGGATATGGAGATATCCAGAATACTCTCTACGCATCCCCGCTTGGCATGAGGAACAGTAAGCAAGGGGGGTCAGAGATGCCCCTGAGTCCTTAGCCTTAGGTATAGCCCCATATCCCTTTCGACCCAACATCCTGACAGGAGTAGTGTCTAAACTAGTATAAAATACCAGTAACAGTTCCATAGACTAATAAATCACCCCAGAAAAGTACTTATCTGACAGGTGAAGGGTTAATCTGGAGAAGGTGAGCGGAGAGATGGAGGCTCTGCACAGGATAAACAAGAGTGAAGTATAAACCAGGCAGCCAATCGGAAGAAAGACCACAAAGTGTGCATTCTGGGTAATGTAGTCTTCCCTACTGCTGTTGCCTAGCAATGCCTACAACTCTGATTGTGGCCCCCCAAGACACTCAGGATATCAACCGGATGAAAGGGCATGAGGAGACAAGAATAATAAACCCACTCTGAACACTGTATGACAAACGAGATATGAGATGAGATATGGTATGAGATATGTTTCCCAAAGAAGTCAATGGAGGAAAGATGGCTGTGGCGGAGGAAGTGCGTCTTAAATGTGCCATGCACCCAAAAAACTTACATTTTTAAGGGGAAAAGTCTAGTAAATGCCCCAGACCCAGAGAAACAAGCAGGGAAGGGGTTAACAAGCCCTAAGTAGCCATGTATACTCCACAACCCAGAGAAAGAACAGAAATAGAAAACCCAACCCAAGGGGCACAAGTGGGGACAAAGTGTACCAAGGCACTCAAAGTGTTACTCACCAATCTTCACATCTTCTGTCTTCAGGTTACCATTGTGAAGAAGCAGAGTCTCAGAGAGGCCCTGCTGGGACAGAAAACTCTGGTTGCACGTTTCTCTCCACAAGGCTTCAAAGGGTCCATAACAGCACCTGTACACTGGGTAAGCCACCTAATAGGGGAATTGTGACAGCCCCATATCCATAGAAAAATAAAAAATAAGCTAAAACTAAGCAGCAATGTTCCAAGCCATGTCCACTTCTGTCAGGAACATATTAAAACTGAAGACGGGGGCTAGGTTCGAGTGCAGAAGGGGAGGGGAGGCTCCACTGTCAAGACCTTGTCTTCTTATATGTTCCGCCTTCCAAAGATAGATCAGTCCCCATGGTACCTGTATTCCATATTGGACAAAACAGAAAAGACATTGCTACTAAGTTTCCATCATTGTGTTTCCATCTGTTGGCATTTCCTGTCCAAGGCATATATATATAGATATCCTCCTATATAATAATTCACTAATGTATGTTTGTCAGAAGCTGTCATGCGCAGTACAGACGGCTGCGCATGCTGCAGTAATGTGCAGTACAGACTTCCTGCGCCTCGTCTGATAACGGAGCGGGGCAATCCGAATTCAGATCATAGTTCAGTGGGCAGAGAGGACTACGGTCTGAATTTTGAGCGCCCCGCTCTGTTATCAGCCGTGGCATGGGCAGTCTATACTGTGCACGACTGCACTGCGCCCCTTTGCTGCCTGACACTGTGGCCCATGTACACGGCTCTTCAACTAGTAGATACAGTTAGGGAAAAAATTATTTTGTATGTTTGCCCACGGACAAAGAAATGATCAATCTATAATTTTAATGGTAGGTTTATTTCAACAGTGAGACAGAATAACAACAAAAAAATCCAGAAAAACTCATTTCAAAACAGTTCTAAATTGATTTGCATTTTACTGAGTGAAATAAGTATTTGACCCCTTTGCAAAACATGACTTAGCACTTGGTGGCAAAACCCTTGTTGGCAATCACAGAGATCAGACGTTTCTTGTAGTTGGCCACTAGGTTTATACACATCTCAGGAGGGATTTTATCCCACTCCTCTTTGCAGATCCTCTCTAAGTCATTAAGGTTTCGAGGCTGACGTTTGGCAACTTGAACCTTCAGCTCCCTCCACAGATTTTCTGTGGGATTAAGGTCTGGAGACTGGCTAGGCCACTCCAGGACCTTAATTTGCTTCTTCTTGAGCCACTCCTTTGTTGCCTTGGTCATGTGTTTTGGGTCATGCTGGAATACTCATCCACAACCCATTTTCAATGCCCTGGCTGAGAGAAGGAGGTTCTCACCCAAGATTTGACGGTACATGGCCCTGTCCATCGTCCCATTGATGCGGTGAAGTTGTTCTGTCCCCTTAGCAGAAAAACACCCCCAAAGCATAATGTTTCCACCTCCATGTTTGACAGTGGGATGGTGTTCTTGGGGTCATAGGCAGCATTCCTCCTCCTCCAAACACGGCGAGTTGAGTTGATGCCAAAGAGCTCGATTTTTTTCTCATCTGACCACAACACTTTCACCCAGTTCTCCTCTGAATCATTTAGATGTTCATTGGCAAACTTCAGACGGGCCTGTACATGTGCTTTCTTGAGCAGGGGGACCTTGCAGGCACTGCAGGATTTCAGTTCTTCACGGGGTAGTGTGTTACCAATTGTTTTCTTGGTGACTATGGTCCCAGCTGCCTTGAGATCATTGACAAGATCCTCCCGTGTAGTTCTGGGCTGATTCCTCACTGTTCTCATGATCATTGAAACTTCACGAGGTGAGATCTTGCATGGAGCCCCAGATCGAGGGAGATTGACAGTTATTTTGTTTTTCTTCCATTTGCGAATAATTGCACCAACTGTTGTCACCTTCTCACCAAGCTGCTTGGCGATGGCCTTGTAGCCCATTCCAGTCTTGCGTAGGTCTACAATCTTGTCCTTGACATCCTTGGACAGTTCTTTGGTCTTGGCCATGGTGAAGAGTTTGGAATCTGATTGATTGATTGCTTCTGTGGACAGGTGTCTTTTAAGAGAGTGCTCCTAATCGCAGCTTGTTGCCTGTATAAAAGACACCTGGGAGCCAGAACTACTTATTCACTCAGTAAAATGCAAATCAACAGCTTACCTGTCATCCACTGATTTCTACTTCTATCTTTCGTCTTCTTTTTTCTCTAATATTTTTCAATGCACAGATGGCAGGGTTACATAGATAGAGAATGCCAGCCTAATCAATCAATTGCCCCATAAATCCGGTAAAAAAAATATATGTTCCCAAAAAAGTGAAATGGCCAAAAATATTGAAAGCCAAATGTTCCCATTGTTTTCTCAGCCGCTATCGGTTGTGGTGGAGAAAAGGCAAATGAGCACCCCCCTTAGAACATGATGAGCCAATGCCCATTCCAATGTGAGGGAATTTTGAACAGAGACTGCATTTTTATGTGGACAGTCTCTGATCAAAAGGACTCACAGCCACTGGCTGGGATGTGTGCTTACGCACCTCCCAACCAATCTGCTTCGTGCAAGTTCTGTCAATCCCCTGCTCAAAGCTGATTGGCTGGGAGGTGCGTAAGCTGAAATAGGAGTGGATACAAAGGAAATCTTCATGAAAATGGTCTACTGCCTCAAACCATGGCCACTTCGTAGACCGTTATCATGAAGATTTCCTTTGTATCCAATCCTATTTTGGCTCTCCAGACACTACGTCCAGTCCGCAGACCAGAATCCAAGTCTGACAGAGTGGTGACATGGCTTAAAGGGACAGGAGGGGTAAAATTTAGATCAAGATTACTCTTAAAATATGAAAGTTACTGTAAAAATATATAGATGCTTTGGTTTATTTATTTAATACCTACAATATTATAGCCTCCATAAATGAAGTATTACTATCCCTTTAATTGCTTGAATGATAGAAAAATCTCAGTCTTATTGCTAAGCAATGCTTTGGGGATTTCTCTAGCATTCAAGGGATTAAAAGCCCCATTTAAATCAGTGGCAGTTTTGGTAGATTTTCTTTGTCTCATGATACAGTTGATTTCCTCCCGAACTGCACCTCTTTAACTTATGAATATCGGTAAAAAATTTGCATGAAGCATCCTATTTAGCCCATACCTGCAACTGGACACTAAAATGTTAACAATAATTTATTATAACCATGCACAGCCTTATAACCCCTTCCCAAGTGTAACATAAGGAACTTGACACTTAAGGGCTACAACCTACCATTTTAGTGTAAGCTTGAATTGCATGCCAAAACAAACCCATGGAACAATTTACTGCCAGACGATAACAGCAGACCTTCACTTGATGGGAAATTTGCTTAAAGAAATTAATTTGCTCCATCGTGACTCCTGACCCACATGCTGAACATTAGTCCTTTTGGTGCCTGAAGGGTATCCAATGTGTTACTTTGCAAAGACACTCGCCAATGCTATTATTATATTATTAACTGGCAGCAGCCATGTGTGCTGATATAAGTGGCAACCAACTAAGACAGGAAAGTGGTATGGCTGTAAGGGAATGCAGGATAATGCAGAGCCAATGGTCTTCCTTGGATGATGGGTCCTGTCACAACTGGACTCCCTGTAGTTATGGTCCTGGGCCATATGTACAAAGACAAAAATGGTGCTAACTTGGGAGATAACAAACAAAATGTCCCATTAATTTAAATTATGCTTTTAATACAGTGGGCCTTAAACACATTTTGGTATTGAATTCATATGGCTAAATGTCCCATTTAACCCTGTAAGGAACAGCGGACCAGAGGTATTTTCAAAGCCGGATTAAGACTCCATAGGAACCTAGGCAGCATTCAAAATTGTCCCCCCTCCACACACACACCAGCTTACTCCCCTACCCTTTGCTGTAAATCTTTTTGGTTTGTACGTTATTCCTGTGGGTAGAGCTACCAGTGCCAACTTAAAAAAAAGGCAAAACGGATGATTCAATCCCATGGATGCCAGAGAGGTCACCAAGGCATTGCAAAGCACCTAGCTGACATCCAAGTGGTTAAATATATTTTAAAAAATACTCTTGCAGTCCAGTGTATTTTGTACTGCCACAATGTCACATATGCACCTAAACCTAAATTTTACTCACTTAATGATTTTGATCTGAAATCAACATTTCCTCAAATTGGCTCAAATACACTAGGGTATCCAGTGTTCCATATATTTAGTGTGCTCTGTAGCCACTTACTATTTTGCTAGTACAGTAGGACATATATATTTCAAGTCAAAAGTTTAGTAATTCTGAAGCTAGATGGTAGCATCATATTTATGAAATCAGTGGGAATTTCGCTGATATGGTGCAGCTGCTTAGCACCTAATTTACTAAACTTTTGTCTTGATACATTTGGTATGACCCTTTATCTGTTATTTGACTCCTTACACAGTAGCAGATTTGATAGATTCAAATGCATACTGGTGAAAACCATGTTTTTGAATGCAGTTACTACACATTCACAGTAGAGGGTGCAATGTCACATCTCTTCATTCTCAATGGAACACATGCCAAAAGAATGCCAAAAAAAGAAGGCACTCAAATATTTGCATTTTATGTCACTATATTACTCAAGCAGGTTCTCCCACTGTCAGTGTACATCTTAGTCAGTCACCAACCAGTTTAAGGTACTTTATTTATACTAATAAATGTATGTCCCACCACAGAAATGGATAGAACATTATGAAGTCTTAATGAATTACTACAAGACCTTCAACTAGCTGGCAGCTAACTGAAATGTACATCGAAAGGAGCACCATCCTGATTAATAGAGTGGCATAAAACAAAAATAATGGAGTGCTTTCTTTATAGTTTATGTTGTATATTTGAGAAGAATTTTATAAAAATAAAGTGATACCTCATGGATTTTAAATTTAAAAGCAAATCAGAGTTGGGCAGAATAGCCAGTTTTATAATACATGGTGCAATATCCTCAATAAATGTTTACTTTAACTCATTGTCCTTGTAATTCAGGAAGTGAGACTGGAGTTCAGTAAAGTTAAGGAGAAGATCACCGCTGTTGAAAATATATTTATGGATATTGTGAAACTAAATAAGGACACAATTCGGCCAAGACAAGGCTTGAGAGAGGTCTTCCATTATGGCTCAGGTAGTGATATTGACTTGGAAAGAGAGAATGGATAGAGAGCATGGGGTACATCTTACTCCTAAGAATCTGTAATACCTTTTTTTATTATTATAAAGCTCCAAAAGTAGCCCAATAGAGAGAGAGAAAAACAGATAAACAAGGTAGAGACAGTATGGTAAAGGATTCCAAAAATGAAACGGTGAATCATCAGGAAACTAGAATGAGTAGTGTTTAACCATCTACAATTTTCCCCAACATGGACTGAAGTTAAGCTTCTGAGCAAAGGACTTAGATATATTCCCAGCTCCAGTCTTACCAAATTCAAATTAGATCTTTATTGTCTAAAGCAACACATGAAACTGAAATACTCTTTTCAAGATAACAATAACATCACTCCCTATGTTGAGAATCTCTTTCAGGTACATAGAGCTTTGATCCCCCCTCCAACAATCCATCTATTACTACCTTCATGCTTTTGATTAAACAACATATACTTGGAACATGTCAACAGTTTAAGCACAAATACCACAAACTGAGTCCTAAAGAAACTTGCATGGCAGGTTCGGAGATAATGATGACATCATAATCTGTCATGCTGGCAAGGGAAGAGGAGAAACTATCTTCATTACAAATTCTACAGAGAGGAGGGTTATACATTCAATTATCATGTACCACAGAAAGGATTTATTTTTAAGGGTTTGCAATTAGGATTAATTAGAGAAGAATATTTTTTTTTTGGTGCCTAAACATTTTATGATTTTGGTTTTACCAAAGTTCAATGAGTCCCTTACAAAGCAACCTTGTTAGTCAATGTTATCCACTTTAAATTCTGTAGCCCAATGTCTTTAAATAAACATTGACCATATCTTACAGCCACTGATGCAGTCAATAACTTTAGATTTTCATAAAACTACTAATTTCCTGCAACTGTTGAGTTATTATTAGGGCCAAATTGATAGCTTCCTTATGGCACATTGTATGTCAGATGCTTTTACACAAACATTCAACATCAAGACGTTATTAAAGGGGAACATTGATAGCAGAAATGTTTTTGTCCATGGGCTTAAATTAGCCCAACTACATTAGCCCTGTTTTTTTTTTTTATTTATTTTACCTACCTAGTTTTTAAGCCACGGAGACCCAAAATATGCCACTTCTGCACTGTGCCGTACCCTGTATGTGCTGCACAAGGAGAAGGACTTCCCACCTCCCTCCCAGCTGCCCCAGGGAACGTGTTCACACTTCCCTTCGTAGTTGTATTTCTGTGTGCTAACGTTACAGCATGCTCCGTTTACCATGCTACTGAGTTTGCAAATTTAAAAAAAAAAAATCCCAGTGTTTTCTAAGAACCATTATATCTAGTGATAAATGCCAGTGTGCCCAAAAATGTGTTTATTGTTTTTATTATTGTCTGTCTCTTCTTAATGACTGCTCTTCTTATCAGTCTTTCATTCACAGGATCTAGCTGTCTCCCCCCCCAAGGTGAGCTATGGGACAGTGTATGCTGCTTGGAACCCCATTCGAAGCACAGACTGCTACGAGTGTGTGCAATCAGCTCAGATATGCTCTGAACAGAAGACAAAAGGTAGGCTAGATGCCAAAAAGCAGGAAGCAAGGCCCAACACAATATATATATATATATATATATATATATATATATATATATATATATATATATATATATCAGATAAACACATATACATAAATAATAATGGAGGGTACCTGAAGTTCACAGGGAGCCAAACAAAAGAGAAATGGAACAGATCAGGTCAGGCAATCCCAGGATGGAAGTCCCAGTCCACAGCAATGGTCAAGGCAGGCAGATCCAGGTGCAGGGTCAAGGTTCCAAGCCAAAGGTCAGGGCAGGCAGCTCAGGGGAGCGCAAGGACTCCGGCGTGGTAGCCTAGCAATGTCCCGCCAGGACAGACCAGGGTGTTGAAGTTGACTCTAGCTTTATGATACAAGTTGGAAATAAGATCTCTGGGGTAAGATTTCTCTATAAATCTCTGAGAATCACTGACTGTGCGTCATAATCTTCCAAACTGGAACAATTACGACACACACAACAGTATTGACTGAAGGGTATATTTTTCAGCCATTTTCTGTGATGGCAACTATCGAAATCTAAGTAGCTATTTATTTCTACCCTCTTAAAAGAAGTGCGTGTTTTGATATTTGATACTGGGATACCTGAAAATTCAGGCCATATCACCAAGGGGTTAATTGACATAACTATTTGTGATTGTAACACCCAGGTTTGGCATTATGGTTGATCAATAGTAGTTATGTTTAGAATGTGGAAAGCTTGTTGGAGATGGCCACGAGGGATAGCGGCAGTAGACAACCATTCTGTTGTTCCCAGTAAATGTTACTGTTAAAGAGGTAACTAGTGCATCCATTACACTACTAGGATCCGAACCCTGATCTAGCTGCCTTAGTGAGCCTTTTGTCTGAGGTCTATTTCCTCAGATGATCAACTGTGAAGCTCATTGTGCGCTACAATGTACTTGCTATATATTCAGGGCTTTCATCAAACCAACAGACTTATTCTGTTTGTTTCACACGATCTATCCTCATGGCACACTTCAAAAATGTTGATATGCTAATTAGATGTTCATAGACTTGCCATTTATTATAGTCAGAACCAAAAGCCTGTACATATTTATTTCATAGTAAACATCACGATAACTGTATTGTTAACCCTTTCTTTTCATCTATGATCTCATATTTTAATTCGCAGTCATCACACAATATTGTGTCAGCGTTTTTTCTTCAAAGTGACAAATTCGCAAATTAAATGAGTTTGTTTCCATGGTACGCAATGTTTGCATTAGGTAACTTACAAAGTGTCTTGGTGAATTTATAATGTTACAGAGTTGCTTACTAGCCCGATAGCACGGACGACCGTTTGGAAAATACCTAAGTTGTATTGATTGCTGTGCATATGGTATTAATAATTCAATTCAAGCTATAAATCCTTGTATTTTGTGGTGAAGACTATAATAACATTTGTCCTAGAGGAATTGATCCAAAGTAATTAAATTCATAAACTACTATCAGAGATCTAGGAGTAAGATTATGTCTACAAGATTTATACCCTGTGATATTGCCTTTTAGACAGGTTATTTCAGCTACTCTGAATTTCTAATAAAATAGTCTCTTTTGTTTTTATTTGTACTCTAATTAATACTGGGTGAATTCTTATCATTTTCCAATGCAATTTATAATAAAAGTAAAGTATTAATGATCTAGCTGCTTGGCTACAAGTACATTAGGACTTTGAACTGGTCTACTTTAATTATTGGGCAGACTGATCACGTACACGTGGTGGTATTCTCCTTAATACCTTTTTCTCTAGGATTGAATCATGTATATTTGGACCTGTGAAGCCTGCCTCTTACACTGTTTGATACTCAAAGTTTTCCTTTATTAAATATCTATACTGGTATTGGTATCCCAATGTTTTCTAAGAACTTTTCAAATATCAAAAGCTTTATTATTATATCTAGTGATACATACCAGTGTGTCCAAAAATGTTTTTATTGTTTTTATTATTGCCTGTCCCTTCTTAATGATTGTTCTTCTTACCAGTCTTTCGTTCACAGGATCTAGCTCTATGATACGAGTTGGAAATAAGATCTCTGGGGTAAGATTTCTCTATAAATCTCTGGCTGAGAATCACTGACTGTGCATCATAATCTTCTAAACTGGAACAATTATGACTCACACAACAAAATTGACTGTAGGGTATATTTCTCAGCTATCTTCTGTGATGGCAACTATCGAAATCTAAAGATCTATTCAAATTCAGTCAAAACTGGAAGGCAGGGCTAAAGAGGAGGGAAGGCTCCACCTCCAAGACCTTGTCTTTGAATTGTTCCTGCCTACTTAGGAAGGGAGTCATCTCCCCATGGTACCTGTATGTCACAATGAACGACAGAGAGACAATTTTTTACATTTCTAGCCCTTTCAGCTGTACTGAAACCTTTGAAAATGATGGAATGTCTTATTACATTCATTATCTACTGCTCTTATATGATACAAAGAACATCACTAGTATAAGCTGACATATTGTAGGGGTGGTAGAATCACAAAATCTATACCAAATGCAATCTTTATTTTTGAACATTTAGACAAATTGACTTGACTGTACTAAAATGGTTTAAACAACTGCATAAATACTAACATTAATTGTTATAACCATTAGAGTTATGAAGGAAAGATATACCGGGAATACCATTTCGGAAAGTAGACATTTTGCTACGTCAAATGAGGGGTTGTTTGCCTTTTAACCTCCAGACTGACTTGCATAACTATTTCCAGAACGAGGTGCTATCGGAAAAAACAAATAAATTTTTACAATTTAATAACTCCAGATATACAAAAATCTTTCAAAAGTGTTACTTCTTTGCCAATATAACAGAATGCCTCTTAGCCCTCATCTTCCACCTAGAAATACCTTGCCCACTATAAACTGCCAGGCCCCAAAGCATAGACTTTTGTTGGACCCTGAACCCTGGGACAGGACCCGCCAGGAGCCCACTTGGATTTGCCCTCATGGGACTTGGATCCCCATGGCCAAGGAGCCATAGCTGGGTGCTTGAGACCAAGCACCCATGAATCAGAGCCTGGGAATCCACAGGATTAGACCATGGGGCATGGCTGCATTATGCCTGGCATTTAGTAATGGAGGAGCAATACAATTGCCTATAATGCCCTCATAAGCTCACAACTTTTGGTAACTCCTAGCCACTGTACATCTGGTGCTGTTATTATTAAATATTTTATGCTGCTTGTGTCTTGCTAAAACTCTTGACTGGCGTTGTTCATTACCTGAACGGTCTAAAAAGTCCCCTTTGACTCCCATTCCCTGGATTGCTACTGGATTGGACCGGACCCTGCTACCCATATGTAGCTGGCTATAGAGCAGAGGAACCTAACAACGATGGCCAGGGATCACTTGGTTGTCATTATACTGGTGGCAATAATGGGATTCCTTTCTCTTTGCAAGGGTCCAAACCAACTTGGACACCACAGAAGAAGACATGTAAGGTCTGAACCCCCCCCCAAGCTATGTTGTGCCCAACTGTAAATTTCCAAAAGAGTTTCTAGCACTGCGATGGTCGCTCCTGGGAGATGATCCTCTGCTGGAGTGGGAAGAGTCTGGCCCTCTACATTGAAGAGGAGATTTGTCTACATGATCGGTATGCAGTCCTTCGCCAGAAAGCGGATTGGGGGTACCACAGCTTAGCCCCCAATATTATCCCCCTGCAGGTTATGGCTACGGTGGATCAGGATTTTCACTTTTCCCCTTAGCAGGATTTAGAGAACATTGTTCATTGAGCGGGGTCTCACTGCCTGACACAGTACTTCACAACACTACTGCTAAATCCTCCCCTTCTATTGTAGCAACAGTAGACTAACTGTCATCTTAAGTGTTAAAAGGCCTAGTACTACCCCTACGGGTAATACTTTTCATAAAACTCATAACACAATCAGCCTTCTCAAGAAGAGAACCATCCAAATTTACTATACTAGCTAGCAGCAGCAACTATGGCCACAGTCAATTTCATAGTACAGCTTTACTACCACCAACATGCCCATGCACTCGGCTTTGTCCTTTCCATTTGCTGCTACAACACTTATTGGCCATAATGAACTTGTGTTGCTTTTTACTGTAAAGAACACAACAGAGCTGTTAGCTTCAAGACATCTACAGTATACAATTAGTTACAGATATGCTTGTCTTTTTTTGTCTAAGTGTGGAGTGATGTCTTTTATGTTGTCTGTTTGAAAATAATATATGCTGTGTGTCTTTGTCTGTGTAGTTACTGTCTCTGTCAGTCTCAGCTCAGGTAGAATCTCCTGCCTGTCTGCTGCATTTAACTATTTTTTAACTGTTCTTGTCAGTTTCAGTGTCACTGCCTACAAATCACACTCCCACTCCCTGCAACCATCTACAAATCTGTTTATCAACAATACTACTTAAATCAGGCAACCACAGCCCCCCCCATCTGCCTGCCTCTACACTACCCAGCAGAGCAAAGCATTGCGTGCATCTCTGGGACTCAAAGGGTTAAACTGTGGTTAAATGTACGAGTCAATAGTTGATAACATGGCCCAAGTTGCAAAAATATGTCACCATAAATGATAACATGCCCAAAAGATTTGAATTAAAAATATTATTGCTTTTTTTTTAACCCCTTAAAGTGGAATTAACACCTCTTAAACAATTTAACTTCAATAACTCCCCATCTGGTGACTAGCAGCTTAGCAGCACTAGTCGCCAGAATTATTACCTTATTCAAAAGAAATATGCATTCCTACCGGGCTGACAGCAGCATGGAACGTGGACATCTTGCCATAGTGATGTCCGTGCTCCTGTTATCTTGTAGCACTTCAAAAACTGACTAAAATGAGCCCAGTGGCATCTCTCAAACCTTTATGGTTTGAGAGATATCCACTCTCAAAGTTCCCTCTTTTTGCCTTTCCCCTGACATCAGCATTCTAGCTGGGGAATTCTCTCCTGGGATCAGCCAACGGCTTTGCAGCATTTCCGAGATTGCGGTAATAAAAAAGAAATCCTTCACTAAAAAGGTCTTCTACGTGTGCTTGGTTTGCAAGCACACATAGAAGACCTTTTAAGTTAAGGATGTCTTTTTTATTACCGCGATCTCGGCTCTGCCGCAGAGCCTCCTCCGGCTCCAGGACCAGATTCCCCTGCTGTCAGCTAGAATGCTGACGTCAGGTGAGAGGGAACTTTGAAAGCGGATATCTCTCAAACCATAAAGGATGGGGGATAGTAATTTTTAAGTATTACTATCCCTTTAAGTATACTGGCTCATCATTCAGGGGAAATGATAATATTATCATTGTTTTTAAATGCAAAGAATTCCCATGAAAGGCAGGAAGTGCCATTTTTTGCATTTTTGATTTTGTGGTGAAAATGTTTGCCCATCCCTATTGCCAAGCTTGTGAATTTTATGGTGTTGTCACCCAAGGGGTTAAAAGGGGCAATAAAATCTTATTATAAAGCTCTTACATTTTCTGATGAGTGAAACAAGGGTACTTTTACTGCTGAGAGATGCTTCTGTCAAAACGTATTACAGAGTACACTTGCATCTGAGTGTTTGAGTTGATTCTTTTTTTTCATCCAGGTGGCACTTTTGCTATTAGTGCCCCTTTGAAAGCTGAGTCTTACAGACACAAGCTTCTCAAAGATAAACATAACAATAGAGATACCTGGCAGCAAAAACATCTTGAACTCAAGGTATCAGAAAAATGCCACGTTAACTATGTAATACATTTTGAAATAAACATAGTAGTGGTGTGTTGCAGTCAACAGTTAAAGCATTACAACATATATGTTTTCATAATTAGTAGTTACTGCCCTTTTAAGTGTATCTTATAGACTATGAATTATTTTGTTATGTCTGGTAAAATACAAGAATGCAACACGAAATATCTGGGAATGATTATTGAGAACTCTAAAGTTTTGGTCACACAGAAGATTTAAATAGAGTTGTGATGTAGCATTGTTTAAGCCACTGTCAGGTGAGTGTTACTGATGCCCAGTCTTCTGTGCCCTCCCTTCCACAGTTATCCTCCCACATAGAGGGGCATGGCCAGAGTGTGATGTGGATGTGCCCATATCAGCATCAGCCATATATTACTGGCTGATGCTCATGTTGTTCAGCCAGTCATTGTCATTTACAAAGGACAGTGCAACTTCCAGTGTCACTTTTGAATGATAAGCACTACAGTTCCATAGACTACAATGAAAATCAGACATTCTGCAGCTTGAATGAGTTTCTAATTAACTCACAAAAAGTTACAGAATGCTGTAACAGCTTAAACATGCCCTGTGCAATAGTTGTGTTAGTGGTCTGTATGAAAAGGCCCCTAGACATTAGAATGTTGTAATTTCTTGTATAAATTTAAGCGTTAGAAATGCTGTGTTTCTGTTACAGAAATGAACAGGCACTTAGACATTTTATATTCACAGTAAGTTTTCATGAAAATATTTGCAATCCAAATGAAGGCCATAGTCCTGGGAGAGTTTTTGGTACTGTATAATTTGGCAGCAATTCACTTGTGAGATGTTGCTTTCCTAATCATGCAGTAACGTATAGCAATCTGTTATCTGGGTCTTATTTTCAGGCAATTGAATATGTGCCGGATGTCTCTCTAGCATCCAAGGGGTTTCTGGTACTCAGAGGGTTAATAGCCATATAAATTAACCACTGCAGTGCCAGAAACTATGATCTAACCCACACACATTAACTGGTCCTATAGGTACTTTATCATTTTAATTGAAAAATGTTCTGCAACAATGCTTAGTAACCAAACAATGCATATAAAATCAGATCGGCTGGGTGAGCTTTATTGTTATAATACGTTACATAAACCTTGACTAAAGATCTGTCCAAAAATACGTTTTGATGAAAACTGATAGAAACAATTGAAGTTAAAAAACTTGGCAAAAGGCAAAACCCTGACAAGAAAGAGATGGGGAAACTACATAGAAGCTTAAAACTGACAATAACAAATTATTGGCTATGAGGAGCCATGATAGACAACTTATCCCTACAACCAATTACAAGACTTATCTTATGGAATGTCCCACCTTTTTATAGGAAATTCGAAGTTAACAGACTTGGAACAAAATAAAATAAACAAGCATTTTAAAAGTTTCATGTAATCTAACTTGAACTTCATCATTTACGCAAGCACAAACCATTGCCGATAATATAGAAATCAAACCTGCTTTAGGGTGAGATAAATGTCAGGAATATGGAGGGGGTCCTACCAAAAGGGTCATGTGCCAAGAGGAACTGGAGTAATGCTGGAGCAAGTCTGCTGCACCATAGGGGACAAATGCAAGTTCCCAAATTCTAATTTATTTAAATTGTGCTTTGAACCCCTTAAAAGAGGATTTTAGTCTTACCTGTTAAATCATTTTCTTTTAGTCCATATGATATACAGGTACCATGGGGAGGCGACAGCTTCTCCCTGTAGGCTGGAACATTTCTAGAAAGAAGATATGGGTGGAGCCTCCCCTCCTCCTTATCAGGCTATCCCACTAGTTGGACTTGAGACAAGCCTACTAAGTAGGACAGCAAGAAAGGAAAACTCTTGTGAGCAACAGACCCAAACAGACTCCCGCGTCCAGCTAAGTGAGACCAAGCACAGTGCCTTTTCACGGGGTGGGAGACCTGTATGTCATATGGACTAAGAGAAAAGGATTTAATAAGTAAGACTAAAATCCTCTTTTCTCTGACATCTAATATGACATACAGGTACATGGGGATGTATCAACATTAAGCTCCCAGAGAAGGAAAGGACTAAGCTCCATTCCCCATGATACCTGAGTTCCCAAGGACTATCCAGGACAAGGAACAGCCCAAACATAACTACTAACGGACACTGAAAAATAATATCACAGCACACAAGAACAAAGGCCAACCGGGCTCAGACAGATAAAGAAATGTAAGGCACAGGAATATAAAGGTCCTAAACAGGCAGAACTGGCTCCAGGACCTTCCTGCCAAAGCTGGCTTCAGCCGAAGTCAGAACATCAACACGATAGTGTTTGGTAATGGTGTGCACAGTGGACCAAGTGGCCGCCTTGCACAGTTGTTCAGCAGAGGCCTGATTCTTGTAGGCCCAGGAGGCCACAACAGACCTGGTAGAGTGTGCTGTAATGTGGAAAGGAACAGGTTTCTTCTTGAGTTCGTAAGCCTTGCAAATGGTAGTCTTAATCCAAGATGCAATAGTGACCTTGGACGCAGCCATACCTGCCCTAGGACCCTTAGGAATGACAAATAAGACATTGGTCCTACGTATAGGCTCAGCATGGTACACAAAGAACTTGAGGCAGAGTACCACATCCAACAAGTGGAGATTGCACTCCTTATAAGATATGGGGTCAGGACAAAATGAAGGCACAGCAATCTCCTGATTGATGTGGAATTCAGAGACCACCTTAGGAAGGAATTCCTGGGAGGTACGAAAAACAGCCTAATACTTTTGAAACAACAGGAAGGTGGTTTGCAGGACAAGGCCTGCAATTCAGCTACTCTATGGACAGAGACTACAGCCAGAAGAAAGCCCATATTCCACATCAGAAGACACAGAGGAATGGTAGTCAAGGACTCAAAGGGAGGCCACTGCAAGACTCCCAAAACCAGATTAAGGTCCCACTGGGGATTGGGAGCCTTATAGGCAGGGAAAGCATGAGCAGTACCCTGAAAGAAGACTTTGACATCAGACAAGATGGTGTTACGGTTTTATTTGACACTCAGACACAGTAGGTGAGATAAAACACAGTTTTATTGAACAGACTCAGAAATGATAACCCTCACGGGTCCAGTAGTATATATATATATATATATATATATATATATATATATATATATATATATATATATATATATACACACAATATAGTACTGACACAGGACAGATTACGGCAATTTATACCCACACTGGTCCAGTATATGTACAATACAGAATTTACAATATACTGACACAGGTCAGGCAAAGTTCGTGTGAAACTCAACCGAGGCAGCAATGAACGGGTTACTATTAAGCCAGGAATTCTGACAGGCCCTAATATTGCGAGGCCCTTAAGACTCTCACTCTGCAGAGAGTGCTTAAATAGCGAGAAATGCCCAGTAGACAATGGAGGCCCAGAATAAGCTTAAGGACTGCCGTAGCAGTAATGGAGGACTGAGACAGTATGCCCAGGAGGGCACCCAACGGAGACTGCACGGTAGAATAGCCTGTGAATAATGACACCTTCCCCGAAGGGGTTTACGAACGCTAAGACCAATGTCGACTGCCCGATCGTAAGCACAGCCTGAGGTGCCCAATAGAAGACCAACCTCAGCGTATTGGCAGGAAGGAGGGTCAAGCATACCGTGGTGCACAGATGGGAAATAGACACCGGAATGTCACCCTCGGGACACAGACTGAACCGAGACTAGACTGCAGGAGTGGCACTAAGGCACAATGGTACTGTCAGGAGACAGAAGCCCGGAGGAGAACCCCAAACCGAGGATCGGAATGGGACCGCAGGCAGTAGAGATACACAGGAGATGTAGCCCTACTGGGCCGGTACACAGGCAGGAACATCAGCCAATCCGAGTCGGTACACAGAGCAGGAACGTCAGCCAGGCCGGGTCGGTACACAGTGCAGGAACGTCAGCCAATCCGAGTCTGTACACAGAGCAGGAACGTCAGCCGGGCCGGGTCGGTACACAGAGCAGGAATGTCAGCCAATCTGAGTCGGTACACAGAGCAGGAATGTCAGCTGGGCAGGGTTGGTACACAGAGAAGGAACGGATACAGCAGAGTAGTCAGGCAGTCCGGGTCGGTACACAGGCAGGAACGGATACAGCAGAGTAGTCAGGCAGGCCGGGTCGGTACACAGAGATCACAAGCGCTGGTAAAGGAAACACCATGAAAGGGCACCGGAGAAGTGACAAGGCCCAGTATCGAAGGACAAATACTGGGCGGGACAAAGTCACTTCAGCCAATAAGCGTCAGCAGTAATCAAAGACTGACAGAATGTCGCCAGCATAGCACGGGCACCGTGACAGATGGCAATGCATCTCTAGAAGAAGACAGAGAGTGCCGAAGTCTGAACCTTCAAGGAGCTAAGACTGAGCCCTTTGTTCACACCATCCTGTAAAAAGGACAGGACCACCGGGAGATAAAACTCTTGTGAAGACAGGTCCATGTCAACACACCAGGACTGAAAAATTGACCAAAACCTGTGGTAAGCCATGGAAGAGGCTGGTTTCCTAGCCTGGATCATAGTGGAGACCACCTCAGGATAAAATCCCTTCCTCTTCAAGATGGAAACTTCAACAGCATGCAGTCAAAGGCATGTGCTCCACGTCCTCCTTCCACTGGTAACCCTGATGGAAGAGATCCGGTCTTAGTGGCAGCGGAAACAGATCCCGAATGGAGAGGGCCACAAGTTCTGGGATCTATGGCCTCTTGGTCCAGTAAGGTGCAATCATGGTGACCGCCGGACTGTCCATCTGGATCTTCCTCAACACCCTAGGGATGAGAGGGATTGGAGGGAATATGTAAGCTAGGTGAAAATACCATGGAATCGCCAGAGCATCCACAGCAAAAGCCAGAGGATCCCTCCAATGGGAGCAAAACAGCTGAACCTTCCTGTTGTCCCTTATAACCATCAGGTCTATCTGAGGAAGACCCCACCTCTGCACCAACAGGTCAAAAACATCTGGGTAGAGCACCCACTCCCCTGGGTCCACCTGTTGGCAGCTGAGGAAGTCTGCCAGGACGTTGTCTACTTCTGGAATGTGCACAGCGGAAATGGCTGGAACATGATCTTCTACCTGGGTCAAAATAGACTTAACCTCTGAGCAAGCGGAAGCACTTCTTGTGCCTCCTTGCTTGTTGATGTACTCCACTGCTGTGGCATTGTCTGACTGGATGTGGACTGGACATCCCCTCAGTGGAGAGGATCAGCACTCCAGAGCATGTCGAATCGCCCGGAGTTCCAGAACATTACATAGTAACATAGTAATTTAGGTTGAAAAAAGGCTTGTGTCCATCTAGTTCAACCCTTTTCCTATCCCTGTTTACCATCATTGATCCAAAA